>OY757311.1:134953598-136153598 GCA_963583905.1 Stenurella melanura
CGAACTCAATCGAAGGACACGTTGTGTAAAAAGAACAATAAATTGGCGAAGAGTATAATGGTTAGCTTGTTTTTAATAAGATTCAACTCTCAACAGAATTGTTCTCTGTTTTGTCGCATCTGCAATCAATACCAGCAGAATATTGACTGGAAAAAAACACTGATTACATTTTATTTCTCTGCGGGAACACTCTCGTTAATTAAACAGCGTGTTAAGAACACACACATTAACAAATCTATGTCGAATACACACATAATAATGTGCTGCCGGGAGGTTTCTCCCGGCAGTGAAAAAAATATATATAGGTTACATTTCATGGTGAGTTTTAAATGAATTATACGCGAAAGGTTTACTGCCAAGGATCGTTTCAAACAGGTTGTCTGAAATTTTCAGATTCCCCTTTAGATTACACATGCAAAAATAATAAAAAAAATGTCTTATAAACATGTATCAGGACAACTTGACATGCAAGAATAATAAAGAACGTTCCTGTAAACGTGTGTCCGATAATGCTTTCTAAATGCGCTACTTTCAACGACATAGTTGTAATAATAATAAAAAGTCACTGACTGTTATTTTTAAAAAAGTTCAATAAATTATGATTGAAGAAACAACCCCACATCAAAGAAAACTTTAAAACGTTCTCAGAACGGCTTCTTTCTTGCTCTCAGTACGGCGAAAAATATTTGTTACCCTTTTTGCCATTTCTGGAGTGGTGGTTTCAAGTGCGGCTACTAATGTTTGTTTATTTCAACAAATCATTAGGCATATTAATAAATATAAATTAGAAAAATAGAAACAAAGGGTAACGATCCCTCGTTTCCGTGTACAGATACAATTTATTTTGGGGTGTACTGTAAAAGAATAATCCTTAATAAAGCAAAACAATTTTGGTGAATTTTATTTGATGTTTGGAATGTCACTTATTTGGCATCGTTGTATTCAGAAAATTATGCAGAATTCAAAAATGCAACAATATATAGGGTGTTCCATTTAAAAATCGAAAGTTAGTGTCACTTCCGGCGAAACCGGAAGTGAAAAAAAAATCAGTTGTATGTCAAAAGGTGCCGCTTATTATGTATGTAGTATATCCTAAATTTCAATCAATTTTCTTCAAAACTAAAGGGGAAAAGGGGAGTATACCATGATCCTGTTAGACCCGGTATATGAACAGTTAGTACAATTTATTTTATATGCAGACCAGGCTAGCCGCTGTACGATGTGCGCTGTGCTATGGGCCGACGTGACCATGCACTTAGCAAGCGTTTCCGGACACATGTTTGTAAGAAGTTTCATTGCTATTTTTGCATGTTGAATCAGCAACTAAAGGTAAACGTTGAGATTTCCGCACATCCTGTATGGGCTCGGAAATTGTTCAGTTTGATTGTCTTTTAGTATCACATGCCAAATCTCGGTTAAACGGCAGCCGGAAGCCGATTTTCCCCACTCTCATTGAATTTTATGATGAAATAGTGAGGTAAGGTCTCAGGCTTCTTGATCGCACATGGTTATTAGAGAATCTTAGAGCACAAAAACTTGTGGATGAACAAATCCATCTGTCGGGGGAGGTGCAATATCTTTGTACTTCAAGATTCTAAACTTACCTAGAACCAGCAGCTAAACGGAGCTAAAAAGACAGTTATGTTGATCAGATATGTTTACGGGAGAACATGGGGATTAAAGCAAAACATGATGTATTGAACATATATTATGGTGGTCAGGCGCACGATTACGTAGTACCACCTTTGGAAAATTACCATGGTATCAACTTAGAAATTGACAACTTTACGTTTTTTGGCTTGACCAATAAGAATTTTGAACGGATTTTAACGTTGCTTATGGAGGGCGCTAGTTCTTTTGTAAATAGAGGCTTGCTTTTTTGGCGTGTAGAATTGACCAAATGATTCGGTAATCTGATGGAATGACCTTCTTCGATATCTCTATCCGTTCTCGAGATATTTGCTCGTAAAATGGGCAGTGCAATTCGTTTTTATGAAATTTTGAATTCGTAAAATACAAAGTTTATTGGTTGTTTATTATTTTTGGTTGCTTTAGTAAGTGTGTGCCAATAAGAGTATTAAGTGAGATTAGCTTTTTCTGTTTTATTTATAGGTATATAAATACTAGGCAAAAAATGCCACAACAAAATGATTTTTCTAACATTGACATACAGGGTATGATTTGGATTGTTGCTATAAAAAATTTAATGCACTCGTTGCATCCCGAAGATATTTAGAGTTATACCCAATTCGAAGGCAAGTCTATCACAAACTTTTTAGAAATCTTTATAACTTTTATGTGAAAGTGGATCATTGCGTCCTAAATGCCATAAGATGTGGTTTTATTTCTTACTTCTGAAAACTCAGATATTAGTACCTACCAGTTGTTTAAGTACGGCAACAGGAATAAGTCAGTCGTTTATCTGGAGAATGTTGCATAAAGAGAATTCCATTCACGTTTATTTACTCCTGTTATAATATTTCAGCTTCAGGCCGTATTTCAGTAAATAAATTATCTTTAAGAGAAATTTTCAATTTGAGCCAGAGCCGAAACTGGAAAAGAATAATGCTCTGAGAGTCGGTAATAAAAAATATTGCTTTTACCCCTAATAACCTGAGGCGATAAAAGGTGTATATTAATTAACCTTTTTAATTTCCCACATAATGTATTTCGTAGAATTCCTATTTATTAAATCCAGTAAATAAAACATGAAACAAAAAAAGTTCATTAAGCAGATTAAAACCCCTATGGGAAATTCATTTCAAGTTCATAAAATTTGGTCTGACTTCGGCTAATTTAATAATATGTCATTCCCTTTTGAATAATACAATTAAATTTTTAATGCAGGCCTCTATGAACCTAATTTAAAAAGTTCTTTAACCGACCTCAAAAAAAAAAAGGTCGTTAATTTCACCTACATATGTTATATCTTTCAATCTTGGTCAACGCATAACTTGAGCGACAAACATTTATAATACTCACCTTTGGGTTTTAAATATTAAGTATCGAGTTAAAAATTATAGTGGATTGGTACAATTAATCGTATAATTATTCTTCTTGTGCATAACTTTTTGATGGACATTTTGTGATCCAAGAATTATTTGGCCCCCATCAAAGTTCTTTCCCAACGGATATATACCGGGGTTCAGACGAAATTTGTTTTTTTCTATTATTTGGAGAACAGCAATAGATAAATAATAGACAAAATTTTGACCATTCACTTAGTTTTTCATGCTGATTGAGATGCTCTAGTACATATTATGTGGCTTAGCTACATACTTGATAATCACAGACAGGTTGACATTATATATACAGACTTTGCCAAAACTTTTGATCACATCGATCACGGAATAATTTTGATTAAACTGTTAATAGGTCCTATTTAACTATCAGAAATCAGTATATGTGTTATAACTGATTTGATTACAAACAGTTCATTGCTACTTTTGGAGTACCCCAGGGGCCAAATCTTGTCCCTTTACTACCCTTGCTGTTAAATAATGATTTGGTACATGATTATTGACTGTGAAATAGTTTTATTTGCTGATCGCAAAATTTTGTTATGCTGTAGAAAATGTTGGAGATTGTTTATTTACTCAGAAACGACTCAAAAAGATTGAATCTCTATAAACATTCAAAAAAGTAAGAGCTTAACTTTTACATTTAGGAAAGAGTATACTGAATTTATCCATGAATTAAGTCTACGGGCTTAAGTTGGTGTGAATCCATAAAAGATGTTGGTATAGTGTTCGATTCAAAACTGTTTTACAATCAACATATTGGTCAATCTACAACATCTGCATTAACAATTTTAGGTTTTATAATTCGAAACTATCGTAATTTTCAAATACTCTCCGTTAGAAATACTTTACTTTTCGTACATGAGTTCAAATTATAATACGGTTCCTGTTGAAAATGTTCAGTGGAAATTTCTTAAGTTTTTACAATATAAAATCTCTGGACTCTGGAGGATTCCCTGAAACAGGCTACACTCAACACCTATTGTTAAATTTCTTGAATTTTCAATCATCACATCTAAGAAAAGTGTTATTTACAATAGGCCTCATTTATAAACTTTTGCATAATAAAATTGATTGCATATACCTTATCAATGAAATACCATTTCTAATTCTGAGAAAGAGTTCAACTAACTTTTCCCTTACACCTGTGGCTAGAAATAATATATTGCTATTTACTTATATATACTACGTGCAGTAGTGTGAATGGAGTTGGCACGATCTATTATGTACATTATAACAGCTTGAATGAGCTGACCAAAATTATCACAAATCATATCAATCTCCTTTAATTTAATTTTCTATTTATCTTCATTAATTCGGTCTATTTTGGGATTATTTTAATTGAACTTTAGTCTTTTGATGCAATTTCATTTAACATTTGATATAATTTATTTTAATATGATTTAGGTGAATATAAAATTATTGTATCTTTGATGCCTCCCTACAGATGATCTTTTCACATGGAGGTATATACTATGTAGATTACATTACATACATGTTACTTACTTCTATATACAAACCATTACTTTTGGCCTGTAATTTTTTTTAACCATTTGGGCAATGAAGGTGTTCATTATTATTATAATTGTTTTCAGAGCTTAGATATTTTTATATAAACAGACCTCATAGTATAAGTCGATATCGGCAACAGTTTTTGAGTGCACTATTCTTATGGAAAATTATGTCCAGGTGGAATTGTTTATATTTTCACCATGTTGTAATTAGACGATATTCATCATTCTAAACATTCAGGAATATTAATATATTAACTTTGAGGGGGAAATGCAAAAGACAACAATTGTTGATTTAATTCTAATAATGATATACGAATTTTGTATCAACTTTTATTAAATATGTTAGTACAAATACATATTTTTACTAACAAGTAAAAAATTTTAATATATTCTGAAAACATTTTGCATTTATTTCATGCGAGATTGCATGTAAATAAGTACTTGATTTTTGGGCTTTTTTCCTAAAGTTAATGTAAACCAAAGTAAAGAATTCTTGAATGTCTTGAATTGTCTAGTTGTGGCAAGCCATGTATCAGAACCTGTTGATTATTTAAGGTCGTGCTTATAAAGACTATTATTCTGGAGTTCAAAATCTTCAACATGGTAAAAATTTAGACAATTCCAACTGAACCCATTTTTCCATTAGAATGGTGTGGCGTCCTTTCAATTTTTTACAAATTTTTATGATAAAATTGTAAGTTTGGTATTGCGAAATTTAATTATGGTGAAAGGGAATAACCAAAATTCCACAATGTTCAAAATTTTAATCATGCCTGAAACGTAAACATGTAAACCAATTAGATTATTTCGACTCAATCGAGCTGTAATATTTGGCTTTAGATCTACATGTTCATAGTACATGTACACGTTTCAGTGTCAATGTAAAATTTAGTTTGAAATGTTTTACGGTATAATAACAAAATTCTGTTATGAATTATGCTTTAATCTTAACTTTTTCACATTTAGCCTGTCTCGTGCCAAATACATACCTACTAAATACATTATAAAGAACAAACTTCAGTGTTTGACTTTTGCTACTTACATAAGAATGCTAATATCCTACAATCACTTTAACTATAGCGAATAACGACAGAATTTTTTGTTCCAGGCCAAAGCCAATGGTAGAGTATTATTCGAACAAGTCTGCAAACAGTTACACCTCCTAGAAGCCGATTACTTTGGATTAGAATACTCAGATGTACATGGTACGAAGGTGAGTATTATTTTAAGTTCTCTGTAAATCAATTTGTACATGTGAGCATTAAATTGCTATAAGCCACTACTAAAAAAATATAAATTGCAATTTCTTGGCTCTTGTATGTTTCGAGACAAAAAAAATTGAAACTTCGTAATAATTCGCATTGAGCTGAAAATTGGTACAGACCTTGAATACACTATTATAAATGAAATGTCAAAAGTTTCCACCGATCCCATGTCGGCTAAAAATTTATTAAAGGTCAAAGGTCACAAATATCAGTTTTTTCGCATATTTCGTAAGCGACAAGTGTTATCTTAAAAGTAGGTCATACAAAGTTTGTAGATATTGTCTAAATGTTATTTGTGGCATTATCTTAATTTTTTTCCTTCTTCAATTCTTTGGGACTTCCTGCCACATGTATGTTTTCTTTTTAAGCAGTGCTTGGGGAATCTACAAAATATCACAGTTAACCAGTATGTTACTGGTAAATAACCTCTACGCCTGTGACTTTTACGTCAAAGGATCAGTTAAAGGTTGCTTTTTTAAAATAAACAGCACAAATAAGTATAAAAACTTGAAATTAAATATTTCGCCGACGTTTTGGAAATCTATTCTGTTTCCTTTTTCAAGGCTTTTTTTGAAAAATCTTTTTTGCTGTGTATGATAAATACACAGCTCTAAGAATGTTTGTTATATTCAATATCCATAGATACTTACTATTTACATAGAACTGTTGATATAGTTAACAGTTTTTTTAGTTTTTATACAATGTTAAGTTTGTGAAGTTCTTCTCTTTACATTGGCAACCAAGTTGTACAGACATCTACGGAAGAATTCGACACACTTCTATCCCCATTCAATAATATTATCGCGGATTCTTTAATTTTTCTTTTTTTGCTATCTGCCTCTTTTGTTAAAATGTTTGCCGAGTCCCAGTTTATTCTGTGTCCATTCTCCCAACTTGGTTGCCAATGTTAAGAGAAGAACTTCACAAACCTGACATTCTATAAAAACTAATAAAACTGTTAACTATATCAACAGTTCTCTTTACCTTACACAAAATCATTCTGGATTTTCAAGGAGTTACCTCGGTGACTTGAGAAGTGGTTAAGGAAACATTTTAAAAACATTTTTTAAGTCGCATTCTGCATATTATGCACACATTTACGCGCCACCTATAAGGTAGTTTACTTGGCGCATTTATTTAAACGTGGTTTCTCCAGTAGGCATAATCCACGGTTGATTATGATAAGCAAGTTTGATCATAGTTTCCTATTGATTTAAAAAATGATACTGTTGGTAATTATCAAAATGGAAGATTATTGTTGACTTTTAAAAATCATCTTATGATTAATAATATAATAATAATCTTCGAATTCCACTGCAACAGTCATATCTTCTTCCTCGCCTTCTTCCTCTCCTTGCTGGATTTCTGTAAATTATTGTAAGAGAAAAGATGGATCAGTTTTCTCCTCATTGATATAATAAGTATTCCCATGTGTTGTATTTGATACAACATTGGAGCAAGACTGGCCTTGGCAATTGGTACATTCTGGCGAACAAAATAATCCGACTTTTGTACAGCTAGAGTTATTACTACAACCCTTCTTGCATTTACAAAAAATGGTATTAATAAGTTTTTCTGGAGCAGGCGGCAGAAGAGTTTTAATTGGCTCCAAATTATTGTCTATTGATTTCCGTCGCCAGTCTTCTGGGTTCAGTTTGTTGCCTAGTCATAGTTAAATTTGATACTAGACATATAAATGTTGATAAGAAGCAGTAGATGTTGGAGAAAGTCAGGATAACTGTACTCTTCTATTGCTCCATGTATTTTTTACAAAACTTAAATATCTATACTTGCCTTTAGAATCAATTTCTTTTGGAGCTCGACGTATGGAGAAGAGTCAATCCTTGTAAATACTTCTGCGCAATCAACGAAATCATGACGTTTTTTAAACAATTTAAATATTGTTGTTTTACTATATCATCTTTACGATGTTTGATTGTTATTAAAACACTTTGTAACATTTTGTAACTTCTCGCTTCACTCTGTTGACACACTCGTGCCCTCTAGCGCATATACTTAACATTCTAAGAACCATATACTTATTAACTATATACTGGTAATACTCCATAAGCCACTATGTACGGATTTGAGGCTAGAGAACGAGATAGTTTTCTATCTCTATGGAGGACTCTGACGATACGATCTGATGAAGAAGGAAGCGCGCGCTGTAACAGGTCAGTGGTCCCAAAACAAAGAAATCTACCGGCAACCGTAGAAAACGGAGATTTCGTATACTATGGTAAAATATATACCACCCTTTTGGAATGATTCACATGCTATTAGGAAGCTTTCGTTTCTTGGTATTTAAATTATTTAATCAATAAATGAATACCTAAGCAGTAATTAGAAAAACTTATAGTCCAGTGGAATTAGCAAAAAAGTGGGTCTTAGGGTACTAATGGAAGTTTCGATGTTCAGCTAAAAATTCTACTTTACGAATATGAGTGGCACAATTTATATTTTTATGTTTTATGGGTGATTCAGCCGTAAAAAGGCAAGATTGTTAAAAAACAATTTGACATTGAAAGAAATGGTAAATATTTTTTTTCTTTAGTTCTTGGGACGGCATCTTATTTTTTGAGTAAAAAAAAATTGTTCTTGATATTTTTTCTAAAAAGTCAACCTTTTTTAGTAAAACTTGGTGAAAAAATCTTCAATGTTAAAATTTTGAGAATTTTTAACCCCAAAACAACGCACTTTATGCAAAGATAAAACAAAAATATTCTTGGGAAAACTAAAAACATTTCACGATTAGCACATGTAACTAGATTTTGGATTATTAAATAAAATTTATTACCGATGATATGACAGGTTAGGGTCCTGCTTCGGCTGGCTTTTACACAAAAAACACCGTTTCATTTTTGTGGATATAGGTTTACACCATGTAAATACAAATCCCTATTTTGATAAACAATAAAATAGATAAAACAACTTCACAATCTTAGAACACACAAGCGCTTATAATATTAATGTCTGGAATTGGAACTTGGAACCACTGATATAATGCCTATAGTGCAGAATTTCTCCGATTAGATTGTGACCACTCATCTTCTATATTTAGTTGAACTGTCACATTCTCGCGTCGATGTTCCGCCCACTAAGACATGTGCACAATACCAAGTCCTCTTAAAGGATAGAGAGACAGGCTTTCCTTGGTGTCAAATTGGGAACGAAACTCATAGTATATAGTTAATAAGTATATGCTAAGAACTTACATTACGTATGCAACCTATAATACAAGTATGTCTTATATGTATTGCATATGACTGAAACTGATCCATCTCTTAAAACAATTTACAGAAATCCAGCAAGGAGAGGAAGAAGAAGGCGAAGAAGAAGACATGATGGTTGAAGTGGATGGAATTCGAAGATTAATAATCATCTTTGATAATTACCAACAGTACCATTTTTTTAATCAATAGGAAACTGATCAGAGTTGCGTAATCATAATCGATAGTAGATTATGACTACTGGGGAAACCACGTTAAAAAAAAGCGCGAGGTATACTACCTCATAGGTGGTGCGGAAATATATGCATAATATGCAGAATATGACGTTTCCAACTTTTGAAATGCCGATATCCCATGAGCGATGATTCGTAGGCAAAAAAGATTGAAGCGGTTTTTGTAGATACTTAATTGTATGATCCACAAACTTTCTATGACCTATTTTTACACACACTTTAAACACTTATTGTTTACAAGAAATATGTGAAATACTGATATTTGTGACCTTTGGGGCATTTTTCACATTTCGTTTGTAATAGTGTATTTAAGGTCTGTACCAATTTTCAGCTCTATGCGAATCTATTTTAACTGTAGTACAATGTGTAAAATGCATTTTACAGTGATAAATCTTTATTGTACAGTTATTTTAGTCATTAACATGGTAGCTAATGAAACCCCATTTTTTGAGATCATTACACTAAGCAAATATTATTATTGGTGGTAAAACGATCGGCTTTTGATTGCACTGGCAGAATACCAACATGCAGTTTTGTTGCTGTAAAACAGTACATACATATCTATCGATGTAAAACACGTTATAATTATTAATTTATGTTTTGTCTTATTTCGTGAAATATTTTTTTACAAATATCACTCGAAATGCTCTGAGAGACTTAAGCAAGCTGTCAAAATTATCAACGGTTGAGATGAAGAGAAATCGTCAAATATGAATTCTCAATCTCAAAGGGAACACACAACTAGACATTTTGGACATCTTATAGTACACACTTAGATACGTAGTGGGGCGCAGAAATAAACTGCCCCAGGGTTCGCTGCGGATCTCGACCGCCCTGACTAGAATTACTTCATGCGAACATTTAAATTAAATTAGAAACAAATAATGACTATTTTCTATCTTTGATTCGCTACTGTAGTTTGGCCTGTGATATTGATATTTTTCAATCTGTTTTATTCAGTTAAAATTAACTTTTTCTTTGCAGTACTGGTTGGATCTTCAAAAACCAATATCCCGGCAGTTGGGACTGTCTCTAGTCGACCCTTTACTATATTTCTGTGTAAAATTCTACACTCCCGACCCCGGCCAACTCGAAGAAGAATACACTCGGTACTTATTTTGCCTTCAAGTAAAAAGGGACCTATCCCAAGGGTTGATGCAGTGTAATGAAAATACCGCTGCCCTTATGGCCAGTTATATCGTACAAGCAGAATGTGGGGACTATGTAGCCGAAGACTACCCAGACCACACTTATTTATCTAGTTATAAGTTCGTACCTCAACAAGACCAAGAAATGGAAAGGAAGATTATGGAGAACCATAAAAAACACGCGTGAGTATATAGTTAATAATAATGATTTAGTTAATGCAGATGATGCTGGTACCTGTAAGTTACTTACCCCACAAAATAAGGCAAGTGGCTGCAGTTCTCTCAAAAACCCCGAATTATCTGTTCTTGAAATTTGCAAGTGCCCACAAAGGGCGAAAAATAAGGGAACCCTCTCCTAGTAAATTCCGAGGGTATCCCCAGTAGCACAGACTAGTTATATAATGGTTTAATAAATGTTGATAAAACTTTGCTTAAAATTGTGTAACTTTTACTAAAACTTAAATAGAATCAAAACTTAGATATTTCAATGTACTATAAACTCACCCAACGTTCTATAAACGTTTATATCAATAAAGTGGGGAATTTATAAGACTGTTACAAAACCGTTTCAAACAGTTTCTTTAACACTATTAAACAACTAACCTTAAACAGTTTTGTTTCATTTCTATACCGGCATTTTAACAACATACATATAATGACATGTAAAGACGTTAATACAACCTATTTATAAAAGTTAAAAAAAGTATATACATACCACATATTAACTCATCTATATCAGTTACAAATATTCCACAGCTTATTAAAACTTTTGCAAAACTTTTTGTTATAATTTTCCTCTAGTTATAGTGTGAACACAAACAACTAAATGATGACTTTTTTATGGTCCTCAATATTTTACTGTATACATAATATACTTAGACATTATATGTAAGTCTGGAGGGCACACAAACCTCATCCAATCACAGAGGAATGCAAATGAAAACAATTAGAGATGAGTTGCTAGCAGAAGCAGTTTAAGCTTGTTATTAAAAAATAACAACTTCTACCCATCTCTAGAAGACAGAACAATGAGTTGTGTGCCCTCAACGCCACCAGCGTGAAGTCAATCGAAAAGGATGGTGCATTCAAGAACGTTAGTAAATTGACATCTAAATAAGAATTCTTAAAATTCTTCTAAAACAATATTAGAAACATAATCAATATCATCAAGTATGAATGAACATCATTACTATGAAATGTAAATAATGAGAAAAAAGGAGACATACTATGAGCTCATCTAAGGTCAAATTTGTAATTAGTAGACAATGAATTTGTTTGTAATTATATTACATTGATGAAATATTGAAAATAGGTGTAAAATATATAATTGAAAATTTAAGTCAAATTTACTATTTGGTAAGCGTAAAACAAACATAAGATGTTCAAATAACTATCCATATTACAGTTAATTATATCATCTCCAGCCAGTAATTAATGTTATCTACTAATTACAATTAATTAAAAATACTTTGTAAACATTGTGAAAATTATTATTTATCAATATTGTAGTACTATAAATAAATCCTTATGTCATCTTTACAATGATAAACTCGGAGTGCAAAATTACATGAGCTGCTTATACGGCAGTGGCACGTAAGAATAATTTGAAGATACCATTTTCAGTTATGTACATCATAGTGGTCCTTAGCTATAGTTTTTTTAATGTGGTCCTTCTACTCTCTCATTACGTTCTAATATAAAGGGGGAAAATCACACAAAATTTTGAGTGGTTAACTCAACCCCCTCCCGTGCCTCTAAAGGAATTAATTTTTCTATGTATCTCTTTTGGGTAAAAAACATTTTTTCGTAAGTTTGCGATAGAATCGTCAAAATGTGAAGTAAAAATTGCACACAAGTCTCCTCTTCATGATTGTCCCAGATAATACAAAATATACATTCTTTCTTTAATTAAACCCTAATAAGCCTCTTTCATAGGACCCCAAAGTGACCTCATAAAGGCAAAAGCAGGGTATCGCGTAATTTTGACATTTATTAACATTTATTTAATTTTATTTTCCACAAATTATTATTAATTAGTCATATTATACAATGTGTCCCAGGATAGATGTAACAGGAGGTGTAATGGATCAAAAATTTTGGAATTTTGGAATGGTATTTGGGGACTGAGTCCTGCTTGTTGTAAAACTAAAGTATACCAAAAATGACTTGATTTGATGTTCTGCAGAGTGTTTTATAAGCAAAGTTGTAAAAATCACCACTAATAAAGTACCTTTATTTTTCAAAATATAAAAAAATTCCACTAAGAAAAGTTATTTAGAATGCAATTTTATACCTCTGTACCAAATTTAAGGAATATAAAATTATTTTTTTGAAACTTTGAACTTGAACATTTTTTTAATAAATTACTATTTTATTTTGAACCATTCAGTTAAAACTGCATAGAAATTATTTTTTGAGAATTAATATTTAAAGTTATATAGAAGCTAAAAGTAGGCTATCAGAAAAGCAGTGGATACACATTTATTATTAATTATTGACATATCTATGAAACGATTATCCTTAATTTCTGTTTCAAATTAACGAACCAAGCATAAAAAATTAAATATTGGTACTCACAGTGCGTTAAAAAATTTATATTGTGCAATGCTACGGAATTGACGGTGAAAACTCGCTAAGAGAAATGGTAAGCCAATTTAATTTGAAATTTCCAAACACTGCTTTGTCACGTACTCAGGCTATGAGAATAATTAAAATGTTTCTGGGTACTGGTAGTGTTCTTAACATGAAAAGAAAAATAAAAGCATATGATGAAGACAATGTTGGGGCTATTATAGCTCATGCCTCTGTTATAGAAAATCCTAGGATGCCACTAAGAGAGAGGTCAGCTCTTATCAATATTAGCAAGTCTGAACTCCAAAGAATTTACAAGGCAAAGAAAATTAGGGCATATAAAACAAATTATAAACATATGCTTGAAGAGGGAGATGACGGCCGTAGGGTGGATTTTTGTTTGACCATTGGAGAAAAAATCATGGAAGAGAGATTTTTTCATCATTTCATAATTTTCTCAGATGAATCCACATTTACAACCAATGGTGTTGTTTCATCTCAGACTTGTCGGTTTTGGACTTCTGAAAATCCAAATTTTAGAATTCATTGTAGAAGACAATATTATAAAAAAGTGAATGTGTGGTGTGCCGTTTCTTATCACGTTGGAGTTGTTGGACCTTATTTCATTGAGGGAAAGTTAAACCAGCACACTTATTTACAGCTTCTTGAAAGATTTTCTGAAGAACATTTAAATACTTTAAGAGATATGCCTTTAGTTAATTTTCAACATCATGGTTGCCCTGGCCACTCCACAGAAATGGTTAATCGGTGGTTGAATTTAAATTTTGGAGAAAATTGGATTTCTTTTTATGGGGTCGCCTCAAGCAGTTAGTTTACGCTGAACCAGTTCCTAATGATATATCAGTATTGAAGCAGAGAATTACAAATGCCGTAAACTCTATACCATTAGATCATATTCGAAACAGTTTTAAGGACTTCAGGCGAAGGATCGAAATGTGTGTGGATGTGGGTGGTAGCTACGTCGAATAATAGACAAAATGTAAACATTGTTTTGTATTGGTCAATAATTAATTTGTTTGTGAATCTGTTATGTTTTTGATATTTATTACTTGTTATAATTTTTAAACCTCACTAATCTTCTGTTAGTAATTGTTTCTTGTTTTAAAATTAGTTCGATTAACATTATACCTTCTTACATCTCGTATATTCAATTTTTTATTTACCAATAGCCTACTTTGAGATGATTAATATTTGCTCCTACACAACTTTAAATATGAATTCAACTCTTAATTCGCAAAAAATGGGAAGTTTCAAAAAAACAATTTTATATTCCTGAAATTCATATTTTGAAAAATAAAGGTACTTTATTAGTGGTGATTTTTACAACTTTGCTTATAAAACACCCTGTAGAACACCAAATCAAGTCATTTTTGGTATACTTTAGTTTTACAACCAGCGGGACTCAATCCCCAAATACTATTCCAAAATTTTTGGTCCATTACACCTCTTGTTACATCTATCCTGGGACATACTGTATATCGTATTAATATTTCAATGTTATTGGAATTATTTAAACAATAATAATTTATTTAAAGAATTTACAAAAATAAAATAAAAAATTATTGAACCTCATAAGGGCAAAAGTAGATTATCGCGTATTTTTGACGTTTATTATTACTTATTTGCCACTCTTTTTAAAGAAATTATTTTCAATTAATATTTTTGATTAAGAGTTTGCTAATGGAACTTGCCAATTATTTGAACAATTTGTTATTCTTTAGGTCAAAGAAAAACGAAAAAGTCTAACTTATTCTACCAAGATTACCACAAGACTTCTAGAACTTGAAACCTTAGGCTGATGACAAGCCTTCTAACAGGCCTTTTCTTTTATATCAATATTATGATATAACTATTTGAGGGGGTGCACAGTGGGCCAGAATCCAAAATTTCTGGCCAAAATTCTTAAACTCTGCAGATGTACCTGTTGTGCATAGATCTTTAAGGGAAAACTAGTAAAAAACATTGAAACCCTCTGGGAGTAAGATATAGGGGTTGAAAATATAAACAACCTTCGATATTTTTGAAACTCAGTTTACATACTTTCGATACCTAAATTTCTATGAGAAAAGTAAGAAAAAAATTATGGTCCCCTGGGGATGAGTTATAAGGGTTGAAAATATAAATATTCCACGATTTTTTTCAAACTTGGCATACGTGTTGATTGCGCTTAGGTATTTATGAGAAAAATATTTTTAAATACTTGGGAGAGTTCAAAAAATTGTTTAATCAAAGTTCAAAAAAATTATATATTGTTAACATTGTGGAATAAAAAGAGATAAAAGGTATTCAAAAGTTAAATTTATTATAGATATTTGTACAGAAATAATAAATAAAGTAAGACCTATCAAAAATATATACTTGTCTACTTAATCACTACTGTCCGAATTGATGTCGTCATCAGAAGTTGTGGTTTCAGAGGTGCTTTCCTTTGTGTTTGTGTCATCGAAGTTGTTGAAGGTTTGGGTACTTTTGGTATTTGATGGATTTATTTTCTGTAAAAAAACAATTAATTAATTACTAAAATGATTATAATAATACCTCTGCTTCTTATTTTGCTGGATGTAATAAAATAATTGTTTAAGGGTATTAATATTATTATTATTATTATTACTTAATTACATAACAACACATAATTGCAAATTTCCTGTTTTAAAATATATGTCTTACTCACTACTTAAACCTACATGCCTCAAAATCGAAACATATGATTTTTTTAAATTGTCAATGCTGTATAAAAAAAATCGAAGCTCCCGGAATAGCACGTATTAAAAGCATTTTTTTGTGTGCAGATACTAGCTTCTATGCCTGATCAATTGATGTCAAAAACAGAGTACATATGTATACAGAGTGTGGCAGAAAGGATGGGTATTTTTGGGACGGATATATACGCGAATCTCCCCGAGTCGAACGACTTTATCCCGTCTACTCCCATCCGTTCACGTACACCACCCGTCCCAAAAACACCCATCCTTTCTGCCGCGCCCTGTACATACTAACGATCTATTTCGGCCATTGCTAAGTATCAGAAAATTTTGTTTGGATCTAACGTGATATAGCATTTACAGTGATTTTTGTCCATTTTATTGTATGTTTGTATTCACTGTTAACCCTCTAAAGACACAGCTTAAATTTGTATACACTTACACTTCCCTCAATAATTAAGCCAGTAGAATGGGAAATCTGCACGAAAATGGATTCAGGTACTTTTATTCCCACATGTATTTATAAAAGTACGATATACCTAGTATAATGTTAAATATAATAAATTGGTCCATTTTCATATTAGGTAATGTCCTCAATAATGTCTAAACTAGTCAAGGACCAACAGAACACAAGCTTCCTGAATATTTTGTTGTTAAACTACTCCCACAACCTTTCTTCAGCATTATATTATCTATGAGTCAAAGTTATAATAAATTACAAGTATATAAGCAAACCAAAAATAATTCACTTTAAAAAAGTTATATAAGTTAATATATAATACGTTTTTCTTTCAACAAACATTAAGTTAACAGCTAACTATTACAGACAACTTGAGTTCATTCTTAGTGCTAGACGTGATATTACCTATGGAACATATTATATTGTTATTCAATTCATATGCTTGTGTTATATGGAGTTAGAAAACTTTTTCCCACTCTAAAATATTGAAAAGTAAACAAATAATAATAACATCTCATAAACAATGAATACACTTGCAACACTCAATACCATATTAGTATACAATTAATTGAATTTAATATAATCTTACTTTCTAAATGCTATAACGCAGTACAAATTCTTTTTTGTTTAAATGATACGATATAATTTTAATGCACTTGAAATACTGCACACAATTAACACCTGGTATAAAACATATGTTTAAAATTTGAAACCTACATCCATCAATTGAAAAATGTGTACTTGCTTAAATAATTTTCTAGATCACCAAGATACAGATACCTGTAATGTTAACGGAAATATGTTATATGCTATACTTTCATGGTTGTTATTATTATTTTGTCTTATAATTATAGTCTGTGTTTATACCATCTATTACTAATCTTCTCACTGTACCCTTTGTAATTTGATTTTAACTGTTAGTTGTACTTTCCAAATAAATATGTACCTATGCTATAAGGAAACTTTGATTGTATTTTTTTTTCTAGTGGACAGTCTCCAGCCGAGGCTGATTTAAACTTACTAGAAACGGCAAGAAGATGCGAACTATATGGTATAAAAATGCACCCAGCAAAAGACCACGAAAATGTACCTTTGAATCTTGCTGTTGCACACATGGGCATTATAGTATTCCAAAATTATACTAAAATCAACACATTTTCCTGGGCAAAAATTAGAAAAATTTCCTTTAAGAGAAAACGGTTCCTCATTAAATTACATCCCGAGGGTTATGTAAGTGCATACCTTAAAAAATATTAAATAGATTCTTTAAATATGCCTGATGATTCGTTGTTTCAGGGTTATTATAAGGACACTGTGGAATTCTTCTTTGAAGGTAGAAATGAATGTAAAAATTTCTGGAAAAAATGTGTAGAAAATCATGGCTTCTTCCGTTGTTCTTCTGTTAAAAGTGTCTCAAGGCACAAAACCAGAGTTCTTTCCAGGGGGAGCTCATTTAGGTAAAAATTATGAATACTGCAACATTGTCATACCAACTAATATATTTTGTTTCAACAGGTATAGCGGCAAAACGCAAAAGCAAATAGTGGAATTTGTGAGAGATAATTACGTAAAACGGCAAACATTCCAAAGGTAAGTAAGAAGGTTTGTTGCATGACATATTCATTATTCTTCCTATTCTACCAACACTATATCATATATGCCTCTGTATTTAACTTATTGATCCGCTTACAATAATAAAAGTAGATATTTTGTAATAATACTAAAGTTAGTTGCTTTGCTTTCTGCAAATACCAAATTTTTACCCTGTAAATCTCCTTGTATCGTACAATAACAAGTAGCTATTTTGTGACGTGTGGAGCATGGTTGTTTGTAGCATTTAAAATGGAAAATGCTGTTGTCCGACAGTTTCTTATTACAATCAAGGGAAGGAGGAAGGGACTAGTTTTTTCAAAAATCTGTCGTTTCTATATTTATTACAATTTTCATTTATGTCACTTACCTTTACTTAACTATTTTACTAATACTAATTACTAAACTCTGTTTAAATGTCAACTAGCTTTCAATTGATTAAATTCGTTGAGAAATGTTTGCTATATTTCTTTTCAAATTTAACAACGCCCATAAGTTCAATTGTTTCAAATTAGGCAGCTTTTGGTTTTATTTAATGGTCTGCTTTAGGCAAATCATCCACATAAAAAATATGAAACCCACAAAAAAATACACGTTTTAACCATATTAGTGACACATTCTTGACAGTGTCATATAGTCATGAATTAGCTTAAAACACTGTATATAATGAACTAAAAGCACTGCATGATTTATCGATGTTGTTATTTGAAAACATAAATGTTCCACTTAGATGTCCAAATTTATATAGAAACGACTAACAATTATTAGCTATCTGCTGTGCTCCATTAAATTTCACAAAAAGGCTTAACTTAGTTATTAGAAATACTAACTGTTGAGTGTGTAGAATATATCTCATTCCTCGTTCTCTTGTCGCAGGTCTCATTCTTTCCGACACTCTAGTGCTCATTCGAGTGCCACCAACATGCACTCCAACACTGTCGGGAACAGCATTTCCGCACACCCCCTGTTGCCTCTAGCTGACAGCAACTTAAGCGGTAGGTAATTCCTTTTTGTCCTTTAGTTCTTCTTAAACCTAAAAATGTTGTCTTCAGTTAAGGTAGTTATATCACGAGAGGTGCTACATCTGTTAGCGAATCGATAAACTTGAGACGCGAGAGAGAGAGAGAGAGAGAGAGTAGGGAAAGATTGGGCAACGCTGCATATAGTTTCTGACGCCAGCTAATCGACTCATCACTGATATCAATGTTAATAAACATTGATATCAGTGAATAATGTAAATTTTATTGTTGAAATGATTTGAAGATCGCTTATTTAACAATTTAAGAATGTCAAGTTGCGATGATCAAGTATGTTATAAAGGGAGGCTTATTAAAAGTAAAGTGTTAGCATAAAAAATGAGGTTCCGAGAAAATTAAGCCAAAAACGACAGAAATGGTGCAACCACACTTTGGACAAGAGTCGGGCTGTAAAACCCAATCTATGTGTTGGAAATCGTATTGTTGATGTACAATTATTAGGCAGAATACTGAAATGTTCCAAATGCCAAAGTGTGTTATTTCTGAAAATAAAAATGGATTACTCTCAGTATTTACCATTGAACGTGGAGCTCGATTTTGAATCGGGTCGAAACAGAAGTTTATCATAACATAAATAAAGATGCTAAATCATTCCTGGTAGATAATATTTAAATAAAAAAAATACTGATTTCAACACCATATAATAAATAAATAATAAAGTATTCTTACTTTTCGATTTAATAAAAAAATGTATTCATTCATAAAAATATATTATACTATATTCATTCTCTATTCTACATATTAAGAGTCAGGTATCTGTATTACTTTTTTATAATAAATTAATGGAAAAATATTATTATACATACAGTAAATAAAATTGGGATGAAAATTTGTACATCTTCTACTTTATTATATGATATTGCATTTAAAATAAACGCAAAGAAATTTCAAATATCTGCGCCAAGCATAAGAAAAAGTACAACGTTACCATGCCTACTCATGTCCTCCATTCAGTAATTTTCAGGTAACTGCCATTTCGTTATTTTATGGTGAATCATCTCGATATTTATACACGTGCTTCTTCAGGAATTAATTTCAATTCAGTTTTTGAGATCATTCTCAAATAAGGATCAATCGTAAGAGGGAAAACAGAACGATAAATGGAGTTAATATTTTACCAGAATGTTTATTGATATGTGAATTAAATTTGCAGCAAGTTTTGTGACCTTCTCGAATAACGTTAATTGTGATATAACTACCTTAAAGTGCTCCTTCCTAAATCGAAATTTTTAGTGGAGGACTAGAAAAAGGGCCGTTATTTTGAAACTGGTTGGTAGAGCACGGATTTGGCTGAATTTTTTTAATTAGATTCCTAAAGTTAAGTAGTAAAACATCTACAATTTGCTGTAGAGTAAGAGCTGGTGAAGAAAATAACTTCCAGTATTGCAAATTAAATACTTGATACAACTTGATTTTTTAATATTTATGTTGACATCCTGTAAACAAATGTCCTGTATATGTTACAACTTGCATCAAGTATTTAAAATGTTAATAATTTATATATTCTAATTAACAACTTTTAGAGCGAATGTCTATAATTTAAATGTCGCAAAAATGTCTGGCAATAATTTTTTCAACTTCATATGATGTCAACAAAATTTCAAAAAATAAAATAGCAACTTTTAAACTACTGGCTGTTAGCCAAAACTACTTTAAATATTCGAGATAATTAAAAACGTCATTTTAAATAGGGCTCTACTTGCATCAAGTAGTTAAGTGATTTTCTTCACCAGTTCTTAGACTACTACTGATCAGAGGACTGTAGGAAAATTCGGAAAAATTCTTAACGAATTTTTTGCACTCTCCGACTAAAAGCTTTACAAAATTAACGCAAGACTTTAACATATTCATTACTGCGAATATGCATTGCAGCCCTATCAGTTGCATGAATAATTGCAAAATAATTATGATACTTCTCAGTCTAGAAGATATTGCTAATATTCTCCAAATTGATATCTGGTACGAAAGCCTTCCGTTCATGTGCCATTCAGTAAGGCACACGTGTTTTGATTAATAGATTGCTTTTACCTATTACTCAAAACACATTGCTTTAACTTGGAATGGATTACCAAAGCAAAATAATTATTTAATAATTGCAATCATTGTTTCTTAAATAAACTCATAGAATTGTGTAAACATTTTTAAATTTTATGATTGTGATGGCGTTTCTCTTTAGTATACATGCTATCATTGCTATATATTTTGTCAATTTTAGTGGAAGTGTCCAAACTCTCGGCGTCGCTGGGTTCGATGGACGCAGTTGTGGCGGCGCAGGTTTCTCCGACGACGAGGTTAGCCTCTCGCCACCTCGGCACAGCTACGTCTTGGAGCTCGGCCCCAGACACGCGGCCTACCACGCTGCTTGCTCAGACGATGAACTCGCCATCACCTCCTCTGACGACGCAGTCGCCATCGCCCGCGACTTCTGCGACCGCGACTTCTGCGACTACGAGTCCTCTTCATATGCCCTACGAGGAGCAGAAGTCGAGCCGCATTACCACCAGCTCGCCGCTCGCCGTCCGCGCAGCTGTTCACAGGGCAGATACAGGTACCACAGTCACCACCCGCATACACATTACTACCCGGACGCCCTCTAGTCATAAGTCCGAGGGTAGTCTGGACCACCCCCCTTCATTTACTAACAATTTTCCCTCACAGACTCAGTCGCAAAATGATCTAGGTTATCAGGAGACCGAAACTGCACCTGAATATACTTACAAATCCGTTACAACGCTTCCAAAACGCCACGTATGGCAACGTAGTGCTAGTTGTAGGGACCTTTACGATTTCAGTTTCGAGGAAACGGGGCAGGCTAAACGTAGAGCTCAGCCCCCTAAACCCATAGATAAGGCAGTTATTAGTTTCGAAGAGCGTAAGTTAGAATCCCCAGTTACTCGTTATGATGAACACCCTATTTATAGTGCTAGTTCCCGAGATAGTAGCTTAGAAATGCATCAGGATATTATGATGCCCGATGAGAAAGTATACTCTAGTAGTTACCCAGGCACTACTAGTTACTCTCAAGAGTCAGTAGAAGATCCCGGTAATTATGACCTACGCGATTCCCAAGATGATCTCTCCCACGATAGTTATGAGTTAATAGAGAAGTCTGATGATGATTACAGTACTTCCGGTGAATATAAATATCGCAAAGCAAAACCTTTTAATACCAGAAGTTGCAGTTTGGATTCAGGAAATCATTTTCCTTCAGATAGTGAATCAGATCATGAAAAACGACATAAGTGCAAAAGTAGTTCAGATGTTCACCAAGATATATTCATGATGGAAGATCCTCGTGACTTGCCAAGAGAAATCATACCTAGAAAATCTGATGGAAATTATTATAAACATTTTAAGCAATCCTCTAGAACCTCAAGTCTAGAATCTAAAAGTGACTATTATGAAACCAAGGCTTCCAAATCCAGCAGGGAGAGCCTTAAAAAGTCTCATCATAATCGCAGTTTTGGATCACGAACTTCCAGTCAGGAATCAAAATCTGATTACGAAAACAAACGAAACGTTAAAAAGAATAGAAGTACAGAGCACTTAGATGCAAGGAATGGATATATTGATTCCAGGACATCCAGCCTTGAATCCAAAAGTGAATATTATGATGCACCATCAAGGTTTATTGAAGAACCTAAATATTTTAAACAAGACTATGATAGAAAAATTAACTTTGAAAGAAACTATGGTATTCAAAAATTTCAAAGTCACGATAGCGCCGAGGTAAATCGTAATTTTAAAGATTACACAGGCTTTGGCAACATAAAGGAAACTTCTCATGTTCATTCTATTAGTTTACAAAACGTGGAAACTGAACAAAATATCAAGATTAATCGAATTTTGGCTAACTTAGAACAAAATACAGTTCCAAGGACTCAGAAGTCTTCTCATCACTACAGGTCGCACACCGTAGACCATGAAAAACATAAAAGTACACACATTTGGCCTGAAAACATAGTTGGTATTCCTACTGAAATAGAGAATTGGTCTGCAAAACAACAGAGTGGACAAAGGTCCACCGAATCTGAGAGCAATATTTTTAGTTTTGAGGAAGATAAGATTCAATCGCTTCAAGAAAGTATTGATTCAGACGTATGTCCAGATCATAGTTTTAGTGTTGTCCCTAACATAGATAATAAGATTAAGAAGACTGAATCTAAGCGAAAAAATTATCGAGATGTTTTTATGGAAATTGAACCCAGACTAGTCCATGACCTGGCAATGCATCAACCCATAGAACGTACTAAATCTGATCCAAATTCACTCGCAAGGCAAAGATTAAACTCTAATTCTAGAAGATTGTTATTAATGCATCAGAAGTCCATAGATTTAACACCCGCTGAGTCAAGTGATGAAGATTACTTGTACAAACAAATTCCAAGTGCACCACCTATTACTAAATATAAAGGAGGAACTCACTTCGAAATGCCTTCGGCAGAATTTGGGCATTTTGATATTTTAAAGAGAGATGTTGAAGGCTTAAAAACTAAGTTTGAGGTACCTAAAAGTCAGTTTGAAATACTGGGTGCTAAAACGCAATCAGATTTTATTAATTTACCACCTAAAGATGAAGATATTTCTTACGTGCTGCACAAAAGGCATATTATGAACGGGACCGCACAAAAAGAGGAGATAAAACAGTATGAAAAATGTGAAGCTCAGAGAAAGAACAGCATGGAAATGCAAGAAATTACTAAATTAGCAGATGAAATGAAGAAATCCAAAGTTAAAGCCAAGACAGAGCCAGAATCCTCTTTCTTATTCACCCAAAACATAGACTTGTCCAAAGTTGATCCAGTAACTTTAGAGGTAGATAAAAGTGTCATACCGATACAGCATTTATCAAGTCCCAAACGAGATATAACACACATAGATCCTGTTTTATTGGAAACGTTGAATTCTAAATTGAGCCAAATTGAAAGTGACTCTCCCACGAGTTCCAAAACGGAGAGCATAAAACCACAACATAAAATATTTATAATGCAGAATGATCGCCAAATTAAAAAAGAAGTCAAGATAATCGAAGAAAAAGCTGTTCAAAATGTTGAGGAAAAGAAGGAAATCGAAGTGAAACCTAAGGCGAAAATAAAAACAGATATTAAGCCAAAACGTATAATTAAACCTAGAATGCAACCTGGCAAGAAGGGTGGTAAAACAAATAAGACAAAAGTCAGGATAACTTCATTTAGTTCTGATGATGAATCTCTAGATTCTGATGACGTTTTTGGTAGCGCAGAGGCGACACCTACTAGAGTAGAATTTTCTCCACCACAGATGCGTAAAGAAATGGAATCCATATTGAAATTTGAATCGGAGAGGAAATATTTGCAATACACAATGTCATCTACCGAAGTGGAAGGATCACCACCAACATCTAGAAAGAAAACAGAAAAACAGTATGATGGTCTAGAACCTAATGTGCAAACTGAGTTACGTAGAATATCGGAAAGATCATTCTCGATTCCCAGTTCCGAGGATGAATTTAATATAAAAACGGCTGATATGCAGCCAGTATTTGCGGACGCTCCTCAAGAGATGTTGAAAACAGTTGAAGAAATAGATAAAGAAGATGCTGATAAATCATTGGATGAAACACTTAAAGAAGAATGTTCCACAGACAAAGAATTAACAACTATTGATAATGAAAGAGAAAAAGACAAACTACTGTTGCAAGCGGAGATTGAAAATGACCTAAAAGATCTTAAGGTGCCACCAAAAACTAAAATCACAGAAATTCCATCCCCAGCTCTAAGAAAACAAGGACAGAGTCCACTTTTGTTTGCTCACGCTAGATTAAACTTATCAGAAGGATCTGCTTTCAGTCTATTACAAAAACAACAAGCCTTAGAATCCCCTGTACCAGGTAGGAGAGCCAAAAGTTTAGATACTCCTATTGTAGCAGTGAGTCGATTACCTCCCTTAAATGCCTTTTCAAGCAAAGATGATACTGTTGAAGAAGAAGAACATCAACAAACTGACAAAGATAGTGGTTTAGAAAATACTTTGGTAAGTGATAAGTCGACTGAAGAAAGATCTGATACAGACGACAGTAAGAAGGTCAAGAAGAAACCACCATTACAAGAGAAAATTACTCAGAAGATTGCAGTGAATAAGTCAGTAACTAAGGCAGTAAAAGAAGAAATTAAACCAAAAGAGATGCAAACAAAAAAGGAGAAGGAAAGGGATCAGATAGTACCTGATGTTACTAGCACTAAGCCTAGAAGACTGACAAAAACCACAGTGCAAACCAAGCAGAGTACACAAAAAGTTTCAAAATCCAAACTTCCACCAAAGGTTCAGAGTACAAAAGAGAAACCTGTGCCAAAAACTGCTGCTCAAAAATCTCCTAAAACGAGCAGCACCAAAGTTCCAACTTCTACAACTCCAAGACTTCCTTCTTCAACAACGAAGACTGCTTCTTCTACAATTAAACCTGTTCAGTCTGTACCTAAACCTGTTCCTCAAAAGGCTTCTTCCACAGAAGGGGTTACCAAAACTGAAACTGAAAAATCGCTTCCTTCTCAAACATCCTTACCCACCACACAATCTTCTCTGACTCTACCTGAGATAAAGAGAACTAAAAGTCAAGAAATTGAACCAAATAAAAAAGTTATTCCAAGGGAAAAAGCTAAGTCTTTAGAGAAATTAGAATTAAGGAGAATGAGTAGTAAAGAACGTACAAAATCGCAAGAAGACAGCGAACCTGATGTAATTGCCAAAAGAAAAGAGAAACAGCAAATGTTGTATGAAATAGCAATAAAGCAAACGAAAACATTAAAGAGTCCTGTTAAAGATGTGCTTCCAGTATTTCCTCAAGTTGAGGAAATGGTAAGGGAGCGTCACGGTAAATTAGAAATCAGTATAAACACAATAGAGCCAAGCGTGTCTTTAGAGGAGGCTATAATTATAACAAAATCACCTAAGAAACTAGATAAGAAGATGGGTGAAAAACTGACTAAAAGTTTAGATCTGAATTTAACTGAAGATATCGAACAAAGTAAAGCCGTGCAACGTTTAGGAAAAAGTTTAGATCTGGATAACAGAGATAAAGATAATGAACTGGTAATTAGTGAATTTGATTTTATGCCTGAGACAATTCAACATATGCAAGCTAAAGATAATCTTGATGAAACCTCTCCTGAAATGGATGTTGTTCAAGAAACAGTGACTGCAGATATTCACGAAATACCTACTGATGTTGAACTAGATGACAAAATAATTTTGAAGGGGACTAGTTTGGATGTATGGTTGTCGGTAGATGACCCACATGTAGAACATAAACTGGAAGATATTGAGATAATTCAGAAATCTACCGATTTTTTTGAGCAGCGTACTTCGCCGAAACCTCCAGATCTTAGTAAAATTGACGCAAAGAGCTCATCTGACTCTCAAAGCTTGGAGAAGATGAGTCTTGGAAATTCTCTTGATATAAAGTATATAGACGAATCAACTGGTGATTCTTCTTGTAAATCTGAAAAAGATGCCCAACTTATAGCGGAGATGCAAAAGGCATCCACTACCGTGAGCAAATTTTTGAGGAAGAAGATTGAAAAGCGCCGACAAGAGGAGCAAAAATCAGAAAATTTGGTTCGCATAACCAGCGAAGATGAATCCTTAACAGAAGTAAGTGAACTAAAAGGTGAAAACACCGAAGTGAACAAAAACTTGCTTTCAGTTTCGAGTGACCATAAAGATGCTTTGTTGAAATTAAGTATTGAAAGGAGTAAGTCTGAGGACACAGGGTCTTGGGTAACAGTTGAATGTGATGAATATATCGGCACAGAGGAATCTCTAGACTATGATAATGTTACATTAGAATCACCAGAAAAGGCCACTGATATAGAAAAAGAATTAAAAACAACAGGAGATGCAAATCTTTTAACAACTGAAGTAAAACAAAGCAAACTGGATCTTTTAAAGCGGAGCTCTGATCAGTCTAGGTCAAGTGACACTACTGGATCTTGGACGAGTGGTGAAAAAGATATATCACCAGGGAAGGAAATTAAAGAAACAGATGAATCTAGCGTGAGTTGTGCCATGGGTCGAGCAATAGGTTTAAGTCAGACGATCGAGATGTTTAGCACACGAGATCTCTTAGATAAAGGTTCTCCAGAATCAGAACCACCAAGAAGTCCTAGAAGTCCAAGAATTTGTGTATTAGGTAGAGCTTTTACCATAGATGAAGGTTCCACTTCTGTGAAAATAGATGATTCTAGTTCCGATGAGGCAAATGACATTCCCAAAGATTTGACTCCAATACAGGAAACACAGACAGTGTCTGTAGATGACGTAAATGGTGCACCTTTCAAAAAGACCCCATATCCTTTTGAAGAAAAGTGGTCAAATGAATCAGAATTAAGCCAACGATTACACAAGAAGTTATCTAAAAAATTATCATCTGGAGAAAAGAATAGCTTCTCTTCCATCGATGATTCTCTAAGTGATAGAAGAAGAAACGGACACTTGGATAAGCCCAATTTGCATTCTGTGGAGAGGTTATCGACCGAATCCAGAAATTCCCTCGATACCGAATCTAGTTCGGGTAGTCTAGGTGCAGCTTGTAGACTACAAAAATCCGGTGACATTCCCAAAGATCTTAGTTCCACTTGGAAACCGTTTCCATTGGATAGTTCTGGATCAGAAAGTTTTGATGATAATCTCTTACCTCCCGACCAAGACTTAGAAAAACAAGAATACTTTTTATGCCGCGACGATTCGGGAGATTTTACGGCAATGTCTGATATTTATTACAAATCTGATAATGATGTGACACCAACTAGAGATGACACTGAACTTCCTGAAGATCTGGCCAATTTCCCTACTAATTTTGGTTATCCATGTCTTACATCAATGAGTGGAATGGGAATTGGGAGTACTGACATATTAGGTGGTTATTCGGGAGGTGGAGGATTCTTGTCACGCACTCTTTCTAGAATTTCCGAGAGAAGCACAAATTCGGAGAAGTCTAGCATTGATGAAGACTCCACTAGGGCTAGTACACAAAGCGATAGTTTAAATGACGAATCCATGCCATCGAGCAATCCTCAAGTAAGTCTTAGTTCTGAATCGCCAAGTCATGCTCAACTTTCTGAGAATGAAAAGAAAACACCAACCAATAACATTCCCGAGGCAGAGGATAAGTTGAGTGATTTAAGTAAACCAAGCGATAAGCAAAGCCAGGAACAAGTACCAAATATCAGTAGCCTCTTGCAAAGACAAATCTCTGATGACAGGCGCACATCGGCAGAAATGGCTGAGTTGTCTATGGATGACATAGAAATAATTACTTCTGAAAGGGGTCTAAAATTAAAACGCCAGGGATCTGATGACACTATAATTGATGAAGAATGCTTTGAACCAGAGGCAAAGGAGGAAAGAGTAAGGTCCAGTAGTCAGGAGAGTGAAGACTGGCCTTTGCCAGAAATACCTCAACAGGGTCAAAAATTATTAGCAATGCATGATATCCCTAGTAGCGATACTTCCCAGCAAACCACACAAGTTTTCCAGCCACCAAGTAAAAATATTCCAAAAACGTTTGGCTTAAGAGGATCTATCAAAAGCCAGGATTCAGAGCAATGGCCAAGTCCACCTTCTAGCATCCATGAACCGCCTGTAATTGGAAGTGTAGAAACATATTATGTAACACCCCCTGAAGAAGCCTGTAAGGTAACTGTTGATTCAAACACCAATACTGTTAGTACCTACGATAATGACTCAAATTCGGACAATGAAAATAAGACTCTAGAATTTGATACTGAAGAAAAAACACATACTTATGAAAATGTTGCTCGTGAGTATGTAAGCGAAAGCATCTCGGAGAGTTTAAGTGTGGGACCAAGTGGTATTAAAATAGTTTTAGAAGGAAAGTCTCCGGATTCTAATTCCGATGAAGATTTAAATATTTCAAACTTGAACGATGATGTATTTACTGACGTTATTGAAACATCTAGAAATGAGTTACGACCTCCTACAGCAATGCGTAGGAGTACAGCTTCTGATGATTCCTCTCATTCTCATAAGAGTGATAGGAAGAGCTCACCTAGAGGGTCTCACAGTTCCTATTCAGAAGAAGAATGCACTAGTTCCATGGGTACTAATCTTGAAGATGGTACAGTAAGATTTGCATTAAAACCTACAAAATGTACACATAGCTCACATTCGGAAGATACCTCAATAGCTTTAAGCCTCTCGGAATGGTCAAATAGTACCAATACAGTTAAATTCCAAAATCTATCTAGTAATAGTGGCACAACTAAAAGTAGCTCAGGTTTGAAAAGTGATGAAAACTCCTTAACAGATATTGCTCAATCTATATCAGAGTGGTCTAGTAGCAATACTAGCACGACACTTAAAGCCCAACAAAGCTCAAGTCTTCAGTTCCAAAAACTATCTTCTACAACGTCTACTGGTGATAGTACTCTAACCGAGTTAATTCCTACCATATCGGAATGGTCAAGTTCAGAGACGAAACCTTTAACGCAACAATTCTTCCCCAGTAGCTTACCTGAACGCAGTCCGACTGCTAGACTAGGTTCTAGTGTCGATATGGAAGAATTTACATTGTCGCCTGATCAAAAGAGTATTCCTAGTCCTAAAAATATCCCCTCAGAAGATT
Source organism: Stenurella melanura (assembly GCA_963583905.1). NCBI lineage: Eukaryota > Metazoa > Arthropoda > Insecta > Coleoptera > Cerambycidae > Stenurella > Stenurella melanura. Next base: position 134,983,011 of record OY757311.1, read on the forward strand.
TTGCTCTGCTATCAACAAGTTTACCAACCAGAAATGATACGAAGTTTTTTACTAAATCAACTGAACGACCAATTGTAATACCTGCTCAAGTACAGTCTGATACAGATAAGTCTAGTAGCTCAATTGAACAAAGAACGGTACATACACAAAGATACGATAAGGAAAAGCAAAAATATTTACAGAAACATCACCCTTCTTCTAAGAGTACTGAGAGACCAGTCAAAGTACCACTGAAATTGTCAAAATGCTCGCCATATTATTCCAGCAGTCTAAGTTCAGAATCGACACCGCAGGCAAGCACCAGCCCAGTTCCTATGAATAAAACTGCCACTGTACCCCTTACAAGAAGCCATAGAAAACCTATTTCAAAAAGTTTGTGCCAAGCTAAGAGTCCTCCCAGTGAAAATGATTCTACTAGTTCTGTGGAATCCCCAAAAAGTAAGTCCGAAAGAGATCGACGTGGTTACCGCAGAAAGAGACAAATACAGAACCAGCGTAGAGCTAGACTAGAAAAGGAACAATATAGCATAGATGAATATTATTTTGTGGAGCATGAGGCAGGACTGACTGAGTATAATGAATATATACGGACTAGAAATATGGAGGAAATGGCTTCCAATTTTCAGTATGAAGGAGTTTTGGCTGAAGATAGTCCTATATTGCATTATGCTGAGACGCTAGAAGAAGGATATTACCCTGACGGAGACTCACAATCAGGTTCCGACATTTTTCGTATGGAAAGGGATGAGGATGAACGGTTCGAGGTAACAGAAGGTTTTGATGTAGCCTCAATACCCCCACCCTTATTAGAAGACGATTTCGAAAGTGACCATACGCCGCAGATTTGATTTTAATGTTAATGTGATATAGGAGTTTCTATTAGGATATTTGTATGTTGTTATTTTCGGTCTTATTGGTTTCAGCGTGTTTTTTCTTTTCATTCTGTTTTATCAATTCTTAATCATTATGGATATCCTTAATGTTTGTTAGTTTATATATCACACCCGAAATCATTTAAACTAGGAAACAGATTTTTGTTGGGCTGTCAAGTTGCTGATTAACCTTGCCAAGAATAGAACATGCAGCGAATATGTTATTTTAGGGATTTTTTTTCTTAATAACGTTTTATTTTTTTTTAAATTATGTTCCTGGTAATGTACTTTTGAATTTCAGTACTGGACATCATTACTAATCGGGGAGGCAGTGTTGCTTTTTTGGCAGTGTTTTTATACTGTCTGATTTCTATTTCTAGTGATGTAAATAATAAGCAAAACAAGCGCCAGACGATGCATCCGAGGTAGAGCAAGGCGGAATATGCTAAAACTCCAAATTTTCAATCGATCATAACTAAATAAATACATCGACTGGAAGGTTGTACAATGTTTCTGTAGAAAGGGAAGATTGGCGTTTTATGGGCACCATAAAATGCACCATCGAAATCGGAAATTCAGCCAATGAGAACTAAAAATCACGATTTTTGATATTCTTTAATAAAATAGTCAGGGAAGAAGTGTTGCACTTTTGGTAGTGTTCTCATACGATTTTTGTTTCCCGTAATAGATTTGATATGAAAAATAGGCAAGAAAGCATCAGACGCATCCGCGGTGACGGTGGTTGTAGCATGAAATTGATATAATACCCTTCGAAATTGAAATAATGATATGGTAGTTTTAATAATAAAATTAATAAAAGTAAAGATTGTCAAGTGGACCATAAGGGATATTGTATGACACTCAGATTCAATGACTGCTTAATATGTCAGCTGATGGACTTACCTCCACTGTAAATCTAGATGATTGTTGGTTTAACACTTTTAATTATATTAAAAATCACATTAATAAGGATCAACCGGTGTAAAATGACTACAGTCTTATATTTTTAAACAAGTTTATATGGGTAACTAATGTATAATTGCCCCTCCACAATTATTATGTAGAAATTCATAATGCAAAAATTTTAAGTGATATAAAACGACTTGCAGAATTTAAAAAAAAATCAAATCAAATCTATTACTAGAAAAAATCAATTGGTATGAAAACTACCAAAAATTCAGTGCTATCTCCGCGACTATTTCATTAGGGAATATTGATAAAGGAACAAAATTCATTTGGCGAAATGTTGAAAAATGTAATTTTTTGTTCACTTATGCTAAGCTGAATTTCCGATTTCACCAGTGAAATTTATGATGCTGATAAAATACCAACTTTCCCTTTTCTACAGAGACATCATACAGCCTTCCAGTCGATATATTTATTTAGTTGTGAACAATTGAAAATTTGAAGTTTTAGCATCGATGAAATTATTTGAAATCTAGATCGATATTCTGCCCCAGTCTACTACGGGTGCGATGTCTGACTCTTGTTTCGTTTATTGTTTACATCAAATCTATTGCCAGAAATAATAATCAGTCGGTATGAAAACACAAAATAAAGCAACATTCACTCCTCGACTATATATTTTTACATGTCAACCTGCAACTACGGCATGAAAAAAATATTTTTGTTGTTTGCTATTTCTAACATTTTGATATGACATGAAACTAATCTAATAAAATATGTTTTTGTTGAATCTCGATTCAACTCTTTTGGAAATAATTGATAATAAATAATCGCCTTTAGATAAATGTGTAACGTACCCTGTAGATGTAGATATGCAAATGCAATAGTTATAAAAAGGGCATAGGTGGATAAGCAAAGGCAAATCGTCCCCAACAGGAAACTAAACTCTCTTAACTTGTCAACATGCATGGCTATGGCTATGAGTAAATAACATAGCTAATTTTCATTGGTTATTTTTGAGTTCTAGAAATGCTTCAGAAAGGAGACTTGTTTCAGAAATACATTTCTCGTTAACTACTTTGAAGGCCGAAACAAAAATTATATGAAAGCGGACACTCTAGAGAACATACCATATATTTTTTTTCATCATACATCCGTAATAAGTTGTTTTAATCGTAATAACCATAAAAATATTTAAAACTTATCTTTGTAGGGTTCCATTGACTGATCATTGATGTTCTAGCATTTTTATCCATTAGTTTTGCCCATTCAGCTCTATTCATTTCAGGTTTCAGTGAAGATAATTTCAAAATAATCAAATTTACGCTGGCAAGAGTAATACTATTAGTTAAGAGTCTTGCAAGCATAAACATATTTAGGGGAATGAAACCTTTTTTTGACTATTGGTTCCGATTTTAGACCCTTGGCAAAAAACACCTTACTTGTGACCTTACAACTTGTTGCAAAACCCCTTTTTGCATATCAACACAAAAAAATGCTGACAATAGCACCTTAGCTTTAAGTAAGATATATCCCACATTTCGTTGAAAAGTCTCACCATTGCACTATTTGACCGAGAGCCGTTTTTCCGGAATTTCCGAAAGTTGGGCCTAGCGCCAAATCTGATGACAGAAAATACTAGCAGTGGTATTTTAGGATTGTTCTCAACGTCTGGAAACATATTGCAAGCAAAAAGTTTTAACAAAACATCAATGTGAAATTTCAATTTGAATTTACCAGGCCACATGACCACTTCCACCACCTGGATATAGTATGCCTTGTTCACCCCCCCTCTGCACCTATTGACAGCTCAATAAAAATCTATACTCTTGTGATGACAGATATATTCCTAGTTTAAAGATTCAACTTACTTTTAGAGTAAACTTTTGAACATCTTATACTTTTTGAACGTGTTGTGCGTTTTTTCCTCAACCTGACTGATCCAGTATTATAATGACAGTGCACTCGAATATATGCCAAGAAACTGCTCGGAATTTAATGACATCTTTTTATAGATTATACAGAACTTGCAGTTAGATTTACATTATTTCGTATCTTACACATATATACCTATATAGATGTGCACTTAATTTACGATATAATATTGCACAATAGTGTTTATGCAATATGATATTACTTACATAATCCGTAATACAGATGTAGGATTACTATCTTTTATATGAATTTTAAATGGAGTTACGAAGACTTAATTCAATTTTAGTATTTTAAACGTGCCAAATTTTGGAAATTATATTTTGCGATTGGTCTGTGTAAAACATCTATAAACACATTCTACATAACACTAACATTTCTGTCTTCACTCTATTAACATGTACTGATACGATTATTGGATAAAACGAGTTTTAGTACTGCCAGGGTTTTAATAGTTTGTTTTTATTTCGAGTTTAGGTATATATTATGTCCAATAATCGTATAACTAAATCTGCAATCGTTTTTAATATGAGCAAGCCCGAAGACTGATGAAATAAATATTGTACATAAATTGTTTTGAAAACTAAAAATCAAACATTAAAAAAAATTCTATTATTGTTCAATTCCCCCTCAATGTAGTACTTATAAACCAGTGATTATGATTTAGGTTCTCTTTTAAGTACAAATAGATTATAAATATATTTTAATTGACCATGGCGTAACAAAGAGCAAATATTAAGAGCATTGACCATATCATTATGAAAATATACATATGATGAAACAGATGGTGGAGATTTTGCAGATGAGATCACACCACCTTTACTCGAAAATTGACATGCCTAACTGAATGGTGGGGTAAAATTTAAAGTTCAAATCACCTGAAAAGGAATTGTCTTGCAGTAGCAATTATTTATTGGAATTCATAAACCATATAAAAAGTGCATTGAAGCAAAAGTTTTGGAATAAATCCTAGTATCCAAAGGTGTTTGTATAAGCAAAATAAATTTGAAAATAGAGATTTGTCGTCTTTTATCTTAAACGTATATTTGTTGCATAGCTTGTAGTGCCTTAAAAAAAAACAGATTATTTGTTAAGAAATTGCAAAGAAAATTAGACCAAACTGCATGATCAATTTGTTAAGCTGCAAAAAACAAAAACAATTAAGACAAAGCTTTTGAAACTTACTAAGTACTTCTGGTGGAGTTATATAATCATATAATTAATTTAAAAATTAAATTAAATTTACAGTGACTATACTTTCACTCCACTATATGGATGTGGAAATAATTACTTGAAAAAGTCTCTAACGTCTCGAGGCACTTAAACAATCAACTTGTTATTATTTTTTAGGCGTAGTTATGAACATTTTCATAAAGTTTCGTTAAAATACATACATTCTTATTTTAAGTTATCATAAACTGTATAAATATGTCCCATCTTGATTGTTTCCAATTTTTGCAACTCTGTAAATTGCCCAAAAAGGTTCTAACTGCTCTTAACAATTTCATAATGAACATTCTGTGTTTTACTTATTGCGACATGAACTATGCAGCCAGAGATATTTAAGAAAAGTGGTGGGAAAAACCATCCTATTTTAAACATACTTTTGTTCAAACAAATGTCCTCCAGTAATTGGATTTATTTCTTTTTGCTACACTTATAATAAATTCCAGTAAAAAATTTGTACCGCACAAGACTTTTCCACAAATTTTGGTTTTACTTCATTAGGAATAAAGCAGCAATTATGAATACTAAAAATTTAAATTTAACATTAGCCGTGGAATGTATATTTCAAATTTATTGAATGCATGTTCCATTTGCTTACTGCTACTCATCTGTTTTGCTCAATTTGACTTAGATTGAATGTGACAGTTTATTCTGGCATATTTATTAGAAATGGACTTTATGAACAATTTACGCCAGTATAAACTTCATTAAGTATAACAAAATAGTTTGTGGTCAATTAAAAACCTCGGTCTAATGTATGTTTTAAAATTATGCCTGTAGTAATTTGAAGTACAAATAATTTTAGATATATTTTTTTAAGCAGCGTATTATTGGTTAAAAATTGTAATTTTTTTAAATGTAATTATTTATCGAACGTAGGCCTAATCAACTGCAAGAAAGTTGTAATTGAATAATAATAATAACATAAAATGTAACGGAAAATATGTCGTAGTCAATAATATACAGTTTTCCCATTTTTACGTTTTTGTGATATTTATAAAATTGTTGATATAATCATCTAGTGTCTAGATTTAGTCGAATTATGTGAATAACTCTAAACAAATCTTATGAAATCTCTTGATGTTTGGAATTATTCAAGTATCTAACGATTGTTTTGTTGAATATGCTATAAGCATGTAAAAAATTATTTCTTGAAAATCTTTAGATATCCATATTTGTGCTGTGTACAATCATTTGTTATTACCCCGAAATTTTATTCACATCTATAGTATCATTCCATATACCTCTGTAATAACAATTTCATTGAAAATAAAACAATTTGCTTAACGTTTTGCTTTCTTTCATTATAACAAATGCTTATTAAGGAAAAAGGTGAGCGATTTTGAGAAAAGCACGTAAATTTGTTAGTGTGGTGTTGTCTTTTTTGTATTAGTATATGTAGAAAAATACTTTTGTGTGTATATATAGTACATCTCAAAAGTAACGCCCATCCTCTTGGAGATCAATTTAGCAATTAAAAATAAATCGAAAAAGTAGTCTCATTGACTTTCTTCACCAATTTGTTTAAAAATGTCCTGTACATACATTATATGCATTATTGAGTTGGCTGATGTCACTATTATAGAAAAAGGAGGAAGGTACATTTCTTTGTCAATGTACACATCATCATCCTGTTATCGGACATAGAAACAAATTTAAATACTTCTTCAATCCCAAAAAGGACAGGCATTACTTTCGGTATACTCTGTATACTTATTTATGTTCTAGTACTTTTATTTACCAACTAATTTTTTGATACTAGTGTCATATTTTAAACATTTTTTAATGCATGTGGATATTTACAGATGATACCAAAAAGGAACTATTGGACCTCACCAATGGGAACGACACTAAAATTACAGATAACAATAACTTCTACTCGTCTACACCACATAAGCAAGTTAATGGCAATATATCAGATGTATCGTTAAATGTGTCAAATGGCAGCTATAGTGTGAATAAAATGGATGACAGTCCTTTAAAGAATTTTGCTAAGGAACAATTGATGAACAGTATAAATGCGAACACAACCACAAATGGCACAAATACGACCACAATTTATGCTGAAATCGAAGGGGAAGTTAAAAAGAAACCGAGACATTTAGTGGATAAAACTTATTACATTGCAAAGGAAATACTGATGACAGAATTGACATACAAGAAAGATTTGGATGTTATCAATGTTGTAAGTAATAGATTTTATTTATAATTAGAAAATTTTACAGAAATTAATCAGCCAATATATTTACTCCGAGATTTGTTGAAATGAAACTTATGGCAAGCCTCAGCGTGAAATTAATACGGGAGAGTAAATTGGCGCTAGCGACATGGCCGAGTGTCCCACGTGTGACTTCGGTTAATACCTGATGAATGGTTGTATAATAAAATAGAGCAATAATAATAAGAAGTTTCACTTTCTGTCATGCATCCCGTTACACTCACCCCCCCCCTTCTAATTAATACTTTTATATAGTTTTATACATATACTTCGCTGACACCTTTCTCTAGCTTAGATTGAGACGTAAATTATAGTTTTATTTTTTAGCAATCTTTAGTGATACATTTGTTTTGTTATTTTCTGGTTTTAGAAGTAATGAGGTCTCCTTTTTAACGTATAATCCATCTCTGGAAAATACCATCTAAACTACCTATAGAGTTGCAAATAGTAGGTTATTTGCAACTCTATAGGTAGTTTAGATGGTATTTTCCAGAGATGGATTATGCGTTAATAAGGAGACCTCATTACTTCTTGTTGAAAAACCAACAGAAAATAACAAAACAAATGTATCACTAAAGATTACTAAAAAATAAAACTATAATTTACATCTCAAACTAAGCTAGAGAAAGGTGTCTCCTCTGACACATTGATCTAAACCAAAAAAATTCACTACTTTTTTGTATGTTAATAAGACCTGTTACTTTTGTAGCTATTTTAAGGAAATATAGTTGTTACATTAATTCTGTTTTTCTAATTTATCAAATTAGTACATAAAAAGTAAATATCTTTTATCCTCTCATTCTATTTCGCTTAATATCTCTGAAAATCCTTTTCAGTGGTTCAGAGACGAGGTTGGTAAAGAAGAACCTGAAGAATGTCAAATCCTCCTGTCTCTAATAGCACCACTAGCCCAAGCACATGGTTTATTGGTAAAGGATTTGGAACAAAGGTTGCAAGGATGGGATGGTAGGGGAGGACCTAAGGCGATAGCTGGACGTATTGCAGATGTTCTCTTGACTCATCTTCCTCCACTTCTACCTGTAAGTATATAAAGAAATATATTACAACAAATTTATATTTTTTATAACTTGAGTAGTTAAGCCTATTTATTTTCATAATTAAAATTTTAATTAACTTTGACCGATAGTAACACAAAGTTTTTCTGTGGTTTAAACTAAATATTGTCAAAGCTCTTCATTTCTTGTAATTAACACTGGAAAAATAATATGTATTTTAATCTTTAAAGAAATAAGGGAAAAATGAAAAATCAATTAAATTCTTCATATTATAATCCAGTCACATAAGGATTCATCTACTAAAAAAATCCAAGTGAGCGGGAATTTTGCATACACCTTTACTTTTATATTACTAATAATGTGTCTAAAGTACCCACCGATATCTTGCTTGCTTTTCAAATTATTCAAGGTCAAATGTCACAGAAATCAGTTTTTTGCAATTATTTTGCTTCCTGTATGTCCTATGAGTTTTTTGGTTACTATAGAAAATAAAGATTAAATGCTGTTCAAAAAATTTTGATACATATTTTACGTAAAACCAATCGTTTTCACACTATGTGCCAGGAGAGCACAGGGTAGTGGTGCATCCGTTTTCACACCACCTCAGAGGTAGGATGCAAGGCGCCTAATCCATGATTTTGCTTGTTTTAGTGGCTTCTAGCTTATCCTCATTTTCGTTCTCTGTCCACTCTTCCATGTCTTCGTCCTGTGTCATTTCCTCCAAGTTCTCTTCCTCCATCCCCTCCTCCAAGTTCTCATCGGCTTCCTTCTGTTATATTTTGTGTCAAAAAGTCGACGGGATCAAACTCCATTATATTCTTCATCCTGAATATTTCCTTCGGTAGCACTATCGACATTTGCGCTGAGACATCACTGACGGTGACAATGGCCACAAAGTATTGAACAAGACAGTCCAACTTTTCTGCACCCGCAATTTGTGTTACGTCCTTTAGTGCAATTGCAAAAAATAGTATTTAAAAGTACATCTGGTGCGGGTGGCAATAAAGTCTTAATGGGCTCCAAAACATTATTATTTATCTTCCATCCCCATTGTTCAGGATTTAAATCATTACAAAGCCAATTCTGTACTTCATAATACACTCGGCTTAGATGTTGGCGTGCGGCTGCGGCAGTAGGTGGAGGTGACGACAATTTCATTGCGGTGTTAAGTCTTGTTGACTTCGCAAATGTCACGTACCGATAGTTTTCAATAGATAATTCTGATTTAAGAGCTCTATAGATTGCTAGAAGAATGCATAATCCATTTCCCAAAATTGTCTTTGCTGTACAATCTTCCTGCTTAAAAACGTCTGCAAATTGATGCAACTCGGGGCGCCTCTCGAACATTTTAAAAACTTTTATTTTTCCTTTGTTAAAGAGTACAGTGGTTGTGTCACAGATAGTAATAGCATGTGGTAACAACATGCTTTTTATAATTTGGGAATTTATTTAGGCTAGAAGGAGAATATGTTTTTGATTGCAGTATAATTTAGCTGTGTTATTTAATAAGTCGTTGGTTTTACGGAAAAGACTTATATAACTTTTTCGTAGAGAATTTCCTGTTCTTTATTTTTTGTAATAACGCAAAAAATCGTACGACTCACGAAAAAAAATTATTCATTCATCAAAATATATTATACTGTATTTATTCACTATTCTGCATATTAAGATTCAGGTATCTGTATATTATTTTTGACAAAGATTAAAAAATATTTTTACCTTTTATAATAAATTAATGAAAAAGTATTATACATGCAATAAATAAAATAGCAATGAAGATTTGTAAATCTTCTACCTTCTACTTTCTTATATGATATTACATTTAAAATAAAAGTATTTTCAAATATTCGCAATAAGTAAAAAAAGTGACATTATCACGTCTAGTCATGTCCTCCATTCAATAATTTTCGGATAACTGCCATTACGTTATTTTACGGTGAATCGTATCGATATTATACTAGTGATTCGTCAGGAATTGATTTCAATTTGCCTCTTTCTGAGATCATTCTCCAATAAGGATCAAGGAAAAATAGTGTCACGACATCAATTTATTTCGCATAAGGTCCATAATCGCAACGCAGTCCACAGAAATATGCCAAAAAAAGGGAAGAAACCTGGACAAAATTTTTGCATAGACGTTCTTTGAGATTTTTACTAATTTTGTCCAGATTAAATGCTAATTTCCATGGATTAACGTTAAATGTTGATAAAAACTGGGAACTTTGAGCGAATGAATCTCAGAAACGGAAGGATAAATGAAGTTCATATTTTATCAGAGTGTTTATTGATATGTAAATTAAATTTACAGCGTTTCATGACCTTCTTGAAAAACATGAATTGCGATATAACTACCTTAAAGAAGAGATTGAATTAAAATTCCCTTAAAATCAAGAAATTATGTTAAAGATAGAAGAATATTCCTATTAAGAACATTCATGACAAAGAATTGGCTTTAAGTAAAGAGTTTGTATCCTTAATATTTGTTTTATTTGATAGATTTATGAAGAGTATTTAGATGGCCACATGTTGGTGTTAGAAAGACTAGACAACTTTAAGTAAATAGTTTGTATCCTTAATATTTGTTTTATTTGTTAGATTTATGAAGAGTATTTAGATGGCCACGTGTTGGTGTTAGAAAGACTAGACACAGCATTTAAACAAAACAGCCGGTTTGAGCAGTTATATCGTGACTTCGAAACCCAAAAAGTATGCTACCTGCCACTTACAACATTCGTTCTAAAGCCACTGCATCGACTTCTACAATACCAATCGCTCCTGCAAAGACTTCTGAAACATTACGGACCTAACCATCCAGACAGAACAGACTGTTTGACGGCAAGTGATACCCTAAAGGATCTGATGGTTCCTGTAGCAGAGACGTTAGAGCAGTCTGAGAATTTGGCGACGCTTTGCGAACTACAGAGGGATATTGTAGGATTCGATAACTTGATTCAGCCGGGTAGAAAATTTATAAGACACGGATGTCTACTAAAACATTCCAGAAAAGGATATCAGCAGAGGATGTTCTTTTTGGTAAGTATTCATTTAGTTAATGAATAATGTGTGTAAAACTATAAATACAATTTTTATTATGAATATGATTTTTTTCTCTTAGTTTTCTGATATACTACTGTATACATCACGTTCACAAGCCACCCTTCAGTTTAAAGTTCATGGTCATATGCCACTGAGAGGGGTCCTTATAGAGGAACCAGATGGCGATTTAATGTTTAATGGTCTGGTTATATATGGAGGAAACAGAGCTCTAACTGTGGCCGCGAATTCTGCAGAAGAGAAAGAAAAGTGGAAAACTGATCTGCAGAATGCCATTCAAATGGCCAGGGACAAATCTGATACAAAAATAACATATTTGAGCCTGAAAAGTTGTAGTAAGTGCAATACTTGCTTTTTACTGCTTGCAGTTATTTTGTAGTTTTAGAAAGCATTTAAAAGTTTACTTATGCCAGAAAATTAAAAATTGCTCTTTAGTTTTTAATACTTTGTCTTTGATTGTGGGACAATTTGACCTTATAAGTTGTCTTTTGTCTAATAGGCTCATCAGATGAACACGTGGACCAGTGCGCCAACAATGAAGTTAGCACACAAACCAAGCCCCAGGCCCAAAGGAGTAACACAACAGTGCATGTTTGTTGGCATAGGAGTACCAGTATTAGCATGAAGGATGAACTATTAGCTGTAGAGGTAAATAATTTTTTATCGCTTTTGTTATATTTGTTGTGATTTTACTATATTATAAGTAGGAAGCCGAGGTGGTAGAAAATAATATTAATTTATTTTCACTAGCAATTTCGAGTAAATGAAGTAAACTTTAAACATCTGATGTGACATGAAGCCATTTTAAGGAAGGTCAAATCTTTTATTACTACTGACATCTGATAAACTAGCACAGTCAGACACCAATCTTATTTCCCAGTTCATTACGCTATTACATTTGTTATCAAACTTATGAACATCTAGTGTTCTATCCATAAACGGCGCCATCAGGTCAAAATTCTTTTGCTTTACTAAATATAATGCAGTGGCGGCTCGTCAGGGGAGGCAGGGGAGGCTGAGCCTCCCCTTGGAAGAACCACCATATCTCAAAAGTAATATCTTAAGAAATTTCTATTAGGTATATCTCAATTTTCAATATTTTTTATTGTTTATTATTCATTAATTAATTTTCAGTTTATATATAACATTTTTGCATTTCCTTTCCACAAACATACCTATAACGTTACAGTCCGGATAGTCTTTGTATGCATATTTCCTGGTCGGCCGGTCTTTTACTGAATGAACACTGCGGTTCGCTGGAGGCTAATACGAAATAGCTTCCAACTTTATCGCATTTACTTATAACATGAATGACCTTGAATTTCTTTGCGCTGTGTAAAATAGCAACACTTGGAATAGCCAAGTATGAGGCTAGCCTCAGTTCTTTATAGCGCATGTGCACAGGTCATTCAAGAGTCAGGTGATTCACAAAGAAAACGAACTGTCGTCTGACAGTTGCGTTTAACCGGTTAAGAACAATTTGACGTATAAATACATAAAACATTTGATAGGCGGGCTAGAAATAAGTGCTCTAGGTGAACATATTCCCAACAACATGCCTTGTTGTCCAGACGTGGTGGATTATTTGTTATTAAATGGATTTACTACTCTTATTTATAACGAAAAGGTAAGAATTAAAAGAAATGCCAGTTCTACACCAGCAATGCTTTCGTTAGTTTTTAAAAGTGGTAAACAAAACAGAGGGTTTTGTGATAACAATTATAAAAAAGTCGAGTGGTTAACGGCATCAACAGTTAGAAACAAATTATATTGTTGGAGATGTTTATTATTTACTAATGATCAATCCTCAATTTGGGGCAGGGCCGGGTTTAATAATTTGCAAAATTTGTCGCGAGGTTTAGAAAGGCACGAAAAATCCCAGGAGCACATTTCATCTTGCATTAAATTCGAAATGTTTGGTAAACAAAATATTGTAAATTTCTTGGATTTTGCACATAAGAGAGAAATAGAAAATGTTAACGAAAAGGTCCGTGAGAATAGGGAAATATTAAAGAGGTTAATAGATGCCGTTATATAGTTATCTTCACAAGAAAATTCGTTCCGAGGACATGACGGAAAACGAGAATCGTGCAATAAAGGAAATTTCAAAGAGCTGGTAGATTTTTTAAAAACTTATGACCCAAAATTAGAGAACTTTTTGAATAACGCCACTATTTTTTGAGACAATTCCGGTAAGCTTCTGTAGAATGATAATTTTCAGCACTTAAACGCATAAAAATATTTTTACTAGAAACAAAATGAGTCAAGACCGCCTTTCAAATGTATCGCTTATTTCAATAGAAAAACGTTTTTTGTCAGAATTGAGGAAACGCGATTCATTTGATGATGAAATAATCAACCATTTTGCTAGTTCCAAAAATCGCAGGTTACCACTCATTTATAAAAATATTCAGGCTTTAAAACAGAGATTAATATAGGTAGTTGTTATTTTAGAAAAAATATTTATTTGTGTTATTTATTTTTTAGGAAATATTTTTTATAATTCTCCATAATATAGAGTTCCGCGGTTATATTTTTTTTATATAACTTCTTTCTCAAAACTATTTTAATTTCTATTAAAACTTATAATTTTACACGCCTGGCAGTGATAATGAATACTTTTTTGTTTGTAGAAAAACACTTTAATTTTTTTACCAAAACTATTTTTATTTTTATTAAGTTATATAATTTAATTACAAGTGGGATAGTAGGACTCCTTTGGATACCGATACTCGAGTCGTAGGAACGAGAATTTCATGAGAATGATTTTTTCATCTCATCATATTTTCTATTTCCTTTTCATTCTATTCTTTTATTAGTTCTATTCTCTCAAGTCGTGAATCGGTATCCTGGCGAACAACCCACGGCAAAAAAATGTAACGCGCCGTTGTAATACCTCAGGGGTGGTATGGAAATGTACAAATTGTAGTCATATTGCACATCAGTTGTCTTTCAGAATATCAAGCCTCCTCTGCAGACAATATCATGAGCCGCCACTGATATAATGTGCGATATCCAACAATAGGCGATATGGGAGTCAATTCACTAAATACGAAGTAAGATTTTGTATATGTTGTGCATTAAAATGATTGTATCGTTCATAGAATCTAGATCTGATCCTAATTTTGACGTTATGTATTGAGATCCGCTATACAGTCATAAGTAAAGTCACAGCAAATGTAAATCTAAACAACTTTTAGTTATTAAGTTTACAGATTGTAATAGTTTCCTTTAAGATAAATTTTAATTTTTTTCAGAATCAATTATCAGGGTATTTGTTAAGAAAATTTAAGAGCAGCAATGGCTGGCAAAAATTGTGGGTGGTGTTCACATCATTTTGTCTATTTTTTTACAAAGGCTGTTTAGACGACTTCCCCTTGGCATCTTTACCATTGTTAGGATACTCAGTGGGGCCACCTTCACCAGAAGATGAAATTGGCAAAGATTTTGTCTTCAAATTGCAATATAAGAATCACGTTTACTTCTTCCGAGCAGAGTCTGAATATACATACAATAGGTAGGTGTTCGTTTTTTGCATAACTAAATTACAGAATGAGTACAGTATACACGATCTTAGTTGGTACCGCAAAAAAACGAACATTTGGATATTGACCACTTCTCATCTACAGTCCATGTTGACTTGATCCGCCTGCCACTAAGAAATGTGGGCAGGATTAGATGTCCAGAGTTTGATTCGTCAACTAAAGGAGATACCGACTTTACTCCGAATTTTCGTTTTTAGGCTGTCCCAATTGAGATGACCGTATATACTATAAAGTGATCTTTTCTTATTAGCTAATTTATAAAAAAAAATATCGCACAAAATTTCAATATCAAGAGAAAAAAAATCGGCAGCTACTGGAAGCGGCTGGAACCTCCCCACCCGGTGGTTGAAATTAGTGATGAGTTGCTAAGCAGTCTGCTACTTTTTAACTTTAACTTGATTCGTAGCAGTAGCAAATGCCATAGTCAATTCAAATCAGCCGTTATGACATGCCTTTAAATCAAATATATTATTGTAATATGACCCACCTATATTTATCTAATTTACGACGTCGTATGTGTTCACCGCCAAAACAGCAATAGAATTATTTATATTTCATTTAAAACTAGTGACCAATCCTCAAACTCTGAATAATTATAAACACCTAATATATGATGATATTTAATCATGTAACATTTTCCGCAATTATTAATAGTTTATAATGAAAAAAGAAAGAAAAAAAAACTGCACTGTTTTGGGATCGAACCGTCAATCTCCTGATTTGTAAGTCGACGCTTTAGCCCACTGAGCCACCGACAACGTATGACGTAATTTTACATATGTTGGTATTATATAGACATTGAATTTTGTTTGTTCTCTATACAACAATTTGTATAAAAAACTGTAGGTATATTAAAAAAAAGGTGCAAGTGTGATATATCGTTGAAATCGGAATTTTAACTGCTTTCGAATAGTTAGATTACAAATTGTAAGTAGTAATAAAATAAACAAGTTGTTGTGCCAAAATGGCACTAAACGTAATTCGATCTCAACCAAAACCTTTTCAGATCTTCTAGAGCACTAAAGAAGCCCTCGTGCAAAGTTTCATCCAAATCCGTTAAGTAGTTTCGCCGCTATCGTGCTAACACACATACACACATACACACATACACACACACATACACACACACAGACATTTTTCAAAAACCACTTTTTTGGATTCCTGGGACCTCAAAACGTAAAGATTTGACGTTATCTCAATTTTCGATTTTGGACCAATTTTAGTAACCTCCCACAATTTTATTGTGGGGAGGTTAATATGATGAAATATTTTTAAATAAAAAATAACACTTAATTTCATCAAAATAATATGCCGTCCTTTTCCAAGATTTTTTGAATTCTCAAATTTTCCTACCAGTTGGTTGATTTTTATTTATTTTTTTAATTAATTAAAATGGAATATCTTTGGTTTGTTTGTAGGCAGATATTTGAAATATATATTTATAATTTTTTTTAATTTCAGATGGATGGAAGTGATAGCTAGTGCAACACAGAATAAAGTTAAGAGAAAACCAAATTTAGTAAATGAAAATTCTATAGAAACTTCGCCAGAAAAATAAAAATGCTCAATTTTGTACCGCAATGTTTAAATAAATTATAAAAAAAAATTGTAAATTATGAAAACAGCACAATTTGCTGTAACGGCTTTGTTGAAAAACAAGTTAGATATTATAATTAATTGAATGAAATTAAGACGCTAATAATTTTTAAAACATTGTAAATAGAATCACTTGTTAATAAATTAAACTTCACAAACTGATTGCCCAAAGAGGAAAATATGTTACCTATATTTTAAATTTAAATATTAATTTCTTAAAGAAACAAATGTTTCAGGTTTTTCTCCTGGGACTTTACTGGGTAATCCCCATGTATCTCGACGTGCTGAACACAAATCCGGTGTCCATGAAGCTTCATCACCCACCAATTTTCGTAAATCACGTCAATAACCTAAAGAACCTGAATATATTAAAAATTGGTGGGTGATGGAGCTAAACAGTCACTGAATTCACGTTCAGCGTGTTGAAATACATATGGGTTACCTAATGGAGTCCCAGAAGCAACCACTTTTTTTGTGTGTGTCTGTGAAATTAACTTGTGCTTTTGCAGCATTTAATGTCATTAAGATTTTTATGAATAATAAAATGTTAAGGTAGAAAAATGCTCTACTTCTACCTTACCGAAAATTTCAAAGGCGCATCGATAAATAAATTCGAAAAGACCAGCACTGCACAGTTGTGACTCCTGAAACCGACAGGAATCTTAATTATGTTTTTAAAAATCAGAGTACATTCTTGGTGTATCTCGAGCAGTTTCAGAAACGCATTTTGTTTTGTGCGAGTCAAGGCCATTTATCGTTAGTGCCACCTTAGAATGTGAAGTTAATTATTATCACTGTTTGCGTCGAATTAAGTAGGCGTTCATTATTCACTACTGCAAGTGCCATTAAGTGGATAAATTTAACATTAAAATATTTTCTTTGGATGAACCATAAATTGAAGAGAAAAAATGGACAAGTTACGGAACCAAGAGTGCTGGGTGGGGTAAAACAGCATATGAACATGGAAGTCAAATATAACAGGCGGAAGCGGCAAAAAATCGCAATTTGTATATTTTAAGGCATATTTATGATGTTGATCCATACCTAAATAAATTTGTAACTTATTGCTAAAGAATTTATGTTGCAAAACAAGTCATCTTAGGTATACTTCAAGTGAACTAGATCCAAACATTTAACTTAGATTTAGTAAAACGAAGGCCAGATATTTCGTAGGAAAACTGAACAAGCTGCTGTTTAGGGAATTTGTGCAAAATTGCGTGTACAGGAAATATCACAACCTTATAGTCCAGTCAGTAAAGACAAAAAAAGTGCAAAACCTCGGACTTCGGCTAGGAAAGATCGATTTTAAGTAAACGGTATTAGATTCGAAATAATTGATACTATTGCAAAGTCTACACGATCCGAAGGTGTGCTTTTACCCTGGGGGTGGATACCACCCCTTCCCGGGGGTAGAAATTAATAAACTCAAAACAACCACAGAAATCCATAGGGGGAGGAATTCTAAACAGAAAATGCTCTATGAAGTTTTTTCGATAAATCAGTATTTTTTGTGTTATTCGTGATTAAATGTTGATTTCTCATTTAAATTTAGAGCGATTTTTCACGAACAACTCGAAAAAAGTTGAAACTTATAAAACAACAAAACGATTGTTTTTTTTTTATTTCTGTAGGTGCAATACAACCCGATTTATGGCTTGTTGGTTCGCCGAAAACTGAATTCGAACCTTTCAACTTTAAATAACAGAAAACGACGAACTTTTGGAGGAAAACTTGTCAGACCTTTTTTAAAGTACTTGAAAAGACCTTTAAAACGAGCTTTAGTAAAGTCATTAGCATAAAAACTTACGGAGTTATGATGAAAATAAAATGGTTGTCTTGTTTCTTTGGCGGAAAAATCAGCAATGAAACCAATGGCTTTACTGCAAGAATTGAAATTAAACGTAATCTATTTACAATTTCTTTTAGTTAAGGTACTAACAATATGTTCTAGAAGTTTGAATGGTTTAGAATGCCTAGTTTGATTCAATTTTGAAATTTTTTAAAAAATTTTCTTTTTTTTTTTCAGTAACTCAAAAACTAAAGGCACGTAAAAAATGCAATAGAAAAAAAATGTATGGTATTTTTTGCAAAAAATTATTTTTTTTATATTTCACTAGGATGAAAATTGAGATATCATCGTTTTAAGTTCACATTTGAGTGCGAGGACACCTTCACTTTAAATTCAAGAATCTCCAAAACGAAGGGTTGAAGGAAGTTTAACTTTACAGGCCTTGTAGCTCTTGAAATTCCCAGCAAAATGGTTTTTGGAGCGATTAGATATCTTAAAAATTAACAAGTTGACGGACACTGACGTCATATCACGTCATTGTCCTTCGCTCCAGCAGGGCAATTAAAAATATTGAGATGTGCTGAAATTGACACCATGATTAAAATCATTATTAGTATACATAAAAAAATGCAACATATAACTTTAAAATCAGAATTTTCTGAATAATTAGATATATTGGAAAAACAGTCTGCGTCATATAACGTCATGTCCCAGAAGAAGCATCTTAGCTACAGTAGGACACTGACGTCATATGCCGAATGTAAAAAAAAAATTAAAACACTTGATTTTAGTATAAAAAATTTTAATAAATGAAATTACAACTACTTAATCATCATCACTACAATACATAAACGTGTATTCTGGATCCCCTATGGAATCATCTGTATTATACGTATCGTGCCCTTTTATCTGGCGGAATCTTCATCCTCACTTTCAAGCCCTTCATACCAACGAAGTAGTTGCTTTTCTTGCTTTTCTTCCATTTCACAAATGAATAAATTATAAAGTATGCACAGGAATCAGACAGAAACGCGCCAAACATGGTCCCTAGATCGCCTGACCAAATTCTTTCATCACCAACAAACTGTTAGGAATTTTGTCATTGTTTTTTTACCAAAGGTGCCTAGTGGGACACTTCATACCTTGTTACATGTAAAATTTACGTGATATGCCGACAAGCGTATCTAGAGCGCACTAAGTTTTTGCGGCATATAACGTCAGTGTCCCCAGGGGCACTGTGGGCGATGCGGCTTATGCCGGCAGTGTCACGTTAGGCACATATCAATAAAAATGAGTGTCCGCGAATGTGATAAGGAAGTTAAGTCATTGGGGTCATTGCTGATTTTCCTCCGAAAAAACGAGACAGCCATTTTATTTTCATCATAACTCCATAAGTTTTTATGCTAACGACTTTTACTAAGGCTCATTATAAAGGTCTTTTCAAATACTTTAAAAAAGGTTTGCCAAGTTTTCCTTAAAGAATTCATGATTTTTCCATTATTTAAAGTTGAAAGGTTCGAATTCAGTTTTTGGCGAACAAACCAGTCACCTTCAACAAGCCATAACTCTGTTCGTATTGCATCTTCTACAGAAATAAAAAAAGAAAAAAACTATCGATTTTCGATTTGTTGTTTTATAAGCTTAATTTTTGGTCCTGACGTTTTTTTTTATGAAACGTAAGATTTTCGAGATTTTCTTGAAAAATCATGCATTTTTTAGATGAAAGATCAACATTTTCAATTGTGAATAACTCGAAAAATATTGATTTATCGAAAAAACTTCATAGAACATCTTTTGCTTAGAAATCATCTCTCTATCGATTTTTGTGGTTATTTTCAGTTTACTGATTTCCCTGAGAAGGGGTGGCATCCACCCCCAGGGTAAAAGCACACCTTCGGACCATGTAGACGTTGCAATACTATCAATTACGTTTATTTTATGAAAATCGATCTTCCTAATTGGAGTCCGAGGTAAAATGCTTCAATGACTGCACTATTAGTGTTCCTGTGAAATCGACGATAAGAATAAACTGTCTTGGATACATGCATTGTTGTATTCGACATTTACAGCAACTTCAACTTTTATTATTGTGCCATTACTTATGCATAGTGTTGTATTGTATATATTTCACCAAGTTTTTAGCGTCGTCACATTGGCAAGGTATGATCGTATCATTTTTGCACATGACATACCAAATTAATTGCAGTGTTTTTTTTTTACCAAATGACCTGGCATTTTCGATTCTTGTTATTGCACTTCATAAAATAAACGGGCAGCAGATATATTCAATATGGAGATGTTGTGGAAGACATAGTAAAATAAGTAAAAGTAGCTTATTTACTAAGAGTTTGTCCATCAGATGAAATATTTCGTGCATTTTATCACGAGAAGTGAAAATAATTTTTTGTCAAGACAGAACTACCTCACCAAAATTTTCCATGTGCCAGTAAAAAAAAGTAATTATTTTACAAAAATTTTATTTGAAACAATTGTTTGTAATGAAACTATCACTGAGATAGAAAGGTATATTTCCTCTTTGAGCGAAGTCTTAAATACTAACACAAATTTTGTGTGTTCTAGAGATGCAGCATGTTAGGACAATTTTAATCAGAGGTGGAGAGAAAATGATATGTTGTAATACAAAATATGAGACTTGGGAAAGTATTTCTGCCAATTGTGATGCTTCGTTTAACTGATGGCACATAATACAAAGGACCCATTTTTAATGGCTTTTGGCCTGTATATTACAAGATATGATAATCTCTCTGCATCTGATGTGTCATCATTCGCCATTGCATAAAAGTATTATTGAAATTTACATAGTCTGTGAGATTCATTCCTTCAATTTAAAGTGCCTTACTTACAAGTTTTCTATAGTATATTTTTGTATATAGTGTATATTTTTTAACAAATGTACTTTTTATATGTAGCATTTAGGCAGCTAAGCAGGATATTTTCTTACTGTAATTGAAAAATATTAATATTTTAATTGTTAAAATATTTATTTGTGGTTAATTTAATTAAATTGTACCTAGGTGAAGAAGTAACACATTTTACATGCGCATAAAAGGTTTTAAAGTCCATCACTAATTCATCATTGTATTGTTATTTTATTTAATGTCAATAAAAAATATATATACAGCAGCACAAGTGTTTTTTTCTTCACAGTATGAAAATTATGTTAAATCATATGCATCATGATCAATTTTTGTAAATCCAAACTAAGTAAAACAATGCAATATATGTACAACATTTGACCAAATAATACCCAGATTATACACACAAACTGCAAAATAGTGCCTCTGAAGTTAATTTCTACAAATTCCAAAACACTTGAACATTACACTCCAATGCTATCCTAGCAAATGTCTTTATCTTGTAAATATTTTTTTAGTGTATGTACAGAAATATCTAACATTCCTAGAGACAATGCAGAAACCAACAATGTCCTATATAACCAAAAAATGTTTCAAATAAATATTTACGTTTGGTGTAGTCAATATTGATAAGGTTTTATTTCAAAGTATTGTCAAAGATTAAGGAATTAACAAGATAGGACAGCCGGCGGAAAACCTTTTATCTTTTAGCAATGGCGCCATTGACCTCGGCAATTAAATTGGAGTGCTCACGCAGTTGCCACAATGTGATAATCAGACGGAGAAGGTAACATTAGAGCGAGAGACCAACCGTTCTAGTTAAATGTCCACGGCTGTTCTGCCACGTGTTCGCATGTTACGTGTTTTGTTTTGTTTACATCCTTGTGTTAAAACGGCTGACGACATTCCCGGTTTTTCTTTTGCGCTTAATATTACATGTCCAAATTATACAAAGTTCAGATTGAAGTGTGTGAAAGCTATCATCAGTGGAACTTGTTGCATATACAAAAAGTGTGATAGGGGCGTTAGGTCTTTTTAGAATTGCCAAAGACAATAAGTATTTTATTGTTTACAACAATAACGATGAATTACTATTGTGCCGATAGCGGAATACGCAACTACAATTTATAAGGCTCTTGTTGTAGCCGACAATCAATATTATTTATGTTTATTTTGGGGACTTCCAATATTTATAATTGTAGACACTTTAGTTTAATACTTATTTATGCCCTCATTCCAGGTAATTCTTTACAACAAATATATTGCAAACATTTGTGATAAGTAATAATAAATGAGATTAGCTTTAACAGAGAAGTATTTACGTGTACTTACATATATACTCAGTTCCCTTAATTTTTATAAGCATTCCAAGTTACGCTTTCGTAGATAACGGGCATCCTTCAAGTGGTTATTAAACTAGATTATACTTTAGAAAAAGATTACAGAATTAACTCTATAACACAGCCCCACAAATAAAAAAAAATGTTTGGAACTGCTACCGAGACAAGTGTATCGTGTATCTCTATGTAATTTTCGACGCTGAATCCGAATCCGGGGTCAAAAAAAATCGTACACCCTCAAAATCAACCCCTAGCGCTAAATAACACTCCCTAAACAGGGTAAAAATTACTATTAACGCTCCACGAATAGCCTTAAATCTCAATAAATCGAATTAAATGTAAATATTCAAGTATATATGTATAACACACAAATACAGAGTTAACACTACTTTCCATTGAAAATCACCCCCATGAATGGGTGAAAACTACCCCTCACATAACAGGAAATTTAAAAAAGCTCAGTGATTGCAAAAAGCTTACGAGGCCCAGTTATTTTAGAAACAGTACGTTACTGCATTAGTTTTGATGCGATGCTCAAAATTTGCCCCAATAGAGTGGCGGAAACCACCCCTATATCGGGGAAAAAATTTTGTACTCGTGATTTCTATTTTAATCAATGCTAAATATATGCAGCACTGCAGTTTGGAGGTGAATACTTGCATTGCACCAAAGTCATTCAGTGACATCCCCATGAGAGGGTGAAAATTACTCCTCACATAACAAAAAATTCAAAAAATAGTTGCAGTATCTTTTAGAAAAGCTCAAAACATCTGCATGTTCTTATTTAAGAAGAATCTTAGACAACGTACTTGAAAAGTACCCATATTATGAAGTAACAAAAATTTACCCGTAGTCTAAACTCAATTAAATTTATTCTTTCTTTTTGTAATATCTTTTGGATTTGTTTTCGAATGATCTTCTGACCGACTGTGGTTTATGCTTTTCAGACGTCTCTCTTTTTAATGACCAACAGTAATATGCCAATATGTAAATTTTCTGGGAATCGAGAAAATGAAGTTTCATGCTCATATTGCACCCTAAAGATTTAAAATGTTTAATCATTTTATCAATTTAAATTTAGGGGTGATTTCCGCCACTCTATGGTGGTGTAGTTTTTGAACATCACATCGAAACTAATGCAGTTACATACTGTTTCTAATATAACTGGGCATCGTAAGCTTTTTTCAATCACTGCAGTTCTTTTAAATTTCCTGTTGTGTGAGGGGTAGTTTTCACCCACTCATGGAGGTGATTTTCAATGGAAAGTAGTGTTAACTCTGTATTTATGCGTTATATACTTGAATGTTTATATTTAATTCGATTTATTGAGATTTAAGACTATTCGTGGAGCGTTAAGACATTTTGACCCAGGAGTGTTTTTTAGCGCTAGGGGTTGATTTTGGGGGTGTACGATTTTTTTTGACCACGGATTCGGATTCAGCGTCGAAAATTACATAGGGATACAGTTGTCTCGATAGCAGTTCCAAAAAAATATTTTTTTTTGTGGGGCTGTGTAATCTTTGCTTTAGCTGCACTTTAATTTTGCCTGGTTATAATTAATTTTAGATTTTCCTTTATCAGTTTCATGGCTCAAATAATTTACTGTTTAAAATTATATACATACCTGTAGGTATATATGTTTAAAGTTTATATGATATATATATAATTTTATATAATTGTGTGAATAAATAAAATAATATTATTTACTGTTATTTAGATGTGCCAGATGTACCTATACTTTAAAAAAGGAGTAAAAAAAAATCTGTTTTATTGATCTCACAAAATTTATTTGTTTTGAAGGACCACCTTTTAGTAAACCAAAATGGAGTACCTAAGTATGTCTATCTTGTTGCATATTTTTTTCATGAGCACACTGTGGATGTATGAAAGTTTTGAGAAAATTTTACGCTTATGCATATCTTTTCATTTGGATAATATCCCTGAAGCCGATAATAAGAATTTAATCAATTATCCACTAGACTTAAAAATATTTTAACAGTGTCAGATGTCACATCATTTCAAAAGTTCAGTACATTTCTCTTTCATCTTAAATTTATATTTTATATTATACTTCTTATCGAGCAAAGAAGACAAAAGTGAAATAATCTTGTATTTAAATTCATATACCTTTATATCTACCTAGAAGAATATATATTTTATTTAAAACGTTAGTAAACATTGAATACTGCATATATTCGTAATTTCCAGTTTTATAAAACAAATCCTACTTTGGCTTTAAAAAGCAATAGGCTATCACTATTAATACATAACATAGACAAAGATTAGAGAATTCTTTAATTTTTGACATAGTTTTACCTTGCTTCATCTTTAGGTACTCTAAAAAATATGTTTTACTTGGACTTAACCTTTCTTTTTTTACAACCTTTGAAAATGCAGTGCATTCCACCCACTCCTCGTTTACTAATATTATTGTCTTTATATTCCATTTTATTTTGAAAATATCACACAGCAAAGAAAATCCGAACACTCCTAACAAAAGATCTAACTCAGCTGATCAAGCATCAGCTGATTGTCAAAACCATATTATACGCATGTATAAATAATGTCGTGTCCCTCTAACTGTGCTTTAACTCAGTAGAGAAATCCCTTTAAATTGGAGTGCGCAACTGTCTTCGTCTATTTGGTCTTCTCCGTCTGACTGTCCTATCTTGTTAATTCTCTAATCTTTGGTATTGTATTCGACATTCATTAAATTTCGGGATTTTTATTAACTTTTTTAGTAATTAATAAGCAAACGTTTCAAGGCTCTAGGGGCTCAAAGTGGAGGAATGGGAAATGGGTCCCGTTCATATCAATAAATTCATAATCATATAAAAATATCTAGCTAGAGTGAGATGTTTCTGCAACCTTGCAAAATTATTACTTCTTAATATGATTAGAAATATAACAAACATTTCATGTTTAGTGGGATAAATAACGCACGTTTTCACCAACCATGCGTCATCTGGTGATGATGTAGCTGCTTAAAGAAGATAGTATTTAACCACATTGAGTCATTCTGCAAAATAGTAGTTAGCTAAAAAACTATGGGTTTCTTCTGTATATAAAAATTCACTTGAAATGATGCACCAATAAGGAGTAAAACATAATACCGGAAAACTATGCAGCCACAATGTTAATTCGAGGACAGCTACGAAATTATCTTCCTCCCCGTTTTCAAGGGTGCTGAACATGATGGCACCCTTCAGTCTGTGGAAGAGTGTCACATACACAAACTTTGCCCTCGAAAATAAAGGTGTTTTTTGTTATTATTATAATTATTTAAGCTACGGAAAATAATTTTTTTAATAACCATGTGGTTTTTTTTTATCATGAAAGAAAATATATGGGCTCTGCGGAAATATGATTAACCCGTTCCACGAAAGGTAACCATGGCGCCCAAGAAACATATACCTTCAAGTGTCAGTAAAAATCACAGATTTATGATAAAAGTAATATTCCCTGGCTTAAAAAAAAGTCGGAGGGATGGTTCACCCTTCCGTGGAAAGGTAAACATATTTCCACAGATCCCATATATCTTCATTCATGATAAAAAAAACCACGTGGTTATTAAAGAACGTATTTTTTCCCTATAGCTTAAATAAAAGAAAATCGTCACCTGGATGAAATGGTTAACCCTTCCGTGGACGAGGGATAGAGGATGGTATCATGCCCTACGCTTATCCGAAACTCTCCTCGAAACATTCAAAACAGAAAAGCAAAACATTCCTTCTTGAGGGTGGCTCCTAGCACAAGTCCCTATCACGAGTCTTATCCTCCCTCCACATAAACTATGAAAAAAAAAAACAAAAAACCCGACTCCGAACGATAATCCAGTGTTTGACGGTTTTTCGCTCGGGATTTTTACGGATAAAACCGATTGATGTTAAATTTGGACAGTACAAGTTCAAGGAACAAAAGTTATATAGTGCCGATGTGCGCTTTTAGAATGGAATAGAATAGTGTTTATTCGTTCAGTATATTCCAATCAATGTGGACATAGAACGTGTCAAATAGCATACATCATATAAAATAAACAATAAAGAATAAAAATAGTACTTAACCTAGGTTTGTATCAGTTAATTATAAACACACTAAAAACACAAGTATAAAGCAGACAGTGAGTTGAAATTATTATGGTATAGAACAAACAAAGAACAAGCAACATAAATTTGGAGACAAACGATACATAATTAACAGTTTACATTAAATTTTTAAAGTTTAACATTAAATTTTTATAAGTACTACAATCTATTTTAGATAAAAAAATTCTGTATGAGATGTAAATATATAAAATCTTTTAAGCTAGTACTCACAGCCTAATGTTTAAAACATCAGTATCATTTATTTAGAAATTCATGTAGGGAGTAATATTCTTTACTTTGAAGATAGACCCTGCGGGTGGATGCCACCCCATCTCGGGGGTGGAAATTAGTAAACTCAAAATAGCCACAGAAATTGATAGGTGGATGAATTCTAAACAAAAAATATTCTATGAAGTTTTTTCGATAAATCAATATTTTCCGAGTTAATCGCTATTGAAAATGTTGAATTTTCATCTAAAAAATTAATGATTTAGAGCGATTTTTCACGATAACTCAAAAACCTTACATTCAAAAACACAAAAATGAAGTCTATTAAATAATAAATCGACCATCTTTCATTTTATTCTGTACATGCAATACGAACCGAGTTATGGCTCGTTGAAGAGTTCGCCGAAAACTGAATTCGAACCTTTCAATGTGAAATAAGGGAAAAACCCTGAATTTTTGGAGGAAAACTTGTCAGACCTTTTTTAAAGTATTTGAAAAGACCTTTAAAATGAGCTTTAGTAAATGTCGTTAGCATAAAAACTTATGGAGTTATGATGAGAATAAAATGGTTGTCTCGTTTTCTCTAAGGAAAATCGAGAAAAATCGTCAATCAAACCAATGGCTTTCTATAAACAAACAATAGTGCCATCTGTCAAACCGGATGCGAAAATATTCAAATGCGCTCATATTTTCACACACACACACTTTGAAAACATTAAAAAGGCGATCATTGGTCCCTAGAAGGTGAAAACAGGAACTTAAGACAATTACAATTAAATTTCAGTAAAAAAGAATTTAAAATGGAAGGACCAAATGTATATGTTTGGCTGTTTTCCGTACTTTTCCACATATCAATGTAAGAGAAACGCTTAGTTTGATCGCTCATTGCTTGAAAACGATTAATATTTGGGATCTTATTTAGATTTCCTTTAGTAACTATCAAATTTTCTGTGGAACCAACTCTTTCACGAGAAAATGTGAGGAACCATGGCGTGGCGTGATAGGAATGATTTTATAAGCTAGTAAATTTTTTTCTGACCGGTTTGAACTAACAGACTGGTGAATTTCATATTGGATAAGTTGCATTCAGTGATATTTAAGGTCAAATCTTTTACACCGCATAACATAAGCAAGTCCGTTGTGGGCTCTTGGTCTAAAAGAAAATGTTGCTTAAGCAAAAATTTACCTAGTCGTGTAGCAGCTTCCCAATACTATATTACTATGTTGGAATTCGGCATACTTAATCGTTCATTTATAACCAAAAGTAATGACCAGACACCGAGACATATCTACTTTATGGTGCCTATTGAGACAGAGTGGCATTTTGTTGAGAATTACGATAGAGACGTAGGAGCTTATAACATCTATAAACTTTTCTATGAAAGAATTTTATCCAAAATCATCATACTGCTGACTTTCATATACAATGGTATACTGTCTTAGAAATATTTGTTTACCTTATTAAATTATACCGAAACCAATGCACAACATTCCTGAACATCAACGTTTGCACTTAATCCTTGACATGCATAATGCTAATTTTGGGTGATCCCATAGAAAAGAAATTAATGATAGTGATACCAGCCATTCTAACTGTCAACTTCAAATATTCTCAGGAACAGGAGCATTTATGAGAGCAACAGGCAATGTAACATAAATTAGTAATAATAGTTATTACCTCTCTAAAAATCTCAGAGAAATATAATAGTCAAAATATTATCATTCCTATTCAATTCGTTTGTGAGATTAATTTTGTAAGGATAAAATATTCATTTAAAATCCTATAAATGCCACATTAAGAGACAGTACTAGATGCAAGCAAAGATCGCCAGTTCCCTTTACCTACCCTGCACGTTGCCAAAAGTAGTGAGAGCAACGACATACGCTCCTCTGAATCCTCCGTCTATCTCTACCGTCTCAACCATTGTTGGTGTAGTATGCAAGCGGTACATTAATTTTATCGCTTTTTACTTAGAAGTTCCATGATATTCACAGGCACCCGTTTGAATTTTGACTTTGGTTTGAAATATTTATAAATGCTGCTGAGTAGTTACGGCATATTACATAAATAAAACATGTGTAGTATGTTTTTATTATCCCGAAAGTTACTAATATTTTTTGCAGTTAGAAAACTAATGAAGTATGTATTATAGAGAGAATCTGAAGTGTACTTATGAGCAATTTACGTTGATTATTAGTTGAATGGAGTCTCTTGAGAAGAAGAAATCAATACAGTGTAATTTTGTGTTGCTTATTACAATAATTTTTATTTTTTCCCGTACTTTGAAATGATGCTTATTAATTAATTAAATGTGCTTTTATTTATGCTTAAAAAAGTAGTTATTTTGTATATTTATTTGACGATAAAATATATAAAGTAGGACAAACAAAACATTTAGTTAAGAGATCAACATGCTACTATAGAATTTTGTCAACATTTCTTGTATTTCAATTTTACTTTTAAATATAAACCTGCAGTAACCTCTAATGAAAGTCAAATAATCCCTCGTTAGTATAGGCGCAATGAAGTCAAAATTTTCATACAATAACAAAAAAAAAAAAACCGCTGCCTAAGGAATCACTACTTCAACCTCCAGATTTTCCTCCAAATCTCTTTAAAGGTAAACTTCTTGATTATATTTGCACTTTAGTATGTGGAAATAATTGGTCATGGAATTATAATATTTTGGGGCAAATGTCATAAAAAAATTTGCAGAAGTTGAAATTTAGCAAGCTTCGTTATTAAGACATTGAAAATGATGTTGGCTAATTTTCAAGCCCGGCATGATATTTACAAAATCTTCAAAATGTACAGGGGATAGAAATAAAAAAAGTTTTAGAAATTTTCAAACTTTTATAAAGCTGCGGATAAAAAGTTTAAAAAGTTACACAACTCGGAGTAATTGTAATAGGTTTTACATTAATATTCCACAAAAAAATGTGTTTCGTAAAAAATGCGAGAACATGAATCTAGGTATCAAAATTGATCAAATACCCACGTTTGACATACGCGATACTAGGCGTCGTCGGCGTAAAAATATAAAGAAATCTGAGGCCTTGGCTTGTAGTATACGCACTAAACCTAAAATTGTTATACTCTACACAGTTTGCTTACTCATTTTCCCATATTCACCTATAATTACATCCCCACCCCTTCAACGGAATCATCTCAAAATATAATCTAGTTCCAGATGTCGTTATAATACATACGTGTACCAGATTTCAAGTGAATATCTCAATTTTATTTTATCAACCCCTTTAAAATGGAGTAGGGGTAGTGGGGTGTTGAAAATTATTATAAAACATTTGAGGCCTTGGTTTCTAGTACATACACCAAATTTCAAATTTCTGTACTCTTACCAGCTTGCTTGACTTATTTTCTCCTATTTACCCCTATTTAACCCCCAACCCTTCAACGGAATAATTCAAAAATATAATCTAGTTCCAGATGTCATTATAATATACCGGGTGAGTCACGAATTGCGCTCGCCCCGATATTTCCTAAAATATTTGGAATAGAAAATTGAAATTTGGAGGCCTTATTACACGACTAAAATGCCATCTTTTCAATAAAAAATCAAGTTTGGTGCACATCCGGTTTGGCCGGAAATGCCCACAACTTTCGATTTTTAAATGGAACACCCTATATATTTTTACATTTTTGGAATCTAGAGGAAATTTTGAATACAATACATCCATTTTGGTCACTTTTTGATAAACATTAAAAATTTTATTAAAAAATATATTTCTGAATCCAGAGTGCTGTGGTGCCCAAAATATATTTCAGTTTGTGTGCTACGTTACTATAAAAATAAAAAGAGCAATATGATTGCATTACTTAATTCTCTAGAGGCGTTTAAAATTTTTAAATAATAATAATAATAATATTTATTGTGTTAATAATAAAGAAAAACACAAAAGGATCAAGTACATATTAATGATTCAAACCTAACCCTAAGAATTGTACAGTAAAAACATAAAATACGGCCGAATACTGGTCACAGTTAAAATAAATAAATATTGTTTAAAATATGTAACATTTTTAAAATTTTGTAAAGTCAATATTGTTTAATGTACCGTCAAGAATAGATCGTTTCAGTTTGGACTTAACAGTGGATACTGAAAGATTCTGGAAATCCGTTGATAGGTTATTTTGGATGTAGGATGAAAGATAAGAAAAACTTGCTTGAAATATGGCACTACGATGTGGAGGTACTGTGAGTCTGCTAGTGATATTTCTCAAATTCCTCTCATGTACCTGATCGCGTCTGATAACCTTAGCAGCAAGATATTCAGGCAGGCCTGTTAGAATTTTATTGAGAATACAGGAATAATGCACAAACCTAGTTTCATCCTGCTTCAGCAACCCCAGCTCGCGTATGAAAGGGGTAATATGCGCATAACGTGGTACATCAGTTATAAAGCGTATACAATGGTTTTGCATTTTTTGAATGCGATTTTTATCATGTAGAGACAAGCAAGGACCGTAGACCGTATCAGCATAATTTATATGCGATAGTACCAAATTATTAATCAACATCTTTTTTGTTTCTACATCTAAATACTCTTTAAAAGGGAAAAGTTGTTTCAGACTCAAGTAGGCTTTGCGGCATATTAGATCAACATGCTTTGTAAATTTAAGTTTCTGATCAAATATGACTCCTAGATTTTTTACATGGTCAACAGTTGGTATTTGTTCATCGCGAATATTAATTGAAAGGTTGTGATTTTTACCCACTAACTCGTTTTTTTAAAATGGGAATTTAATCGTTCACCAACATTTTTAAATACCTCATTTTCATATGAATCTAATGATACCAAAATTTTGAAAATCCGCTCAGAAATATTTGAGATTTCAGCCAAAATACAATGCAACCAAGCTTTTAGAAACATGCGGCTAATAGATAATAGATTAGTGGGCTTTGGAAACTAAAATGGCACATTTCTGTGTAAATCTGGTAACGTAATAACATTGGAAAAATCATAGTAGCCATTGAATGTAATAAAACAATATCAGCTGTCAGACAGATACAAAATAAAGCGTTGCGGAAATTAAAGAAAATGACTAATTTTAGTAGAAATGAAAAGGTCGATATGTTACTGATATATGGAGAGCGTCTCAAAAATTCAACTGCAGAACTGTATCAGCAACGATACCCCAACAGACGTCATCCAAGCAGACACTTGCTTGCCAGAGTGGAACAAGAATTAAGAAACGAACCCAATCAACAAGATGACCATCAAACATTTATTGTAAGTGAGGACAAAGAAATTGATGTATTAGGATTTGTGATGGTACACCCAACAACATCAACAAGGGAATTGTCAATGGAATGCGACATTAGTCAGTCTTCGGTTTGCAGAATTTTAAACAAACATAAATTTCGGTCTTATAAATACCAAATACACCAACATCTTTATGGAGATGATAACGACAGGAGGCTAGTATATTGCAACTGGTTCTTAAATGCAGTACAACAAAACCCAGGTTTTCCTTTTCATATTTTATATTCAGATGAAAGTAGATTTACGAACCAAGGTATGTTTAACAGAAATAATACTAGGTACTGGGCTCAAGAAAATCCGAGGTTGGTAGGGCGGGGGAATATTCAGGAAAGATTTGGGTTTAACTGTTGGCTTGGAGTACTTGGAGATCGAATAATTGGACCCATATTTTTTGATGGAACACTTACTGGCGAACGATATTTATTCTTTTTACAAAACCAGACAGCAGAATTTCTTGACTTACTTCCTCTTGCCTATTTACAAAATCTGTTTTTCCAACAAGATGGTGCTCCCCCACATAATTCCAGAAGAGTGATGGAATATTTAAACAACTTGCATGGTGAACGCCTTATCGCAAATCAAGGTCATATCAGGTGGCCTCCTAGGTCACCTGACTTAACACCCCTCGACTATTATGTATGGGGCACTCTCAAAAATAAAGTTTATAAAACTTCTTCAAATACCCGTGAAGAGCTGCAAAATAAAGTTGTACGGGCTCTTAATGAAATAACGCCGGCTGAATTGCGTAGAGCCATTCAAGCAACTGTACACAGAGCCGAATTGTGTATAGAAAAAAATGGTGGACATTTTGAACAATATCTATAAATGTCAATTTATGGTTTAATTATATTAATTATTTTAAAGATACCTACTGTTACCTAGTTTAAGTTTAATTGTTCGAACGGAATTGATTTTTATTTATTTATAGGCCCGATATTTATGATCATTTAATAAAACTCTGAAAACCGAACTGATGTCGCATTCTATTACAAATGTCCTTGTGGATGTAATTTTGTTTACCTCCACATACCTATGCTAAACTTAATTGTAACGTTCTTTGCGCTCACAATTATTAAATGTTTGATAGCTCAAGACTGCCTATACTACACGAGTCTGTTTGACAGCTGATATTGTTTTATTACATTCAATGGCTACTATGACTTTTCCAATGTTATTAGAGGTTACCAGATTTACACAGAAATGTGCCATTTTAGTTTCCAAAGCCCACTAATCTATTATCTATTAGCTGCATGTTTCTAAAAGCTTGGTTGCATTCTATTTTGGCTGAAATCTCAAATATTTCTAAGCGGATTTTCAAAATTTTGGTATCATTAGATTCGTATGAAAATGAGTATTTAAAAATGTTGGTGAACGATTAAATTCCCATTTAAAAAAACCGAGTTAGTGGGTAAAAATCACATTTAAAAATTTTAAACGCCTCTAGAGAATTAAGTAATGCAATCATATTGCTCTTTTTATTTTTATAGTAACATAGCACACAAACTAAAATATATTTTGGGCACCACAGTACTCTGGATTCAGAAATATATTTTTTAATAAAATTTTTAATGTTTATCAAAAAGTGACCAAAATGGATGTATTGTATTCAAAATTTCCTCTAGATTCCAAAAATGTAAAAATATATAGGGTGTTCCATTTAAAAATCGAAAGTTGTGGGCATTTCCGGTCAAACCAGATGTGCACCAAACTTGATTTTTCATTGAAAATATGGAATTTTAGTCGTGTTATAAGGCCTCCGAATTTCAATTTTCTATTCCAAATATTTTAGGAAATATCGGGGCGAGCGCAATTCGTGACTCACCCGGTATGCGTATACCAAATTTCAAGTGAATATAATATTTTGTCAAAACAAGCAGCTCGGTAGGATCAGTAGGATCAGTAGGATGCACAATTATGCACTTGTACTTGTACTGAATAGTTTGACTAGAAGGCGCCATTATACGGATGATTTAGAATGCACATTGTTCTTTTCAAATTAATACCTTATTATTACATTATTTTAAACAAAAACCACATCAAAATTTCTAACATAATTCACTGTTTTATGAAATGTCCTTCATTTTTTATTTCCCTATTTCCCTTTCTATACAATACAATTTATTCTTATCCAAAAATATGATTTTAGGATTCCGTAAAACTACATTTTTTTCCAAGAAATCTGATGCAAACCGCATCAAAATCGGACGATTTTTAGGCAAATTAATGCGAAAGTCGTTTCGGAGTTAGGTATAGAAGCCTCTTTAGATAATCTTTTCACACAAACTATGTATTCTTCATATCTGGGGATATCTCCATAGATAAAATAGATATCTCACTACTGTTACAGTTTCTAACGGATTGTTTTGTTGTTTATGTTTTCTTGTTCTGCAGTGACTTGTTGAATAGTTAGTTTATTTTAAACATTACAGTATATACTTCAGTCAATTAGGAACAAATATAGTGACTGCAAAAAACGCTGTTCTTTCGCCTGATTTTGGGTAGTTGATTGCGAGCTTGGGAAAAATCGTAAAAAGGTTTAGCAGCTCTCAAATTAATCAGCATTAAAAACCAAAAGAGACACTGTTCTTGGTTTTTTGAAGATGTTCAGTAATTATCCCTATTTAGGGGCTGAAATGAATAAATCTAAAAACACTTCTATTAGTATTATTATCTTTATTAAATCAATCTTAAAGAAGCGAAATTGTATTTTCTCTATCAAGAAGGGTTAAAAATTTACCCATAGGCCATCGAAGGGGGTGAAATCAACCCCCAAATATCAAAAAAATCCAAAATATTTTCAAAAATTCTGAAAATAACATATTTAAATGTTTCAAACCACGACAAATGAGAAAGTATTTTTTTATTAACAATTTTGACAAAAACGCACTTTCTAAAGCCTGAAAGTATCCCTGCAGCAACTATAAAAGAGAAACATTATAAAAA
Organism: Stenurella melanura; assembly: GCA_963583905.1. Lineage (NCBI taxonomy): Eukaryota > Metazoa > Arthropoda > Insecta > Coleoptera > Cerambycidae > Stenurella > Stenurella melanura. Next base: position 135,017,924 of record OY757311.1, read on the forward strand.
ATTTAAAAAACCTATGGAAGTTTTTTTTTCAAGACTTGACATTAAATTATTTTTTAATAATTTTATTTTATTTAAATTTTTTTGATATTTTGGGGATGATTTCACCTCCTTCGAAGGCTAAGGGTGAATTTTTAACCCTTAGAATATTATTGCATAGAAATTACGTAATTTCACTTTTTTTTACACTGACCTAATAGAAATAAATACTAATAGAATTGTTTTTAGATTTATTCATTTCAACCCCTGAATACGGGTAATTTCTGAACATTTAAAAAACTAAGAAGAGTGCCTCTTTTAGTTTTTAATGACGATTAATTTGAGATCTACTAAGCTTATTTGCGATTTTTCCCAAGCTCGCAATCTGCTACCCAAAAACAGGCGGATTTTGTGGTCACTCTTTTGATGCTTGACGGAAATAATAGAAGCTGTTTTGGAACATCGCTAAAGATGTTCATTCATTAAGGTGTAATATTAAACATACTAAAAGTCTCCATCTCTATCTTTTGCGCTCGAGCCGCCATCTTGAAAAAAATGGTGCTCAAATTCAGTTTATCTTACCTCGTATTGTGATGGGAAGTATTGTCTTCGAGAAAAAAATCACCCAATTTAGATCGAAAATATAGGATTTTCAATTCCGTTAGTCTGTCTGACGGTCTGTCTGTTGGTGCCTTAACTAAAAATCCACTTCACATAGTACAGACATTTGATAGGTAGCTGACGCTACTGCCATCGAAGAAATGGTTAGATTCTCACTAGAGGATATACAGGGTGGATCGTCTAAAGATAATAGATAGTGAAATTTTTTTTTTGCTCAAATTTAAAATTGTCACGTTTCGTGACATTCTAAACCTATTTAAAAAAAAATTCTTTACCTCTACTATACCGGGTGATTCTTTAACCTGAAACTTTCAAATATCGCGAGTAAAAGCACTCGACGAAAAAATGTTTCAAACAAAAGTTGTAGAATTGAATGGGGGCACATTCAAGGTGAAATTCGTTCATTTTAAATGGAAACCCCTATTTCTTATTGCAAATTCGGATCGTTTGGCTAAAAATAGACTACTTTTCCTTGAAACATTTTTTCTGAAATTATCATCTTTTTGGTTATCCGGCGAGCAAAAATCAAAATTTTAGAACTTTGCTATTTTTTTACTCGAAAAAGAAGTTTGGCCAAAAACTGCAAGAGGCAAAAAGAGTTTGAAATCATCCCGGAAATATTCTTAATTTTTTTCGGAATTGTCCAATCCCCCTTGCAGAAAAGAGCATTGTAGAGTTTTCAAGTGCATCAAAATTTAATTCCGAAAAAAATTGAGAATATTCTCGGAACGATTCCAAACTCTTCTTGCCTCTCGCAGTTTTTGGCCAAACTTCTTTTTATATTAAAAAAATCGCAAAGTTCTAAAACTTCGATTTCTCCTCGCCGGATAACTAAAAAAAAATGACAATTTAAGAAAAGATGTTTAGAACAAAAGTAATCTACTTTTAATGAGACATATATTCTTTATTGGATTTTGCAAACAACAGAAAGAAATTATCCATGAGAACTAAAATAAAAACTATGTGTAAAATTATTGATTTACAATCTTTGCATTATTTTGCGCGATAACCTGAATTCTGGTTATGCTAGCAATTAAAATCCTAAAATCAATTTGCCTTTGTTATTGGACTAATGAACTGAATCTTCATAGCCGTATGTGGATACTGTTTTATTTTGTATAGCTGTAGAAACTAGTGTTAGAATGAGAATTGTCCAAAACGAAAGACATTGATTTTAGGATTGCTAACATAACCAGAATTCAGGTTATCGAAAGAATGCAAAGATTGTAAATCAACAATTTTACAAATAGTTTTTTTTTAGTTCTCATCCAACAGCAAAAGTTCAATACTAAATAACAGGTGCCAAATATGGAAGGCTTGCGCAAATACCTTTACAAATGTCCACCTTGACTGAATTATTTCTTGGGATGCCATTATTCAATAAAAGTATATAATAGGTGCATATGCCAAATATTATTGCCATCTGTCACATTTTCAATTCCATATGCACGTAATGGAGTGGAAGTATGGTGGTGGTTAAAAAATATAAAAAAATTTCAAAACTTTTTTTTTCGAATAGGTTTTAAATGTCATGAAACGTGGAAATTTTAAATTTAAGCAAAAAAAATATTTCGTCTATTCTATAATAGTGATAAATAGATTACCTAAACATGTTTTCAATTTTTTTTTTAATTTTTCAAAAACATTTTTAAATTTGTTTGAATAATTTTAGAATGCCATGGAAACGTGGAAATTTTAAATCTGAACAAAGAAAAAAAATTCCATCTATTTTAGTAGTAAAATTTTTTTCAAATTTTTTAAAAAAATTTCTATTTTTTTTTAATAGATTTAGAGCGCTCTGAAACGTGGAAATTTAAAATTTTAAGAAAAAAAATTCCATCTAAATATTTTAGTGGTAAACATTTTTTCAAAAATGTTGGTAAAAAATTTTCAAATTTTTTTTTCTTTTAAATAGGTTCAGAATGCCATGAAACGTGGAAATTTTAAATTTAAACAAAGAAAAAAAAAATTTTTTTTAGTGGTAAATTTTTTTTTTAAAATGGTGAAAAAAATTTTCAATTTTTTTTTTTCAGAAATAGGTTTAGCGTGTCATGAAACGTGGAAATTTTAAATTTGAGCAAAAAAAATTTTTTTTCATCTTGGTAAAAATCGAGGTAAAATTTTTTTCAAAAATGGTGAAAAAAATTTTCAAAATTTTTTTTCCCGAAATAGGATTAGCGCGTCATGAAACGTGGAAATTTTAAATTTGAGCGAAAAAAAATTGTTTTCACTATTTATTCCGTTTAGACGGTCCACCCTGTATATTTTCCAGTGAAATTTCTACCATTTCTGCGCTGACAGTAGCGTCAACTACCTACCAAATTTGACTGCTCTCCGTCAAGTAGTTTTTTAGTAAATGCACCAACAGACAGACAGACAGCCAGACAGCCAGACACAGACAGACAGACAGACTGACGGAATTGAAAAACCTATATTTTCGTAATCTCCGTGATCTGAAACGTCAGAATCCGAAAAAATCTCGGAGGGTGATTTTTTCTCGAATACGAGGTATTTAAAAGTTTTATGTTAAAAAAATCAGGAAGAGTAGATGATGGAAAAAAATTGTCTGCTCAAATTTAAAATTTCCGCGTTTCATGGCATTCTAAACCCATTTCAAACAAAAATAAATAAATAAATAATTTTTTTTTTAACCTCTACTACTATACTAATTATGAATATTGTCATTCACGTCATCAATTAATATGCTTCTCAAAGTCATGAGACTTTTCTCTTAGAATGTAAGTAACACAAAGTAACGTCTGATGGGGCTACAATAGGAACTCCAAGCGTAACGATGTGTTTTAGATATGAATAATACGGAATTCGGGAATACTTATTCCTACCAAAAGTTTGCGAAAATTCGTTAATTTAGTTAACAATCGAGCTCGTCGCCTTTGAGTTATGCGATGCAGACCTCCGTTTCGCGGGTGTTAGGACTTATATAAGGTACCGAAAAGTGAAGTGAGATATATTATATCGTTGAAATTAGAAAACCATATATTATTTAGAAGGGTATATGATAAAAAATGAATATAGATGAAAAATAAGAAAGTCAATGGGTCACAAGCGCACTAAACGAGAATTTGCGTCAAAACAGCTTTAGCCAATGTACGGTACCCTTCAAACATCAAAATCATTTCGCTAGCTTCGGCGCTATTGTATCTACATACATACAGATATTTAACTGTTGCTTTACTTATATTTTAAATGTATGTTTCTTTTAAATTTATACTCAAATAATTTTTATAGAAAGATGTTTTAAACATTTTATGTAAAAAGTGAAATAATCGATATATACAGGGTGTCCCAAGATCTTGGGTCAAAATAGGTATTTATAAAATGTTTTTAAAATTTAGACAGTGTAGACAGTAACTATAGTTGTCTCTATTTGTTTAGTGCACATAAAAAAGTCCATATCGGCCATCAAAATATCAAAGTCGGTGCTATTATCTGCTGACAGGTTACTACAGAGCCATACTTCAAATGTTTGCCTATTAGAATGAACAAAATAATACTGGAGATTTAAGAATCGCGTTTTCGAGAAAAATTTAATGACAGTTCTGGTAAATTAAAAATATTACTCTGTTTTGTGTCAAGATAGAATATTGTTACGTGTTTTCGCCCCTAGGAAACACCCTGTATGAATACGTGGGTTTCAAATATTTTAACAAGGGGTAACCACCAACACTTTATTTAATAATTTACTGATTAAACAATACTTCTAAACTATTACAATACTTATATTTACACTTCGAATTTATAGCCTCATTTTTCGCTACCAAACTTCACTTTAATAAAACTCCTTTCTCCGCCGTCGATTTCGCCTTATATATCCTAAAGTTGCCTCTAGATCCATCTAGAAATTTCCAATTCCAGAACAATATAACTCTACAGCCATCTACAGGCTTCAAGACGAAATGGCGTGTATTTCTGGTTGCCTAACCAATGGTACTTAATTTCAGCTATTAGTATCATGGGCGTATCACTCGACAGGCCTCAGGGGGGTGTAATGCGTAACAATATCTTATGGGTTGGTGGATGCATCGTCCGCCCTTCGCGACATTGTCTGTTCCCTGGGTATGCCATACTAGTTAGGGGCGATTCCGGTAACTATATCATAAGAGTTAGAAATCTTAATTACAAGAGACGCGTTTCCGTTTATTTCTTGTCTTAATCATACCGGACATACTTTATTTAAGAGTAATGATGTTTTATCTATTAAGTAATACATTATATTTATTATTTAATGGTATAGAGAAATAAAGCATGCCCCAGTCTCCCCTTATATTAGCTCGGTCGGCAGCTTTGATTTTTTTATGTTCACAATAAATATGGAGTAAACTATAAAGTATGTTTAATTCAAAAGTATGACTTATCTTGCCTAGAAAGCCAGGAGTGCAGATATACATTTTTTGAAGTAACAAAAAACAAAAAATTACATTTTTGTTAAACTGAAAATATTGTAGTAGGCCTAGAAAATTCAGATTTTTAGATTATTTTCGCGATTTACTAGAAATTGGTGGGTGGTGGAGCTAAACGGATAGCGGATTCGTATTCAGCACATCGAAATATATAGGGGTAACCCACTGGAGCCCCAGAAGCAGACCACTATTTTCTTGTGTGCCTGTGTAATTAATAATACTAAAATAAATATTTTTTAAGGTATAGTAAATATCAATATATGGCAAGGGAAAAAAACCTTGTTAGTTAAGTTACTTTTCGAATCAATTAACGTATGGACAAGTATCCGTGAATTGTACGTGAAAATTCTTAGTTCTCTTTTAAAAACATGTTTTTGGAATTTATATTTCTTATGTATTGGAAATGGAATTAAATATCTTTGGACCTAGATAGTTATTTGATCTTTGTCCCGTATTAGTGAGAATTGTGAAACAATTCATAATGGGTGATTTAGAACCGACTGATATAGCTAGGGCTGCGACAATGATCGAAAATGATTGATCTTACAGTAAGGTTAAAGAGTAGAGCAGGGCCGTCGAGAGAAAATCTGGACCCGGGGGTAGTAATATACGCCCCCCCCCCCCCTCGCAATCAAAACTTGCATATGCAAATATTTTTGTTTGTTTGTAATATTGAATTTTGTTTTTGAAGTCCAAAATTTCGAAAAAATTAAAAAAAAAATACAAATCACTTGACAACTACCTGACAGCTTACGTTTAATTTCAAACAAAACTGTCATAGCACAATTTTCTAAAAAAAAAAACACAATTAAAATTACATTTTCGGACTCGGACATTGCTTTAAACAAAATTTCTTTAATGTCGATGAAATTTTGGACTCTAGGTTTTTGGACAATTCTGGACGACTTTCATTAATAAAGTTTTTTGATAAAAAAAATGCCTAATATGATCTTTATTTTTTCCATTTATTTTGGTACCGCAGGTGGCTTTGCATTTGTAAGACGCGAATGTTTTTTGACCATACGTAGATCCTAATTTGTTCTATCTTTTGGTAAAATTTGGTTGAAGTCGGACAAAAAATAAAAAAGTTATAAAGGTGTTTCTATTTTAAATGGGTCACACTGTATATTGTACATTTACAACATAACATATTTTATATTATATATATTATTATAACAAAGATCTTCTGTTGAAACACAAAAAAAAAAATTGACGGGATAGTATTACAGTGGCTTACATCATTCCTCGGAAATAGGAAACAAGTTATTAAATTTAGTGACAGGTATTCAGAAGAATTGGTTGTAAAACCGCATCAGTGTTTGTCTACCACACTCCTTTCGTCCCCTAAAAAGGGAGAGAAAGGTCTTATCCTAAGGTTCTGATGTAATTTTTCTGAAGTATTTTGACGTGCTGAAGCCAATTTTGGGCAAAAAATTTTATCGTCTCAATTTCGTTTTTTACTCCATTTTTGAAAATTCACCCCCTTTAAACGCAGCAGTACACAGGTGACTGAAGTTTGTTTTATTGCATCTTATTACTTTGCGAAACTTATGATATAAAGTACATCCACAATAAAATCACTTAATTTTTAGAATATCATAAATTAATAATACCAATTAAATTGCAAAAAAACGCAGGCACATATATTTCAGCCAACTGCATTTATATTAATGTTATATTGACAAGCAACGTTTAAAACAGGTGACTGACAGAATAAAACCATATAGAAGCGTTTTTTTACTACATTTTAAATTTACCGTTAATTAAAAAAATCAGCAACGCCGTAATGCCTGAAATGGTTTTTTATTAGTACCAATGACTTCAGAAAACTAGTCATTGATTTACCAGCTCCGAAGCTATTATATAAATGATAAAAAATATACTTAGATTTTTTTTAAAAGTACAAAAATCGGCAATATAAAAAAAAACCGCTGTCTAAGGAATCACTACTACCACATCCAGATTTTTCATTCAAGTCACTTTAAAGGAAGCATCTTGACTAGATTTGCACTTTAGAACGTGGAAATTATTGGTCATAGAATTTTAATAATATTTGGGGCAGATGTTATAGAAAAGTTTGAGGCGTTGGTTTCCACTATATACGATAAAAATGAAATTTCTAGTTTACCCTACTTATTTTCCCCTATTCACAACCTGCCACCTTCCACCCCTTCAATGGAATCATCTCAATCTGATGTCATTACAATACAATTGTCCTAACCTAAGTGAATATCTCAATTCTATGTTATCAACCCCATTAATAATGGAGCGGAGATGGCGGAGTTTGAAAAATATTGGAAAGAAATCTGAGGCCCTGGTTACTAGTATATACACCATATCCCAAATTTCTGTACTAGTTCCAGCTTGATTTACTTATTTTCCCTTATATACTCCTATTTAATCTCCAACACTTCAACGGAATCATCTCAAAATATAATCTAGTTCCAGATGTCGTTATAATATATACGTCTACCACATTTCAAGTTAATATTTCAATTTTATTTTATCAACCCCTTTAATAATGGAGTAAGAGTGGTGGGTGGTTGAAAAATATTATTGAAAAATCTGAGACCTTGGTTTCTAGGACATACACCGAATATCAAGTTTCTGTACTCTTACCAGCTCGCTTTACTTTTTTCCTTATTTACCTTTACTTACCCCCCCACTCCTTCAACGCAATCATGTCAAAATATAATTTAGTTTCAGATATCGTTATAATACATACGTGTACCAAATTTCAAGTGAAAATCTAAATTTAATTTTATCCAACTATTTTAATAAGGGAGTGGTGATGGTGGGGGATGGAAACTATTATAAAAAACCTGAGACCTTCGCTTCCAGTATATACACCAAGTCCCAAATTTCTGTAGTATTACCAGCTTGCTTTACCTATTTTTCCCTATCTACCCCTATTTAACCTCCAATCCTTCAACGGAATCATCTCAAAATATAATCAAGGTCCAGATGTTGTTATAATACCTACGAGTATCAAATTTCAAGTGAATATCTCAATTTTATTTTATCAACTTCTTTAATAATGGAGTAGGGGTATCGGGGGTTGAAAAATATTATAAAAAAACCTGAGGCCTTGGTTTATAGTACATACACCGAATTTCAAGTTTCTGTATACTGTTACCAGCTCGCTTTACTTATTTTCCCCTATTTAACCTCCAAACCTACAACGGAATCATCTCAAAATATAATCTAGTTCCAGATGTCGTTATGGTACACACATGTACCAAATTGCAAGTGAATAACTTAATTTTATTTTATCAACACCTTTAATAATGGGGTGGGGGTGTTGGGGGGGTTGAAAAATAATATAAATAATTTGGTATCTTGGCTTCTAGTACATACACCGAGTTTCATTACTCTTACCAGCCTGCTCTACTTATTTTGCCTTATTTACCCCTATTTAACCCCCAACCCTTCAACGGAATCATCTCAAGATATAATCTAGTTCCAGATGTCGTTATAATACATACGTGTACCAAATTTAAAGTGAATATCTCAATTTTACTTTATCAATCCCTCTAATAATGGCGTAGGGGTCGTGGGGGGTTGAAAAATATTATAAATAATTTGATATCTTGGCTTCTAGTACATGCACTGAATTTCAAGTTTCTGTACTCTTACCAGATTGCTTTACTTATTTTGCCCCATTTACCCCTATTTAACCCCCAACCCTTCAACTGAATCATCTCAAAATATAATCTAGTTCCAGATGTCGTTATAATACATATGTGTATCAAATTTCAAATGAATATCTCAATATTATTCTATCAACCCCTTTAATAATGGAGTAGGGGTGGTCGGGGGTTAAAAAATATTATTAAAAAATACGAGGTTTTGGCTTCTAGTACATGCACCGAATTTCAAGTTACTGTACCCCTACCAATTTGCTTTACTTATTTTCCCCTATTTACCCCTATGGGGTATTTTCCCATATTTTTTTAATTTGAAAATTGAAAACTAGAAATAAAAATAAGGAATACGTGTTTTTTCTTTCTTTTTTACTTTTTTATTTAAGCCGGAAAAAAATTAGTTAAACTTTCATGACGTCATTAAGCGATAATTCAAATAGAGCGCAAAATGTACTTATTTCTAGGGAGTTTCAAGTTGGTGATTTGTGATTTGACATTTCATGTAACTATAACCTTATTTTTTGTTTGTTTCATAAACAGATGTTCAGTTTTGTGTAACACCTAATATCGACCTGTGAATGAGTATAAAATTTCATTAAAAACGACGTTTAGTTTGGTTTTTTAAATACCTAATTGTTAGTGTGTAAGTTTGGTTTAAAAACCATTATAAGTAAAAATTAAAAAAAAATAGCAAATAGCTAAACAAACAAAATATTGAAAATTAATGAGTCACACCACTGTCACCAGATTAACAGTGTGGTGTCAGTGTTGCCAATAGTTTTTTGGTGATTTACCTAGTTTTCGCTTAGTGACGTCATTATGAAAAATTGAAACTTCTAATTAAAATTATAAATTTACAGTTTTATATAACATATTTTTTTCTGTGCCAAAAATATTTAAAAAATACGCATTTTTCAAATATAAGCATTTCCACTTTCATCTCAGATTAATGAAAATACCCTATTTAACCCCCAACCCTTCAACGGAAACATCTCAAAGTATAATCTATAGTTCCAGATGTTATAATATATGCGTGTACCAAATTTCAAGTGAATATCTCAATTTTATTTTACCAACCCCTTCAATAATGGAGTAGGGTTGGTGGGGGGTTGAAAAATATTATTAAAAAATCTGAAGCCTTAGCTTCTAGTACATACACAGAATTTCAAGTTTCTGTAGGTACTCTTACCAGCTTGCTTTACTTATTTTTCCCTATTTACCCCTATTTAACCTTCAACCCTTGTTTAGAATAACCCCAAAATATAATCTAGTTCCTAATGTCATTATTATATATATACGTGTACCAAATTTCCAAATTTATTTTATCAACCCCTTTAATAATGAATTGGAGGGGGGGGGGGGTGAAAAATATTACAACAAATTTTGAGGCCTTGGCTTGTAGTAGATACATCAAATTTCAACTTTCTGTACTCTTACCAGCTTACTTTACATATTTCCCCCTATTTACCCCCCAATCCTTCACCGGAAAACTTCAAAAATCAATCCAGTTCCAGATCTCGTTATAATATATACGTGTACAAAATTTGAAGTTAATATCTTAAACCGTTCCGGAGAAAACGTGGGGACAAAAAAAAAAAGTTACAGACAGACAGACAGACAGACAGATAGACCGACAGACAGACGGAAAGAGAGAAAATTTTTTTTCGTTCAAATTTAAAATCTCGACGTTTCATGACATTCTAAACCCATTTCAAGAAAAAAAAAGTTGAAAATTTTTTTGCGATTACTATACTTCCAATCCACTACGTGGATGTGGAAGTAATAGTAGCATTTTTCATATAGGTGTTGTAGATGCTAAATAACCCCTTTACCTCCCTATTTCTGGTCAGCATCGCCTTACTAAACACCCTGTACATAAAAAACTTGCATATAAATCGAACTAGGAACCTTCTCTTCTTTTCCTTGGTTAAAAATGGGAATCCACTCGAACAGTGGAAGAATTCGACAGCGAATTCTTGGTCAACTTTATCGTACAAAATTTTACACCTAATTATTAAAAAAGGTGTCTTGGTATTTTTTGCAAAAAGTAATCTTTTTTTTTGAAGAATTTAAAAAATCTGGTTTTTACAGTTCATTTATTAAATAAAGGAATGATGCAAATCAGTTAAGAAGGTACATTTCAAAATATTGAGTTTAGTAGTAAAAATATAATTGCAATTTACTAATGGCATTAATGTTAATATAATTACTTCTAAGTCTGAACATTATCAAACATCTTATGGGACCTTGTAATACAACGTATTGATGACAATAACTTTCTCTGAGAGACAGTGTACACAATAAAATACGGGATAAAACCTTAATGTGGTCAGTAAAACTTAATTAATTTAACCATTATCCAACCACGATGTCCGCGCATCGGGCGCAGATAATATCGCAACATGTGGTAGAGTTCAACTTCCTAAGCTTCAGTTTCAGTTTTCAGTCCAGATAAACGCGATCTGAATTACCAAGCTCTCTTGATTGAAAAAGTTCGAAAGCTTTGCGCTTTGTTCGACGAGATTTTGCAAGCGGACGACAATTTTCCAACGCAGTGAATTCTTATTAACGTAAGTGATATTGTGAATATTACAGTTATATTTCTATTTTAATTTGTCTCTTTATTGGTTTGAACTTTTACAGGTGAGAAAGTTATAAAAGTTTTAAATTCCCGTTACAATAATTTTCGACGAATGACGTAAATATGTAATAATTATTTAGTTAATACATAAACTTTTTTAGATTTTATTTTATTGAAGGTCTCTTGCCAAAAAAATGTTGCAATATTTTTAAAGTACAAAACCAAAGTATTTTAACATTTGCCACAAATGTTAGATACCTTTTAGTACTATTAGTGATGGTGTGAAAAATGCAGAAGTGTATTTTTCAGTGAATAAATATTTTTTTTGAATGGAACTCTCATTATGTTTTCCGTTTTTAAGGATATGATTTATAAGTAAGCATATACAATATTTCTGTCGTCACAGGTTGCCGCCATAAAACATGGGATTGTTTTAGCGTATACCTACTGTATTTATTATGAGCTATGTATTCCTCCACTGTCCTTTCCAGTATTAAAATCATCTGTAGACTACGAAAAACACTTTTCATGGCGCAAAAGATTTTTTAGTCCTGTTTTCGTTTATGGTTTAGTTACATAAACAAAAAAATAATACACTGATTTAGTTCTTTGTGGTTTGTTGATATTAGATACTATCTGAAACATTTCTCATGATACGGACCTTCTTTGTGATGAAATTTTGTACGGAGAAGTTGATCATTATTTTTTTGTAGAATGAACGCTGATTTTATTTAAGCTAGGGAGCTGGTGGCAGAAATTTTTGTGTGACTGAAGTTGAAAAAGTGTAAACATGTAAGAACAAAAAGCCGGAAAAACCATTTCATTACGTCGTTGCTGATATTTTAATTAGCAGTAAATTAAACATGCAATAAAAAATGCTCCTATATGATTTTATTGTGTCAGTCACTTGTTTTAAATGTTGCTTATCAATATGACATTAATATAAACGCAGTCGGCTAAAATTTATGTATCTGCGGTTTTTTGGCAACATGTTTTTTTTTTTAATTAATTTATAACATACTAAAAATTAAGAGATTTTATTGTCGGTATACCTTATATCAAAAGTTTCGCAAAGTAATAAGAAATAATAAAACAACTTCAGTCACCTGTATACTGCTGCGTTTAAAGAGGATGAATTTTCAAACCTGGCTAAAAAAACGCTTCTATATTATTTTATTATGTCAGCTACTTAACAGCAAGCTTCCTTTGTATGTAAAAAACATTAAAAAAATAGTGGCTGCAATCTGCGATGCTGATTTTTCATTGATTGACGTTTCTTAATAATTACACAGCCGACAAAAAACAATCTTTTGATCAGAACTGTTTTATTCCATGTTCTCTGATATGCTGTAACCGATTCTGATATTAAAAAAAATCTACCGCGTCAGATTTTGTCTACCACCCCTTTTATGCCCTAAAAAGTGCAAAATAAAGATCTTGTTCTAAGGTTTTGATCTAACTTTTCTGAAGAATTTTGACGCGCTAAAGCCAATTTTGGACAAAAACAATTTTCTGTCCCGTCAGTTTCCCTCTACAACCCCCTCCTATCTCCTAGGGGTGGCAGAGGGAAACTGAGACGACAGACATTTTTTAACCAAAATTGCCTTCAGCGCGTCAAAATACTTCAGAAAAGTAGATCAGAATCTTAGAACAAGCATAACTAGGTTTTTGAATAAACGAGTAGTTATACTATGATCAATGTAGCTCAAAATCTCATGTATTTTCTCATGAAGGTTAATTCTCTTTTTTAAATGATGATGCCAGTTTAGTGGGCGACATCACAAGTCATTATCGGGTGTATTTCTAGTAGATCGATGACCTATTACAATAACAACATACCAGTAAAAGAGAGACCTGTAAAAAACTGTATCGAGATCTTTACAAGCTGCCGCTTCGCCGATCACGTTGACATCATCGTTTAAAAAACTAGAATGAATCCCCATCAGAAAATACATGGGATTTGCTGGATTAGGTGGATTGCGCATAATAAAGCTACTAACACGCATCTCTTGCCTTGGTCGAAATATACGACTTGGCACTTACATTAAATGCAATCGTTTTACAAAAAATATACTGAATGCTATTTCTGTCGAAAGCTTCGTCACAAACAAAATCCGTATCACGAAAAGTGTCTCATAATATCTAAGAAACGACAACTGCAAAGAATCAAGTATGACAGTACAAGAAAGCAATCAATTTTTAAAATGTATGTGACAGATGACTTGATTTTTTCAAATGTTTAACTGCATTTGAAATTACCGGAACCTCTGAGATGACTTTGGTCGGCTCAAATTTAACTATCGACTGCGCCATATTTTTGCTAGTCGTTAGTCATTAGTTTAGAGAACTTTATTTTCTACCAAAAAGGTACGTATAATTTTTGTCATGTCTCACTTAGTTTTCAAGTTATTGATGAAGAAGCATAACAAGTCACCTTACTCTGTTGCTGTTATTGTTAATAACTTTACAACCCAGAAAAACAGAAAAGCATATACCGCACAAATGTGGTACTCCAAGACAATCTCATTTTTTATGACGGCGACTGAAGACCATTGTTCGCAGATACCCATTTTTATTTAGTGAATGTGCTAGGACTATATAAATCAATAATAGTTTTTAAAACATCCGAATTGGCTACCTACAAACATAGTTTTAATTCAGCCGAAAATTCATGGCATCGGAGTTGAATGGTAATTAGCTAAATGCGGAGTATTAAACTCCAATTCTGAAGTTGAAGGTGTTTTCAATGCATAAAATATGTTTTCATTGTTTTAGAAATACCAACTCTTAAAATTGCGTACTAAGTAAATTGGTAAAAATTGGAAGTAATATTTTTTAGCGAGAAAATCAAACCACTATAAAAACTACGAATATCAACAATAGACAATATATTTACAATAACTAATTAGGTGTAATTTGTAAACAGATGTTCCAACAGTACAACTTCATATCATTAGGGGCTATTCATCAAGTACGCTCGATTTTAGGGGAGGGGAGGGGATTGCTGAAAATGTGACAAAAAGAACGACGACGAGGGAGGAGGTTCATAAAAATTGAACATTTTCATAAAAAAAATAAAATAAAATTATTGGAATATGAGCATATTAAGATTGATATTCCACGAGGAATTCGTATGTTTTACATACTAATGAACAAAACATTTGTAAAAGGAAAACAGACATATATTAAATTATATATTATTATTATTATTATTATCCATATATCTCAACACTTGTTGGTAATTTTTATTCATCCCGGACGTAAGACATCAAAAGGATTAGGTGATCAAACTCTGAGAACCGCATAATCCACCCGATACACTTTTTCAAAGCTTTGAGAATTATCCTGAGAAAAATTTTCTGACGAAGTGACATGTACCAAGAATTATTGTTATTACTATTATTATTATTATTATTATTATGGTATTTTCAGAAACGAAGAGTATTAGTGTGGTGTTTTCTAAAATCTTAAATATGGCTGGTAGAAAGACATTTTTCATATCAATGTGTTAGTCATAGTATCCAGACTATCTTATGTCCGTGCATACGTCACGTTTCTTGTCAACACTTTATGGAAACAAGTCCGATTGAATTGAAATTTGGACAGTAAGTAAGGATACCTAGAGGATAATTCTATTGCCTTTGACAAAGAACGATCAATAAATATAAAAATTATTATATAATATTTCACCATCATTTAGTGATCTCTTATGTAGTTTCCACAAACTGAAAGAAATATTTTCATGCGCCAAATTTTATGGAAATGTACATATGTTATGCAATTATGGCAGCTCTATTGGATTTGCCATTTTGAATTCTTAACTTTTGATGTCAGATTCAGCATCATCTACTTCGAAAATACTAAATACCAATTTTTATAAAAATAAATATACCATTTGTTGAAAACAAAATATCCTGAAATTTTGGTGCCCAAATATTGAAACTTGTGGATACAAATGAATTAGTTATCTGTTATCTGTATTGCCCGTCATTTTGTGCCATTAAGTCCAAAATTGATCTTTTTTTCAAAATGTAGATCTGGACACCAGCTCTCCGATGACACTAAAAAAATTTCTTTTAAAGTCATCTCGGCCACTTTTGGAAATTTATTTATCAACCAAATGACAAACAAATAGATTTTCTCGGTCATTTTGAAAACATTTTTATCAGAAAAGAAAGAATTGCGAGAACTTTAAATTAAAAAAAATCTATTTTAGTCCATCTGAAATCGAGATATTTAACTTTTAGCATTTTGGCCAATTGTTAATTAACAAATGCCTAAACGCATAAACGCCTAAAAAACATTTTTAACTTATGAAAACTAATTTTCAAGCATTTATATTTCATTGTTCTTAATTAGCCTGAATAGCTTTTTTCAAAATTTCAAGATTTCCTCTCGTTTTGTTGCACCGCACCGTATTCATTTGTTTCAGGGTCACTTAAGTTGGTAGTTAACGCATGTATTTAGGGGAATTTGATATTGTGCTAGCTTCTCTTTATAACATTATAACCTTATTTTTCTTGACTAATATCAATTATTTGTTTTGTTCAGAGATAACTTTGTTTCTTTGTGTGTGTATTTACTTCTATTTATCTTTTTACAAGAGGCTAAAAGTTAAATATCTCGAGGTCACATGAACGAAAATTAACTTTTTTAAAAAATTAAAGTTCTCCCAATTCTCTTCTTTTTCTGATAAAAATTTTTCAAAAATGTTTTTTAAAATCTATTTGTCGTCATTTGGTTTATAAATAAATTCCCAAAAAATGGCCAAAATGACTTTAAAAGAATTTTTTTAATGTCATCGGTAAGCTGGCGTCCAGATCTACACCTTGAAAAAAATGTATCTATTTTGGACGTAATGGTATAACATGGTGGGCAATTCAGATTTCAGATAACAAATTAATTTGCATCCACAAGGTTCAATATTTAGGTACCAAAATTTCAGGATGTTTTGTTTTCAATGAAAGGTGTATTTTCTGAAAGTTTGAAGCCGATCGGAACTCTTGAGGTCCCTGGGCGTTAAAATAAAAAAAAAAAAAAACTCGTTTCAGCCAGTTTATTTCATTTTGTACGTTATTTACGTACTCAAATGAACCAAAACCAATGCAGATTTGTTAGAATTTTAATTGTGAATATTTTTGGCTTTTAGTTTGTCTCGATTGAACGTCTCGAATCAGAGACATTCACCTCTTTACCTAAAAGAAACGCTGTTCAAAAAACAAAATTGTTCGTAAAAAACGCAATAGGCTTTGGAAGTTCAAAACTCAGATATATACTCCAGGTGATACTCTAGAAGATATGAAATCATAACATTGCTGTTACAAAACTATAAACATCAATGTCCCTTTTTTTACCCCACTGTTATAGAAATAGCTTAAACCGTAAAAACTTTGTGAAACTCTACTTATGCCTGTATTCAATTATTGCAATTTTATGTATTTTTATTGCCTGGATCAAGTTACAAAAAATCGACTACAAGTTTTGCAAAACTGTTGTTGTCGTTTTATTTACATCTTAAGAAAATTTGATCATGTTTCAAGCAAATTTGTTGAGTTGCGTTGGTTAAAGATGTAACAACTCGTTAAATTTCACTATGCAGTTTTCTTATTTTGTTTAATAAAATATTCTGTTCCAAGGTACTTGAGAGACAAGTTAATTTTCAGATCGACAGTACATACTGGAAACATCAGACATCGGTACGTGCTAACAGAGCCACAACATCGTACAGCCCTCTTCCAACGTAGCTTTTCTTACACATCCGCAGCCTTATATAACTCTATTGATCCCATATGTAAAAATCTATCGACAGTTAATATTTTTCGTAAAAAAATCAAAGCCTGGTTCATTAATTCCAACAAAAATTACCATTTGCACTGTGTTTATGATTGATTCTTTTATTTAGTTATTTTGAGTAATCAATTTTTTAGTATTTTTATAAATATGTTTTATAAAGTGTATACCGTCCCCCTATTACATTAGATTATTGTAATATTGTATTGTATTTTTGTATTTTAATGTTTTATTTTTAACGTAATTAGTTAGGTAAGTGACTTATAAGGTTAAGTGTAAGAATAGCCACATGGCTAAACTTTGCCTTGTAAATTGCTATTTTTAATGTACTTGTAAATGTACATCTACACTCTTTGAATAAAGCTGTTTATTATTATTATTATTATTTCAACGAACTGATTGAACAAGAAAACATACATACAGGTCGAACCTCGAACCTCGTTCTATTTAAAAATTTGATTAAAAAAATGTATGTGGAAGATAGTTGAGACCCTTCTACAAACAAAACACTATATAGTCTATTAACGAGCGTTTCACTATCGGGAGATAATTAAAAGTAATTATAATGTATTTTAAAACAACTTTGTCGATTATTCTTCAAAATGTGCAACATTTATTTAAAATTTCTAATAAAGCCGGAAAGAGAATAATATTTATAAATTATTGTTAATTATTTTATTTTAAAATTTTCTGAATGAAAGTGTCACAAACAGAAAAGGACGCGTGATTGCGCTGTCGTTTATCCACCCTATATAAGTGGAAGGAGTAATCCGATCACTTGATGAGCGGAGGCTGAAATTGTACAACTGACCCTTTGTGCAGGGAAATTTTATACACAAAGCCCGAATTTTTCAACAAACACAAACACAATGAGGGTAAAGGTCCATTGTCCCAATTTAAACACAATTTAATGGCCATTGCTAATTTACACTACACTGAATTTCGACGTAAAACGACTCTCGTTTCAGATATTCTCTAGTTAATGAGCTGCTTCCACCAAAACATCCAATGTTATTATATTTTTTATTATTAACTTTTTAAGGTACATGTTTTGAATGTTAGAGTCTTCCGAATAATTATTATTATACTAGATTTATACGTTGAAATAAAATGTTACATTTTGTGTTAAATGAAATAAATTATTCGTCCAATCAGAAAATGTGTCAAAATCAAGAATAATTCCTACAAATAGATACCAAATAATATAGATCTGGAGTTAGCAAGTACGCAACCAGAACTATAGGTACAAAAGTGTTGATTTGATTCAAGAAAAACTATTTACGACACAGCACCAAGCGCTGTGGTACGGGGTCAGAACAACTTCAAATAAAATGTAAATATAAAAATCTTTACTAATTTCAATATTGTGGATGAATTAGGCTCGGTTGTACCATCTTGCTGAACTTTAGTTCACTGCTGATCAGAAATCAAGTAATGAATTTTAGTTGTACCATTACGGTTCAAGCGTTCTGCAGTGGATCAAGAACATAATTTAGTTGAACGGTCCTTTTGGTTGGTTCAAGGAAAGTTCAAGTAGTTCAAGCCCATACATAACATAACTTAATCTAAATTAAATTGTTATTTGCCGAGATTTTAAATATTCGAATATTTGTCGTATGTTTGTATGTTGTTATCTAATAACTCCTCTTGGAAACACAGACTAATGCAGAGAACTTCTTTAATGAGTCGCAAATTCGAGCTCAAAATCCAGTTGTTTGCTATCGACGTTTTCCAGTATTGTCTTTAGGTATTCGACTAAAATTCGACAAAGTTGAAGGTATTATAGTTGCAACAGTTGTCCTTCATAATATCGCTCAGTTAATGAATGGTGGAATTCCTCCAGTTGGTGATCATTTGGAAGCTGCAGTTCAGTTTGTGAACAATGTAGATGTATACCTTCTTCAGAGACAAAATAATCCTATTCATATTAATAACACTACAAGAGCTACTTCTACACATTTGCTATTACATTCCGTTAGGTGAAATCCAAGTCTCAGAAATGAACGAGAGTGGAGACACGGAGCGGGGGTAAAAATCGAAAAGAAAATTCTGTAGTTACGAACGAAACCGAGATATTATGAAAGTACATATCAACTCCACATCCCCTCACAAAAATGTAGGACGAAAAATAGGGGCCGTTTTTTGGTGGAAATTTTAAAACAATTCCAAACAAAAATTTTTGTAGTTACGGCCGAACCTTTGGGTAATTGTTCTATTCAATGTCAATAAGTCTGAAAAATAATGTCAGACGTTTTCTATGGGCGGTTTTTGAGATTTGAGAGAGGATTTTGAAAAAAAAGATTTTGAAATGTTGGTAAAATGGGGTTGAAATTGATGAAAACGTCTGACTAGCTCATTATAAGTTCTTAAGGGGTATATTTCGGTGTCGGACATTTCTGTTCATGCTGGTTCTATTACAAAAATATTAATTGATCTCACCTTATGACTAAAAAAATGGGAATTTACGACAAACCCATATTAAACTCCTCAACAAAATTGCTTCGAATATTGTATTACTAACATTTTGAGACGGACTACCTTCTGGGGTATCACCAGAAGAATATATCTGAATTTTGGACTTCAAAAGCGCATTACTTTTTTTTTGTAAACAATTTAGTTTTTAGAACAGCGTTTATTTAGGTAAAAAGTGAATATCTGCAGTTCTAGAGATCCGATAGGGATAAACAAAAAAAAGTGGCCGAAATTACTTAAAAATCTTTTTGTACTCATCGGAAAGCTGGAGTCGAGATTTATATTTAAAAAAAATGTATCCATTTTGGACTTAATGGCATAAAATTGCGGGCAATTCAAATTTTAGATAATAAATTCATTTGTGTACACAAGGTTCAATATTTGGGCACCAAAATTTCAGGGTGTTTTGTTTTCAACAAAGGGCATATTTTTTTAAAGTTCCGATCGGATATTAACGTCCCTGGGCGTTAAAATAACAAAACACGCTTTTTAGCCAGTTTATTCAATTTTGTATGTTATGTACGTACTCAAATGACCCAAAACGCAGTTTTGTTTGAATTTTAATTACGAAGATTTTGGTGTTTTATTTGTTCCGATCGGACTTCTAGAATCGCAGATATGCACTTCTACGTAATTAAACGCTGCACAGTGGTCCAGAAAAAAGTTTTTTCGTTCAAAATTGTCTAGAGTTCTTATTTTGCAACCTATTGGGATACATGTTTTTTAAATATTCGTGATTTAATTACGAAAAAATCTGTCATGGCCGATTTTTGAAATATGAAAACCTGAAGACGGTCAATGTGTCTAAATGGCCATTTTTTTATAAAGAACTTACATATTTTTTAAATAATTTCGATACGAGGTCGCTGATCACAAATCTGCTATCCAAATTGTCTTGGACCAACATACAAGATGGCGAAATCAATATGGAGGCTATAAAATGCTAAGAAATGATAAAAATATATTATCGTTAAAGTTAATACTGACAAATTGCAAATATTACTGATTACTATTTTTAAATTCAAATTGTCTCAGTTTTAAGTTTCAATAAAAAATTTAAGATGGCAGATCCAAAATGGAAACGAAAAAATTAATTAAATGCATTATTCTAAAGACTACTTTTAAGCATTATTTTAAAATTTGAGAAGCGAAAATGGCTATTTATTAATTATCGATCATAAGTATGCGATTCAGTCCTCCATTAATTTTGTGTATTAGTGTTACATAACCTATAATGTAGGTAATATTAGCATTTTTTCATCAGCTAATTATACAATACGTATCTAACACAAAGATTTAAAGTTTTTTGTGTTAGATACTTATTGTATTATTAGCTGATGAAAACATGTTAATTTTACCTATATTACGTTATATAATGCACAAAATTAATGGAGGACTAAATCGCATATTTATGATCGATTAATAAGAAATAGCAGTCTTTTTGCTTTTCAAATTTTACAATTATGTTTAAAAGTAACCTATTTAGGTTTTTTTCCTTCTTCAATTCTTTGGGACTTCCTGCCACATGTATGTTTTCTTTCTAAGCGGTGCTAGGGGAATCTACAAAATATATCACAATTAACCACTTATGTTACTGGTAAAAAACCTCTACGCCTGTGACGTTTACGTCAAAGGATCAGTTAAAGGTTGGTTTTTATAAATAAACAACACAAATAAGTATAAAAACTTGAAATTAAATATTTCGCCGACGTTTCGGAAATCTAATCTGTTTCCTTTTTCAAGTCTTTTTTTGAAATTTTTTTTTTGCTGTGTATGACAAATACACAGCTCTAAGAATGTTTGTTATATTCAATATCCATAGATACTTACTATTTACATAGAACTGTTGATATAGTTAACAGTTTTTTAGTTTCTATACAATGTTAAGTTTGTGAAGTTCTTCTTTTAACATTGGCAGCCAAGTTGTACAGACATCTACGGAACAATTCGACACGCAATTATCCTCATTCAATAATATTATCGCGGATTCTTTAATTTTTCTTTTTTTGCTATCTGCCTCTTTTGTTAAAATTTTTGCCGAGTCCCACTTTATTCTATGTCCGTTCTCCCACGCGTGTTCGCAGATCTTGGACCTCTGAATTTAATTTTTTCTGATATAATTTTGATGTTCGCCCAATCTTACACTAAAAGGTCTGGATGACTCACCCACGTATTGTTTGTTGCACTCACACGGAATACTATAAATGCAGTTTTTTGAATTTTGCTCGCGGTTTGTTGGTTTCGTCTTTGTCAGAATAGATCTTAAAGTGTTGTTTGTTTGAAATACCGCCCTAATATCAAATCTATCACCGATACGGCGCAACTTTTCGGATAACATACTGGTTAATTGTGATATATTTTGTAGATTCCCCTAGCACCGCTTAGAAAGAAAACATACATGTGGCAGGAAGTCCCAAAGAATTGAAGAAGGAAAAAATTAAGATAATGCCACAAATAACATTTAGACAATAACCTATTTAGGATAATGCATTTAAATAATTCCTTGATTTTCATTTTGGATATGCCATCTCGAATTTCTTACTAGAATTAACTTAAAACAAAGACAATTTGAATTTAAAAATAGTAATCAGTAATATTTTAACTTGTCAGTATTAACTTTAACGAAAATATTTTTTTCATTTCTTAGCATTTTATAGCAGCCATATTAATTCCGCCATCTTGCAAGCTGGTTCACGACAATTTGGATATCAGATTAGTGATCCGGGAAACCCCCGAGAGCAAGATTTATGCAAATTGGTTTAAAAAAATATGTTTTTATAAAAACAGGCCATTTAGACACATTGACGTCTTAAAGTTTTCATATTTCGAAAATCGTAATTGAATCACGAATAATTTATTTAAAAAAATATCCCAATCGGTTGCAAAATAAGGGTTTTAGACAATTTTGAACGAAAATAGTTATTTTTGTATCTAGGGTGCGAAATACTGCTTTGGAGATCGAGAACGAAAGTTTATTGACGAGGTGCAGCTGAATCAAAAGATCGTTCGAGATGACCAAACAATTTCGTACACGAGATGCAAACAATATTTTTTCTACAACGACTTTAATTTGATTAACTTGCCATAAACCATAAAACGATGTCTTGTATAATAATATTTAATGAAAATTAATTTAAAAAAACATAGTAGCAGATCTGTTTCAGGTCTAAAGCATGGAAACCAATATGTTTCACAACAAACATTATTTACTGAGGTTTTCGATATTGTGAGTATTGAATATTGTGAGTTTTTTTAAGTAAAATAATACATAAGATAATAATGGAGAGCTCGAAAGTGAAGAGGATTTATCTTGTACCCCACCAGAAATATCAGATGCAGCTAACCTTGTTACACTGAATCTTTTACCGGAAAAATCCAGCTGTGTTGTGAAAAACATTGCACCCTAATAAGCAAAATATTTTGCGCACGGTGTCATGGTAACGCAAACAAAATAATGTCAATGAAAAATGTCTCATTTTTAACACTGAGACAGTTGAAGAAAAAAGTTTTTTCTGGACTACTGTGCGCTGTTTAAAGAACCAAATTGTTTATGAAAAAAAAGGCAATAGGCTCATGAAGTCCAAACTATATACTCCTGGTAATGCCCCAGAAGGTATAAATTCATAATTTTGCTGTTACAAAACTATAATATGCATATCACAGTTGCCGCCCCTTGGTGGAGATGTTGTAGGCATCTGTAGGTACTATTTTCCTCCAGCGGCAGGTCACGTGCCCTCTTCGGGAGAGTGGCAAAAAACAAAGGGCTGCTCAAATGTTGCCAAAAAATTATGAAAAAATTCATGCACTTTTTTTGAAAAAATATAAGCATCTTTTGTCTCTTGGTGTTTTTTCTCAAACTACTTCTTTCTCCCGAAAAAAAAAATAGCAAAAAAAAATAATTCATAGATTGATTAATTAGATTAGAGTGAAGGAAGCGTTTTAGAGAAAAACTCCAAGAGGCAAAAATGGCTTATTTTTATCGAAAGAGCACGACTGCCGGTTTTCAGAATTTTTTAGACGAAAATAATTTCGGCCAAGAATTTCCATTTTTTTAAAAATTTCTTCAGAAAAATCCCAAAAAATTCAGGCATATTATTTAGACAAAAATAAACAACTTTTGCCTCTCAAACCTTTTCTTTAAAGTGCTTCCTTCTCTCGTCAAAAAATTACAAAAAAACTAATTTTCATTTTATTTATTTTTTTTTTTCGGGAGAAGGAAGAACTTTGGAAAAAAATGCCAAGAGACAAAGGATGCTTATTTTTGCCCAAAAAATGTGCATTTTTTCAGAATTATTTGGCAACATTAGAGCGGCCCTTTGTTTTTGCCACTCTATCGAAGAGGGCGCGGTCACGTGACCTGCCGTTGGGGGGAAATGGTACCTACAGATGACTAAGTTGCGGCGGCAACTGAGGTGCCCGATCCATTTTTGTCGATGGGCTCCCGTACTTTATTAAATATCTGATCTCGTGATCTCACAAATATAAAAAGCATGTTTATTTCGGTCGGTTTTTTAGATTCCATAAAAAAGTGTAGTTGAAAAATTATTTCTGAGAACTTAGTAGTATTACTAATAACTTAATAAGTAATAAATCATTCTGCTTGGCCAGGGGGAATTTGAAATATTTATAAACCGAAATATTTCAAGTTAAAAATAATTAATAGGTAATGATATGCAAAACAAATTATAAATTTTTTAGCTTTTAATTAATTTCCTTACATCTTAGTATAGTGTAATCAACGGTCCTGCTAGTTGGTTCGTGAGAATTTAAAGCTGCAATTACCTATTACTAGTATTAAATTGTTACTGCTGCTCAAAAGACAAAACTCTACGTTTGTTATGTGAGTAGTTCCACGTTATTTTTTTCATATTACTATTTTAGAATTCATGCATGCAAACGAAAAGCAGTGAGTTGCTTAATTAGGAATCATTCGTTTTGTCATATTAACATAAAATTTGGTAATTTTTACAACAAATAATATAATATGTAGTACCACTCTGCAAAAGATTTTAATTGCCATTTTAAAAAAATGGCGCCCAAATGTAGTTTCATGCAATTACTTTAATAACGAATAATTATATAAAAGTCTGTGTGAATATAAAATTAACAAGGATGAAATTATCTATGAGATTGTTCATTATAAGTAGAAATTTTTATTAAACGACTTTAAAAAAAATTAAAGGAGGTCGAAACGACAACCTTTCGACCGATTTGTACGTTTTTCTGATTGGGATATAGACGAATGCGCCAGGAATAAAATTGTATTAAAATTAGTAGTCAGGTATTTTCACAGTAAATGATACTGAATTTGATGTCAAAAGTTAAAAACCAACATGACGAATACAACAGGGCTGTCATAATTAATAGATTTTGTAGATTTACATGACATTTTAAAAATATACCTAATTAAAGGCAAATGCAAATTTCCTACAATGTGAAATAGACAAAGGAAACGATTATTTTACCAGCAACCACCAGTAATTATTTCAACTTTGACACAAAAAAACTTATTACGGATAAGCATGGAAAACATAACTTACTTTACCGGCTACATGCCACGATCAACATTGGATTACAAGAAAGAAAATATGCACATGCATATTACGTATAGCATGACCTGTATTGGTAAGTTTTCAAAATCCCATTTTTATTATCTGCTTCAGGTAAACCTTGAATAATTATTACAGGGGTATTTACCAGAGAAATAATTTTTCAGTTCATTTTAAGCTTTGAGAGTACAAATGTTTTAAAATTTGATGTAGTTGTTATTTTTGGTAAGTGTATTTGTTTTAACGGTTTCTGATTTATTGAACAGGATAGTTTAAATTAAAAGAAAGTTATTATGACAGTCATACTGTACGTAATGTGCATATTTTCTTTATTGTTATTCAATGTTGATTGTGGCATGTAGTCAGCAAAGTAGTTGTAAAAGATATGCGTTTTCTATACTTATATTTCATTATTACTTCCACATCCACGTAGTGGATTGGAAGTATAGTAATCGCAAAAAAATTTTCAAAAATTTTTATTCGTGAAATAGGTTTAGAATGTCATGAAACGTCGAGATTTTAAATTTGAGCGAAAAAAAAAATTTCTGTCTGTCGGTCTGTCTGTCGGTCTGTAAATTTTTTTGTCAGCACGTTTTCTCCGGAACGGTTTAAGATATTGACTTGAAATTTTGTACACGTATATATTATAACGAGATCTGGAACTGGATTGTTTTTTGAGGATATCCGGTGAAGGGTTGGGGGTTAAATAGGGGTAAATATGGGAAAATAAGTAAAGCAAGCTTGTAAGAGTACAGAAACTTGAAATTCGGTGTATGTACTAGAAGTTAAGGACTCAGATTTTTTTATAATATTTTTCAACCCCCCACCACCCCTACCCCATTAATGGGGTTGATAAAAAAAAGTTGAGATATTCATTTGAAATTTGGTACACGTATGAATTATAACGACATCTGGAACTAGATTATATTTTGAGATGATTCCATTGAAGGGTTGGGGGTTAAATAGGGGTATATAGGGGAAAATAAGTAAAGCAAGCTGGTAAAAGTACAGAAATTTGGAACTTGGTGTATATACTAGTAGCGAAGGTCTCAGGTTTTTTATTAGTATTTTCCATCTCCCTTATTAAAAGAGTTTATAAAATTAAATTTAAATTTTCACTTGAAATTTGGTACATTTATGTATTATAGCTATATCTGAAACTAGATTATATTTTGACATGATTGCGTTGAAGGAGTGGGAGTAAGTAGAGGTAAATAGGGAAAAATAAGTAAAGCAAGCTGGTAAGAGTACTGCAACTTGAAATTAGGTGTATGTCCTAGATGCCAAGGCCTCAGATTTTTTGATACTATTTTTCAACACTTCCACTACCCTTACTACATTATTAAAGGGTTTGATAAAATAAAATTGAGATATTCACTTGTAATTTGGTAGACGTATGTATTATAACGACATCTGGAAGTAGATTATATTTTGGGATGATTCCGTAGAAGGGTTGGGGTTAATAGGAGTAGGGAAAAATAAGTAAATCAAGCTGGTAAGAGTACAGAAATTTGGGATTCGGTGTATATACTAGAAACCAAGGCCTCAGATTTCTTTCTAGTATTTTTCAAACTCCACCACCTCCGCTTCATTATTAATGGGATTGATAACATCAAATTGAGATATTCACTTGAAAGTTAGTACACGTATGTATTGTAGTGACATCCGATTGAGATGACTTCATTGAAGGGGTGGGAGGTGGTAGATTGCGAATAGTGGAAAATAAGTAGGGTAAACTAGAAACTTCATTTTTAACGAATATGGTAGAAACCAACCCCTCAAACTTTTCTATGACATCTGCCCCAAATATTATTAAAATTCTATGACCAATAATTTTCACATACTAGAGTGCAAATATAGTCAAGATATTTCCTTTAAAGTGACTTGGATGAAGAATCTGGATGTGGTGATTCCTTAGGCAGCGGTTTTTTTGAATAATAGAACAATTATGGGTGGGTCACAGCAAACTAGATTAAACATTAAAATTGGTCATACGTAGAATGATCTGTTAAAGTCCAAAAATGCAAAATTTAAAAGCTGGTAAAACTTGACAGGTAGATCCAAAATGTGTTGTTTTGGTAGATTGTAACACATACCAAGTTTCATCTCCATCCTTTACAAAATAAATAAATGACGGCCGGAAAGTGATCTCGGTGACACCTGGTATGTATTTTCCAATTTTTTTCCTTCAATTAAAACATTTAGTTTTTAACTATCTCGATTTAGCATCTCATATTTCTGATAAAGGAATAATTTATTTATTATTTATTCATTTTCGTGTTGGGAAATATTCCGAATGCAACTTTAATTAGCTACGTTCTAATTATTATAATTTATAGAAACGTCTAATAGATTTATGTACATGTGTGTTGATATAGGAAATAATTTACAATGTGTATTAGTGTAACGTGATGCGGTTAGAAACCATATAATTTGATAACAAATATAATTACTTCACTCCTCACTTCCATTTGGAGTCGCGCCGTATCATTTTTTCACTCTTACTACAAGACTGTGAAACGTAATTAATTACTTAATTAGCATATGTATGAAATTATTCAAAATATGCAATCTCCATATAAAATGATGATATAACTTGATTTTCTAGAATATCTTTATAATTTTAATCAAATTGTTTACATAATAAAAATAAACTCAATATGTAATATATTTAATACAAGTTAATTAGTTTTTAATGTATGTAACGTACTTCTGGAGATACAGTAGACTGGTGTGGCCTTGATAGTGTAAACATTGTAAATTAATGTCCGCATCTTGCCCTTGTAATTAAAAAAAAATGTATATTAGAAACAAAAGAAACTATTTTTATACAGAGAGCACGTAAAATTCAGCACAAATGTTACAATAAATCTTAAATACTCTTGGAATAGATCCTCATTTTCGTTTCAAGTAATAACTCCATGTTTGCTTTTCGTGGTACTAAATTTGATACAATGGAATATAAGAAGACGCATTTTTTAAAGTAATTTATTTTTCGTTGGTACTAGTTTTGATACAATAGAATATTAAAAAAATGCATTCTCAAAGTCACTTACTTTCCTAGAGAACGGATGTAGGCTTAAATAAATTACTTTTACCGATTTTGTAAAGTCTTTAAAAATGAGGAGGTTTTCTAATTGATTTGTTTCTTTTTATGTTTGTTCAATTAAACATTTTCAGATTTACTTGAAATTTGATACAATGCGATATGAGGATCTGTTAACGAATCTAATAATAAAAGTTAAACATTTAAAATGGCATGACGGTTATCTCTTTATTGTCCACAGCCAAATTATTAAATTAGCTTGTATTTCTTATTATATATACTCCTCGCAAATACAAAACGAGGAGTATATTGCATTCGATCGGAACATTTCTAAAACCGGTAATATTGCTCGTAGAGAAAAAATTTCACTGTGTTGGTGATCGAATTCTGAACAACTTTCAAAATGTCCGTTCGTCCGTCTGTCCGTCCGTCCGTCCGTCACGTTTCTTGTAAACACGATAACTTAAGAACGAAAAGTCCGATTGGATTGAAATTTGGACAGTAAGTTAGTGTTAGCTACAAGAAGAACCCTAGAGAGTATCCTATAGAATGAGCAATAATTATATAAAAAGTGCAGTAAATCGGCGAAGAGTATAACGGTTATCTTGTTTTGTAATTGGGTTTTACCTATTGAATATTGTACCAAATAAATAATATAAATATATTTCAATTTATTTTCCCTAGTACAGATTTGCGAAATTATAAAAATTTTGCTTAGCTCAACATTTATTGTTGGTTGGATTTTTTTGTCACATATTTAAAGATTCAGATAAGTTTCCAAACGGATAAGTTATTTTCCTTAACCGAATTAGATATTTCTAACACGTCCCGTCAATTCTGTTTCAACTGCATATCGAGATTATTGATTTGAAAGGTTATCCTAGAGTGTTTGTAAAGTTACGGAATTTTTGAAGACCCGTAATTTGAAAATATCGGCAGACATATTTCCAATTCATATACAGACTGTTTGTGTTTCAACAACTTATTTTTCACTGGAACATTAACAATTAACGAAAGTGAAACATAAAGTTTACAATTCAATTTAAATTCTAGACTTATATTAGACATAATAAAAAAGGTCGTCATATTAATAAAGAGATAGCAATTTAAGCGATGAAGCTGTACATGCCAAATGAATTTAATTATTTGTGTTAACTTATTGTAAGCTTAATGGAAAGGCATTAGAGCACGAATTTATCATCCACAACAAAATGATTATGTATTAGAGCGATCCACATGATGTAATGTACGTGTTGCCCCAAAAAATGTACCATTTATAGGCGTTCCAAAAATTAGAACAATTTAAGGTAGTGGAAGGTGCTACTGTAGCATCTTGGTGAGTAGCATCCATTTTATTCTCAAACTTAAACTAATCTACATTGAAGTGGACACTTTGGGGTGTAATGTTCAGATGGAATATATAATATACAGTGTGAACCTAAAGAAACGCACAAAATTCATATCTTTAGTACGTGTCATTTTAAAAAAAAATCCTCGAACAGGTCGATTTTAGTTTTGTAAATGCTACATGTTGTCAATATACCAAAATTTATGAAGTCATTGGTTTTTGAGTTATGATGCCATCATAATTTTTTTTAAATGTAAACAGACATTTTTGTTTACTGTTTTTGGTGGTATATTCCTTTAGCTATCTGGTGATATAAAAAAAATGATATTACCTGAGCCATTCTTTTGGAAAAATGACATTTTATGTAAAAATAGCTTACCTTTCGCAAATTCACGAATAATGTTCCACGTTCTTATGGACTGATAAATCCTGTTGCCTACATTTTTATTTTAACTAGCATGAAAACATTTGACATAAAAACAAAATAAAGAAAATAATAAAAAAAACAGTCACCTTAACAACAGAGAGATACAGGCCTTCTTGTGTAAAGTATCGATAATTTTTTATTCCTGGCACGTGTGGAACCTCAGTTTTGTGACACTTTTGAGACAGTGTAGAACTAGTGAATGCAATGCCACGTTTAAGTGAAAGAGAACGCGTAGAACTTTTGATGATGGTTGGATATGGTGATAGGCTGAGAACTTATCAGGAAGAATGTGATGTTTTCAATGCCAAGTATCCCGAAAAGCAAATTTCTAGATCCACTGTAAGTAGATTGGTGGCTAGATATGATGAATCTGGCAGTGTAGCTGACCTCCCTCGATCTGGTCGCCCTAGCACAAGCAACGAAATCAAATTAAATATTCTTCTAGAAAGTGAGGAAAACCACCATCTTTCGACAAGGCAGCTGGCTTTAAATCATAACGTGAGTCAAACTTTTGTTGTACGTCTATTGAAAAAAAAATAACATCCATACAAAGTGCAATTAATCCACGAATTGAATGAGGAGGATCCAGATCGGCGCTTACAGTTTTGTGAACAGTTGATGACCTTGTGCGATGAAAACCCAAAATTTTTAAAGAACATTGTTTTTTCCGATGAAGCTACATTTGCTTTAAAGGAGACTGTATATCGGCATAACTGAAGGTATTGGTCACGCGAAAATCCTCATTGCACTCAAGAAGCCTATACACAGCGACGAGGCAATGTATACGTGTGGGCAGGTATGATTGGTGATCGTTTATTGGGACCTTTTTTTTGAAGAAAATCTTACAGCCGCAAGATATTTACAGTTTTTGCGAGTTGAGTCAGTGCCAGCCTTAGCAGTTCCATTTCCGAACAATGAAGATAAAGATATTCCTGCTGAAAACGTCTGGTTTCAGCAAGACGGGGCCCCACCTGTTTTGGGATAGCAGTGCGTCAGTTTTTAGATAACACTTTTACTGGAAGATGGATAGGTCGTCGAGGTCCGATTGAGTGGCCCCACGACTTTTTTCTTTGGGGTTACTTAAAGTCAAGGGTGTACTTTAACAGACCGGATACCACAGAAGAATTGAAAGACAGAATTGGCTTGGACATGAGACGAATTGCCCATGAGATGATTCAGAGTAGCGTGCAAAGTGTCTACACCCGTTTTGTCCATACCAAATGGTTGTAGGGTCGCAATTTCAGCAATGGAGATGATTTTTTTCTCACAGTTATTTATGTAAGGTATCAATCAATAAAAATATTTTTTTTTCAAAAGAATGGCTTAGGTAATATCAATTTTTTTCATATCACCAGAAAGCTAAAGGTATATACCAATAAAAACGGTAAACAAAAATATCTGTTTCTAAAAAAATATGATGACGTCATAACTCAAAAACTAATGACGTCATAAATTTTGATATAGTGACAAAACGTAACATTTACAAAACTAAAATCGACCTGTTCGAGGATTTTTTTGACAAATGACTCATACCAAAAATATGAATTTTGTGCGTTTCTTTAGGTTCACACTGTATATTCCATTATACAAGATCATTTATGATAAAAGACTATTTGTCCGATTTCAAACACTACATGAATGAACACTGAACATAATGCCGTTACCCGTTTTTCTCTATGAGGCAAAGTTAGGTAGCTTAATTTTTTGTTCCTTTTCTGTTTTTTATTTAGTTTTTAGGTTTTTTTCGTCTTTTTTGTTCCCCTACGCCCACGCCGTTAGTTTTGGGTGATGCAAAAGGGAAATAATATTTGCGCCATTTATAGTTATGTTTTTTTTATTGTTACTATTGGTTTTTGAAGATTTTGGACTGCTGAATAAGATAATCTGGTCCGTTTTACCTAATCTCGTGCCGTTGTCTAGTTATTAGGGCACGAATATAGGCGGAAATGGGCTCTTTGGCTAGGTTAAGTATTCGCAAAATTGTGACGTGATGGTGCAAAACGGTCAACAGCAAAAACCTTAAGGAATCACTTATTTGGATTAAGAAAAAAAAACCTTGCGGGTCACTGTTATCTGACTTATCTGTCATTCTATCTGTTGGAAATTGGAAATGAGACTTTGATACATTTGTCGCCCGTGTTTTGTGCTCTTCAGAAAGACGTAAAGCAAAGATTAATAATATTGATATTTCAATTAGATTTTTATTTTTTATTGAATACCTAGATAGACATTTTGTAAATAAATTCATCTTAGAATATCTTAATTTTTAGCATAACCAGAAAGGAGGTTATCAAAATAATGCAAAGATTAGAAATTAATATTTACACAGACAGACTTCCTCTTTATTTTTCATAGATTACTTTTCTGCTTTGAGCAAAATCCTACAAAGGTTATGTTTTACTACGACAAAAAATAATATATTATGATTTTATTTGTTTCTGTTTGAGTAAAACTCGTCTTGACTAGTGTAATGTCCAGAGTCGGGGACTCTAAACACACAGAAATAGATAGAAAATATTTTTAATATGATGATGCAAAATATTTATCTCTGATGTTTGAGTTTCGTGAAATAAATACCGTTAACGATTGAAAATATTTGTTTTATGTAAATAAAGACAATTGTTGTATGTATAAAATGGAGCATATTAACAAACATTTCTTAATAGTAAGGAAGCCAGCGTGCAATTACCTGACATACGTATCAGCTAACACACTGAGCTACAGTGCCAAGCAGGGAGGTACGGGGACTATGACTTTACAGACGGTTAGAATTTTTTATTATTATTCTTAAGAATCATTGCTTCTCTGTTCGAACTCCTTGGTATTTTATTATACCTTTACTAATACTCAACTTGATTCACGCCTATTTTTAATTATTATAGTTGCGATTGATTACTGGTAGATGGAGCCAACGATTCTCTTTGTAAGTTATCGCTAGTTGACTACTGTTCTTAACCTTAACTTAACACGAAATTTTTCGTGTGGTCATTGTCATTCATTACTCGAGCGCGTCTCAAGTGTAGTTGCGTCTAGCCGAAATGTGCAACAACTGATCCAACTGCGCTCGCCTGTCAGTTTGTCTTGTTTGAAGACATTTATCTAGGTATATTTTATTTGATTTTTGATATCTACTTACCTATCAGACTAGTTTCAAAACGACCAAATCTTCTCGCCCACAAAAAGTTAAATCGCAAATAAAAATGTGTTTCTGAATGATTCGCATTTCTGATAGAACACATCTGTACACATAGGATGTGTACCTATATAATTGAATTTTGAATTTTGATATCAATATAATTTTGTTTTAAGAGTAAGTTATAACCTTCTGGGTGGTAAAAGTTGTTTTCTAAATTGAGGTGATTCAAACTGGGATCATGATATTTTTGCTTTACAAATTGATTGAACAAATATGCACCTGTCATAGATGATAAAACACAAATACATGGAACAAATGTTTTATTTAACAATGTATATACATAATTATTACAGCAAAAACCAACTTAAATCGTGTGAACCTAATTTCCTAACATTAGAAACACTGCTATTTGTACAGCTTCCTGTTCCGATGGCTTTTTTTAAAACGGTTTTAGGCTTTTTTTGCTTTTCTTTTCGTTGACCACAAATGCCTTTGTGCAGCAATTTTTTGTTGTGAGGAACCCTAAACGACCTACTAGGGAAAGCATCACTTTTAATATTATCTACAGCTGAAAGTTGGTTAATCATTTTTTTTACAATAGTTAATTTTGTAGGTAACATTCAGTTTATTGTATTTTTCTCAATAAGTTTTTGTTTCGTGTCTTCCAATTCTTTGTCCCTTGTGCAACTTGAATGTTTACTTATTTGCTGTAAAATAGCCTCAGGTTCAATATTTCTTTCTATCTTCATCAATTTCCATGCATCTATCATCACAGTCAGCATCCTCCGATTCTGCACTTAAAGCATCATTTTGGTGCCTTATTCCAGATGATGCTATGTTAAAACAAGATTTTATGTTATACAAATCCTTCCTGTTACAAGATGGATTCTCTTCAACGTAGAATCTGTGACAGAATCTCGAATTTCATATAGAATACGCTCGATGGGATTTTTGAGGCAATTTTTTGTGCCAACGTACGATGCTCAAATGATGTCAGTTGAATATAAGTTAAATCCAATTGGTGTTCTACACGAGTTTGTATGAAATGTATTTTACATGTACCATCAGTATTGTTTATTATTAATTTAATGTTTGCAGGACAGTATATAGCTATTTATGAATGCAAGACCAGACGATCGAAAACCGCGATCCGCTGATTCCATGAAAGCGAGATTTTGTCACTCAATACATTTAAGTGGTTGAATCCCAACGATCCAATCATTC
The DNA here is from genome assembly GCA_963583905.1 of Stenurella melanura. Taxonomy (NCBI): domain Eukaryota; kingdom Metazoa; phylum Arthropoda; class Insecta; order Coleoptera; family Cerambycidae; genus Stenurella; species Stenurella melanura. The sequence goes on from OY757311.1 coordinate 135,052,159, forward strand.
ACTACTCACTACTCCCTAGATCATCGTACCACCCTTGGTCTACACGCCGGCGATACTGATAACATGTTTCAGGAAAACGAACATAATGAGAAAACAATCTACAGACACATAGAGGCATAGGTTACTATAAAATTTTGCCGAAACTAGGGCCTACTGATACAGAAAGCCCTGTTTACTATTTTACAAAAAATAGCCAGAAACAGCTCCTCTATCATCATAATTTTTGAATTGCATGATGATATAAATTATCATTAGATAGAAAACTTGCCTTCACTCAACGATACGTCCAACCATCACCGACACATCTTAAAAACGCACCCCTATTTTCACTTTTTCGAAGATGCACCCCACATGCCGCCGCCACCACGTACAAATCCAACCTCAGATGAGCTTTGCCTATAGTTTCTCTGTTTGGTATCCTTGAATTGCTCCTACATACCAAAATTAAATTCAAATTATACAAGCTCCTCCGCCTAGCACACCTCCCTCTGTGCAACCCTATCTTCGGCTTGGAGTGAAAGAACATTAGTGAGACTATGCGCCTAAGAGGCAACCGCAGTAAAGAGCGTGATGCTCTTACACTTGCTATACAGCAAAGGGAGGCCAATTAAAATAACTCATGGATTACGAAACGTCCGTCCAGAAATTGTGAATAAGAAGATTTAAGGCAAGCATCCACTTTGCGCTGATGAAGTCAATAATCAGAAACCGGTCTTCGAACGGCATTGTGTACTGGTTACACGAAATATTTCAGTTATTTGAAAAATCCGCTACCGATAGTCAAACCAAATTTGACTTTAACAACTTTCTGATAATGATACAAACTTTAAATCTGTAAAACGTGTTTTAGTAGGTTTTACATTTAATTTATTAAATGTAGTGAGAGGACAACTTTATTGAAGATTAGTATTCATTAATTTTTTATGACCTTTGTTGCCTCTATATACCTTCTATTATTCAATAGAAAGATTCGTATTTTTTGTGTAAAAACAAATAAACTGTGGCAAATCCCACTTAACCCATTAGCGCTGGAATTATTTTTTTTTAGTTTTTAATATATTTTTTGTACTAGGTGTGTTACACTGGACAAAAGGAACAAAAAATTATGTAAACTTTTTTTTGACAGATTGACAGGTAATGAGATATTGGCCGTTGCCATATGGCAACGCTAGGCGTCTGGGCTACCGTAACTTAAGAAAACCCCAATTTTGTATATTGTTCTAGATAATTATTAAAAAATTAAATTTACATGACTTTATTATTAAAAAACTATTTTACTGCAAAATTTAGGATACACAAAAATATTAAAACATATTTATTGTGAATGAAATGGGACAAAAGTCAATGCAAAGACCAATTTGCACACAAACAATTTTCTTTTTTTCAATGGTGTGACGAATAAAATAATTGATGGCATCAAATCTGACAGTATCTAGATATTCGACTGTCTGATGCTGCAGGTGACGCTGAAGGTCTCCCAGTTGCTTTATGTGGCACACCATATTTCTTCAGATAGGCATTAGTAATTTCTCGTTTATATTCAAATTGTGATAATTTTCGCCCAGATTTGTTGTATGGTATCCAACTGTTTTGCAAAGCTAAATCTAAAAGCCAGGTAAGTATAGACCAGTATCACTTTCTTCCACGTATTCCAATACGAGAACAACTGACAGTTTGATCCATTTGATCTGTCCCTCCCATAAATGAGTTGTATTTTGTAATGAGTTTGCGTCTTGAAACCATGACAGGACGTTTGAATTTTTGTGAAAACCGTTCTGTCTGGGTATTCTCTTGTGTGCCATGTGAAGAAAAAATCATAGCAAAAGCGGCATTATCAAACCAACGTACATAAAAATTACCATAATTTGCTTCTATGGCTGATTCGTAATAACCACGCTCTTTTTATAGAATCTTTTTTAATTGTTAGGGGACATAATTTTAGAGTTCTGTTTTCGCGGATTGTGCCAATTGCTGAATAGCCACGAAATTTCATATATGAAAATAATGCAGAGCAATGCAATGTCCATTGCCTCTGCTAAAGTCAACTCGCCTCTAGAAAGAAAGAAAACCTTTCAAGCTACTACAAACGCCTAGCGTTGCCATATGGCAACACCCATGTTTGAACAGCTATATCATATGTAATAAAAGCTATATTTTTTTTTAATTGTTAAAACAACAAAGTTCCGAGTCTATAAAATACCATCATAAACAAAAATATATTTAAGAAGCACTGTATAGAAAAATATAATACTTACATAAAACATACATCCATATTTTCGGCCATTTGTAATTCACCACAAAATTGTAAACAAATGCTTAAATTACTGTCAACCGCAGATTAATTTGCGGAACATGTGCCAAGTTAGGCATGTTTTGACACATAAAATAACATATTCCCCCACTCTTATCGGCACGTATAACATACAGGGGTGATATCAAAAAGAGATGTGTTTACCGTTGCCGTATGGCAACGCACGGCGTTAATGGGTTAATTTTAGTTCGTTAATTATTGACTGAGTTCTGGGTTTTGCCTAAACTGTTTTAACAGGATCCTATATAGGAATTATATTTTGTAAACATAAAAAGTAATTATAGAAAAATATTTCTATTGGTAGTTTTTTTATTAATAAATACTTATTGACAGACAATACTTCTTTTCAATTAATATAATTTTAAAAATATTCAGCAATTTAGACGTTATTTAAATATTTAGTAACATTGTCTACTTTCTTATTAGTTATTCCTTTTAACTAAAAGACTGTCTTATTACATCAAGGGGTGCCAAGGGTGCCTATAAAGAAGGTTGCAGAATGTATCAAATTAATTTAAAATTAAGGGTTTGAAGTTAACAGATCTGAGGAAAAATAAATCTCATTTTGCGAATCGCAGCAGAGAGAATGTCTGGTAATGTGACGTGTGACCAGTCACAGACTTTCAGGGCGAAGCCATGACAATTCTAATATCTTTTCACACGTATCGATCTTACCCAGGAAAGAAATTCGAATAGTAAAAGAATAATATATGACTGATGCATAGGGTTATTCATTATATTTTGACCCCCTCCCCTATTGCTCTTGTATTTAGCGTTCTAAAAAAAGTTAAATTTAAAAGTTGTTATATCTCATTTAAATACAACTATACTCTGTTTGAAAAATACAGATAAATTACTCAGACAATGATCTACAATTGTTATTATTACAGTAGATATATGCAAGAAATATTTGATAGGTGGAATTGATTCCCACAGAGACGGGGGTTTAAATTTTTTTGTTCGTTGTTATCTCTTTGACAGACTAAAAGTGAGTGTGCATAATAGATTTTTTGGCCGCTATCTTGATTTTTTTAAAGCATAAAAAATTGTATGCTGTATCAAATTACAGAAAATTTCATGCTGAAAAAGATTATGATATTGATGTTAAAAAATAAAAATAAATAACGCACTAAAAGTCTATACGTCAGTCAATTTATACACATAAAGGGTCGACGTTGAAGGAGATCTTATAGTACTAATTTTTCATATGTTGTTAGGACCTATGTCAATAGTAAGAAACCAAGTTTGCAGATTCGAAAGACCTGTGCGAGCTGCACAATTCCCAAAAACAGCGAAATTCTTGCGCTTGTTCCGGTTCTTGCTCAATATCTCCTGAAGTATGCGTCCTGCACAAAAAGCTCCATTCTTAAAGTAGATTAATTTTCATACAATTTAAGCCCAAATCGAGTTTCGTATGTCTAGAACTTTCCGAGATACAGCTCTTCAAAAATTGGCAGTTGTCTCCAAAACGTGGAAACATTTATAACAGTTAAATGGTCACAGCACTACAACTGCACTGCTACATGTTACCGACGATATACTTAGGGATGGTGATGAAAAAAAATACTTGCTAGATTTTTTTGGATTTTAGTAAGGCGTTTGACACCCTAAATCATCACACCCTACTCTATGCACTAAGTTAAAATGTTTTGGTGTAAGTAAACAAGCAATTTCTCAGCTATTTGACTAACAGATATCAATGGGTAGTTTTAAATGGTAATATTTCAGACAATAAGCGCATTGAACGAGGAGTTCCACAGGGTAGCATTTTAGGGCCAATATTATTTTCGATTTACCCAGTAGACTTTCATCATAATTTAAAATTTTGTAAAATTCAGAAAACATGTCAAATCCCACATGTCTTCACGAAATAAATTTTTCCGATACTACTCAAATTATTCTGTTATTTCTTTTTATATACGCACGTGTATATATAAGTGTATCTATTAATTAATATAATGTATTTAATATTGTTCATTGTACGAATGATTCTTTTTTTTTGTTTCTAATGCATACTTTTTTTGAGTAAACATTGTTTATTTCTAACATGTTGGTAAAAGAGGTGGTTGCGTGGAAGAGCAACAATGTTGAACGCCGCCACCTGTGTAAAACTGTTGTGTATACGTTATTTTATAGAAAAAAATAAAAACTTTATTATTATTATTTAGTTTTGGTCATGAATTTTGTCAAATATCGTGAAAAGTACTCATCTCACGAGGAAAGTCATAGATAATGGATTTTTAGTAAATAAATTTACCTCAAAATCATTGCCTATGATTTTCCTCGTAGGATAAGTACTTTTCCCGATATTTGGCAAGATACACATTGCCCCAAGAGGGAAATGTGGAGTTAGAAAATATTAGCGTTTCGTTCCGTGGCTACTCCGTGAACTCGTCAGTAAGGCTGGAGTAGTCACTGCCTTATACGCTTTTCCAACGAACTCAACATGGCCGCTCGTATATATACTTCGTGGGCCAAATGATGTGGCGGTGAAATACAAGGGAAACGTCACACGCCACAGGAAACTTTTTACCAAAGAAGATGGTCTTTGGGCCCCGGGGGTTAACCTAACGAGGTGACTATTGATCCCATGGGAGTATACTTTGCCCCAGGGGGTGATATATTACCCAAGCTTTCAAAGCTACCCCTCTTATCTAATTGACTACCTTAAAAATTGCGTTATTTGGTCACAAATAATACGATGAAATAAAATTTTCCTCACCTCTTTACCATAACAAAAATACTTGACTTTAAAAAAAATTAAAAATATTTTTAAGGGCCTAAGTGAGACCCAATAGAGCCCTAAAAGATTGAGGCTACAGGCCTTTGGGATTACTATATGCATGCATTTAAAAATTTAAATTGCCTCCATTTTTGTAAAATGTAAAATGGGCCTGCTCTTGAGCAAGGGGGCTATATGACCCTGTAGACCTCATTTCTTAGACCCAAGGAACGCTCCTATCAGGTTTATTCCAAAATCCGTCGTATCTTATCCCAAGGTACCCTTTTCAAACTATCAGTAGTTCATGTACATTCATTTCATTCTCTTAATGTGAAACAATGAGGTTAACGTTTTAAAGAATAATTAAATTGTAGGCGTTACAGTACGCATCAAAGTCAGGTTGTTTATATCAAGCTTGGCAAAGCCACGGAAACAAATTTGCTGCTGGTGACAGAAGAATAATAATAGAGCTAATAAAAAATATATGAATTTTGTCACAGTTAAAGTCGACAATGTAAAAGGGCATATCATAAAGTACACGACAAAATATATTTCATATTTATAAATTTTACAAAGGAATTTCTTCTGTTAGTTAAATATTTATTTATTTATTATCGTTACAATACGCCTTACAGAACAAGTTACATTTACATGATAAAGGCAAGTATAAGTAATAGTACAATAAAATGATACAGTTATACATATATCAAGTCTTAAAATATGCCAATCTTAAAAAAATTAGATTTTTGTGAAAAAAATAGAGTAATTTTTATTTAACATGTTTTTGTATTATGTATAATAATAAAGTATATAAGCATTTAAAAAAACGGTTTGAATAGTAATCGTTGAATATTTTGTAATTTAAATGTTCACTACCATTTTCAGACAAAATAAAACACATTGTTTAAAAAATATGGCAAGTTACACAAATGTTTATAATAACTTGTTTACTTACAAAATTATGTTTTTTTTTTATTTTTTTTAATTAGCGTTGTTGGCCTTAGAGACGAGGTCTATCAGCCAGTCTTCGTTAATGTTTCAGTTAAACATCATATTCCTTATATTAATTTAAGCTAGTTACATTATGTAAAATTATAATTAATATATTTTTATTGTATGTAAGTATATCTATAATTTTTTTTTTCATTATTATTCCTTTTTCTATTTTATTTTTTTTTTATGTTTTTTTTTATTTCAGGTTTTTTTTTTTTTTAATTTATTTTTATTTTATTTTCTATTTTTTTTATTTATTTTTTTAATTTGGCACTTACATCTTTTGTTTGTTTGTTTGTTTGTTTTTTTTTTTGTTTATTTTGTTTTTTTTATATATATATATATATATTTTTTTTGTAAATATAAGTATAAGTATATTTGTATTTTGTTCTATTTTCTGTTTCATTGTTACAAAATTATGAAAATGAAAAAAAAATACGTATTTTTAATAGCAGCATCGGTAAAATATGTGAAATTATAAAAAAACAGCTACTTTTTGTTCCTTAGCATTAATATTTTGATTGGTTGATTTGCCAGCGTAAGGTGAGCATTGCTGCCGATTCCGAACATCCATGAAGGTTCATTCCAACACGCACCTTGGTCGTCCGCCGAACACACCCAACGGACGACCAAACCGCGTGCTGGAACCAAACCTCGGATGTTTTATATACCACCGGACCGGCTGCATACGCCGGGTTGTACATGGGATATGCTTGATTTCAGCAGCGAGGGCCACATGACGCATGGGGTAATAATATAGGATGGGAAGTGCAGATGTTTGTGAGATACTTCTTTTAAATTTCCATGCTTCTTTTAAGTTTCCATCTGTCATCATCGGTTGGGGAGTGTAAGCGTTTGCGAGATGCTTCTTTTCAATTTCCATGCTTCTTTTAAGTTTCCATCTAGCATCATTATTTTTCTTCTTCTAAGTTTTCTGTTTCTGAATCTAGCAGTTTTTATTTTTACTTTTTTAGTTTTAGGTAGGTAAATATCCATTTACGGCGGAAGTGCTGGGAATGGCCCTATCTCGCGGCAAAAAAATAAGAGCTTTTTATAGCGGGTTATGAGAAAGAGGTCCGAAGGAATACTTTGCACACCCTGTATATTATTTTTTGTTCTTTGAAGCAATCAGTTTTAATTTTCGCTTTCTAATTCCGGGAAGTTTTTCCATTTCATCACCTATGTATTATGTTTAATACCTTTTCAATTTTAATATTAATTTCTGTTTTCAATTATAATAAAGAGATAGATAAATAAACCAATGCTAATGTTACAACAAATAAACAAACAATAATTTTTCTCCTATCATCCACATCTGGCTGGCCGGTTGTTTATATTGCCCATGTTGCTCTCCATACACTTGAAGGGAAGGACGCAGGTAGTATAGATTCTACGACATTCCAGCTATAGTGCACTAACACAGACACTGTTTACTTTTATTTTTAGCGACCACTAACATACACATTTTACTAATTTTGCAATTATTAATTCGATGCGTGCTTTGCTCCTCCATCACTGCACCTCATTTTACGCAGAATTTTTTAAATCCATCGATAATTTAAATTTTATCGACTTTAATGGAGTTTTAACCGGTTCTTTTAGCGTTTTTCCGGGAACGTCACACAAACACGTCCGCTCTCGACGAAAATAAACCGACCTCTCAACTGTTTATATTTTATATATAAAAAAAGTGAATTTCAACAGTAAATACATTTTTCTAAGGAAATAAAACTATGACTATATATTTTAAGCTCTGTCGAGTTTTCAAATCGATCTATTATATTGTTCGTCCCTAAAATGGACTGGAAATATTTAAATTTCCATTTTTGTAAAAATAATTGCTCATAGAATTTTAACATAACAGGTTGTCCCAATAAAAACTGCCAGGCTGGATATATTCTAAACGAATAGAGATATTTTAATTCTGTAAAACCCAATTTGTAGAGCATAAAGAGAGCTTCATTTTTAAATATAATTGTTTTTTTAATATATCAGTATATAGATGGCGCTGTGCTTTAAAGAAATATTTCGATGGGAGAAAGTTTGAAATGGGGTTTATACGAAAGGAAATGCATTTCTAAGCAGATTATGTACTAAAAAAAATACCATAAAATTAACCGTTTTCGAGATATTTGAGTCCAAATGTTGGCATTTGCCAATATTGAATAATTGTAATCTTTTCAACATTTCAGTCCTTTAAGTGGGACAATCTGTATTTAATTCACAAATTTTAGAAGAAAATATTTAAAGAATTTTTCATATCTTATGAATTAAATATATTTGAAGTAACCCTTGGAAAAAAAAACTAAAAATATTATTTATCATATAATTCGAACATTTAAGCAATAACAAAACAATTACAAACATAAAACAATTTTTACGAAGTAATGAAATTACAATAACTGTTTTAATAGGTGTTCAAAATTATTGCCATTTTCATTAACACACATCGTAAACCTATTAATTAGTAAAGACCTACAAACTTTTAATAATGTATGCCAATTAATGGCGGCAACGTTAGCATACATTTTATTATAAAGATTTGCCATGTCTTCTATTGGTTGTTTATACACTTCACTTTTAAAAAATCCCCATAAATAAGTCTAATGGAGTAATGTCAGGAGATCGAGCGGGCCATCTAAGTACTCCATTGGTACCAATCCATCTTCCTGGGTATGTTTGATTTAAATAATTAACAACGTTGTGATAATTATGTGGGTCTGCTCCATCCTGATGAAACCACATATTATCCAACTGAGCGGGAAAATTTCTTAATTGTACCTGTAAATCATCTTGCAAAAATTGTAAATATCTTTCACCTGTTAAATTCCCATGGTAGAGGTATGGACCAATAATGTAATCATTAAAGATACCACGCCAAACATTTACTCCAAAACGATTTTGGGATCTGGTATGTCTCATCCACCTAGGATTCTCTTGAGACCAGTAACGACAATTATGTGTTGTGATTACTCCATTGTTGTGGAATCGACTTTCATCACTCCACATAATTGTATCTAAAAAATTTGAATTTTCTTCTAAGAGAATTGAAAATTGCGCCAAAAAATCTAATCTCCGCTCATTGTGTCCTGGAATCAAATGATGAACTAAATGAACTTTATATGGAAAAAATTTGTTTGTTTTAAGAATTCTGTGGCAGGTGGAACGTGCAATATTTGTTTCTTCCGTCAACTTGCGTACTGACATGTTTGGGTTATTTTCTACTTGATGTAATACCAATGCAATATTTTCATCAGTTGCAGTTCTTCTTGTTGTTTTTGGTTTCTTAAAATCTCCATATTTTTTTAAAATTAGAACACAAACTTACAAAAGTTTTCCGATCTGGTAAAAGTCTGTCAGGAAAACGTATTTCATATAAACTTACAGCTCTTCAAGAATTTTTTCGACATTACGACATTGTTTAATTTATCTTCATTTGTATGAGAAACCATATTTAATAATAAATATTCACAAAGAAAACAATAATTAGGTACAATAATACAGTTCTACTGACACACCAATAAATACGATTGAAATTGAGAAATGTCAAAACTATTATTCCAAAGGTAACTTTAATTGTATTTAATTTATAAGGGTTATTATACTCACTAGATATCAAATATTTCTAATTACAATCTAACCTAATAACAAAGCAATTAAGTATATGAAAAGTTCTTTAAATATTTTCTTCTGAAATTTGTAAATTAAATAGACATTGTCCCATTTAAAGGACTGAAATGTTGAAGAGATTACAATTATTCAATATTGGCAAATGCCAACATTTGGACTCAAATACCTCGAAAACGATTAGTTTTACTTTATTTTTTTTAGAACATAACATGCATTTTCCTTCACATAAACCCCATTTCAAAGTTTCTCCCATCGAAATATTTCTTTAGAGAACAGCGCCATCTATATACTGATATATTAAAAAAACAATTATATTGCTCTATTGGCTTTAACAGAATTAAAATATCTCTATTCGTTTAGAATATATCCGGCCTGGGAGTTTTTATTGGGACACCCTGTATATCATATTTGAAATTGTCAGCCCCGAAGGTGGTAATGGGGGTGGGTGATGCCAAATAATTTTCTGAGAACTCTCATTCCCATACACTCACTAAAACACAATTCTATTTTGTTCGCTCCTTTAATAATATGGTCAGGATGTTGGATGAATATGGCACGCATAGGCGTACCATTTGAAAGAAGTTTTTTTGTAAAATAACAATTATTACTTCATACAATTTTAATATTATAATATAATATTCTCGCCAAGCGACAACACTACTTCAGCGGTCTGATAGACTAACTATAAAAACTACAAAATCAACTACATCACAGACTTACTTTCGGGGTATATATTGTAAACTGTATACCTCACATCCATCTTCCTTGCCTCCAACAAGTCCTTAGTTTTATTTTTCTTTTTGCCTCCATATTTTGCCAAAGTAGTATTTGGGGCATCCTGTTCCTCACTGCAAATCCGTTGCACGGCCCGCATACAAATACAAAATGCATTAGAAGTACTGCATCTTTCCAGACTGAAGTACTCAACTAATTTCACCACCATGTCTCTGGCTACTGCATTCAGTCTTTTGCCGGACATTTTGAGATTAGTTTCTTTACAAACAGTAAAACTAAAGCACTCACAAAGTATTTACACAACAATTTTCATAATTTCAAAGGAAACTTAAAACGCCACAGTAAGAAAATCTACAAACCTATATAAATAACGAGAGGAGATAGAAAATCATTAAACTTGACAAATGCGTTAACTGCGCGTTACTGAACTGACAGAATACTGAACGTTGGTTGCGGCTACAGCAAGCGGTAGTATTATTCATCTCTAGAACGGATTGTTACGCTTGGAACTTTTCGTAGTCCCATCAGACGTGACTTTCTATTATTTAATTTGTAAAGCACTAGTATTAAGGCTGATTGAAAAATCTCTTGTCATTGGTTAGTACATAAATTGATGACGTGAACGACAACATTCGTGATTTGGACTACACACCAAATTCCAAATCTCTAGACTTTAGTTTGTATTACATTTGCCTCCTGTTACCCCCCCCCCCCCGCCCCCCAAACACACAAGGGAATAAGCTCAAAATATAATCTAGTTCCAGATCTCGTTATAATACAAACGCGTACCAAGTTTCAAGTCGATATTTTAATTTTGTTTTGTTAACCCCTTTAATAATGGTGGTGTGGTGGTGGGGTGGAAGATGTCATCTGGCTTTTAGTACATAAGTACACGAAATCCCAGTTTCTGGATTTGGACTAGTTTGCTTTACTTATTTTCACCTATTTACCCGTTACTCCCCAACCTATTAACGTAATTAGCTCAAAGTATAATATACTTTCAGATGAGTACACACATGTGCCAAATTCCAAGTGAACATCTTGTGTGAATTGCTTTAATAATTGTGTGGGGGTGGCAGATGCCATGAAAAAAATTGAGGCCTTGGCTTTTAGTACAGACACCAAATACCAAGTTTCTGGACTCTTGCTAGCTTGCTTTACTTATTTTCCCCAATTTATCCCTAATCTTTCAACGGAATGAGTTCAAAATATAATCAAGTTCCACATCTCGTTATAATACGTATATCAAACAAGTCGAAATCTTAAGCTGGAGTAATCGTGCGCACAAAAAAGTTACAGACCGGCCGACCGACATAATTTTTTTCCCTCAAATTTAAAATCTAGGCGTTCGATATTTGAAATTTTTGTTTGTATAATTTTATCATAACCTACAGCTTCATAACTTTTATTTTTATTGATTGATTTACAAAGAGAGGAGAGTTCTTTCTCTAGCTAATACTAACTTACTGTCCTTTCAATATAATTCATTTCTGTCTGCCAATCAAATGCAATGTACACTTGGTTTTGTATGTCCGAAGGGTATAATAATTAAGATTGAATGGACGTCTCTACATTTGACTTGTATTCGGGTGATGTAAAGTCAACTTTGGTCAACAAAGTTGAAATACAATAAAGTCGTAACTGAAGTTGGTATGCCCAAGTTTCCCAAGAGTCGAATAGAGTTAATTTATACCTGACCAAGTACGTGACAGTTTAAATACAAGCCTGAGAGCTTTAAGTGACTTTAACGTAAAATTTACGACAATTCTGCGTTTCTTGTAAAGTAAATTTTCTTATTATTACGTTTTTTGTGAATGAAGTACGGAGAATTAATTCTTCAATCCAAATACGTAACCTGAAATATGGAGACTGTGGATCAAAACTATCGAGGAGGCAACTCCAGACGCGTTATACATATTTATTTTGTGGAAGGAAAGTAAACTACATATTATGGCGGACGCGCCGGTTTATTATGTAATTTAATAGGTTTCTGCTGAGTAATCATTTATAGCCCACGCAAATGAGAACAAAATTATAAAAAGTTTATATTTTTGGGGTATACTCTTGATACGGGTAGGAATAAATATATGAAGAGTGTCAATTGTACGGTGGACGATTCATCCATTTTCAAGCGAAGAACAATCCTCAGCTGAAACCCGATGCTGGTTTTTACATGTTTGTTTCATATGTTTCATCTTACAATAAAATTGCACAGAAACAAATTTTTGCTAATTGAATTTGCTAAAAGATATCAGCCAAAGGTGATTCTTGATTTCTTAATAGTTTTCTTGTAATCGAAGCGTGAAATAGAGGGGTAGTTGAAAGTGCCCAGAGAAATTATTTTTCTGCAAATATATTATCAAAAATTAATTTTACGTTGAAATGAGATTATAAGAGACAGGGCTGGTGGTGCCCCTTTTTTCTATGTAATTTCTCTGAGGCACATTCATCTCAAATTCCGAGGTATTCTATTATGTTGTAATTTATTCGTCGACAATTTCTTCAGTGGTGATTGCATTGAAACAGTCATGAAGCATACAGAGATGGATTGAATCCCAAGTAGCACAGATTGCTTTATACGCGTTGTATAGTTGCTAATTTTGCTTTAAGAACACTTATACAGCTACTATAAGTGCAAAATGGACAACGCTTTTTAGTTCGGACATGCTTGCGGAAATATTATGGAAAATAGAGGAATATTTAATTAACTCTCATTATTTCTGAAAAACTATAATCTTTACATCTAATATTGTAATCAGTGGACCTTTGGTTTGATTAAATTTTATCCTTTGGGTTGCCTAAAAGTTGTTGCAATTTATTTCTCGATGTAACAACTACCATATGGAATTATTAAAGGGTAAAACTGAATCAACCAAATTAATTAAAAGCAATGCATTTTGAAGTATATTGGACAAACATAACGTCCAATTACAACAATACTCAAGGAACATGTGTCCTATTTCAAGCCTGGTATAGCTGGAGAGTCTACTATTGTCCAATAAGCCTTTAATAACAATCATATAATAGATATTAGTAGTTTAAGGTTAATTAGAAATGTGCCAAATAATAAATTACTGATAAATGAAATTGAAAAATGTAAAAATAGCGATAAAAGGCCTATCCCAAACAGACCGTTTTATTGGTTATCAGATCATGGTTCATTGAACTGTGGTAGGTAGGAAACAATTCGTTAAGCCATGACATTATTTTAATATAAATATAAGCACATTTTTAATTGTACTTCAGATTTAGTCATCTGCTGATGATGCCAACATGAATTGCGAACCGTGTGTGGAGTGTTGGTGTTCGAGTGTTGTGTTTAAGAGTCTTAATGTTTGTGGAAACTACTACATAGTCAGCGTTACACCCAAGGTTGCAGCCCCTCTAGGATTTGTTTGTTGATTAATTATTTGTATGGAAGAAGTTGGCGAATAACATTTCGTAGAAACAAAGTAGTATGTTGTAAATACCGCATATTTTTTTAAAATCACAAATAACTGGTAAGACAATAAATTATGGTTTTATTAGTCATCACGACTTGAAAAACATACAAGATGTTCGCCCGTCGGTGTGTCTGTTCATGTTTTTATGTAGGCATGATAATTTAAGAACAAAAAGTACAATTATGTTGAAATTTGAACAGTAAGAGGGACCTTATTGTATACGCCATAAAAACCGACCATAAATTACTGTCTCATTAACATAAGGAATATCCCACAGGGCCGCACTTAAAATTTTTGTGCACAATAACAGTAGACATTTAGAAGTATTGTCTTTGGTAAACAAGTAGTTATTTAGTATAGTGATAAATTAAAAAATATTCCTTGTTATGCTTGTGTCAAAACAGGAATAATATCTTATATATTTGTGGAGCATTGTCGAATTCGATATTCCATGATACACTGACAATATTAAGTTCGACTCTGTCGTGTCGGTTTAAATACCTGTTGTAAATCGTTACATACTAAAATAATTTCGGTAGGAAAGAGTCGGGTAACTATATCAAAATAATTTTAAATAATAATCCAAACAGGTGCGTTTCCGTTAATTTTTTATTTTAATCATGTCCGAACATACTTTCTCTAACACCATTTCAGAAATTACAAATTCCACAACTAAAAATTGTGTCATTCCAACACACTGTTATGGTATAATACCGCACGGCTTTCGTCGAATCAGAAGTTGTTAGTAGTTCGGTTGCTATGGTTACGTCGAACAAAAGATAGCTTCGCATTTGACGTTTTGAACAGTTTTAAAGTTTTTTTGTATAATTTCTAAAATCTTGTTAGAGAAAGTATAGTCTACAACACGTTTGGAATGGCAATGGCATATTCCACACTCGCGAACCGTAGTCCTCGCCTTCGGCTCGACCTACAAACTTTTCGCTCGTGTGGAATATGGGCCACTCCATAACTTGTTATAGAATATACTATTAGATACAAGCAATACATTTAGTCGAGGAAATGAAGCATTTAACCCCAACATGAGACTCCTCCCACCTGATTTTTATGTGATATGGTGCAAAATGTTTTTAAAGATGTATAGAAAAAAAGTCAGGGTCATGGGAACTGGTGCTTTTTCGATTTCCGGTTGTAAACTGGAGCAGAAGTTCGCTATCTTTGATCAAAAACATTTTTTTTTAAGTTGAAAAAACCATTGGATTCTATATTTTGGACAATTCTAAGCATTCTTTGACTCTTGACATTTTTTACCTAACTTCGCCGTTCTCGAGATATAAGCGTTTAAAATAAGAAACTTGTATTTAAGGTTTTCTTTTTCAAAAAACTGATATTTAGGTTTATTTTAGGACGTTGGCTATCGATTAAAATATGTGGATTTTATATTCTGGACAATTCTAAGCATTATTTGACTCCTGGTAATTTTTACCTAACCTCACCCTTCTCGAGATATAAGCGTTTCAGAAAAAAAGAAGAGTACATTCAAGTTTTCTTTTCTCATAACATTTTTTAATTAACCTCACCCTTTTCGAGATATAGGCATTTAGAAATTTAAAAAACGTATATTTAAGCTGTTCTTTAAAAAAAACTAATATTTACGATTATTGCTGGTCTTTGATTACTAAATAGGACACTGGATTTTATATTTTGGACAATTCTAAACATTTTCTTACTCCTGAACTTTTTCCCTAACCTGACCCTCAGTGAGACATAAGCGTTAAAAATAATTTAAACTTTTCTTTTTTTCAAAAAAACTTGTATAAGTATACGATTATTTTTAAGCGTTATGATTATCAATTAAAACATGTGTATGTAAACTATTTTTTACATATTTTAAAAAACTTAAAATAACCATTTTAATTTTTTTATACTGAAGAATTTTTTTTAAACGCTTATATCTCGAGAAGAGTGAGGTTAGGTAAAAATTTTGAGAGTCAAAAAATGCTTAGAATTGTCCAAAATATAAAATCCAATAGTTTCTTTTCATTTTAGAAAAAAATGTTGGTGACCGGAAATAGCGCACTTCTGTCCCAGTTTACGCCCGGAAATTGAAGAATTACCAGTTCCCATGACCCTGATTTTGTTCTATACATCCTTAGGAACATTTTGCAGCATCTTACTAAAAAATCAGGTGGGACGGGGTCTCATGTTGGGGTTTAGGCCTTTTCCCTGTTTCATTTCCTCGACTAATTATATAGATGTTTTTTTAATGGGCTTACTTATATTAACATCCTGGCGGAGTTCAGCTATCGCTGTTCTACCACTTAACCAGGACACATACACATAGACATCAACACAACAACCACTCTCTTCGATATTGCCATCTACCGCAGTTGAGACTCGAACTCAAGAGAGATAATAGCGACTAGACATGTTGTGCCACTCAACAGCGGTCTTGCTCACTGCTACCGTCTCGGTAACACATGAAAAATGCCAAATCCATACCCTGGCCAGGATTCGAATCCGGGACTCCTTGGTCGCAAGCCAAACACCTTAGCACTGCGCCACTGAGTGGATAGAGTACGACCCGCTCTCCCATCTATACGTAAGCGGTAAAGCTTTGAAGTTTTTTGCGCATTAAATATACTAGTGAACTATACGGATGCGACAATTTTTTCTCCTGGACTATAAATATTGTTTAAACCTATATTTTTTGGTATTCGCCAGAAAATTCTGATTGTGAGAACGATCTACTGCCTCACGTCTGAATGACATAACAAAAATTTATATGTGTAGGGCGCCTTCTACAAAGTTGGGCGATTTGTCCTCTCTCAAGGGTTTCGTTACAACTCTTAGAAATACGATTTAGTTCACGAATAAAAATAATGTCTACTTACATCAAATTGCTGCCTTGCTATCTGACTCTGTATTTGTCACCATTAATACACTCCCTGATTTTTATGCCTTATTACACTCTTTTAAAGTTTCCTTCGTTCGTTTCTGTATTGGGATGGGAGTTCAGCGGTGAGAAGTTTTATGTAGTTCTTTAAAAATCAGTAACAAACCCAACACACAGAATCAGATAAGGTGGTAACCTGAAACAGAAAGAATTCAATAAAAGGCTTGTTTTAAATTGACTCATATATATTGACTGTAAAGTTCAATTTGTATAAACTGGATAATTATTTAGAACAAATGAAATCCGCATAATACGCATGGTAACTTTGAGACACATCCCAGAGACGTTTAATCTCTACTGCATACAAAGTCATGTTGAGGATAACAACTGACTGGCACTAAAAGATTTAAATTCCTTGAAGGAAATGTTTGGGAAGTTTGGTTTGGGGTTGAAAGAGTCGGTAGTAGTAATAATAATAATGAAAAATTGGTATGCTTGGGTTTGAGTATCTATGAACGATTATATGATTTTGCAAGAATATTCCTTGGATTATGCTTTTTAGGCAATATATAAGTTACATGAGTTTTCCAACTTATGAAAGCGTACTCATGACATGTAACTTGATATGGGTTACGTGCCCCGTTACCCGCTTACGACCGACTGTTATGGATGTGTTAATATCCTCATTTTAAGATTTTGTTGCACTTCGCAAAAATTTGTTTAATCATTTAAAATCGTCCTTTGGTATAATTAAAATTGGGCTCAGTCATCATCGGGTGCCTTTTTTCCCAAAAGTCTTGCCAGATGGAAACCGCACTCCAAAGTGACTAAAAACGTCCCAAATTTCAGAACGTTTAATTCGCTTCTGTGGAATTTATAGTGGAGGTCAGGAGTTGGAAGGACATACAAATATCTGCTACTGGGCCAATCTAGTCCACTTCCGTTTTCAACGGTGCTGAAACCGATTCAGGGGTCCAAAAAAGATTTTGACCCAGGCTACCCTCTAAAATCGCGCCAAAACCACCCTTAAAGTCTCGTCCCCGGCGCAGACATCAATCCAACTAGGCGAGCGGTTCACCCCTAAAAAGAAGCTTAGAAATGCGAGTTACCGACTAAATTTTTTTAATAAAAGACTTCTACTTGAAACTTGAAACGGCATTGTAGAGCATATTTTTCTGACAATTTACGTATTTTTTGCATAATTTTTTAGGCGGCCCTTCAATAGTTATAAACAAAAATGTTGTAAAAAAAAGAAAACTGAAAATGTTTTCTACAATAAAAACCGATCAAAATAAACACTTTTTGTCTCTTGGCTTTTTCTCGTAAAATGCACGGTTTCCGAGATATGGCCAATTTTTCAAAAAAAAAAAAAAACGCGAAAATAGGCGACCTTTCGGATTTTTTTCTCAATAATTTCTGAATGCACAGTAATTCTGCACACGTCAAAATAAACGGCAGTTCATCTACTACAGGTGTGATTTTTTGTGTGTGGAATTATGCTCATTAAGATTAATTAAAATTGAATTTAGAAAAGTACCATTGAAAATCAAAACAACAACAAAGCAAATAACACGGCGCACAGTGGGGCATATTCACGGAAAAGCTGGCCAAAACCCTAAACTTTAAATCGGCAATTCAAGTCTTTTGACCCATGAGTCATTGAGGCAGACTACCTGACTACTAATTACCGTTAGTTTATAGGAGACAGGGTGGCTACATTCCGATCCCCTTCAGTCGTAAGTTGAGTGTTGTTGAAGTAACAGTTTCTCTTCGATTATTTTCATATATTTACTCTTAAAAACAAACAGACTTTAAAGTGCCCTAATAAAATGAATCTTATACCTGGAGGTAAGTACTATATTATACTAAAATTTTATGTATAGGCACATAATTTATTGGTAAACATTTAAAAGTTTAATTCAACCATCGCGACACGTGGCATTTTTTTGTGATATAATTTTTTTCTTGGACCAAAAGTTACCTTCCGGGCATTTCCGGGCAAAAAGGTTTATACAGCCTGTTAGTACAATACTTCAGCTATTTGACTGTGAAAGAAAACATCCCCCAGATACACCCATGTTAGTGAAGAAAATTATAATGTGCGTTGTGACCGTCTAATTTTACTATAATATCCGTTCTCCTTTATTCCTAATAGTGGTTTTTTTTATAGGTTCCAAGGAGGATAATATTATTTTAAATAAAAGAACATTATTGGACGTTATGATGTCGTCTTCTTCACACAAATTTGAGGACAGATGTGAGCACTTGTTGGCGCATGTATCGAAAGTTTCTAATTGTCCGCCGCATAAAATTGAAATAATTAAGCATAAGCTTTCCCATTTTACTTCTGACTTTAAAGTAAAGTGGAATGCTGCCCGATCGAACAGGACAAGATTTCTCACCCAAAATCAAAAGTGGCTGGATAACAATATTACTTTTCCACTGTACGCAAAGAGAATTCTGAGGAAGACACGGCTAGTGATTCTGATGAAGATTCTGAAAGCTCTGAAGAATATCTTTCAGATTAAGATTTCTTCATAGTTTGCAGGATCCCTGTCAATTTTTTTTATAAATATTAACATCTATATGTTAATGTAGAAATTTCAAGTGCCTAAATATAAATTTATAAGTTTTATAAAATATATTTTTTTAATCGTCAGACATTTAACAAGTATTATGCAATCTATAAGAGCACGAAGTTTTAGAATTTTACTCAGTTCTTTCGATTTCAATGTCTTAAAAACCACCCTATTTTATCACAGGAATTTTTCCACTATTATTTCATTAATTAGCAGGTCGAATTCTATGAGAATCCGAAATTTCAGAATTTTACTAAGTTCTTTTGATTTCCACCCCCTTGAAACAACCCTATTTCATCAAAAATATTTTTTCCCTATTTTTTTGTTAATTAGATGGTTAAATTCTATAAGAATCCAAAGTTTCAGAATTTTACTATTTTTTTTTTATTTCCACCCCCTAAAAACAACCCTATTTTATCAAAGGAATTTTTTCACTATTTTTATCGTAATGACAAGATCATTATGTATCAGTTTTATGACTTTTAAAGTTTTGGCCAACTTTTCGGGTATTTCGCCCCACTGTGCGGCGGCCGGGGGTTAGGGAAGCAGAAGCCGCGCGTCTGCGTAGATGACGCGCACGCGACCTACTCAAATCCAAATATTTTATATTTTTGATTGATTTCACATTTTCATTTATAAATATGCACATTGATCATAATAATAATATAATATAATTGAATAAGAAATGTAAAAATTATATTATACATCAATAGAATGAAATTTGAGTGGTTTTTAATTAAAAATATTCATTATTTTAATTCATAAAGTTACAAGGCGTTTTAGCTTTATATATTTTTAATTAATGATGTTGTATAAACCACATTTTTAATAAAAAGATTTTTCATATTTCCAAAGTCATAAAAAATTTATAGGAACTTTTGTTTAAATAATGTCTTCGTGTTCTTTTTCAATAATATCTAAAGCTGAAGTTTGTTCATTAATGTTTGGTGTCACATTTTGACATTCATCGGTGCATGCACATACAGAACAGCATTTCAGATTTAATGATACACAATTACAATTGTTTGTCGCACATTTTCCACTACATGAATAAAAATATTTTTGAAGCATGTCCAATGCAGTGTCTCCTTCAAAGTAATTGAAATCCAAACAATCGTTTTCAATTTTCCAACCGTGAACCAACGGGTCAAGGGATACTATTTCACAATTTGTAGCTTGCTTCCATTCACTTATTTGCCATTTTGCTCTCAAAAAATGTTACAACAATGGTACTTTTCTAAATTCAATTTTAATTAATCTTAATGAGCATAATACCACACAAAAAAATCACACCTGTAGTAGATGAACTGCCGTTTATTTTGGCGTGTGCAGAATTACTGTGCATTCAGAAATTATTGAGAAAAAAAAACCGAAAGGTCGCCTATTTTCGCGTTTTTTTGTTGAATAATTGGCCATATCTTGGAAACCGTGCATTTTTCGAGAAAAAGCCAAGAGACAAAAAGTGTTTATTTTGGTCGGTTTTTATTGTAGAAATTTAGAGCGATTTATTAAATTTTCTTTTTTTACAACATTTTGGTTTATAACTATTGAAGGACCGCCTCAAAAATAATGCAAAAAATACGTAAATTATCAGAAAAATATGCTCTACAATGCTGAAAAAGTTTCAAGTAGAAGTCTTTTATTAAAAAAATTTAGTCAGTCCATGATGTTTTTATGGGGGTGAACCGCTCGCCTAAACCCTGTATTTTGGTGAATTGACCCTCCCCATAACTTATTGTGGTAATTCTAGAGGGGAATTACCCCAATCGCCCTTACCCCTCGATTCAACCCCTATAGGGCATGGATTTTTTTGTAAAAAATATTTACAGTTTTTAAAAATGGGAGGGAAGATATAGGTGATTAGGGTTAAAACCAGGGGTGGTCACTATGCCTCCAGGGGGTGGATTATTATTATTATTATTATTATCATTTATATTTTTTGTTAACATTTTAAGAGAGGGGGTTTGATGGAGAGGAGATGAAAAGCGGCCAGAGTTGTAACAACCCTCAGCAGTGAAAATCTACCCCCTGGAGGGATTGTAACCAGCCCTTGGTTATAACCCGGTCATCTTCATCTTCTCACCAACAAACCCCCCTTTTTAAAAATTGTAAATATTTGTTACAAAAAAATCCACCCCCTGGTTATAACCCTGGTTACCTACATTTTCCCTCCAACAAGCCTCCTTTTTAAAGATTTTACAAAAAAAAGAAAACTAAGGAAAAAATATCCCACTGTCTTTTGGGCAGAAATATCCATCTTCGATGGTGTAGTGTTTGTGGATTAGGTATTAATAAATTATTTTAAATAAGCATAAACACAAACATAAACTACACACATAGTAGGTAACCCCTGAATCCAAAGCCTAGGCTGCCTAGAAAGGGTTACACACTTGAAAAAACTCAGACAACATCCTTTACCCACCAACATTGCCAATGTCGGAGCTGGGTATCGAACCCAGTACACCATAGACAGTCTGATCAAGTGTGCTTGTCATTAATATGCTTAGCAGGCTGAGCTGCCGTGCCAGTGGATAGAAGAACATTTTATGTATTTAATAGAATATCGCGAAAGTTATGAAGTGAAGAACGATTAAACAAGTAAATAGTTAAAGAGTCGAAGAGGCAATAAAAAAACCTCCCAGTTTTCTTAAATTGTGGTTCCTTCTACTAATAGTAGCTTGCTTGTTTAGGAAGATTGTCACCAATTTGAAAAACAATGACCCTTAGATGCCATAAAATTTGTGGGTGATTGATCAGGTCCGTTTTCTTTAACGTAACCCATGTGTTCTATAGACTAAGATGTAGTGACATCAATGCAACAGATGTAGAGACATTGGTGCAAAATATAGTGAAGCTCAAAGGTATATGAAAAAGAAGAATAAAAAATAATAGGAAATGAAGGAATAATTTTCTTTATTATGATTTCAACAAATGCTACAGTTGTACCCAAAGCTATCTGACACTTCAGAGACGTGTTTGAAACGCCACCAAATGAAATAGAGATGCATTTGGCGATGATTTTGTCCTGTAAATAATATACAGACTGTCTATTTTACGAGGGCCACACCAAATATCTCGCTTAATATCTATTGTAGAAGAATAAAGTTTTAGAAACAGTTATCCCATTCTTTGTGAGCTATATTTTAGTAAAAAGAAATTTGAAATCCACAGCCTACTTTATGAGATATATTACAAAAACCTGAAAAATAGGAAAACCACAAACGGTTATAGCTTCCTTATTTGAGAAGATACGAAAAAAGTTAAAGGAATGAAAGTTGACGGCAAAGACAATAAGAATAACGTGTAACAAAAAAATCGAAAAATGCAGTTGGCTTTGACATACGCTATTGTGCAAAAATGAAAAATACATATCTCAAAGTAGGCCATGACGCCATTAATTCCGTTATTTTTTTCTCATTCCAACGATATAAAACATGTCACAGAAATTTTAACCGATAGTGTCAGTATTTAATATTTTACGAATATCACAATTCATATAATTGAATCGTAACAATCAGCTGTGCCATAATAGTAAAAATTCACTTTATAATAATTATAATTCCGTAATTATTTATTACAATTTAATACAAACCAATAAATATCTCATAAATAAAAATACAAGTACAAAACGAACATCCAAAGAAAAAAACGAAAAACTATGTATAACAGTACTACCTACTACTATATTGAAAAGAAATTGTGTGTATTTATTTTTCTAACTACAAATGCTCAAATTGTGCACCATGCATTCTGACACATAAACGTGCTCTACGAGATACGTCACGCATTACATTTTGGAGCATTTCAGGAGTAATTGCCTCACATGCGTTTCGAATTCTGGTTTTGATGTCCTCAATATTTTCAGGGGCAGTTTGAAATACCTTGTCTTTAATGTAACCTCAGACGAAAAAATCCAAGGAAGTAATATCTGGTGATCGAGCTGGCCATAGAATGGGTCCATAGGTGCCTATCCAGCTATCTGGCATAACTTGATTTAAATAATTTGTACATATTACAGCAGTGTGAGGTGGAGCCCCATCTTGTTGAAAATATGAATAATTTAATCTTTCTGCCACTGTTAATTCATAAAGAATATCTTGAAATTCGTTTTGCAGGAAATTAAGGTATCTACGAGCGGTTAATTTGCCATCATAAAAATAAGGTCCAATTACTTTAGTCCCTAAAAGACCCAACCAAACATTCGTAAAAAATCCTTCTTGGAAAGCAGTCTCTCTGCACCAATGTGTATTTTCTCGTGTCCACTTATAATGCATATTTCTATTGAAAAATCCATTATTAGAAAAATTTGATTCGTCCGACCAAAGAATTTTGCTACATATCAGCGCGTCATTCCTTTTCTTATTTAATAACCATCTACAAAATCTTACTCTCCTTGGCTTATCTCCCTCATTTAAATGTTGAAATTTCCTCATTTTGTAGCATCGAAATCTGTTTTTTTTTCAATATTTCTCTTGCACTGTCTTTTTTTATGCGACAGTTTCTCTGAATTTGTCTCAAAGAGGTTTCCTCATTTTGGTTAACATAATTCATTAATCTATTCACTTTTCTTACATTATCCGCAACATGCGCTCGCCTTACTACTTTTTTTGAAAATGAACCGTGCGTTTTTAGATTTTGAACTAACTTCCTAAACATAGTTCGATTTGGCTGCGGAGCATCTGGAAATCTATCTCCGTAAACCGTGACTGCCATCTCAGCGTCAACATTGCACTGACAATAAATGCTAATCATATCGAATTTGTTATTATTGGTGTACACCATAATTACTGATATAAAATTTGTCTTAGAACTCGACAACGCAACATACAACAGTGACAATCTGTCAAATTTATTAATAACTGTATACATTGTTTTTCACTAATTATGGCACAGCTGATTGTTACGATTCAATTATATGAATTGTGGTATTCGTAAAATATTAAATATTGACACTATCGGTTAAAATTTCTGTGACATGTTTTATAACGTTGGAATGAGAAAAAAATAACGGAATTAATGGCGTCATGGCCTACTTTGAGATATGTATTTTTCATTTTTGCACAATAGCGTATGTCAAAGCCAACTGCATTTTTCGATTTTTTTGTTACACGTTATTATTCTTATTGTCTTTGCCGTCAACTTTCATTCCTTTAACTTTTTTCGTATCTCCTCAAATAAGGAAGCTATAACCGTTTGTGGTTTTCCTATTTTTCAGGTTTTTGTAATATATCTCATAAAGTAGGCTATGGATTTCAAATTTCTTTTTACTGAAATATAGCTCACAAAAAATGGGATAACTGTTTCTAAAACTTTATTCTTCTACAATAGACATTAAGCGAGATATTTGGTGTGGCCCTCGTAAAATAGTCTGTATACACACACTTGTCCATAATATCGATGGATGAGAATGCAGCTAATGACTATAGAAGTCGATGCTGAGAAAAAGTCGGTAAAGGTATTTACACAAAACTTCCCTCTTTATTTATACAGGGCGGTCACTCTAAAAAATTATTAATTACGAAACCACACACGAGAATAGTAATCGGAAGGTGTTATTACAAAGAAAACCTGATAATTTTTGGTCAAAAACATATACGGAGTGGTCATCCGATAGCAAAAATTCAATATTAAATAAAAGGTACCAAATATGGAAGGCTTGCGTAAATACCTTAACAAAGAGTGACCGCAAAAAAGGCCTAAAATATGACTGTTTTTGCATAGTAGACAGCGGGCCAAGGGAAAGAGCAAAATAAATCCTATAACGGCTCAAATTAAACTTTGAGACATTTTTAAAAGATAAAACAACTCTGTTATTACTCAGATTTCATATTGTATGAATTTTTTACGGATTATATATTATTCTGTAGAGTATTTGGAAGAATTTAGAAAATTGTCCTACAACCCTCCAATACCTTGTAATAATTAAAATACCAACACCAGAAAACGAAAAAATTCATAGGTCCTACCCACATGATACAATCGTCATAGTATTTTCACTAAAACAACAATTTTTTTATGAGATAGGTTTAGAATGTCATGAAACGTGGAAATTTTAAATTTGACAAAGAAAAAACTTTTTTCCATCTATTTTAGTGGTAA
Source organism: Stenurella melanura (assembly GCA_963583905.1). Taxonomy (NCBI): domain Eukaryota; kingdom Metazoa; phylum Arthropoda; class Insecta; order Coleoptera; family Cerambycidae; genus Stenurella; species Stenurella melanura. Next base: position 135,077,525 of record OY757311.1, read on the forward strand.
AATTTTTTCCAAGAATGGTAAAAAAATGTTCTAAATTTTTTTTTAAAATAGGTTTAGAACGCTATGAAACGTCGAAATTTTAAATTTGAACAAAAAAAAATTCCATCTATTTTAGAAGTAAAATTTTTTCAATAATGGTGAAAAACATTTCTAATTTTTTTTTTAAACAAACAAAAAAATTTTGAACAAACAAAAAAATTTTCCATCTATTTTAGTGGTAAAAAAATTTTCAAAAATTACCTCAAAATTGTTTTTTAAATAGGTTTAGAATGTCATGAAACGTGGAAATTTTAAACTTGAACAAATAAAAAAAAAATTTCATCTATTTTAGTGGTAAAATTTTTTTCAAAAAAAAAATTCAAAAAAATTTTGATTTTTTTTCTGAAATAGATTTGACGTGCCATGAAACTTGGAAATTTTAAATTTGAGCAAAAAAAATGTTTTTTCATTATTTATTCCCTTTAGACGGTCCACCCTGTATATTTTCCAGTAAAAACTTAACCATTTCTTCGCTGAAAGTAGCGTCAACTACCTACCAAATTCGACTGCTTTCCGTCAAGTAGTTTTTTTTAGTTAATGCAATGCATCAACAGAGCGACAAACAGACAGACAGACAGACAGACAGACTGACGGAATTGAAAAACCTATATTTTCGTAATCTAGTGATCTGAAACTTCAAAATCCGAAAAAATCTCAGAGGGTGATTTTTTCTCGAATACAATACTTCCCTTCGGTATGCGAGGGAAGTAAAAATTCATAGGAATTACGAAATATCTATATTGCGTTTTTTTATTGAATTAAAAAAAATTCTGTCTGATCGAAGAGAAAATAGTTTTAACAACCAGCGTCGTTTTTCCTTACACTTCCTGAATTTTTACGCAAAGGATTTGTTATGTATTTTATAGAAAAAAATATTTTCCTACATGTAATTTTATTGTGTAGTTCCTTCCCAGATGAACTTATTCGACGTCGCGCGTCGCTGAGAACCAGATAGTTGTGGTATGTAAATTTTTTTTTTTTTTCTGTTGACGTTATAATTTTTGCTGGGTTTCAGATGAGGTTTAATAAAAAAATATAGGAAAATAAATTGAATTGAAAAACATCGAGTGAAAATAAAATGATTCCGGTACACGATAACCTTAATAAGCAACACTGCATTGCATAGGCTTCCTCCTATAGGGAAAGTTAGATCGCATTGTGTCGGACCCTTTATTACACATAACATCACAATTGTATTTATCATGTTAAAATTATGTGACAGTGCTGCGTGTTTATTAATCATATCAAAAGAGCCATTTTAAATAATCCAATTATTATAAGATTATATCTACCAGAACAAAGGATATCAGGACTCTCTATCTGTTTCAATTAATTTTGTCTGCAATTACTATGGAGACGTTGAAAGTAATATGTTTTTTCTAAAAGAGTATCCTCAGAGACATCAAATAATAGCCCATTGTTCTGGTGGATAATCTTATTTAAATGCACGATTTAAATGAAATTAATTAATCCGGATAGAATTGCTAGTATCATCTTACAGTTTCCTTTCTTTGAATTTTCTGTTTAAAAATTATTTGTGCGTGTATTTTACAAAGCATATTTCGTCTTACAATATTTTACGATGAAAATAATAGAGTTGAATAGTATACGATTGATAGAACGACAGATTTTCTCTACATTAAGTATTTTGTATAAACACACAATAAACTCTGCAAATGAGTTTGAGACGATATGGAACACAATTAATAACTCTATAAAGAATAACTTAAATAGAAGCACCAACAAAACCGTGGAAATTGAAACCAATAACCAATTAAGTGCAGATAAACCAATTTCTCGGATGAATTTAATTCTCATTTGATACATTTACTAAAGTTCTTTGATACCTACGAAATGAACAGCTTGAATTCCTACCGGTCTCAATTTCGGAAATGGTTGAGACAATTAACAATTTAAAAAAAATCAAATTCAGTAGACCCTGATGATATTTCTACTAAAGTAAAAAAAGATATGAGCCCACCAGTTAGCCGAACCACTAACACTATTATTAACCAATGTTTCAGGGAGGTTTTCACCCTAGTTTATTAAAATTATGTAAAGTTATTCCGTTATATAAAAATGGTGGCAGCAAAAAAATGCGCAACTACCGATCGATAGCAATATTATCAGTATTTTCCAATAAGGCTTTTGAAAAATTATTGCATAAGCTCATAGAAACATTTCTAGAATCTGGCAACATTTTATATCCAAGTCAACATTGGGAATTGGGATTTAGGGAACATTGGTCAACAACAATATCCCTATTAAGTATTTTGTATTTTATTTTATGTATAAAAATTTAGGTACATGAGGTAATTGTATTATTCATAGATCTCTAATGCGGTTGACTTGATATTCTTTTGAAAAATATTGAATGTTATAGTATATGAGGTTTGTGTAATAAATTCTTAAAGTTATACCTAATCGACAGAAAACAGTCTGTAGATTTTGTTGATGCTCTCTGTCTATATTGGCATACCAAAAGGTAGTATATTGTCTATAATTGTTCATTTGTGACATATTCAGACTTTCTTACTTTTTGTTGGGTATTTTGCCACTGAAAAATATTTAAAAGTCACGTCTGCGCCAAACGGATCAGACAGAGGTTGGTTCTTGAATACTTGAAAGTCTCACATCTAAAAATATATAAACTAGAATAATGTTATAAACTAAAAAATGAAAATGAAAGCTTTAGGCAGTTAAAGTTTCGGAAGAAAAATGTACTTCCGTTCTCAAAACTTTCTTGGCCGTCAACCATGATAGTTCTTTGTTTATGTATTTCCATAGTCACGTGAGACATTAAATTATATTTATCTCATTTTTACTTCATCTCTAAGGATGGACAACCAACTAGTACAAAAATCTATTGAATAATTTGAAACGCATCTATCCTCTTTTAATAAAATAATTGCGTATTCTTTAAGTTTTCTTTTAGTTCCGTTACTCCTTTTTTTCTAAAATCTTCGCCGAGTTTTATTTAATCCTGTGATTATTATCCCACGCGTGTTCACAAATTTTGGATTTTTCAAATTCTCCTCTTCTAGCGTAATTTCTATGTTCACCAAGCCTTACGGTGAAAGGTCTAGATGATTCACCTACTGTCATGGTTGACGGCCAAAAAAGTTTTGAGAACGGAAGTAGATTTTTCTTTCGAAACGTTAACTGCCTAAAGCTTTCATTTTCATTTTTTAGTTTATAACATTGTTCTAGTTTATATATTCTTAGGTGAGATTTTTTGAAACAGTCAAGTATTCAAGAACCTCAGTTCGATCCGTTTGACGCAGAGGTTTTTTCATTAAAAACTTTTAAATATTTTTCAGTGGCAAAATACCCAACAAAAAGTAAGAAAACAAAAGGTAGTATCTTGGTTCTGCCGTTGTTTATTCTTTACACAGATGTTTTAGACAATTATTTATTAACCTTTTATGGTGCCTTTGCTGACGATATTCCTATTATTGCAAGTCATAAGCAAATAACAGATTCTACTAGCAAGTTTAACTCAAATCTACTCATGTTATATCATTATTTCAACAACAAGAAACTAATAATGAGTCAGGGTAACATTTTTATTATGAAATCTCATCCAAATATACATCTAGTGTACTGTGTATTAATTAATTAAGCACAACAATTTATTAATTCAACAAGCAACGTCACATAAAGTTTTAGGACTTAATATTGATCTATCACTAGATTGGATAATAGATGTTGCATTTAGATTCAATAATTGTGCAAGTAGCTGGTTTGCATTAAAACGATTACGCCATATTACCAGTTTAGACACTCTTAAGACTCTCGAATTCGATACGGAATTAATTATATGGGATATTTAGCTTCTGCGAGCCGAGTATTTGTATTACAAAAACGACGGACGTGCCATGTTTGGAATGAATATCAGAGAACATCATTTGCTGAAAATACAGTTTTAACCCTACCCAGTCCGTATATTTGTGAAATATTAAAATTTGTCAAGAACAATATAGATTTTAATACACAAAATATGTTTTACAATTATTATACACGTCATGGTTGTGTCAGTACGATATGCACAAATTAGAGTTAAACAAATGTAATCCATACTATATGGGATAAGAATTGTGTAATAAATTAAGTGCAAATATAAACAATATTACAATGTAAAAGAAAAATGTCAACTCTAAAAATATTCTTTGTGACACATGTATTTTACTGTGGAAGATTTCATACATCCTACTAATAATTGTTTGGTTTCTGAGGTATTCATTGGTATATACTGTAATAAGAATGAAGTTATCTGCTATTAACTATTTGGTATTTCAAGTGATTATGTGAGATTACAATATACAGTGTGAACCTAAAGAAACGCACAAAATTCATATCTTTGGTATGTGTCATTTGTCAAAAAAATCCTCGAATAGGTCAATTTTAGTTTTGTAAATGCTACATTTTATCACTATACCAAAATTTATGACGTCATCGGTTTTTGAGTTATGACGTCATCACATTTTTTTTTAATAGAGACAGATATTTTTATTTACTGTTTTTGGTGGTATATTCCTTTAGCTACTGGTGATATGAAGAGAACTGATATTACCTAAGCCATTCTTTTGGAAAAATATATTTTAATTGATTGATACCTGACATAAGTAATTGTCATCTCCCTTGCTCACATTGCGACCCTTCAACCACTTGGCATTGATCAAGACGGGTGTAGACACTTTGCACGCTGTTCTGAATCATCTCACGGGCAATTCGACTCATCTCCAAGCCAATTCTGCCTTTCAGTTCTTCTATGGTATCCAGTCTGTTAAAATATACCCTTGACTTTAAGTAACCCCAAAGAAAAATGTCTAAGGGGGTTAAATCCCAATAAACGATCACCAATCATACCTGCCCACACGTTTACTTTGCCTCGTCGCTGTGTATGGACTTCTCGAGTCCAATGAGGATTTTCGCGTGACCAATACCTACAGTTATGCGGATGTACAGTCCCCTTTAAAAAAAATGTAGCTTCATCCGAAAAAACAACGTTCTTTAAAAAAATTGGGTTTTCATCGCACAATGTCACAAAACTGTAAGCACCGATCTGGATCGTCCTCATTCAATTCATGGATTAATTGCACTTTGTATGGGTGGTATTTTTCTTTTTTCAATAGACGTACAACAGAAGTTTGACTCACGTTATGATTTGAAGCCAGCTGCCTTGTCGAAAGATGGTGGTTTTCCTCACTTTCTAGAATAATATTTCATTTGGTTTCGTTGCTTGTGCTAGGGCGACCAGATCGAGGGAAGTCAGCTACACTGCCAGATTAATCATATCTAGCCACCAATCTACTTACAGTGGATCTAGAAATTTGCTTTTCGGGATACTTGGCATTGAAAACATCACATGCTTCTTGATGAGTTCTCAGCCTATCACCATATCCAACCATTGTCGACGTCGGTCGCGTTTTGATAGCGACAATTCCCAGCACGAAATAATTAGCGTGAATGCTACAAATTTATTTCGTATGGGCACCAGTAGCACCACGCTTGGCTGGAAGCGATCTGGTCGACTCTCAGGGTGAGTTCTTTACGGATAGGCACTGTGATCTTAAACTGCAGTCAAGGACCGTCCCCCGCCAACTGCTAAAAAAAAAAATTGGTACTATTTTCAGGTTAAAGTAAAATATCAATTTTACTATTGCGAGATTTATTGCCTGTCCTCGGCTATGTACAATAAAAAAAATTAAAAAAAAATTAGGGAACAAAAACAACAGTAAACTGAAATAATTTGGCGTAATGTGAACAAATGGTAAAATTAGCACAGACCAAAAGTTGGCAGTCAATGGTGAACAACAAAAAAAACGAAACAAAAAAAAACCTATGAATAACAATTGGGTGTCGTAACAAGGACCAAAATGAACTAGCCGTAGTTTTGGGATGATCTAAATTTCCGCCAAAACACAACAAAAATAATAAAAAAAAAAACAAAAGCTAATTGGGCAATTGGCCTTAACTTAATTATTTACTAATTGAACTAATTAAAATCGTACTGTAATTATAATAATTGAACTGGGAGTATTTAAACTTCCCAAAACAAACAAACAACCCAAATTATACTAGTTTATATAAAATACTGGACAAACGCCATAAGAGGTTACCAGATCTCTGATTTTGGATATGGTGATTAATTAATTATTGAATGTACATCCAATAGTTATAACTTTGCAAATTATTGTTTTTATTTTCAACCCGATGAAATAGAATTCAGAAGAACTAGCTGTTTAATTGACCTTCATAACTGATAAAGTTACGAATCTGTTGTACACTAAATAATTAATTAATGTAATGTACCAACGCAAAAATTACTAATAAAATTTTATTTTACCCTCAACCCTAAATAATTACTACCCCATGAAAAAAAATTAATAAAACGCACACGGGCGTTATACCTGTGCATTTACGAGAATTGCCTACAATGACGTCCTTAATTTATTTATTCAAAACAATAATTTAACTGTAAGAAATTTAGTTTTAAATGAGAAAGTTTAATTACTAAGTAGCTAAATAATTAACAAGTTGACTTAGGATAATGAATAAACAAAAAACAATGAAAATTTAAACTTCAAGAAATTTAAATGGTCCAAGGCACAATGAGAATGACATTAATAAGAAAATTGATGCATCAACCGTCACCGCTAGTTAAGTACTAGGGGAATTTAATTTAAGTAATTAATTCCTAACCCATTTTATGGATAGTAAATACAGCCAGCGGTTAGTCCGTGACTGACGAACAAAAAAAAAAGAAAAAAAATTGGAATAGTCTCACCAAATTCTGGTGGTTAGTCTAGCAACACTTTCACTGCACACCCTGTACACTATTATTTATATATATATTTTTATTTCACAGCTCGTCGCGATTTATTTAGTTTTTTATTTTGATTTGGGGAGTTTGTCCAGGTACAGTCATAATAAAAACACCCCGTATACGATTAAAAAAAAAATACAATAAAATTTAAATGGCACTACACAAAAAGGAAATCTAAGAAACACTAGCTTCGGAAATTAGTTGTATCTGCGGAATCGGCAATGAGACGTTCAGGACTTACAAAATAAAATTTGTACGTCAATCTCTGACAAGATACATTTTTCGACTCTCAGAAAATCGTCTGTTTTAAAAATCGTGAGTTTGTTAACCACTCTTAATTATTTTGTTAGACGACTCTCCGGCGCCAATTTCCATATGCCTGGTAGTCAAGGGCTATGAATGTGTGCCCGCAATTTGGGTGGTCGATGGGTCACTCTGGGTGCCGTACATACCCCTTAGTTCAGCGATTTAGCATCTGCATTTCCCTTAATGCTATTTCTGTGTAAGCCACGTACCTAAGTAGGTACACAGGCATAAATATACTAGAGCATTTTTACCATGTGGCTGTTTGTAAAGAAAATGTGATTTTAACTAAGTTGATGTACAGGGTGTGTGATGAATTGAAAATGTAACGTTAACACCATCATCAAAGGTTTTACGCGTTCTCTTTCACTTAAACGTGGCATTGCATTCACTAGTTTTACACTGTCTCAGAAGTGTCACAAAACTGAGGTTCCACACGTGCTAGGAATAAAAAAGTTATCGATACTTTACGCAAAAAGGCCTGTATCTCTCTATTGTTAAGGTGATTGTTTTTTTATTATTTTCTTTGTTTTGTTTTTATGTCAAATGTTTTCATGCTAGTTAAAACAAAAATGTAGGCAACAAGTTGTATCAGTCCATAAGAAAGTGGAACATTACTCGTGAATTTGCGAAAAGTAAGATATTTTTACATAAAATGTCATTTTTCCAAAAAAATGGCTCAGATAATATCATTTTTTTTATATCACCAGAAAGCTAAAGGGATATACCACCAAAAACAGTAAACAAAAATGTCTGTTTCCATTTAAAAAAAGTTATGATGGCGTCATAATTCAAAAACCAATGACGTCATAAATTTTGGTATAGTGACAAAATGTAGCATTTACAAAACTAGAATCGATCTGTTCGAGGATTTTTTTGAAAAATGACATACCAAAAATATGAATTTTGTGTGTTTCTTTAGGTTCACACTGTATGTGTGCGTGTATTATGTTATAAGTAAATAGTGTAATGTAATGTATTATTTGCTAATAAGTTTGTTGATCTACCTAGCGTATGTCGTAATTTACGATCACTTGAATTAACAAATGTGTTCTATTCTATACCGAAATAGTTCTTACTAGTAGCATGAAAATTATCTATTTTTCTAAGTGTATTATCAGATTAAATAAATCTTCGAATGCCTAAGTAGAATGAAGCTACCTCATTATTATTAACAATTAATTAATCAAGACGATAAAATTATCGTATATCTGACAGCAGAAATCGATCAAAATAAGTTTATCGGAGCTTAAAAATCAAGCTATGCCTCGACTTTATGTCAGATCTTTAAAGATTATGCAAATGTCTCCATTATACAGTTCACTCCACTTTGTAGGATTAATCTAAAATTTTATGGGGTAGATTTCCAACGCCGATAAAAGGACCTAATTTCACACAAGTTTGTTCTCATATCCATATATACAATATGTCCACGAGAAAGAAAGCGGAAATATAGATGCAAATAGAAATTCGTTAAATATGAACAATAATTTTAAAATTCTGCTATTGCTTGACCTGCAATATAATTTTAAAACATTCGACTTTCAAAAATGTATACAACTTGAAAATAAAAATCGCTTCAGGTAAATTGCCTTTTCAGTGCAAGATTAAGAAGAACTTTTTCGGAATTAAGAAATATGACACCATAAAAAATACGCTAGCTATATGGATATTCGTAGTTTTAACTTACTGTCCAAATATCAATAGAATTTTGCTTTTCCTTGTTAATCTGTCGTGCTTACACCGTGATTTACGCAGAGAAGTACGGACATTTTGAAAATTATTCAGAAGTCGATGAACATATCTTCTCTAAGTGCAATATTTAAAGAAAAGTGCCTGGCCAATTAATACATACCCTTGATTTCTACGAAGAATATAACAATAGTCGATACGTATATTTATTTATAACTATAAGTTTTGCGAATATATTTGAATTTGTATTATTTCAGTTAAACTAAATAAAAAAATGTAAAGAGTTTAAAAACATTCAACATTATTATATTTTAATTCATTATTCAAAATAAACTGCCTTGTAACTAAAAGTTTACAGACTCTACAACTGTTGTTCTCACTCTCGTCCTCTCAAAATTTATGTGAATGCACTAAATTGATCAACTTCTGCACTTTAAGCGCTAAGTGAAATGGTACTTTTGGCCTACTTTGCGAGAATAGGTCACTGAATTTACTGCATTTGCCAATGTTCTTAAAATTAATAGGTATTTAGACATGATATATTTACTATTTGAACATTAAGCATTAAAATTTAACACCTACTATTTGTAAAAAAAATATTAACCACCCTTTTACGACAGAGATACAAAATTGTGATGAAACTTAGAGACAAAGATTGTGAAAAATATTTAAAAACACAGGTCGATTATAATTGTTAGTTATTTACACGATTATATAGAATAAGCAATACGCCATGAAAAAGTGGCTTACTGAAATCTAACAAAAAATCACACAGACTTTATGGCCAGATGCCAAAAGAGCCTTTCAATGAAGTCAACAAAAAAGAACAAGGTATAAATTTAGATTAAAGACAGATTTTTTCATTTTGCAAGATTGCAAGTGAACATATCTAAAGAACTGTCCAAGTTATTGTATATCTGGCATGTCGGGTGACGATGTTAAAAAATGATTTGTATACAAAGTTGAAATGTGATATAAAATGCAGTGAAAGCGAAATATCAAACAAAATTGAAAACCTAACTGCTTTGCTATCGCAGGCAAATGTAAGAATAAGAGACTTAGAACAGAAAATGCAAACAGTTAAGTGAGCAACTGGAATTCGAAAAAAAAAAAAAATAATTTTTGGCATTGAAGAAAGCGACGGCGAGGATATTTACAACATTGTTACCTCATTATTTATTGATACACTCAGAGTCCCCACAAAGTCTGAAATTAATCATGCGTACAGACTTGGGGATATATCACAAACTATCAGACCTATTATGGTAAAATTTGTCAATGTTCATAAGAAAATTGATATATTAAAGAATGGATATATCTTAAAGGGTGGCACTGTCTCCATATCAAGTGACCTAATAAAATAGGATAGAGACAAAATTTTTTAAGAAAACACCAAAAACAAGCCAAGGACCAGCAGCTGGATGCTAAAATAAGAAACTATAATCTCATCATAAACGACATTGTATATACGGTACAGGATTTAAAAAATCTTGAAGAGGAAGCTGAAAAGAATACATTGGAAGAGGGAGATAAAACAAATGATAACGTCAAAAACCATAGGGAGATTCAAGTTCAAACGCCAGCAACAGTACACCACACATCACGCAGCACCGAGGGCACATACAGGTACAAGCGGCATACAAGCAACGTCCAAATTAAAGAAACAAATTCAGTCCCAAGCAAAGAACTAAACTCCAGCAAACGAAGAAGGGAAATCAATTATAGTTTGCGTAGTGTAGTAAGTAACGCCAAAAACACAAACAAAAACATCTGCGTCAGGTAAACAAAAACATAAATAATATTTTATAAACTGACAAACCGTCTAAAAGCAAATAAAAGGCATTGCAATGATTACTGATCTTCTTGAATGTATTCAGACAAACTGAAACAAGCACATTAGTTTATAAGCATATTTCCCTTCAGAATGATGACATCTATAATTTTAATGTAATACATTTTAACGCGGGAAGTCTAATAAAAACGTTGAAGAACTACTAATCTATTTGGAGGAAACATTAAATAATATAGATATAATTGTGTTATCCAAAACGTGGAACATAGAAAATGAACGTTATTTTACTATACCTGACTACATATTATAATAATTCCAAATATAATCAGAATGATGGTTTTATAGTGTTTATAAAAAACATTTAAAATCAAGTGTAAATGTGATACATTTTTCGGAAACCAACATATTAAGAATTATTTTAAATGTAAACAACATTGATATAGGTATTTTAGCTTCCTATAGGTTGCCATCAATAAATACTCAATTATATATAAACGAACTATATGAACTGTTAAAAAATATTAATAAAAATAATATCGAAATTTTCATAGGAGACATTTATTAATAAATATTAACATAGAAAATAGAAATAATAATGACGTCAATCACTATCTGAATGTACTAGCCGAAAATGGCTATGTTTATATAATATATAAACAAAACTAGGAACTAGGGCAACAGAGATTTCCTCAACTATAATAGATCACATTTTTGTAAATAAAAAAGTTAAGACGAATTTCTAATATTAATCTAAAACCAATGATTTTTGAAACTAACCTTTCTGATCATTACACAATTTGTTTAGGTAAATTTAAAGTTCGATGAAAATAGACGAAGAAATCAGACTTCTATGGTAACATATAACAAAATAAATTACATAAAACTAAAAGAATGTTTAGAAAAAGAAAGTTGGGGTGAGGTTATAAACTGCAATAATATGTAAGACGGCTATGATATTTTCATTAATAAACCAAACTCTTTCATAAATTAGTCCACTACAAATATAATTGTAAAAGATAACAAAAATAAGAAAAACAAAACCATGGATAACACTAGGACTAATAAATTCTGTTCGAAAAAGGGACAATATGAAGAAACAATTATTAAGAAATTTTTCACCTGAACTAAAAACACAATACACACAATTTTTTTTCTATAACACATTATATAACTTAATAAGAAAAACAGAAAACGATTATTATAGTAACGAATTGAAAGATGCAGATGGCAATTACAAAAAAAATTGGGAAACAATAAACAAAGCAACAAACAGTAAAATTATTACAAATCAAACTTCTAATAACATCAATATAAAAGATGCAAGTGGAAGAGGAATAAATAATAATATTGCCAAAGCTTATATAAATGAATACTTTATAAGCACCGGTGGCAAAATGGCAGATAAAATGGAAAAAAATACCGAGCGCCCGGAAACTATTTTTGAAGATAAAATAGTCCATTCAAATTTATTTCTTCGCCCTACTACAGAAACTGAAATTATATCTATTATTTCTAACTTAAAAAATAAATCTGCGGAAGGCCCAGATGGCATATCTAGAAAAATTATTAAATATATTTACCAATACATAATAAACCCCTCTTGATAAATCTTGCATTTACAACGGGTATTTTACCCTACCAATGGAAAGAGTCAATAGTTACACCAATTTACAAGTCAGGCTATAAAACAGATGTAAAAATCTTCAGACCTATATCAGTTATAAACAACTTCACAAAAATATTTGAACAATGCCTTAAAAATAGGTTAATTAGTTTTTTTGATAGACACGATGTGATTACGTATAGGCAATTTAGTTTTAGAAAAAAACAAAAGTACTGAACATGCGGTACTGGATTTAATATATGAAACAGTTTCTAATTTAGATACAAATAAAAAATGCCTGGCAGTTTTTCTGGATTTAGCTAAAGCTTTTGACACCGTATCACATCATATCCTATTAAAGAGACTGGAAAGTATTAGTGTACAAGACATTATTTATAATATTCTAAAAAATTATCTCACAAATCGAACTCAAAGAGTAAAAATTGAAAATTGTTTAAGTGAAGCACAAACTATTACCATACCATGAGCGTACTACAGGGAACAGTATTGGGTCCAATCTTGTTCATTGTATACGTATGCAATAAAACAGCTGGTCTAAAAAATGTTCAGGGTCGCATAACATCTTACGCAGATGACACAGCTATGATTTTTATGGGAGAATCTTGGAAAAATGTTTATTCGGTAGCCGAAAGCAGTCTAAATATAGTTTTTCAATATCTGAACATCAATATGCTTAGCTTAAACGTCGATAAAAAAATAAATAAATCTACATATTTGTTAGATATGAGAAAATGTCTTTATATTTGTTCTCCAAAATGGAAAATGAAATACATTCTTAAAATATCTACACAGTCGATGTTATCGCGGAAAATATATAAGAAAATTAAATATTATGAGTGTCTACTGATTTCTACACTTTCTGGGGAGAACTTACGAGAGTAGTTCTTGATGTTGGTAATCAATAGCAGGATAACCTTAAAAGGCGTAATAAAAAAAAAAAATCACGCTACGACCCTTTCTTCTATGTGTAGATTATGGACCAGTTAATTAATACGTTGTCAAAAATGCGCTGTTCTTGACACTCCATACTCTAAATGCGGACGTATTTATTGAATAGCCCCTTATACGCTGGACATCATATTACTGAAGCATATTCTAGATGTGGTCTAGCAAAAGTAATGTTGCTTTAATGTACTTACATTTTCAAAATGTGCTGAGTTTTATATGAAAAAACTAAAGGTTCTATAACTCTTACTGACAGCTAGTTCGATATGGTTTAAAATCGTCACAAAAAGCATCAGGGCGGGAGAGCTTAAGATTTAGGCTAGATGACGAGGGATTTTCATTGGATTTTTGACACACAGGCGAGATTATTGTTGGAATCGCTTCGTTTTAGGGTGTAGTTGAACACCTTAAGTTTGCTTACAAATTAGTGAACCACTTGATTTTATAATTAACAATTAGTGAGTAAAAAACCCTTACTCTATATTTCTTTAAATACCTGCGTTTCTGCTAACTTTTAGTACAATACATGCATTAGGAAAATTGTTCATCATGGAATTGTTAAAAAAATGAGCACCGATAAATGTCGCTAGGCGCAATTGTTAACTTGAAAATGGCTTCCAAAGCTTTCAAAACACGTTATTTTCACTATTTCTTTACTCAAAAAACAACTGCACATAGAGGGCTTCTTGAAGATGGTGTCTATGTTGTCCCGATAATGCACAAAAAATTTCAGCAAGATCGGTTTATTACTTTTTGAGTAATTAACGATCTAATTTTTCTTTAATCCTTAATTAATAATTGTGCCACTTTTGGTAAAATCCATTTATAATTGGGAAACTCATTCAGAAAATTGAAAAAACTATTAAAAAAATGATATCCGTCGAAATTTTTGAAAAATCGCAATTTTGGTCGATTTTATGAGGTTTTCTACGCGTGAACCCTTTTTATGCGCGACATAAATAAACAAATATCTTGTTATATTTTAACTTTAGAGAATCCGCGCTTGCATATCTGAAAAGCTGCTATTATTCTACAAATTAAAAAAAAAGTTTAAGGTACTTAGAAATTTCGAATCTGTCAATTTTCTTAGAAACTGGAATTATTTTCTATATTTCCACTGCAAACAAAATTTGGGGGACTTTAGTTGAATAATGTAGTAAGGGGTCTAGCAAAAATAGCAGCACAATCACTTAATACAAATGCGGGGCAACATCAGGCCTATAGGTTAATTTAGGTTTAATTTTATTTAATATTGTACCACATACTTATATTTAAATGTAAATAATTCACCTATATCATAGTTGTCCATTTATGAAATAAACTTACAAACGAAAATTGTAAAATATAGAAAAATTTCAATATATATAAGTATTAGAAATCAATTGCTAATTCAGTATGTTGTGATGCTCCTGTATTTCAAGTTATTTAAATTGATGAGAGATCACTGAGCGGGGAGTTTTCACACACCCCGTTTCGCTTGTAGCATGTCATTGTCATGTAAATAAGTATTATAATTTTTAATTTTCGAGAGTACTGCTGTGCAAATGGAAGCAAGCAGTTATTGTAGAATTTGCATCATTTCCTCAGTGAATAAATTTATATATTATATTATGTGTTTACAATTTATATAGCAAATAAAAAACAACGTTTTACTGACTACTGGTCAAGTCAAGTAGATACATTAATTATCATTTTTAAATATTTTTCTGTACTATTTGGAGAAGATCTAATAAATACCAACAACAGATACTGGCGAGACAAATAGCTTAACAGAAACTATAGTCAACTGCTATATTACCAGTTGTGGTCAGATAGATATTGGAGAATCTGACCTAAATTTAATAAAAGTAGCATCTCTCCACTTTAATCCAATAAAAACTGATTGCGTTTTGAAAATCATCAGCGTTGCGTGTCGTCCAGCTGTAAGAAAACAAATATAAAAACCGTAACATATTTTCTGTATTATCGTCATAAAGAAAAATGTATAGAGCCCTCTTATCATTTGTATTAAAAAGTGTTTTTCGTCTCAAATTAACTTTATTATACTCTCCATTGTTTACTATTAGTAGGGGAGCTGGCAGCTACTTCGACTAACGTGTAAGGTACAAAGCTACAATTTTATGTATAAATAACTAAATAAAACTACTATATTTAGTTATTTGTGCAAAATGATTAACTACCACAGAGTAACGGCTCCATCAATCAATTTTATGTATACTTAATTTAATGGTAGTTAAATAAGAAAATCAATATCTGGGTTGGCGCGGTTGCAAAAGTACCCCCAAATTTTTGAAAATGCAAAATAATCATAAAAATTAATGTACTTTTACAAGGCTGGCGTTTGAATATGTTTTAATTTATATATTGTTAAGTATAGAAAAAAATTGTCAGACAATTATCTTGGTTACAAATACCTCCCAGATAAGCCTAAAGTTGTTAAGAAGGGTAGTATTCATAATGTCCTTGTACAAAGCTGAAATTTGGAGGAAATATTCTTCGACATACCTTCAGAAAGTATATTGACAGCCAGACAATTTGGTTGGTTACAAATAATACCTGCCAGATCAGTGCAATGTTCGCCATGTTGAATAGGAGTACAGGTGAGGTAGACGAATGTACATGCATGCGCGAGAAAGAAAGCCAACAGAAATTATGACTATAGTAAGAAAGAAGTGTTTTGTTATAGAAAGTAAAACAAATTGCAGGACATACATATGTTATATTATAATAATATAAAAGAACATTTTATAATAGAAAGTAATAATATTATTGAATAATATTGATCATCAGATGGGGATAGATATTTTGTCATTACTGCGGAATTTTTTTTATAACAACGATAATGATATCTTGCAGTATCGCTACTCTCGTCAGGTAAAACAACGTTATGGAATTTGACTTTATGTAATTTTATGATGTTTAATAACTAATGGCTTTTCGATAAAGTCTCGGGTTTAAACTTTAATAATTTCTCATTGTTCTGTTTATTTCAAAACACACAGATCATTTTTTGTACTTCCATTATTAGTAGAATAACAAAAATATTTACACTTTTGTCACCAATAAAAGATTACTGCACAGAACTGGGAACAAACTTGATACTGAGATATTAAAAAAAGACAATAATTAAGACTAAGCTATTAATTACTCCGAAAATACTTGCGTACAAGTACCGAGTGAATAAAAAAAGAACTTTAATGTAAAAAAACAAATATTTTACACGCAGTTATCAATGAACAACGCCAAAATGACTACAATTCATGGCTTTTTTTTAAAACCGTAGATTCTCGTAAAAGTTGACTTACTCCGAAATAAGCAGCGTTGCAACTGATAAACTTAATGGAAATTTGTCTTATGATGTATATAGTATCTATTTCCCAAGTACATAATGTAGACCCTGTATTTAGGTATACAAAAACTATTTCTATTACTAATTTGGAAATTCGGTCTAAAGCGCTGTTACCAGGTCACCAAGTCACACCCGAATTCGTGTACTGAATATTGCAAATGATATCCGTTTACGTATGTAGTTCACCAGATATGCTATGCGTTTACCTCAAAAGAAAGTAATCGATTGTTTACCTGGCTCACCATTACAAGCCCGCTGCCTGCTTTGGTTTGTTCATATAATTGCCGGTGGCATAGCCGTAGGTTAAATTATATTTCTTTACTTTTATTGAATCAGTTATGGAGTTGTTCATTAAACCAACATTATTTATTACAAATAAATAATTAACATTATGCCCATCAAATAATATAAAGTAGTAAAACAATCTTTACGATAATTAAAAAGTGATTTAAAAATTGTTGGTCAGGGCTTATTACAACCTTCCTTGACTGCACGCATTTTTTAAGGTTACCCGCATTTCACTAAAATTCGAATAAAAATTCATCCTAGACATTTTTGACCGCTCGCAAAGTATTCGAGCGCCCGCATTAAATAACGAGCGGTTAGGGAAAAAAATCTCTATTCTTTTATTTCTTTTTCTTTAAAGGAATAAAATCAACTACAAATTACATCAGTCAAGATACGTCATCTGTCATTTCAAACGCTGTAAAGTTAGGTATTTTTCGAAAATTGCCACGATGCTAAGTGCATTTTACAAACGAGTGATTGCTATCGTTCGTGTACATAAACGAAATGCAGTCAAGAATACCGTATACAGAAAGTGTTCGCAAATATGCCGTTCGCATCAATACGTATACGTGCATTGCGAAGCATGTCAAGAATAAGGCTGCTCTGTTATGAAGTATTCGCTTGTCAGCCTTTTTTATGATTGTCAAACTGACTTTAGATGACCTATATATAATCTGACCGAAGAGTCGGTGATGAAATATATGCCTAATATAAATATACCTTCTCTTTTTTGCGTATGCATCTACATTCATCTATCTCACCTGTACTTCCATTGAATATGGCGAACAATGCACTGATCTGGCAAGTATTTGTAACCAACCAAATTGCCTGGCTGTCAACATACTTTCTGAAGGCATGTCGAAGAATATTTTCTCCAAGTTTCAGCTTTGTACGAAGCATTAAGAATACTACCTTTCACAACAACTTTAGGCTTATCTGGTAGGTATTTGTAACCGAGAAGATTGTCTGGTAATTTTTTTCTGTACTTAGCAGTGCAAAAATTAAAACATTCAAACGCCAGCCTTGTATTTTTATGATTATTTTGCATTTTCAAAAATTTAGGAAGTACTTTAACAACAGTGCCAATCCTGCCAGATATTGATTTTCCTATTTAACTGGTATTAAATTAAGCATACACAAAGTTGTAGCTTTGAGCTTTGTACCTCGCACGTTTGTCGAAGTGGCTGCCAGCTCTCCTACTATTTGTTTACTACCAGATGCTAGAATTGCTGCGATTTTATCATATGACGAATATTTATGAAATATACCTCACCCTATCTAATCCAGCTATTTACACGAAAGGTTTTTGAATATCACGCGATAAATTTTCACGGGTTTTTCAGAACTAGTTATATTAATGACTGTTCAAATAACGTAATTTATTACACTTCATTTTAACAAATATTTTGCTTAATAGGTGCAAATTTAGTCAATTACTCTATATGAGAAATTTAGTGGTACGCGTCTCGAAGGTCTAATTTTAATGTATTGAGAAATTTCTATATTGAGAAAATTCGGTTCGAACTTGATTTTGTGTTATAAAGTCGATAGCGGGGTCTGTGTTATAATTAAAATTAGTAGAAGTTTAATTTTAAAGTAAAATTGATATATCATCTAATTTACAAAAAGTTCTTCGAATCTAAGAGACACTGTATATTGCAGTTTCGATATTTTGTATTCCAACCAGCACAATAATTTTTTTTTAGGCTGTTAGAAACGCGAAAATTTTATGCGGGGGTTAAATACCACTATAATTCTTACACAACCAAAAAGGGCTCCATTTCATACAACAGTTCAGTACTTTAGGAGTTTTCTTAGTAATTGGATTGTCAATGAGACATAGTGCACTGCGTTATAACATTGACAAAAATTCTGCATTTAACATTTTAAAAAAGTGGAAAATAAACGGTACGATTAGTAGAAATCCTGGATCATGGCAACAAGGGATATCCAACTTGACAAGAAACTAACTATTAACATGTTATTTAACCATTTCTATAGGTATAGATAGTAGGTGTTTCTGTGCTGCTGGATGACAGCATAGCTCCGATTCTCTTACTCGCCGGCGACCAGTACCTACTACTTGATCCAGGAAAATTCGTTTCTTCAGCAGCCTGAATTACTGAGTGAAATGGATTTTCTACTAATTTATTTATCAATCGCAAATCTTGCAATGAATTTTTACAACTGACAATGTTAAAAAAATTAAAGTTAGATGTACACAACTAGATTTTAGAAAAAATTCGATATAAGACTTGTCCTATTTTTGCTCACGGCAGTACACTGAGAAAAACGATAATTAACGTGTAATGTATTACATTTTCTGTAATATTAGCTTTTTAATTAGTTAAAGTTTGTATACCTACGAACAACTCCAAAAATATGAAGGATTGAAAAAACACGACGTTAATGAACCAAAAATATTGAAAAAGCGGTAGGGTATCTGAAGAAAGTAGAAGTAACATATTAATAAATGGATTTGAACCATTTTTTGTACGTAATAGAACAACAGCGTCGATTAGCATACGTGTTGTACTGCACCAAACAACTAACTTTTCGGAGAGTATTTAAAAATGTCCTTGGAGCTATAGGAAGATTAGGAATATTGTCTAAATGTTATTTGTGTCATTATCTTAATATTTTCTAATTCTCTGGGATTTCCTGCCACATGTAATTTTTCTTTTTAACCGATGCTCGAGAAATCTACAAAATATCACAATTAACCAGTATGTTGTTGGGAAATAACCTCTACGCCTGTGACCTTTACGTCAAAGGATCAGTTAGAGGTTGCTCTTTTTGACAAATAACACAAATGAGTATAAAAACTTGAAATTAAATATTTCGCCGACGTTTTGGAAATCTAATCTGCCTTTTTCAAGTTTTTTTTTAAATATTGTTTGCTGTGTATGATAAATACACAGCTCTAAGAATGTTTGTTATATTCAATATCCATAGATACTTACTATTTACATAGAACTGTTAATATAGTTAATAGTTTTTAAAATTTTTATACAATGTTAAGTTTGTGAAGTTTTTCTTTTAACATTGGTTCCATATTTTGAAAAGCTCTATTAATGCAGAATGAAAGACGATGCCCATGTCTTAAGTTGTTCTTTTATTTAAATTTTTGTTTCAATTTCAAAAGTGAAGGCATGAAATTTTCCTCGTTGGTATCCACGTACACTTCATTAAAACTATTAAGGTTGCATTCTCTTACTGTACCTTGTTGGTTTTCATTTTCTAGTTCAATATCACTGCTGGCAGTTGGAAGTAATACTGTCTCTTCTAAATTAGCCTCGTCATTATAACTGGAAAAATTACATGCAGGTTGGTCAAGAGAACTGCAAGACTGTAGAATTCTGTGGTATTTCTTTTTCACTAATCTTTTAAAATGTCCACTCGTTTTAATATTTGTTCACGGAGATGATACAGTTCATGTTTTAAAAGTTACTGGCATCATTAAGCATATTATGAGGTTATGTATGAACAGATTTTATAAGACAGAACTTGGAATAACTTTGTTCCTAGGAACTACATTTTTATTCTATAACCTCTTTATAAGAGAGCAAACCGGTGTAGTTATAGGCTAATTATAAAATAGTTTCGTGTCTATTGTGTACTGTTTTTACGTCTGCTTAAAGTAACAATTTTATTATTTTGCTTAAAGAACTTCAATACAACTGTTTATATAACTTGCATTACAACTATATTTTAACTTCAAAATTAAGAGTACTAGAATAAGTATACAACTGTATTACAATTTTATGCAATGCTTTCAAAGTATTTTTATAAAGGATTATATAAAAGGTTATACAACTGTTACTAAATTTGTATGTTTACAACAATTCTTTGTTCTATAGCATGAGCTGCAAGAACGTGTATATAACAGCTGGTACTGAATAAAAATGTTTTATTATTATTATTATAGAAATCCTTTATTTTTATGACAAGCGGCGCGGCGCTAGACGATAATTACAAAATAATTCCGTTTTTTAGTGGTCTATTTTGCTAGTTGGGATATTTGTATTCTCATATGATTAATCAATAGCTTTAGTAACACTGCTCCAAAATTATATTCTTCGAAGAAATCTCTCAAATCGTTCTGATTCTTAAACAGTTGTCAGATAAAACGAACGATGGTAGGCTTCTTAAAACATTTGTTTGCATTACTGAGTTTAAAGACGTATCAGAATCACAGCAAAGCAATGGGATGAACAAGAATCTAAGCCCATAACGGGGCAGGATTTTAACGGACACGAAATGTGTGAAAGTGCATATATTTCAGGCCAACCCTAGACATATAAATTTGTCGCTTTTATGTGAGTATAACAGCCTACGAAGTCTTAAGTTAATTCTAACAAAGAAGGAGGAAATATATGCGACAATATTTACATAATCTTTTAAAATTTTACGTAAATCCAGGCGTGCCTTGATTTTTAAGCTTCGATGAACTTATTTTTATGGATTTCTCTTGTTAGCACGAGCTGAATTGCTCTTATTGATAGTATGGTGGAGGATAATTTAATTTTTATAAAAATTCTTTCGTAAAATTTCTAAAAAGTTTATCAATACTTTTGATATTTGGAATTTTCTAATGATGTATATTTTAAAGGACCTTTTGTAGAATATATTCTGGTTTGAATAAAAAGCGACATAATGATTTCCGTTCAGAAATTTTAATGTAATATTTCTTTTTAAATTAATCGAATTTTGAAATCTTTAGGACTATGGTAGTGCAATCAAGTAGTGTTTTATTAGATAGAGATAGGACAAGGATGAGGAGGGTGTATTCGTCATTATAATTTTAGTTTTTAACTTTCTCCTAACTTAAAAAAACGAAACGAATGTTTTGTTTATGATGTGATTTGCGACACTATCAAGTGTTCTCTTGGTAGGGATAGATATGTTGAGGCGTGTTCAAGACTCACAGAGGAGCCGCCGTAGGAAGTAGGTTTCTCAGTGTTGTCTTCGGGATAAAAATATATAGTTGGCTACATGCGTAAAGAGGGGAGAGCAGGGCATGCCTTATTTTTCTAGATAAAGTTAAATGAAAAGTTTGGTAAGACTTGGGGTCTAAACCCGAAAATGATCTACTGGTCTTATCTTTCGGCTATGACACCCATAATCACCTATGCATCACATATGTGGTGGCCAAAAACTGAAGAAAAACTAACACAAAGAAAGTTGCAACGCCTTATCATTTTAGGGATTAGAGGAACAATGGGCTCCTGTCCCACAGCAGCTATGGAGGCAATGCTGGACCTACTTCCTCTACATCTGCATGTAAGGAAGGAGGCAGTACTTAGTTCCCTAAGGCTGCAGCAGGTACTGTCTCTCAGATCACCAGATCTGGTTGATCACTTAAGGATCCTGGAGTTAATCCAATTGGAATTCAATACTAAACCCACTGATTCAATGCCAATCAAGCGGGACTGACTGTCCGTTCGATGTGCTGATTGAGCCTTCGGATAAGCAAAGTCGAAGCCCTACAGTTGAAGAAGGGGTCACTCATCTGGTACACAGCTGAATCTAAGATGGCTGAAGGGATCGGCGTGGGCGCAACGGGGCCTAATTGCCGACTATACAGAGCCCTAGGCAAGACCCCAACCATCTTCCAAGCAGAACTTTCTGCTATAGATGTATGTGTCCAAGCACTGGCGTAGGCACGGATTTTTCACAGATAGTCCAATAGATAGAAGCAAAGCGAACCCTGTCACTCTTAAACGATAACCCTATAAAACCAAATGACCGAGGGAAAGCGAGTGCTGCAAATTTCGGAATTCACCAGATTTGCCTTAAATAATTTACTGCTCTTTCAAAATATTGGGTAGGCAGTTACCTACCTTTGCACACCACGAATTACGTCTATGTGCCCAGGAATGCATAAATAAAGGCATTCGAAGGGCAAAGATCTATATACTTTCAGACAGCCAGGTAGCGTTAAAAGGTCCTCAGGTCCTAATTTTTGAGTTTAAAATTGCCTGGAAATGCAAACAATCCCTGAAGCAACTGGCAAAAAACAACAACAACCTTGATGTGGTTGCCGAGGCATGAGGGAATAGAAGGAATTAGCCAACGCCCTTGCAAAAAAGGTGCTGGAGCCCCATTTTTTGGGCCCGAACCATTTTGTGGCTTAACTGAGGGGCACATAATGGAGGAAGTCCTAAAAGGGAAAAAGGAACAAAAAGAGGAATACTCCAAGCCAAAGACAAGCGAAAACGTTCATAACTTATTTGACAAAGAATGCCACAAGGCTTCTCGAACTCGAAAAGTCCTTAAGGCTGATGACAGGCCTTTTAACGGGCCATTTCCCCTTAAGAACATGGGCAATGATGATGATACGTGCGGAAACTGCGATACTGCTATAGAAACTGCGGAACATATTCTTTGCCAATGCAAGATGCTGGTCCACACTAGGCTAAAGTATCTAGAAAAGGTAGAATTAACGCCAGAAGACATAGGGAAATTATCCCCCAGGAAAATCATAAGCTTTGCAAAGAGCATGGGGTCTTGGGCAACAACTTGTTGTAGGGTAATTCAGAAAAGATCTTTTAGGTCGACGATAGGCTGATCAGAGCCGACCTCTTAAACAATCTATAAGTTAAATCGTAAACGTAATATATAACTTAATATATATAACATCATTATTCTCATGTAAAGTATGTTCTGGCATGATTAAAATAAGAAATGAACAGAAACACACCTGATTCAATTAAGATTTCATATTATTTTGACAGAATTACCCCACTCCCTCCTACCGAAAATGTTTTACTACGTAACGGTTTACAGCATGTACGTAAACCCTGCTCACGACAAAATCGAGCTTGATATTGTCAGTGTATCCATGGGATATCGAATTCGTCAATGCTCCACAAATATATAAGATATACATATTTTGACACAAGCAAAACAGAGCAATTTTTTAAAATTTATCACCGTACCAAATAACTATTTATTCACCAAAGACAGTACTTTTAAATTTCTGCTGTTAATGTGTATAAAATTTTAAGTACAGCTCTGCAAAATATCACTTTCCCATGTACTTACTTATGCTAAGGAGGCATATTTATGGCCAGTTTTTCTGGTCTTTTCTATGTGCACTAAACATATGTAGTCAAGTATCATATATAACATAATAAATGATCTCATTGATCTGGCGGTGACTGGCCTTAGTAGCGGAAATAGGCCGGCGTTAAATAAGTGAATAAAGAAAAATGACTAACGCAATGCAATTCACAATGATTAAGGTATTCACGATCTAAGGATAGCAAGGATATTCAGTTCAATTATTAATGAGTTTCTTTGTATTGAAACACATTCTTTATAGAATTTTGCAAACAGCAGAAATAGTATCTGAGAACTAACAGAAACTATGTGTAAACATATTAATAAAATCTTTGCATTCTTTTGATAATTCTGGTAATGCTAGCAAATTAAAATCCTAAAATTAATGTGTTTAATTTCTTATTTGAAACATCTTTATGAGTGGCTTCGTGCCTTTCTGATGAGCTTCAGAATAAGGGCGAAAAACGTTTCAAAGCCTAAGCATGTCCAAAACAGAATGATAGATTTCATGAAAATGTAATCCATTAGAATGAAAATTTTTTTAGACAAGGTAGGTAGCATTAGTAGCTCGCGGATATTAGCTGCCCGAGCGAGCGAAGCGAAGCGAGGGCAGCTGATAGCTAAGGGCTACTAATGCGTTTCTGCATCTGTGATATACAACTGCCTAGCATAAAACAAAACCGAAAAGAAGGAAAAATAGAACAAAAATCTTTATAATTATATCTATTAACAGGGAAAAATATAACAAAAATCACAAATTATTGTTATTTTATACCTTTGTTGTTTGTTTGGATTCCTAATTTTGATTTAAATCGACATTTAATGAAGAATTATGCGAAACGTCAAAGTATGCAAATGACAATAAAAGGTGTCTAGAAAACTACAAATTCGTGTTGTTATGAGTTTAGCGATCCAAGGGACGATAAAAGTTAATTTTGGTCATATTTTTAGGGTTAATATGATTCATTTTCACATATGCTAGGCGAAAATATTTATTTTAGACCTTTGTTCCCATTTTTAACTGAATATTCATGACCGTAGGGGTTATGTAGATACTAGTTTAATCTGCATAGCCGTAGGGGACTGTGTGGATGCTAGTTGTTGAATGAGAATTTACAAATAAGAAATTATACAAATTCCTTTTAGGATTTTAATTTGCTAGCATAACCAGAATTCAGGTCATCGAAAGAATGCAAAGATCTGATTAATATTTTTACACATAGTTTTTCTTATAGTACTTATAGATAGTTATTTTTTCTGCTGTTTGCAAAATCCTATAAAGAATATGTTTCAATACAATTATAAGCAAACAAATAACAATTCACTTTAAAAAAGAATTTCCTTGTTATGGTAACAGCCTCTGCTGTGTTCTATTGTTCTGGGGTTTCGGCTAATATATTTTGGCGATCCGGCAGACTTATTCGCTAACGTTCTCACTTATTCTATAATAACGTCGATCGTCTGTCTCGGTAAATAACCTTAGGCATTTAGTTCCGCTGTGCCTAAAGGAGTAGTGTCGATCTGCTGTTTCGACGGACACTCTAAAAGGAGAATATTGGCGGTTTTTCTATAAACGAACTTCGATAAGTCATTGCGTCTAGTGAAGCCGCTCTGTGAACAGCTTCATTTACGAATCGTACCTTTTTTGGTGTAACTGTCCAAATTCATTTTATCATAATACTGTCATTAGCAATGTTAATACGAATAAGTTGAGACTTTTGGCGAAAGACAAACGAAAATCCGCTAAGGAAAAAGGTACACTTTAATTGAACCTCTTTTAAAAAAGAAACCAAAACATTATTTTTTAATTCATATTACTTTCTTAATTTAACTGACTGTTATGCCATAGGGATAATATATTTTAGGAATCTGCGTTTTTAAATATTACAAAATCATTTCATACTATGTGTAGGTATATGGCAAAATTACTTCTAATCACACCATCAAATTGATAAGCCCACATCGATTTAACACGTGCAAAATAAAGCTGTGGTGGCGCATTAAAAGCTTCTAAGCTTTCATATGTCACTCTTCGTGTCGGAGCTCAGTAGGAAGCTTTTAAAAATAATTACTGACAATCAGTGTTTGTACACTTGTACCTTTTATGTAAAAAATTGCTGATAAAAGTGCTTACGACCGTATGGTAGTGAAAGTACCCCTCTATCTCTCTTCCAACTCTACAGTTTTATGTTTGTAAATAGTCAGCATAGAAGATTATCTGTATATTTCTTAGGGAAACTAGCATATGTGTTTATATCAATTCAGTTGATACAGTAGATATATTTCTTGCCTGTGTGTATGTCGGGTTCGAGTCAAGATTTTCTTCTTGGTCCTACTTTTTCCTCTTTCTTTTCAATTACGTATATTCTTTCTCTCTCTTCTCGATTATTTTCTACATTGCTCTCTGCTGTATCTTCCCTCATATTTCCATAATTCATTTTTTTTTGTGTCCAGGTGGTAAGTGCTGTAAATGTACTCTATTTCTTCTTAATATTCCCTGTTCCGTTTCTACATTGAGTGATCGTGATTCCTCTGTCCTTAAAATTTTCCCTCCTTTATTTTCTGTTATTATCCATACTCTGTCACCTACATGCAATTTTTCCAAGTCCCTTACCCGATGTCTTTTGTCATAGTTTGTCTTTTGTTGTTCTTTATCCTTTTTCAAGTAATTTACCAATTTCTGGACCTATACGTAAAAGTAAATTATTTATTTTTAACTTTTGTTCGGTTCCACTTATCCCAGATATTATCCTGCAGTAATCATAGTGAGTAAATCCATTGTTCCCAATCAGATTTCTCAAATGTGAATTTCTCTACTGTGGGGATAGAGCTGAATGTTTTACTTGTACTTAAAGAAAAGCGAAGATCCATAACTAGGAACTAGGATATTGACTTATAGAAATACAATTTTATCATATGGAGTTTCTTTCAAACTGGAAAAAATTAAAGAAATTTTCCCACAGCTATGAGATCTGTAAAAAGTGAAGCATTTGGGTTGTCTGAACATGACTTTTACCCCCCGCTGTTCTAACAAAGGATAGTTTTGAGAAATATATACATACATACGAATTTTAGCGTCTTTTCGCCCTTTTCCCTATTTTGAGGAAAAACTATGCATTTTGTTGAAAATATTGAGAGAACAAAGTTGTAGAGCATAAAATTTCCTACAAATGTTGTCTTTACGTTTTTGTTCGAATGCCACATAGTTTCGCCGCTAGAGTACGCGAAAGAAATATATGTATACAGGGTGTAATTAGCTTTATGTCATTAAAAAAATCTGGTAATAGGGACCGACTAGACAAACAGAAAACCTATATGACCTTTTTCTCTAGGGGCACTTTGAAAAAAACTGACCTGGGTTTACATTTTTAATGTTATGGTAGGAAAGATTTGAGAACCACTGTTTTTCAGGGTCAATGGATGTTACAGTTCCGAATATTAGAAATAGAAAAGTGCGGCACTTTGATGGGATTATTTGTATTGAACTTTTTATACCACTAATTATGAAAATGTAAATAATTCCTTCTCTTTCGGCACAACGCAAGCATAGCATGGCCGCAGGGGTTTAAATAGGATTTGTTTACATGTGTTTTTTAATTTGGAACAAAGCTATTGTAGCTTTTATTGTCGTTTATAAGAATTTATAAAATTTAAAAGTGGTTTATTAACATTTTTAACATTGTGTTAAAAGCTTAAAAAAATTAGTAATTGTTTTATGAAATTGGAAAACGAACATTTAGTCGTCCGAGATACGATAACAGAGAATAGTTGTGTATTTTAAGTTAGGAAAAAATCTGATTTTTTAACGAATTGAGCGCATAATTTTTCCCAATCAGGTATCGAAAACTAAAAATCAAGTCTTTGGTCTTTATGAAAATCAATGTAAATAATAATAAACAGATAAAAACAAGACAACGAATACTAATAATAATAACCATACCTTTAATGCCCAATAGGTAACACCCAATAACTGAACAATTCTTTTGAATTTTTTACAAAAATTGTTCGAAATGACCTCCATCTCCACGTATACACATTTCGGTACGTTTAACTAATAACATACTTACTCCCTTCAACACATTTGGTAAATTAGGATCATTTTTTATGGTTTCTATGCACATTAAAATACGTCGTTGCAATTCTTCTAAAGCTCTTCCGCACCAGCTGCATTTCCACCACTTTCTCCATGTACCAAGTCCATAATCGCGAGCTCTGAATAAGTGTAATCTCCCATAATGTCCAAAATCTGCGTTTTAAAACACCACACTAAACTGTGAATTAACGTTATCAATAAAGAAAACAAAAAGAAAAACTTGGTCCAAAATCCAAAAAGTAACACAAAAAACACGAACGAGAAGTAGTGTCTTACGTAACCAAGCACTAACGACTTGAACGATAAGTCAATGAAATAAATCTTAACATAAGTGGCACAAAATTCAAAAAGAAAACAGACAAAACCAAGGAACGGGTACGTCGCGTCATGCGTGCGTTCTTTACCAAGTAAGGACAAAACTGAAATTATTACTTGAGAATATTACAAGGGAGATATAGCACCCCTAATAGGATAATTGACCGCGAAGAAGCAAAAAACATGACGATGTCCTCTGTCGGTCGTTTTTAACTGCTTTGTCGGCATACTTATTTGCAGGAAAGTCAGAGTATCTCGTGCGACAAGACGCGAGGCAATAAAACCTACCCCAATATGCCAGCAGTTCTCAAACTAGGTTATTAAGTATTTTGGAAATTTTTGTTTATTTTTTTTCTCCAAAACTATGAGCTTTATACCCCATGTTGTATAAGGTTTTTTTTGTTTGTCTTGTCGTTTCCTACCACCAGTTTTTTTTAATGACATGCAACTAATTACACCCTGTATATAGACTTTTGCGCCTTTTTTAGATTTTCAGCCAAAATTATGAATTTTGGATAAAATTATCAGGAGCGCAAAGTTGTAGAGCATAACATTTCCTATAAGTTTTGTTTCTATGTTTTTTACGTCTTTTTTTCGAATTTCGCATAGTTTTGCCCCTAGAGGGCATGAAATAAAAATAAGTATAGACTTTCGCGTCCTCTAGTGGCGAAACTATACGAAAATCGGACAGAAACGTAGAGACAAAATTTGTGGGAAATTTTATGCTTTACAACTTTGCTTTCCTGATATTTCTCTATAAAATGCATAATTTTGGTTGAAAATCTAAAAAAGGCGCAAAAGTATTATGTACATATTTCTTCCGCTGCCTCTAGCGACGAAACTGTATGAAATTCGGACAAACACGTAGAAACAAAATTTATAGAAAATTCTATACTCTACAACTTTGCTCTCCTGGTATTTTTCAACAAAATGCACAGTTTTTCCTAAAAATAGAGAAAAGGGCGAAAAAGCGTTAAAATTTCTAAAAATATGTTTCTAAAAAACCACCCTTTTTAGAACTGCGGGGGGTGAAAATCATGTTTAGACAACCCAAATTCTTCAATTTTTACCGGTCTCGTAGCTATGGAAGTTTTTCCATAAAACAGCGATATTTTAACTAATTTGAAGGGACTAATGAAAAAGAACATAAGTTATGTACCAAGTATTGGTCTTAATATCATCATTTCTCTTCTGTCACATTCAACACCTCCTAACATTTAATATAATTGATACTCTACAATAGAGAAATAGATTAATCCACACACAAAAT
Source organism: Stenurella melanura (assembly GCA_963583905.1). Lineage (NCBI taxonomy): Eukaryota > Metazoa > Arthropoda > Insecta > Coleoptera > Cerambycidae > Stenurella > Stenurella melanura. Next base: position 135,107,129 of record OY757311.1, read on the forward strand.
GTAATGCATTCTTGAAGGTAATAAATTTATCTTTAATTTGTTTTCATTAATCTCCCCGACCTATGAATATGGGAAATTACTACAATTCGGTCAAAAGCTAAAACTGAGATAAGACCAGATTTTTGAGTTTTGAGGCATAGGATTATTCATTAGAAACACAGGAAAATTTTCCTATATGTCATATTTTAATTTTTTCTTCCCTTAAAAATTAGTGGAATTACAATCGTTTAAAAAGTATATTCAATTCACTGATACCGCCGAGACAAAAACAGTTACTTAAAGTTACTTAAAATCGACAGTCTACTCCAACAAATAAAACAACGTCGATGATTTAAAAGATAGAATAATGCAAGAAATTAATCAAATCACCCCGGAAACGATACAAAATATTTTGGATGAATTTCAGCAACGTCTCCATTATTGTCAAGAAGCAACGGGCGCCCAGTTTGAACATTTGATTTAAACTGTTTTATGTTGTTTTGTTTACTTAGTAACATTAGTAATCTAATATTTTTCAATAAAAAAATTAGAGAAGTTCAAAAATCTTGTTGGAGAATAAAAACCCGTTCAAATGAGCTATCATCACACGCACCATTGTTCCATTTCCATTTAAAATTTTTAAAGGGGTAGCTGTCACTCTAAGGGGGTTAAAGGGGGAGGTATCAAATTATGCTCCAAAAATTTGATTTTAGAATTGAGAACAGCTGCCTAAGGAATCACTACTTCCACATCCAGATTTTCCTTCAAGTCTCTTTAAAGGTAAACTTTTTGACAATATTTGCACTTTAGTATGCGGAAATAATTGGTCATGGAATTTTAATAATATTTGCGGCAGATGTCATAAAAAATTTTATAGAAGTTGCAATTTAGCAAGATTCGTTAAGAGATTGAAAATGAGCTTGGCTAACTTTCAAGTCCGGCATGATATTTAGAAAATCTGCAAAATGTGCGGGATTGAAATAAAGGAAAGTTTTAGAAATTTTCAAACTTTTACTAAACTGCGGGAAAAAAAATTTTTAAGTTAAACTCAGAGTAAGTGTAATAGGCTTTACATTAATATTCCACAAAAAATGGGTTTCATAAAAATGCGAGAACATGAATCTAGATATCAAAATTGATCAAATATACAATTTTTTACAAAAACGATGCTAGGCGTCGGTCAGCGTCGAGACGTAAAAATGCAAGAACATGAATATAGATATTAAAATTGATTATATACACAAGTTTTACAGAAACGACGCAAGGCGTGGGTCGGCGTCGAGACGTAAAAACGCAAGAATATGAATTCAGGTATCAAAATACACAAGTTTTACTAAATCGACCCTGGACGTCGGTCGGCGTCGAGACGTAAAAATGCAGGACTATGAATCTCTGTATCAAAATGTATCAAATACACAAGTTTCACTAAATCGACACCAGACGTCGGCCGGCGTCGAGACGCAAAAATGCAAGAACATAAATTGAGATATCAGAATTGATTCAATACACAAGTTTTACAAAATCGAGGTTAGGCGTCGGCCGGCGTCTAAACGAAAAAATGGAAGAACATGAATCTAGCTATCAAAAGTTATCAAATTCAAAAGTTTTACAAAAACGACGTCAGGCGTCGGTTGGAGTCGAGACGTAAAAATGCAAGAACATAAGTTTAGATATCAAAATTTATCAAAGACGTAAGTTTTATAAAAACGACGCTAAGCGTAGGTCGGCGTCGAGGTGTAAAAATGCAAGAACATAAACTTATATATCAAAATTAATCATGTAGAAGTTTTACATGAACGACGCAAGGCGCAAGGCGTCGAGACTTAAAGATACAAGAATATGAATCCAGGTATCAAAATTTATCAAATACACAAGTTTTACAAAGCAATCTGGTAAGAGTACAGAAGTTTGGGATTTGGTGTATATACTAGAAGCAAAGGCTTCAGGTTTTTTTATAATATTTTCCATCCCCCCCACCACCCCCACTCCCTTATTGAAAGAGTTGATAAAACTAAATTTAGATTTTCACTTGAAATTTGGTATACGTATATTATAACGATATCTGAAACTAGATTATATTTTGACATGATTGCGTTGAAGGACCCCCCACGGTAAGTAGAGGTAAATAGGGAAAAATAAGTAAAGCAAGCTGGTAAGAGTACAGAAACTTGAAATTGGGTATATGCCCTAGAGGCCAAGGCCCAAGATTTTTTAATAATATTTTTCAACCCCCCACCACCCTTATTCCATTATTAAAGGGGTTGATAAAATAAAATTGAGATATTCACTTAGACCTATGTATTATAACGACATCTGGAGCTAGATTATATTTTGAGATGATTCCGTTGAAGGGTTGGTGTTAAATAGGATTAAATAGGGGAAAATAAGTAAATCAATCTGGTACGAATACAAAAATTTGGGATTTGGGAAGCCAAGGCTTCCGATTTCATTCTAATATTTTTCAGACCCCCACCACCTCCGCTTCAATATTAATAGGATTGATAACATAAAATTGAGATATTCACTTGAAAGTTAGTAAACATATGTATTGTAATGACATCTGTTTGAGATGATTCCATTGAAGGGGTGGGAGGTGGTAGGTTGTGAATAGGAGAAAATAAGTAGGGTAAACTAGAAACTTCATTGTTAATGTATATGGTAGAAACCAACGCCTTAAACTTTTCCATGATATCTGCCTTAAATATTAATACTAGAGTGCAAATCTAGTCAAGATGTTTCCTTTAAAGTGACTTGGATGAAAAATCTGGATGTGGAAGTAGTGATTCCTTAGGCAGCGGTTTTTTTAACTGAATCTTCATAGCGTAGGGAGTCATGTAGATGCTAGTTTAATCTGCTTACCCGTAGGGGACCATTTTGGATGCTAGTGTTATAATGAGAATATCAAATAAGACATTGGACAAATTTATTTTGGGATTTTTTATTTGTTGGCAAACCAGAAGACAGGTTATCGAAAGAATGCAAAGCTTTAATTAATATTTTTTACATATCGTTTTTCTTTTAGTTCTCATAGATAGTTTTTTTCCGCTGTTTGCAAAATCCTATAAAGAATATGTTTTATTACTATAAGCAAAAAAAACACTTTTAAACAGCCATGTATTAATTAGTATATGAACTTCCAATTTCCTGCACTACCTCTTGTTTGAGCTTTGGAATATATTTTCATTTTTATTTAATTGTGAGCATATAAATGACACCAATCCACATATATTATTGATCATCTTGTATAAACGTATATACAAACAACGAGACAAACAATCTAGATCATTTAGCTGATTACGGCAAACATATCACGTGAATCATGAAAGTTCTGTTAGCCATGTTATTAATAATAATTATTTTTGTTTACGCAGATGTGCGGGTTATTAATATGTCGGTATAATTTTGATACTAAAGCGTTACACAGCAGATAATATTTATCACGTTACTCTCAAGACTATTTTTTCGCGTTTTTGCACGGTACAGTTAAAGTGATTTGCGGGAACGCCGAACGTAGTGAAGTTAGAAGTAGAACCGGATAGTGGGAATTTGCTATCTTACTTAGTGCTGCTGTGATATGAGAAGTTTTTTAGTTCTTGGAGAAAACTGAAAGATAAAAGGTGAAAATACTCCTTTATTCTAGAAGGCAATTAACCACCATTAATTAAATGACTTTTGTAAAACATTTTGTACACTATCTGGTCTGAGAGGAGAATCAAAGCAGGGATTATTGAATACAAATATTATACTATTTCACCAACTCATGAAAATCTCTTAATATATCTAGGGAGAGGGGTATATAATAAATAATCTAAACACTCAACAATTGATAATTGAGACCACCTGCCATTCATCAATTATAAGACAAACATAGCACTTATTGTAAACAACTAGAGCCACACCACACATTTGACTATTCAAAATATTCAAATAAATGTGAGGTTATCTTCTTCTTATTTATATCTTTTTGGGTAATAGGTTTTATGGTGGTTGTTAATAAATCCAAGAAATCTTAATATAGGTCAAATGGTGTTAGACCAGATCAACTGGTATTAGACGGTACCAAATGGACTCACATAAATGTGAGAGGTCTTAAATTGGTTGTAATTAGTAGCAAATGCTCTTGTACGAGAGGATTGTGACAATCTTAGGATTAAATACTCTTATTGTGGTATTGCCGGCAACCAACAGGTTTTAATCAAAAATCGCCATTTTTCTACAAAGATATCTTTGTAAACAAAAACTGCCATGTTGGAATTATTCAAGTAAACAATTAGTTAGTTGCAATTTTTGCAACAATTTATGAGTAATAAGGACTAAAATCATGATTATTATTACTAACGTGTGATTTAAGTTGATATCAACAAAAAATAAACTTTTTTTTAAACAATTAATTTTAAAATATTTTTTATAATTTCCAAAATTTTCAATATTTTTGAAGGTCTTCCATATTTTTCAGCCTACTAGTTGTGATATCATCAGTACAATTTAATGTGCAACTAAATTTTCACTCGTGGTGAGTACCTATATTGAACTTGATATTTTTAACCAGTATAGAGAGACCATCAGCTGAAAGTTGAACAACAGCAAATGCCTAGTATAACATTCATTACCAACATGCGACTAATTTGCCAACATTGCCAACTTAGTTTTAATATGATGGCAAGCATAAAACCTTTTTATTAAAAATAACCATATTAATAGAGCAAATAGCATTTTTAAGTGGAATTCTAAAGCATTTTAGTTTTATGATGACTTTAGGAAGTGGTTTTATAATAGTTTAAACAACGATTTGTAGATAGTCACGTAAGGCCAAAAGTATGCTTTTAGGTTATATTGGTTTTATGGATAGTTTTATCAAGGTCTTCAGAACGTTACAAATGTTGTTTAGAATAAAACCAATTGGTTTTAAAATTGCTTTTAAAAAAGGCCCTCAGAACTCTTTTAAGAATGGCCCCTCTTAGCTTTATACAAGCTTTATAAAGGTTTAATAGCGTTTGTCAAAGATATATAGTTTTATCAGAAGTTTTATTAAATAGACTTCAAGAGGTTCTGAAGATCACGATAAAATTTAAATTGCTACTTGGGAAATATTATCCAGTATGCGTTTTTTAGTTTATGGTGACGGTTTCCATTCTTGTGGGTATCAAGTAGCAAACGTGTTACATGTTTGTGATATTAGTTTATCACATTCTCCATAAATAATAACCGAATCTAGAAAGTCTTCGTGGGTGTAATTTAATCGTCTTGGCATTTCTTGACATAAGAGAATGAGTGACATTAATGATTGTTTCTAATCATGGCTAAGTTGATGGCAATTCTTACTAAAAATTCTTGAACATTTAAGAAAATCGCCAATATTTCAATAAGTTGTAACTTTATCCCCTACAATGCCTATACTAGAGAAAAGAAAATTTAATTTTACATAACTTGGTGTAAAAAAATATAGGTTGTTCCATTTGAAGTAAAAAAATTATTGAGATTTGAATTTGACAAAATGTAATCTTGGGTTCTTCCTTTGTGTCAAATAGCAAACGAGGATCACCTACACGAAGAAAGTTATAACTGTTTTTGCAAACCATTGGACCCGTCAAATTTTTTATAAAACGTCAATTATCTCCGAAATTGCTGGATTTAGGTATAGGGTATGCTACACATCGACTTTATGGTTATTTCGAAAAGTCGAAAATATATAGAATAAGCAAGTTGGTATCGATTTCCGGTATAACCGGAAGCACTACATGCTTGTAATTATTTTGATTCGATTGGTCACACTGACTAGGAATTTTTTGTTACATACTTTTTCCTATATCGATCCATTCAGTTCCCGGTGAAACACTCTGTATATATACCAGGAGTTCCAAAGGGGTTAAATATTTATAACAATCCAAAACGCATATTTCCATCTCGCTCTGCAAAATCTTACCCTTAATAATGAAAGAAGGATAAGTAATTTTTATGCCACTGAAGTTGTATTTCAAGAAATGGCGGAGGAGCCGGTGCTTTGAAAATCGGGCCCCATATTCTTGCAACACTATTATCTATCAAGCCATTTATACATTTTAAAGAAAATTCATTACGCAAAATATCAAGATTATCCGACTTTCGTACAAAAGGAAAGCAAATATAAGTACTTTTTGTAAAAATCTTTCCACGGGACCCTCGAAAAAGATCTGGACTCGGGGGAAATCCTTTCCCCGTGTCAGGCCTGTACTTTTCCTAGCTACTATTAGCTATACAAATTACCCAACACAAAAATTTCGTTACAATGATTTTATTGCAAACATGTAACAAATTGGGAAAATTCATAGTTAAATGTATTAATTTTTACTCAGCAAGTAACAACAACCTAACCTTAATTTATAATTAGTTCTTCTATCGAATTGTGTATTTTGTTAGTATTCTATTTACAATTAGTTTTGGATAACTTTTTAAAGGGTTTGCGCAAATTGTGTAACACAAAAATTGTGAATTAGTGTCATTTAGTGATTGACATAGTTATAATCAGTTTGGTACCGTTTGTTCCGCAAGTAGTAGAGCCTAGAGCCCGCTACGATGCATTTTAAAGGAGGATAGGTCGACTAAAGGGTATACAAAAACGAAAAAAAATTCTTATGTAAAATTTTCTGCTGGATTAGAATTTGGAGCTCGCCAGTTAATTCGAAATTGCGAAATTGAAGAAAAAAACATATTTTTGTTAAAACTCGGAATAGCATGAAAATGTGTATTTTATTATTTCTTACGCAGTATCTCGAGCCTTGTGAGAGATATTGATCTCAAATTTTATAAACATATTCCTCTAATATTGTTCTTGACTGATCTATGAAGAATTGTTTTACCGTGGTATCTTTTTTATAAAAAATATATAAACTATACATGTTATGCAAAAATACGAAAACGAATCGTAAACTATAGTAAGCGAGAAACTTTTCTATTATTAAAGATAGAAAGATAGCATAACGACAAACAGTGAAGTTTAAAGTTCAAGGAAGTTTTTGGAAACTATATTTCTTTTTGTTGCTGTTTAGTTTAGTCGCAAATGAATTGTTAAAATTTGGCGCGCCCGCAACACGGAGTTTCGCTACTAATATTAGTAACTTAACTATTCAGTATGCCTTCTCGAAAGAGTTACATTGGGTACGGAATAACTGATGCTTCTCAAAGAATTAATTCATCGAAAAGGAACACGCTTTTTTGTTTAATTTCAATTATTAATTATGAAACACACATTAAAAATAATAAATTCATATATTTCATTTAGATTGGATATATTTGTACACAAAGAGAAGAAGAATTAAAGAATTGTAAGAATGAAGACGTGATTTTTTAAAGTAACAAAACCGAAAGGAACATGTTTCAATTTTGTATCAGAAATAAAAAATCATAATACCTAAAAGTATGATATGAACTAGTATATACATAACAAATTAATTGCTAAGAGAACACAAAAATATAACGATATTTATTAAAAACATACTGGAAGATTATACAAATTTTGACATAAATTCATAAGTGGACATCAATTTGTCACAGCCACCTTATTTACCTATCTTGTGTGTTAAGCTACTTACTGTTATTGCTAATATCATAATGTCTCCTAAAAAATATTATTAATTGGAGAATTTACGCAAATATATCTTCGTGGCTATGTACGCTTTTCTATTGTCGATAAAAAAAATCACACAAAATATTCCATTCCACACCTATGTGAACTTTTAAAATGTTATAATGTTTTTGCAAATAATGATGTCTTGGAACATTTTGCTTCGCACATGCAACTAATTATGCATCGTACTTTTTGCAGTACGGCAACGACAATGATGACTACTACAGTTATATGTTTTACATTTACAAAATTAATGTAAATTGAAACTTTTAGGCTTTGATTAGTTGGTCATCATTACTGGAACCATACTTTTGTCTAAATGAAAAATATTAGGCAGATGTGGATGAATCTTATGGGATGTTTTATAAATTGTAATCTGGAGAAAATCTCTTTTCGCATGATAGAAGTCATTTTCTGTTGGAGGAAGGAATAGCTCGAGTAACTGTAGACAAAATTTTACATCCTTAATAAAGAGCACTAACTATTGGTATGAATAATGTAAAAAAATATTAATGCACTGAATGCATTTATACGTGAAAGAAATTATAATCAATTATTAGATGAAAAATCCATTACATTTAAGTGTCGTAAATTTAAACGTCATACGTTTTTCTTAATTCCTTTTACACACAAAATCTCTTGATTTTAGTTTTAAAAAATTGGTCATGCAATATTTATGATATTTCAGTTCGTGAGCTATCATATTGTTACGCATTACCACCCCTTAAGGCCTGGCGAGTGATACGCCCTTGATTATTAAATAATGAAATTAGGTGCCAATGGTTAGACAACCAGTAATACACACCATGATGTCTTCTGGAAGCTTGTAGATGCTTCTATATTGTTCTGGAATTGGAAATCTCTGGATGAATCTAGAGGCAATTTTGGGATATATAAGGCGAAATCGACGGCGGAGAAAAGAAGTTCTATTGAAAGTGAAGTTTGGTAACGAAAGTGTGGTTAGAAGTATTGTCATTGTGTAATCAGTAAATTATTATATAAAGTGTTAGTGTTTATCTCTTGTTGAAATTATTTTGAAACCCACGGATTCATACAGGGTGTTTCCTAGGGGCGGAAACACGTAACACACGTCGTTGAATTTTATTGTGTCTTTTTAGCCCTTTTTAAAATTTGTATCTGTCTATTAAATCCCTGTCTTTATTGCACAGAAATCACACCTTTATATTAAAAATGTAAATATTTTTCGCTTTAGTTCTTAAATAAAGTAGTTCAGTTTTATTTGGAGACAGCTCTTTTCCTTTTTTTTTTCTAAAATTCTCGCATGTAGGAACTCATAGATTGTGCGTGAAACACGGGATTTTTACTTAAAGGTAAGTGCTTGTTTTGTATTCCGTGCCCAGTGTTATAGAATACAAATCCGTTTTTGTATTTACCGCCTCTATTAATGAATCAAAAGCCTCACTCGTTACATTTTGTAATGTTTCGGCACTAAATTTTGAACACATGAGGATTGCCTTATAATCCATTTTTGAAGTATTTGTTCGAATCAAATAATAAGTAATACAATGAGATGAATTATTTCAAAAACCATCTTCCATGATTCAAGCGATTCTAAATATTTGCTAAAAAACACTATATAAAGTGACTTTCCAAGATAACTATAATAAGAACTGAAGAAAACACTTGTTCATTGCCGGCATTAGCCAGCAAGATACACTGCGATACCAGTGTTACGCTCGGCAACCAGCTCTAGTGTGGAAAAACTAACAATCACATAAAAAAATATTTCAAAAAAAAGTTTCTTTGAACTTTAAACCCCACTTTATTTCGGTTCACCACCCTTCTAACTTGTAAGTTTGTCGCATATTATATTTTACGATGCATTTTACATATGTATTTTCATTTTCTTTGTAGTTTTTGCAGATAAATAAATGCCTTTTTCTACAATTTCGCGATTCCAAATGAATTGGCGAACTCAAAATTCGAATCCGGCAGGAAGTTTTACATATGAATCTAGTTTTCGTTTTTGTATACCCTACAGTCGACCCTCCCCCCCCCCCCGTCGATTTCGAAACCGTAGAGCTCCTACTAAAGTGAAACAAGAACAACATGTCTAGTCGCTTTTATCTCTCCCGATTTCGAGTCTACGCAGGGAATGGTTGTTGGGTTGATGTGTATTTGCATGTGTCCTAGTTGAGTGGTGGAATAGTGATAGCTAAACTCCGCCAGGACGTTAATAGAAATGAGGCGATTAAATAAATAAAATAAATACGTCACATAGCCTGGATCTCTAAATGAATGAAAATTTTTATGATTATTAGTAACATATAAAAATCATAAAATCTATAGTTACCAAAAGTAGGAATAACACTGATGTATATATTTCAAATGTGGCGTCACGTCACGTTTGTTCGGACTACCTGCCCCTCCTCATCACATATCATCACGCTAGGTAATAATATTATTCTAATTTTTATTTCATATTGCTTTGAGGCTAGTTTTACTGTACTATAAAGGCTTCGATTTCAGCAAAATATGAGTCTGTTATTTGTATTAATCCAACGCGCAACGTTTAGGGTATACATTTCGATTAGAATAAGCAGGTAACGCTGCCGATTGATGCAAATTGCCCATTTGGTCTAAAGTTTTGTCCAATAACACAATTTTAATTACAGATACAAGATACATTTTGCGTACATTTTTTCATATCTTTAACAGGAAATATCGTTTGGGTGAAAATGCATATTTTCCTTCATCGCCATGGCTTATCGGATTTTAAATAATATGCCGGAAAGAGATTTAAAAAAGCAGGATACCTGAACATACTATGGTACATATATACGTATTATGAACTTTTCAATTTTCTGTTTTCCTCTAAATATAATACAGAAAACACACCCACCATAAAGTTCCAAACACGCCGAATAACGAATAAAAAAAATAAAATATTTCTGAATTCCAATATAGAAACCCGGCGGCCCTTGAAATTTACAAACGAATCCTTTTAATACATATTTTTTATCGCCATTTATTGAATGATGAATACTCTAACTGCGGACTGCGGATTAACCGTCCTATACGTTTCCTAATAAAATATTAAAGACCCGACAAGAGTAAGATTTTTGTGAATTTATGAGTCAAACCAAAGACAATTTACATTTCATGAATAGTAAATATAAAAACATAATTAATAACTTTTGCTTTCAGGTCGGACATGATATCGTGGCAACGAACTCACTAGGAATTGTGACAGTGTTTAACGAAGAGTTAGAAAACAATAGTTAGGTTTGTTAGGGGCAAAATTTGTCTATGTATGTACAATTGTACAATCAGTAAAATTCGAGAAGTGTTGTTGAAAAATCATAATTAATGTTTGTCTCCATTATTAACTATGAAATTAGATATATTACAGCTATCTAAAGATTCACTCTCAAGTTATTTGTATATTTAATAATAGTTCTTATTGGTAAATTTCTCATTGAGAAATGCGTTTTTCAAAAATTCACTAGTCGATTTTCCAGTTCACTTTCTTTCAGTATGCTGCATCGAAATTATTTTAATTTTGAGGCTATATTTCATTAGCTACAAACCTACTATATTAATGATGAAGTTTGTAACCCAGTTCGATTTACGAGCTTAATAAAAAGCAATAATAAATTTAATGGGAGATTTGGTGTTCTTTCTCTTTACCAGTTTAAGAAATTAAGGCTTAAAATTGTAACACAGTGTACGTCTCAATTTTGTCACCAAATCGAGACCGATGTGATGTGATGCATTCATATAATATGTGGAACTTAATAAAATATGTACACACATAATCGAGTAGAGCTGAAATCGAAAAAAAAAACCAACTATGATTCATTTCGAGAAAAGGATCCGGCGAAGAGATTTCTTCAACTCTCAGGCTTGTTATGAATTTGAGATTGCAGCTACTGGCGACAACTGAATAACAATGTCAACCATAAGCTTAACCAGCTCTATTAAATTTACCATTTTCCGAGGTAATTACAATACTGAAATTGAATGAATTTTAACAGTTGCAACGCCAAATTGAAGCTGTCGAAGTTCGTTTGATTTTCTACTTCAAACTCAGGAGCGAATTCATTTATTACTGCAGCTTTTCCATTTCAAAATAAATTTTTTCAACATTTTCAGGTAGCTTCTAAGGTACATAGAACGCTACTAATAGCAAATTGTGTTTTAATTTGAATCCTCCAATGATTTGAAAAAAGTTGACTTGAAATCAATTTTTTCTCTCAGTTCAACTTATGCAAGTGCCCCATTATATCAGCTGGAAAGTGCCACTTTTCCTTCATAATGAGTGAAAATATTCGAGTTTACCTTTGACACTAGAAAGGCATGTGACAACCCACACCCACCCAATCATCTGGAATTCACGTAATAAAGGACGACATTAGAATCATACTCACCTAGTTATTTGAGTTATTTTACGAATGCCGATGAATAGGACCACTATCCCTACGCTACAATGCTCGCAAAGTAAGCAGACTGAAATTCTTGAATTCCCATAATCAATTGTTCGAGCTCCCAAATTTCCAGTCTCAGTCTCTTTTTCCTTCGCAGCTCCAACTGTTGGAGTTGACACAGTCGGTTTTTTATGACCATCAATTTCAAGAGTAGATTGGTTGGATGTATTTCATTTCATGGTAGTTTGAATTACAAATTTATCCACATTTGAAAAACAGAAATGGATATTTTCCATATTTAATTAATAAACAATAATTACAGGAACGGTCTACTAGGCATCATTTGTCTCATAGAGGTATTTAATACTTTGAGAGGCGTTATTAAAATAGAAAATCTCGTAAGGTAAACTACAGTGAACTAATGAGTTGTAAAGAAGAACGAGAATTTCCATCTTTATTCGAATGACCCTTCTATTGTTTCCCTGGCACTATAATCCTTGGTGGCATTTGCTCAGCTTCCAGTCAGTTCTCTCTCTATACCTTTCTTGTGCTCTATATTTCCTAATCACCTATTTCAGGACTCGCTCTTCTTTCCTCGTGGATTGTACTCCATCACTTTTCTCACGATGCCTCTGGTGATCTTGTGGCGCGACTCAGCTACCTATTTCGACGGTGCATTTTTTTAAGGAGTTATTGTAAACATTTTAACTTGAAACTTGGTTTGATGGTTTAACTCCACAAGGGGTCTATTTTTCTAAAGTTTCATTAGAATATGTGCATTAGTGTTCAAGTGATCATCAATTGTTTCAAAATCGCCTTCTATGTTTTGCGACTTGGCATATTGACCGAAACGTTTCGGGCATATCTAGTTTTCTTCGCGATACGGGTTATTTAAGAAAAACTGCGAAAATACAGAATTTTGAACATTCCCTTGTTTAAACAAAAGCTTTCCACCACACGGAATTAATTCAAAACTATTTACTACACTTCTTGAAATGTTTTCAACAAGTTCCAGCAAAAAATTTGCTGCTATAGTAAGACAGTTCCCTAGAAATTTTAGTTATACTACACTATTACCAGTCAATTGTCGTTTTAGCCTTCTATCAAATGTTTTGCATTATTAAAGCTGATTTTGTTTCCTAAGTTGGGTCCAATTAAATTCAGAATTGTAAATATTCTAAAAGTAAATATAAGCAAACTTTTTAAAAGCAACATTCTCGAAAAAATAATTTAATATTGCTTGTTGTTTATTAAAGCACGTTTTTCATAATATTATGCAAACAATATAACTTTGGCTCCTTGCAGACCTAACTAACAATAAACAGTAAAGTGCAATCTGGATGAGAAGCTGTAATGCACCGAATTAACCCGGTTCTGATGGCCCTGTAATGTGCGAGGGTTCGATGGACGCCAATGACAAAGGCGGCGTGCCACCCCCAGCAGATAATGCTACACCGAGTGTGCAGTCGCATGAAGACGATGTTCTCGCTCCAAAAAATGAGTAAGTAGATGTAGCTTTAGTTTTATCGATGTTGAGAGGCATTTGCTGCGAAGAAGATAGTGTTTCTATTTCAATAGTTACACTTTAGCTTGATGTAATTCCTGTGATTTTTCGGTTAGTTTTAAATCAAAATTTTCATATTTTCTTACGTTTCGGTTTAATTAGCCATCTTCAGAAGAAAAACTACAATAATTATAATTAAGTACGAGTGTCATATGCAATTCTAAAACTTTAAATTCATTACTTAAAATTATTGTGATTTTAACAAATTGTTTACATTCTTATACCATTTTATGTCTGTTTCAGTTAAAAGTTTTGATGCAACTAAAAGCTAAAAAATGTATTGCCTGTTTTCTGGTCTGTGTTAGGCTTAAGGGTTTGTTTATATCACTATTGACACAATTTAATTTATGGATGTTAGGCATAAAGTTTTCGTTAATGGCCGGTGGTGTGAAACATGATATTTTAAGAATTATCTTATGGGCTTGATGGAAAGATGTAAAAGAGGGAAATTATTATACAACGATATTTTTAAACCTTTTCATCAAGTCCACAAGATAATTCTTAAAATGTCACATTTCACACTACCAGCCATTAACAAAACTTCAAGTCTAACATCGATAAATTAAATTGTATCAATAGTGACATAAACAAATCTTTAAGTACAACACAGACCAGAAAACAGGCAATATATTTTTTAGCTTTCAGTTGCATTAAAACTTTTAACTAAAACGGACATAAAATGGTATAATAGTGTACAATTTATTAAAATCACAATAATTGTAAGTAATGAAATGCAAATAATGAAACATTTATAAGATTTTGCAAACAGCAAAAAAAACTATATATGAGAACTAAAATAAAAACCGTTTGTAAAATTATTTATTTACAATCTTTGCATTCTTTCGATAACCTGAAATCTGGTTATTCTAGTAATTATGATCCTAAAATCAATTTGTCTTTCTTATTGGACAATTCTCATTCTAACTCTAGTCTCTACACAGTCCCCTACGGCTATAAATATTCAGTTAAAATTGGAACAAGTGTTAGAATGAGAATTGTCCAATGAGACAAATTGATTTTAGGATTTTAATTGCTAGCATAACCAGATTTCAGGTTATCGAAAGAATGCAAAGATTGTAAATCAATAATTTTACAAACAGTTTTTATCTTAGTTCTCATATATACTTTTTTTCTGCTGTTTGCAAAATCCTATAAAGAATATGTTTCATTACAAGAATAAGCAAACAAGGAATAATTCACTTTTAAATTATGAAATTCAAGTTGTATAATTGCATAAAACACTAGTATTTTATTATAAATATTGCAGTGTTTCCTCTGAAGATGGTTAATTAAACCGAAACGTAAGCAAATATGAGAACTTTCATTTAAAACTGACCGAAAAATCCCAGGATATACATCAAGCTAATTTGACATCAACTGTCAAGAGAATACAAATATTTATATATAAATAGTTACACAAATAGTTTATAAAACTTCATTGCACTAGCTTTTGAAAATTAATGTCACTTAATTTAATAGCATAATTATGAATTACATTTAAGAAATTTTAAATACTAAGGTAGTACATTACGATCGACGTACCAGGTTTATTGAAAATATTTCTGAACATTATCCAGATATTAAACTTTAAATTGCGATTGGTTATAATTACCTATTTACTATTTTTTAAACAACGAAGAAGAAATACAAAAACTCTAGTTTAGTGTTTCTAAATTTTGAAATATTTGTGTAAAAATCCGCTGCCTAAGGAAACACTACTTCCACATCCAGATTTTCCATCCAAATCATTTTACTTAAAGAAAACATCTAGATTAGATTTGCACTCTAGTATGTGGAAATTATTGGTCATAGAATTTTAATAATATTTAGGGCAGATGTCATAGAAAAGTTTGAGGCGTTGGTTTCTACCATATACGTTAAAAATGAATTTTCTAGTTTACCCTACTTGTTTCCCCTACTCACAAACTACCACCTCCCCAACCCCTTCAATGGAATCATTTCAATCAGATGTCATTACAATACATACGTGTACTAACTTTCAAGTGAATATCTCAATTGTATGTTATCAATCCCATTAATAATGGAGCGGAGGTGGTGGGGTTTGAAAAATATTAGAAAGAAACCTGAGGCCTTGTAGGCCAGTAAAAATAATGGGTCGACCTAAAACAAATTTGGGACAAGCTAATTTTAGCGTGATTGTGTTCCCTAGGGGGTACTCTTTATGTGCCTAAAAGTCCCCAGTGATCCCCCCAACCAAACTACCCCAAAACCACCCCCAAAGGTATATTTTTTTCTCTTTTTGCGATTTTCTCAAAAACCTTAAACTTTTCGACAAAACTTCAGGATACATTTTTCATAGAGCATAAAATTCCCTATCCAACGGTATATATATAGTAAAATTCGAGTACTTGCAAAGCCCTCTATAGCCTTTTGAAAATAAATAAAATTTAAATTCTGCAAAATTATTTTCGATTTCGCAAGTTTTGACCAATATTTTAAAACTACATTAACACTACTTGGGCTTTATTGTATTTTTATCACATCTGCGGCATTTATGTAATTCGGAATTATTTTTTATTAATATTATTAGCTATATTTATCTTTACAAATAATTTTAAGTCTGAGAAAATCCTGCGATTTGCACACAAATCTCCAAGTAATAAATACGTTAAAAGTCAAGAAAGCTAAAAAAATTGAATAATTTATGAACAAGTGAATCATTATAAAAAGTAACAAAAGTAAAACTATTACAAAAAAAAAACATTTTCATTAAAAGATAAATTAAAACTTAAACAAAATTAACTAAAAATCCTCTAAAGACACATCTAATGCGACATTACTGAAATATTGTCCCAGACAAAAACTACAACTTGCAGTGCATTTTAAATTAAATTTTCTGCAGGTGTAGGACTTATTGGAGTAATTAGATTTGCATCCACAAAACAAAAATTTTTAAATGAATTCGAGTGCAATTTCTTTTGAATTCTTTTGCGGTTGTGGTGCGCCGTCCTTTTTAATCCACCCCAGTCCTCTGGATTTAATTCGATGCCCATCCATAGCTGTACTTGTAAGTAAACTCTTTTAATATGAAGTTCGGTAACTTCAGATGATGGTGGCAATGTAGCGAGCTAAAAATTTTGAAGTAAATTTTGAGGGGAAGTTGTGTGACAATATTTATAACACCTTAATTCATTTAAGTTTTTGCTTTTGTGACTGTGACTTTGAAAATAAAATTTTGACCTGCTTTTAATAAATCAGATAGATTCGGAAAATCGCATTTAAATATGGGAAGATATTTAAAAAGAGCATTATTATTTTTTTAAATTGTTAATGCCGTTTTCTTGCCCTTTTTAAAAAATGCTGACGTTGTGTCGCAACCAGTCATAGCATGAAGGTATAGTATATTTTGAAGAATTGGTTTATCTAATATATTTTGTAATGCGTATATATTTGTTAGCTTATTTGGCTTACAAGATGTACTGGGTCTCAGCATATAAATATTTTGAGTTGCACAATGTTCTAGAAGCAACACCATAATGTCTGTATCTAGTGCCACAACAATTACGGGATTGTTACTTTCTATGGCACAATCCACTGCTGTTTTAGCAATCATGTAATCTGCATCAGTCTTTGCTATTTTCACTGAAATACCGACGTTAACAAAATGCGCCTGTACAAAAATAATGAACTTCTCTTTATTTGAAGAAACTGCTAAAAAATTATGTTGGTTTATATTAACAGATGTCTCAGGTGTAAATTTAACTTCTAGCCCAGTTGCGTTCTTTGCTCTAAGTTGGTGTTCTATAAATTTGGTACTTAAATGCTCACTTCGCCACCAGGGCCAATCACCCACGCCAGAGGATAGGCTTATCAGGGCTTGTGTAAACACTGGAACCCCTAACCTGGAAATTTTGCCGAACTCTCACTTTATCGTTAGGTAGGGATTTTTAACGTGCTCGCATCTCAGATACACGGAAGCCACAGTTTTCCATCTCTTTCGAAAGACGGTAACGCGAGCAGATCCGCTCATCCACTATATCTCGTCGATTCGGACTGACCAGGGACTGAAGCCGGGCCGTCTATGTGAAAGGACGCGCCAGTGTCCCTTCAACTTACGAGCCGATATTATTAATAATTAAAAGCAAGATTACTTTAATTTGACCATAGAATAATAATAACACACCTGTTAATTTTTCTCTAGACGCTCTAATAACATAAATGTTTAATAATATTATAATATATGCACTTAAAAAAAAAACGGCTGTATAATTAATTATTGCCGACGCACTCTTTACATCTAGTACAGGTAATAGCTAAAAACTCAGGAATGCACTTGTCTACTTGAAAGTCCGTTCCCATCGTGTCGCTCCGTGCTATTACGCCATCCGCCAATTTTAAGTGAAATTAAAAAGTGATTACATCATACCGACTTTAGCGTTATTGTAGTTTTAAAGTATTGGTCAGAACTTGGGAAGTCGAAAATAATTTTGCAGAATTTAAATTTTATTTATTTTCAAAAGGCTATAAAGGGCTTTGCAATTACTCGAATTAATACTATATATATACTATTGGATAGGGAATTGTATGCTCTATGAAAAATGTATCCTGAAGTTTTGTCGAAAAGTTTAAGGTTTTTGAGAAAATCGCAAAAAACAAAAAAATGTACCTTTGGGGGTGGTTTTGGGGCAGTTTGGCTCGGGGATCACTGGGGACTTTTAGACACATAAAGAGTACCTCCGAGGGAACCCAATCACGCTAGAATCAGCTTGTCTCAAATTAGTTTTAGGTTGGGCTTAAAATTCACTTAATTTTATTGGACTATTGGTTTCTAGTATATACACCAAATCTCAAATTTCTGCACTCTTACCAGCTTGCTTTATTTGTTTTTCCCTATTTACTCCTATTTAACCCCCAACCCTTCAACGGAATCATCTCAAAATAAAATCTAGTTCCAGATGTCATTATAATACATACGTGTACCAAATTTCAAGTGAATATCTCAATTTTATTTTATCAACACCTTTAATAATAGGTGGTGGTTGAAAAATTTTATAAATAATCTGAGACCTTGGCTTCTAGTACATACATCAAATTTTAAACTTCTGTACTCTCACCAGCTGGCTTCACATATTTCCCCCTAATTACCCCTATTTACCCCCAACCCTTCACTGAATATCTTCAAAAACCAATCCAGTTCCAGATCTCGTTATAATATACATGTGTATAAAATTTCAAGTCAATGTCTTAAACCGTTCCGGAGAAAACGTGCGGACAAAAAAAGTTACAGACAGACCGACTGACCGACAGACAGACAGACAGACAGGCAGACAGACAGACAAAAAAATTGTTTTCGCTCAAATTTAAAATCTCGACGTTTCATGACATTCTAAACTTATTTCAAGAAACATTTTCTTTACGATTACGGTACTTGGATGTAGGGTGTGGAAGTAAAAAATGAGCATTCAGGTACGTGCCAGCATTAACTAATTTCCAGTTTAGAATCAATGAAGTCTTTAACGAGCTTATGTTTCTTGACACTAATAGTCTAAGAGCCTCGATAACATACCCACAGCTGAAAATAAGCAAAAATGTTAGTTTAGATCTCCGCAAAGAAGGAATAGCTGCTGTGGCTGAATTGAATTTTTGAAAATAGTTGCCGCTTAAGCTGAAATTAATTTATTTCTACAAAGCTGAAATTTTCAGACCTCGGGCAGGGTAGTGGTGAAAGAAATACGTCAGATGCATGAGATCTGGCTGGTTTCGGGCCAGGATTCGGCAAAAACATTACTGTACTCACAATATTTAATACATGTGTGTTATGTTATGCTTACATGCATAAGGATTAGAGTTCAAATCCTACCCTCAAAAATATTTTGACTTTTTTTTCCGCCTAAATCTCTTGTTTAGATGTATTTCGTTTATGTTCATTTTACACAATTATGTACATATTTTATTTGTTTTTGAAATATAAAAAAGTTTGGTTAAATGAATACATATTTTTCACTGGTTTGTTAAACTGAAGTAATTATTTACTTGATACTACATATTTTGTAAAAATTTGTTGACCATCACTGGTGCTACCGTTATGTATAATATGTAACTTGTCATTAAATGAAGTAAAATCCCCCCCATATATTGGAAAGTGCCAACCTTACACCCTTGTTTAAGTCAGGTGGTGTAAAGCTGAGTTATTAACGATATAACCATTTCGGCTTTATGTTCTATAACAAAAGCACTAGAATCGCTAGTAACAAGTAGATGCCATGAAATAGAAACAATTATGATCCCAGAACATGGTTACTTCAGTGGAAAATCTTGTTTAAATTTAGCTAATTATAGTAACAATAATACGGAGACTAGAAGTAAATCAACTGTACTCATACTCAAAAAGGTCTTTGATCATACTATTTTATTAGATAAATGTAAAAACACAGGTATAAGTGGGTTCCATATTCATCGGGTTTGTAGTTATTTAAACGATATAGTTATAGTTAAAACAGAAAGTTATACGTCCTTAGTGATTTAGAATAGTTCAGCATGTTTTGAGAGGAATTTCTGTAATTTTTGACGATTATTAAAAAAATGTGTCCGATTATAATATAATATAATATTTTTGTTAGATTCAACTAAATAGGTACAATATTTTCAACTGTAATATATTAAGTAGGTAATACGGACGCATGAAAAAGTCAAATAAAATATTTATGAAGGTTATATGTAAGATGAGATGAACTTTATAGCTAAACTTTAGGAGGCTCATAAAATAAAATAAGTTTGCAGAAATACTGTAGTCGAAAGAGCTTTTTTAAAATAAATGAAGCAATTTAGAATTCAACCCAGAGAGGTGTCTCTTTCTGCTGTACAGCTTGGGCCTCAAACAACAATTTTCTGTAACATATCAATGACATATTACAGAAAATTGTTATTTGGGGCCCAACCTGTACAGTAGAAAGAGATATAATGTCATTACCCAACTAGAAATTTAATGTTTTGTAGAAGCTGAAAGAATGTTTTTATAAAGCAAGATTGTTGACATAAACATTTTCAAAACTTTTATACAACGCTTACAGACGCAAAATTGGCAGTTTATAAAATAATGTAGTTCTTTAATTTATTTTATTATAGCTCTCACAGGTGTTAAACGTTTACACAGGATTAAAAAAATTAGTAGACGATAATTATAAAATTATTCGAAATACGACGAAACATTTTTGTAAGCATTGTGTTATTATTTCCACTAATACTTTTTCGTTATGCAACAACAACATAAGTTATTTATTATTTAAGTGTTTTTACAGACAATAATAATTATTCTCAAAATAGTTTTAAAATATTACAAAAGTATATAGATTTCATGTGACATGGCGGCATATCTAACATGTTTAGTGAATATGAGATAAATGTTAACTGATAAGACTTCGCTTCGCCAACAGCAAAGCGATTTTCGGCTGCGAAGGAAATTTTTCTGTGAAATATGTGGTATATATACAACGAAATTTTTGAGCGCTCTAAAAATATCGATTATTTATCAAAATTAAAAATACAAAGTGAAAATAAAATTTTTATATTCGATCTATTTGTGGTATTGCACCAATTGTGTTTCGCAGATAACATATTTCACAATAATTGATTGTTGCTAAAATGGTTATAACACAACAATTTTTATTTTTGAACTATTTTTATTTTAAAGTCCAAAATGGCCGCTATACAAATAGTTGGAACGTAAATAACATTATGGCGTCCATCTTATAACTCATTTATAACTATGAAAACACTTATAGAACAAATATATTTTCCGAAGAATTGTTATATATCATTTTTTTTTTAATTAGAAGCGTATTGCAAAAACCAAAGATAGTTTCCATTAATATTTTGTACCGAACAATTTTTTCCGCTATTGCCTCTTAATCAACTACGAGGATTTCCCATCAGAAAACAACTGCAAGTATGAAATAAATAAAATACAAGTTGTAATTAAATAGTATTTTTCTGTATACTTTCAAATAATAATAATAATAATAATAATAATATTTATTAACCATTTCAGATACATAGAGTATATATGGCACGTCAAAATTTTACATAATCGAACACACAATAAATAAAAGCATATAGATAATAATACATGTACTAAATGCATAAAAGTAACAAAATAAAATATGTATATGACAACATACCTACATACTGAACATGCACTAAAATTAAACATAACCTTAAGGTTCTCTATTCAAAAATTCATATATGCTGTAAAAGCCTTTCCTTACTAGCAGATCTTTTACAGCGTGTTTATATTTTGTATAGCTGGTAATTTCTCTTAGATGTAATGGCAAGCTGTTATATAAAGTAATACAGTTGTAGTTCGGGGAATGCTTGTAGTTTGTTGTACGATGTTTTGGTATACTTATTAAGTCGCCATTCCTAGTCTCATATGTGTGATAATGATTCCGTTTTACAAATAAGTCCAGGTTCTTCTTTATAAAAGTTAGACATTTATAGATAAATATACAAGGCATGGTCAGCACACTCTTGTTAATGAATGTACTTCTGCAACTTTCATTGTATTTTAATTTAAAAATTAATCGTATGATTCTTTTCTGCCCTATAAATACCCTCTCTCTGTCCCTGGAGCTTCCCCAAAACATTACATTATACGAGATATGAGAGTATGCTAGGGCATAATAAATATTTATAAGACCTGTTTGATCTAAGCTATCTCGCATTTGCAATATAGCAAAGTACGCTTTGTTTAATTTTTCACAAACATGTTTTATATGCACATCCCAGAGTAAGTGATAGTCTATATATGTGCCTAGCAGTTTCGTACTATGTGATGACGTAATATTGTCGTACATTACATGATTTTCTGTCAAAGACCGTTGTATTGTGAAGTTCATAAATATTGTTTTACTATCATTTAGTATAAGCTTATCTCGCTGGGCCCAAGTACTAACTTCCTCCATTGTCTCATCAACAAGTGCCTGCAGTTCCTCAAGTGTGTCTGCCACCACTGTAACTGTTAGATCATCAGCGAATATTGTCAGTTGTCCTGTAGTTATATTTTCAGGTACATTGTTGACAAACAATAAAAAAAGTAGCGGTCCCAGTACAGACCCTTGCGGAACTCCGAGAACCGTATCGTGTAATTCTGACTCACATCCATTTACTTTGACCTTTAACCTTCTACTTTCCATATAAGACAAGATCCATGTCAATATTGTCCCTCTTATGCCAATACTATATAGTTTTTGTTGAAGTAGCTTATGGTCAATGACGTCGAAGGCCTTTGTCAAGTCAAACATTAACGATACTACATATTTACCAGTATCCAGTGACTTATACACGTATTCCAAAAAATGGTAACAGGCTGTTTCAGTGGATTTTCCTGTTCGGAATCCATGCTGCGATGTAGTCAGAATGTTGTTTTTTTCACAATATAAAGCCACTCTATCATACACAATTCTTTCTAATACTTTAGATACAGCACTTAATAAAGATATTTGTCTGTAACTTTCTATTTGATCAGGAGGACCTTTTTTATAGAGTGGTACAACAATTGATTGTTTTAGTACAGTTGGAAAAATACCGCCAGTTATTGAGATATTAAATATATATGTTAAATAATGGACTATACTCCCTTTTATAATTTTCAATAGCTGTGCTGTCAGATTATCAAAGCCCACAGATTTTTTGTTCTTTAATTTATCAATAGCCTTAATGACCTCATCATTCGTAATTGGCCCGAAAAACATAGATTGCTCCTGGTATACAGAAGTAGTACACGGTAACGATAGGTTTTGGCCAAAATGCTGGTCCAATTTAGTTCTGGCGATTGTAGAAAAGTGACTAGCAAATAAATGAGTTATAGTGTTTGTCTCAGTAATGTGTTCACCATTGTACATCAAAGTTGTGATATTATTACTATATTTATTCCTACCCAGTCTTGTGTTGACTATATTCCAGATAGCTTTACTTTTATTTGGAGTATTTTTAATTTTATTGGCATTATAGTTAAATTTAGCCATTTTTATATTGTATCTTAATTTATTATTCTCAGTTTTATAAAGTTTTTTACTCTCAGCCGTTTCCAGATTAGTCATTAGCCAAAATATATTTTTCAAATTATTGCTTTGCTGTATTAACTCATTAGTTAGCCATTCTTTAGTACTGTTGTCGTTTGATTTCAATTTAATTCTTCTTAAAGGACAGCTAACGTTATAGCACCAAGTAATATTATCAATAAAAAATTGAAAAGATTCATCAACATCAAGATTATATAATTCTGCCCAGTTTAATTTATTAAGATTGTATAGAAAATTAGAAATGTTGTTGTCATTAATAGATCGAGTTTGAATTATTTTGACGATGTTTTCATCATCATTCATCTTATCAGAATAGGTTATTGACAATATATGAGCTTGGTGATCAGCAATATTTGGATTAAATATTTCGCAGGTATACATATCATCAGGTAAATTGGTGACCATGTAATCAATTGTAGAGGAACTAGTACGCCCATGGACATTAGTAAATACTCTTGTTGGTTCTGTAGTAGAGACTTTTAAATCAAATGAATCAAGTATGTCGACTAGTATATTGGCAGAGTGTCCAGCTCTATTTATGTCAATATTTAGATCACCACAGAGAACGACACTACCAGATATACTAAATGCAATATTTAAGGCTGCCGTCAAATTAATGTTAAAGATATCAATATTGCCATCGGGGGGCCTATATGCTATAATTACCACATATTTTCTGTTACTTATGGCTATACTCACGGCACAAATTTCAATATTGACCTCAATGGATAGCAGTTTAATAGAAGGAATTTCATACGCCTTAATTTTTTTATTAACCATTATAAGTGTACCCCCGTGTATGTGATCAAGTCTAGAAAAACATGACACTATTTTATAGTTAGGAAAAACAACATTTTCTATATTATTACCACATATCCAGTGTTCTGAAATACACATAATATCAATGTTTGTGTTAAGTAACAAAAATTCAATCTCATCAAGTTTGCTGAGCATGCCCTGTACATTTACATGTACTATATTTATTATTTTATGTAAAGGAATATTATCACCTGAGATCAGCTCATGAGTCCTGAAAAAATGTATATTTTTTTATAAGAGAACCTTTAGGCCATTTTTCACAATCGTAAGCTTCATGTAAAAGATCATAATTCAGCCCTATTTTAAAGGCTTCCGTCCTCCCATTTTTCCATTGTGGTAGTTTTTCTATAATAAATTCGTGACCTGGAAACATGACGTCAACATGTTCTTGCATCCCTTCCATACCTGTTCCAGGAGTCACACGCCCAACATCAAGCCACGCCCTTCTAGCGACTGCTGTAAGTTTAGATTTTTGATTTGTTCCTGTTCCAAAAATTGCGTTTTTTTTACTAATGTTTTGTTTCTTATTTTGTTGAAAATTCTGGGTTTTCGTAACATCACGATCAATAATTTTTTTTGTATTTTTGTTATAGCCATTCTTATTTCCATCATAATTATAATTGTAATTATGTTTCTTTGATTTATCTTGTCTTGATGTTTTTGCACTTCCCGTATTGAAGTTTTTGTCATGGTTGTCGTTTTTCTGTACATTTTTGTTTTTATGACTGATAACAGTAGTAATAGATGAATCGGATTTAAACGATGAGTTTAATACATCTGTAGAGAATTTTTTAGAGTCATTATAATCATAATATTCATTGTGTAATTGAACATTTGACATCTGTGGATTGTTTAACAATTTGACAAGATCTATATTTGATTCATATGTAACTATTTTCAAAAGCTTTTATTTAGGCTTCACTTGTAACAATATAAACAAATCTAGCAATCAAAATTTCAACTACTTAGTTCTCATTGAGCTAGAACCTTAAAATTTTTCACACGTATAGAATACCATAACTTATATGACGTCATCCTAAATCCAACATGACGAGCGCCCCAAGATGACAAAGTCCTGTAAAAGACCACACTGTTAATGAGAAAACAATATAGCGCATATAAACACCTACCCATGTTTTATAAAATGGTACAGAACATGTTATAGCCTTTAAGGACAATTTTTAACTATTTTATAAATGTTTAATGAGAGCAATGTGTGTCTTGATTATATAACAATTGTTTAGCAGCTATGGCCGAATACAATATGCTCTCAGAAATAATATTGTGCTAATAAAATTGTTTTATTAATGCTTAGCTAAACTATTAAAGAATAGTTTTATAGATGTTCGTAAATTGACCAAAAAGTGCCGGGAGTTATTATAAATCTGTTATAAATCAATTTTGCTCCGTGAGCTAAAACATCCTATAATAATTGCTGTATAGACGTCTATGAAACGGCGAAAATCAAATTCTACAAAATGTTTTATAATTTACCTGTAAGAACATTCTTAGCATTTATTTATATGATGACTTAGTTGCGAAGAATAAATAATCACTTTGTCGGTTTTAATAAAACAAAATAGCCTTTGCAGAGCAGTAATGTAACAATAATAAAACAAAATTGTAGTAAGTATTATTTAAAATTTATAGGGCAACTTTTGTTAGTTGGGTACTAAAGCATAATTTTAGCCAGAGCCGTGATATTTATTAGTACCACGATTACCATTAATTTAATATCGTCAGTAATAACAATAAACTGACAAAAATTTTAAAATAGATTTTATGCGATTTATTTCACATGGTTCACGTAGTTTTCTTAATATTATCTCTAAGTATTTCATTACTCCAGTTTGAAACAAGTAATATTTTAAACTGTGCAAGTACAATTGTTTCCATGGCAACTGAATCAGTCTGACCGACACGATGGTTTACGTTTAAAAGAGACCCCAAAGTAACGCCCCTTAAAATGTCACAATTATTATAAAAATTTCAAAAATATTTAGAACTATACATTCTTGCTCCTTACTACAGAAAATTCGCACTCTTAGTACGTAGCAAATTCTTTCGGCGCAGATGTTAAAATTTTAAGGCTTGTTTTGTAAATAAAGTCATTGTCAAAATTAAAAGAAACAAATTTCATTCTTTCATGGACATATTTTTAATTTTGTGTCACTTGTTTAGAAATTCTGCATCCAAGTGCACTTTTAAGGCGAAATAGAACAACAATATTTGAAGCAAATCTAAATTTGTAAAGATGTAAAATGTTATTTAATGTTATATATGAAATATTTGATAATTTCGTTCCTAAGACAATGTCTCGATTCTCCTTGATTTACAGGCTCGTTTATAAAAGATATTAAGTACAAGGCCAAACTGCGAAGAAAACTCAAATTATATCGGGATAATAAGGTTTACGTAGAACTGTGTAAGCTAAAAGGCAAAATAAAGAGAGGAATTGATACCTTCCATAACAAGTATTTAACTTGTGTACAAAATAATGTCAAAACCAGCTGTAATTTATTTTGTAGACACGTCAACACTAAGAAGAGTCTATAACAATACGTGACAACCTTATTGATAATAAGTTGGAGATTAATAATACTTGTCTAAGCCATTCTTGTTTTTAGTAATTTGTTATAAGTTTCCAGAAAAGAAATTATGCATCTCAAGACAATATTAACTCACACAAAATTCATGTAACGATGAGTTTTCAAAAAAGCTCCCGGACTAAATATAGAGCAGATAGCAGTTAAGATAGCAAACGGCAAACAGGACGCATTCCAAAATATTGGACGATGCCACTGATAGAAAAGAAATTAGCGGCACGTCTAACGCAACTACCACAAATGACGTGACGCTGTGAGACATACCATACAGGAAACAAACGACAACAATGATAATACACACACAAAAACCTGTGTCACGACGTTGTGAATAATAAGAAGAAACTGGACATTAAGTGTTTCACTATGTGCAAATCTATCTACTTTTTGATATTATTAAAAGTACTTGTTATACTAAAGTGCTTTTTGATATTTAATTAGCATGCCATCGTCCATCAAATTAAAATCTCAACAAATAAATAACATACAGTTTTACTAATCGAACGGGTATGCAAAACATGCTATGATTGGCGGCGACGTCATCGGTTTTATTAGTGCTTAAAGCTTAAATCGCGCTTACTTAAGCGTGATTTAAGCCACAATTTTAAACTGATGACGTGGTAAACATAACATTTTATTCGCCTTATATTCGTTTTACATGTGATTAAGTAAGTAATGCCTAATATGGGATTTGCAAAAACTACTTGTGGAAATTTACCTGCTGTAAACCTTTTCCAGGTGCGTTTTAACATTTAACAACCATGCAATTAGAACTGTAATAACGGCTTCCTTGGGAATAACATATAGATAAAACATCATCTAAATTAAATAAAAGTTGTTATGTCATTGACTCCTTAAAAAACAATTTAAATACGGAGGCTATAAGCGTTTATTATGCTTTTGTACATTCTGCCATTGCATACAATATTGTGGTATGGGGACAAGCGAGTGAAGGCTCTAAGATATTTATCCAACAAAAAATGGATTATTCGACTATAAAGAGTATTGCCGTGATACATTTAAAAAATAAAATATACTGACAGTGGCGTCTATATATCTGTTAAAACTTTTGGGATACATTTATAACAACAAAAATAAATAAATATAAGAAATAGAGATTTCCACAATTATTTCATCGGAGGAAGAGACCACATATCTTTCTGCCAATATACTCATCAGTTCTTAAAAAAACACCCATAAACGCTGGATGTCGTATTTATAATTTTTTACCAGATGAAACAAAAAATACTAAGTCTCAAGTAATTCTTAAAAATAAACTTAAGAAAGTCTTACTGTGTCAAACTATTTATACAATAAATGAAATTTATGATTTTATCCATGCGGTTTGATGATCATTTGTTCATTATATTTTTTAATTTATTACTTTGTGTTTACATTTAATTATATTTATTTATTGACAACTTTAACGAGTAGGTATATTTTATATACTTTATATATTTTATATTCTTATTAGTATTTTTTACTATACTATACATGTATTATCTCTGTAAGCCCATACAAGGGCATTTGACTTGTCTTATCCATGTTTATATGGCACAAAGATGAATAAAACGTATTCGTATTCGTTTTTGGATGTATTTTTGCATCTTAGTTTTCATTATAAAATGGTAAGGTTTTGCAAACTAACACGTGTTTATAATGCCACACAATGACGTTTGTTTACTGACAATGTAATTGATGACGTTATGAGTGCGCAGTGAAATGATGTCGTGTTTTTGACTGTATTTCAATGAAAAATTAAAATGGCTTATTCTAAGGTATTATTCGACTGATTATTATCAATATTCAAATGTTTTTAACCATTACTAAGTATCATCTTCACACTCAACAGATAATTTAAAATTTCTGAAAACACCTAATTTGTGACTTTTCATAAACGCATTGTATATAACATAACACACAAGAATTTAGCAATATGGAAACTCGTTTCTAATAAATCTTGAACTACATAATATATGATTATTATGACATTATTGCTTGCCTATAATATGCAGGGGAAAGTCGGTTTCTATTTGTCTCTGTTAATATGATTCTGAAATTTACTTTATGATTCGCACAGAATAAAATATTTTATGTAATAAGGGTAAGACACAAGTGAATACATTGAAGGCAAAGTCAATAACTTTGGGTCAACGAACGTATTTTCCGTCTGTAAGCGTTACTCGTTGCAAAGCATAAAACTTTATTAAAAGAAAAAGTATGCGAGAATATTTCAAATATGGAACCGTACGATTCCACTTAAAGGCAGTTCCTTTGTTAACTTTTTGAGTTAGCACAATTTCTAGAAAAAAAAACATGTTATATCAACACCAGACATGTAATTTCCAATATATTTCCATTGCTGAAAATATCCACATGAGGAAATAATGATGGAAAATTTAGAAATTTCTAAGGTGAAGTTTGTATTATATATATATTACAATTAAATCTAGTCGCTTGATTGACTTATAGTCAGCGTACGGTAGGCATTGCTGCCTCTTCTGGACATCCAACGTGGATATTTTTTATACCGCCGCGCCTACTGTCCATACGCCGAATTGGATTTGGGACCATGTTTGTTGCCAGCGGCGAGAGCCAAATGACGCATGGTGTAGGAATATAGGATGGGATGTGTAGGTGTTTGTGAGATACTTCTTTTAATTTTCCATCTATCATCATCTTGCTTATTCTTTTTCTGAGTCTTCTGTTTCTGAATCTAGCAGTGTGTATATCCTTGATACTTCTTATTGTATCCTTCTTTTGAGTTCTTCGTTCTGTAGTAGAGAGATATTTCAGGTGTCATTATTTGCTGCTTTGTTGTTCTTTTAACGAGCTTCAATTTTCGTTTTACCATGTCTGGAGTAAGGTTTTTCCCATGATGTTCTTAGTCTCATGTACTTGGTATATGTTGTTGTTTCTCTGTGGCCTTCATCTTCTTTAATTGTTCGTATTTATTGTGCGTTAATGGGTGATTCTTCCGGATTGGCGTTTTCCTCGTCGTTCTTTTTACTTTTTAGCTCATTGTTGACCAGTTAAGTTCTTCCCTTGTTAATTGTTTTCCATTTCCTCCTGGTATTTCTTTTTTATATTCTTCAGTTTTTTGTCTCTAGTTTTCCATATAGTATTTTATGATCTGTGTGATTTTTTGGTGTTCTTTTTGCCTTAACATGTTAATCCTCTCCCTTATGTTTCTATCTACCATGAAATCGTCTATTTAGGAGTTGGTGTTTACGTTGCTTCATGTATTCAGGTTTGGCTTTTGTTCCATGTGTTCCTTATTACCCCCTCGAAGAGCTGTGTATCAAGGTTTTAGCGAGTCATTTACATTTGACTGAGTGTGAGATTTTAAAATCATGTTCTTATCTACATGCGCTTGACAGTGTTTTCCTGTGAGAGCGTTTAAGTCGCCTAACATTATGATAATTATTTTTCTATTCTTATTTCTTCTAGCCTCTTTGATGATATACCTGAATATTCGTCCTGCCCGCTTGCATCCGGATGTGATTTCAGGTTTCTTAGAAATTTGTATTTTCGTTTTAACGTCCTGTATTAGTGTGTCTATTTCGTTTCCAAGACCTGTATTAGTTTGCAGTAAAATATTTTTATTGTTTACTGTACCACGGTAAAGTAATTTACGGTGGTCTGAGAGAATATCTGAGACACTCTATATATTGATCTGCTAATGCTA
Source organism: Stenurella melanura (assembly GCA_963583905.1). NCBI lineage: Eukaryota > Metazoa > Arthropoda > Insecta > Coleoptera > Cerambycidae > Stenurella > Stenurella melanura. The sequence goes on from OY757311.1 coordinate 135,137,813, forward strand.
CAGTTTAATATCCGTTCACTTTATAGACCATTTCCAGTTAGATCTTTTCGGTTTTAGAATTTAAATAGACCCAAATGCTGGGTTTCTATTTTTTATTTAACATAAGTCATTGAATTTGTGTTATTTACCTGCCTACTGTTTAGCACAATTTTAATTTTTAGCAAATTAATTAGATTTAAGAATTAATAAGGATTAATAAATTAATGGAACGTATCATTTCCCATTTCTATGTTAGCAGCTTTCCTCTGTGTCATGTCGCCTTGATTTTTTGGTCATTACTTTATTTTCTTCCGTTGGTTTCCCACACTAGTTTTTAATCGCTGCACTCACTGTATCACCCTTTTTAGAAACCAGATTATTATTATTCACTGAAGATAAGTATATGATGCACAATTTGTATTTTATTGCCAGAAGTTTGTGTCCTTAAATCTCATATCAATTAATGTAGAACTGTCCATACTTTACTTCGACACAATTTCGTACGATTTCCCAAAGTCTTAATCGAGTTTCTTCACAATTTCATAGGAGCAACAAAAAGCACGTCTGCTGTCGATCCCATCTGAAACCGAACTCCCCAAATAAATCTATTCCCTTATTAAAAAACAAAACAATTCAACTCGTAGAAACCAGTAGTTTCGAAATGTCATAAAGTTCCCTGATCCGTCCTAATTGTCAACAGTTTAAGCCATAGTTTTTAATTTTTAATTGTATTGTACATAGGATTAAACAACACTATATTTACACAATATAAAATAGATTTTTTTACACATCCGAAAAACTTGTATTGTGTGATATCGGCTGTTTTTATTGAGTAGTATATCTACAAACAAAGAGCGACTATACTCACAATGAGACATTGTGACAATGAATTTAAAACAAACATTGGCTTTCATAGAATTGGCAATTCCAAACTTTTAATGAGGTTAACGGTATCCAATTTTAGCGAACTACGAATTTACACAGAGGGTGTCTCGGTTTAGCAATAATGGGACAACTCATAGATTATGTGATTTTAAACAATAAACGTTCTATAAATGTATACAGGGTGTTTGAGATTTAAAGTGAGATAATGTAATGTGAGGTTGAGTACACTCAGCTGAGTTCAAAATACGCCTTAACCTTGAATATGTTTTATCGTTTCTGAGATACAAGGCATGCATTTTTGCTAAAAGTGTAGTTATATTTTGGGAATGGCTGTACATATTTGGATTTAAAAATGTTTTAGTTCAATTAAAATTTACTTCGAAAAAATTCAAAGACAGCTCCAGTTCAAAATTGCTCTCAGTGCCGATAACACCATCCTGTATATAATTTCGTAGTAAACGTCAGTAAACGTGCTTAGAATGCCAATAGAATAGTATATAAAATATCATAGAATTGGACGAAATGCTGATGGTTACCCTCCAAGAAATTTTCAAAAATATTTATTAACCTTTTAGATTCTGCAAATAACGCAATTAATAAATATGTAATTACACAGGCACACAAAAAAAAAGTCCTGATACAGAAAGGTGAAGTACCTTCTGGTACGTTTTTCGGTGTGCTAAAAACGAATCTCAGAACTGACCCATCACCCTTAGATTTCACACCCTAGCACCCCCTAGCACCCCCCCAAAATGGTCAAATTTTCACATCATATGAAAATTCAAAATAAATATCTCATTCTACGTTTTTCGGTGTGCTAAGAACGAATCTGAGGTCATAATTTACCCACCACGCTTAGATTTCGCCCCAGCACCCCCAGAACCCCACCACCCCCAAAGGGTGAAAATGTTAGTTTATATAAAAATTGAAAATAAATATCTCATTCTACGTTTTTCGGTGTGCTAAGAACGAATCTGGGGTCATGATTTACCCATGACCCTTAGATTTCGCCCCAGCACCCCCTAGCACCTTCCCAAATGGTCAAATTTTTACATCATCATATACAAATTCAAAATAAGCATCTCATTCTACGTTTTTCAATGTAATTTAATAGTTTTAATTTTGCTATATCTCCCCACCCCCCTTCACCATATGGTTATACTTTACCTTGTAACGTTGTACCAGTATTAGGATATGACAATTTTTCATTTCCATGCGATGAAATCAGGCAACAGAATCATTTCTAGACAAAAATGCTTCTATATTAAAACACACATATAAATAAATTTAAAATGCTTGGAAGATATACTGTAGTATCGGTGTCAATATGTTACCTACGGTCACATATTGACACCGTAGAATGAGATATTTATTTTGAATTTTTATATGATGTGAGAATTTGACCATTTGAGGGGGTGCTAGGGTGTGCTGGGATGAAATCTAAGGGTGATGGGTCAGTTCTGAACTGAGATTCGTTTTTAGCACACCGAAAAACGTAGAATGAGATATTTATTTTGAATTTTTATATGATGTAAAAATTTGACCATTTGGGGGGGGGCGCTAGGGTGTGCTGGGGTGAAATCTAAGGGTGATGGGTCAGTTATGATCTGAGATTCATTTTTAGCACACCGAAAAACGTACCAGAAGGTACTTCGCCATTCTGTATCTGAACTTTTTTTTGTGGGCCTGTGTTATTGAAAAATTAATCGCTGATGCCAGGCGTTGTTCGTTTCAAATTCCATGATTAAGTACAATGTATTTAAAGGGTCCGTGCAGGGTCCTTTGTTATTCACATTATGTTAACAATTTTTGAAATAATAAGGACAAAATTGACTGATAAACTTCCATCCATCCTGTATCTTTTTACTAAAAGTATAGTAAATTTCTCTCTTGACAGTTGTGTAACTGCATGTCAAATACTATTGTTTCTCAGCACATTGTTATTTTAATTATTACTTCCACATCCACGTAGTGGAGTGGAAATATAGTAATATTTTTTTTTGTTGACATGAGTTTAGAATATCATAAAACGTGGAGATCTTAAATTTAAGCGATAATAAATTTCTGTGTGTCAACTGCCTCTGTCTGTCGGCCTGTAACTTTTTTGTATTCAACTTTTTTCTGGAAGGGTTTAAGACATTAACTTAAAATTTGGTACACGTATGTATTATGCCGGGATCTGAACTTATTCCGGTGATGCGTTGGGGGCAGACTGTAGGGGTCGCTCAGCTCTGAACGGCCCTTCTTCACTTCGACCTAAAAGATATTTTGTGAATAAGTGTTGGGGGTAAATAGGGGTAAACAAATAAAGCAAGCTAGTAAGAGAGTGAGATTTGGTGTTCAAGTCTTAAATTTTTTTGATATCATTTTATAACAGATGCCAAACAGGGAAGTCTTGTGTAAATATCTTGACAAATTTTCAGCAACTCTTTATTTTTGGTCATAATCATCATGCATATTTTTTATAAAACTGCATAGGTTTCTTTTTTTGGTAGTTACGTTAACTCAGAAATATTATCGTCGTCCATCATTTTTTTTTTCGATAATTATTTTTTAAGAGTATCCACACTGTCTATTTTTTACTAAAAGTATGTAGGTTTTTTCCTTGACAACTATGTGCCAAATATTATTGTAATTCGTCACACTTCGCTATTTAATAATTTTTATTGGGCGTCCACGCTGCAACTATTTCGCTAAAACTCTATCCTACTTCTTCGTTGGGAGCAGCGTCAACTACCTTCCAAATGTGATTCTTCTCTGTTAAAATGGTTTGGCATATATAGCACCTACAGACAGGCAGACAGACAGCAAACAGACTGACAGAATTGAAAGACTTTAATTTCTTTAATCTACATAGTTTGAAACGTCAAAAACCCGAAGAGTGATTTTTTCACTATTTTAATACTTTCCTCGGTAAGTGCGGAAAATAAAATGATAATTTTGACTACGATTGTAATGACCATGAGCCCAAATAAAAAAAATCGGTGGTTAAAAATTACAAGCGTTTAAAGAACGATGTAAATTTTCAATTTACGTAAATGAAACCCAAGCTTTTCTTATCGGTACTTTAACAATAAGAACTTTCTACTATTTAAGTTCTTTCAGTCTCTAAAGAAGCTCTACTGGGCGCAACCAACATTACTAAAAACTGAAATTACTGTTTTTCAACTGATTATATTAACATTTTAAGGCAAATGCCGAGATGCCATGCAGATTTCTAATGAAAGCAATCATTTACTAATATTCGTTTGACATTATATTTTTGAATACCTATTTTTATCTTTAATGGAATTCCTTTGATATTGATTTATTTGTTTGCTTACTTGAAATAATAAATCATTAAGAGATACTTAAAATGTGCTATTTTAGTATAAATTTTAAAATATAACCAGCCGGCATTTTCAGTAAATTTCAATTAAATTATTTAAATTTTTCATTTTGCATTTCATATAAATTGCAAGTACTGTTTAAATAATAGAAAAACCTGAGATGTGGCTGCTTTCGATATTCAGTATTTCAATACTGTTTTTTTCAATTAATAGCGAATTTATCTACCCACTTTACTTTTTTATTATTTTTTATAATTTGATACAAAATGTATTTCAATGGGAATTGGGTATTCCAAACGGGTACTGAATCGTTATCGATTTATTTCCGTTTTCAGAATATTTAATCATAAATACTCTTATATCTATACAACTGCGATGGGAAATTTATGACAGGATTTAGATAAACAGTTAAAAGAGGGAAGCTTCTATGCATAAATGTTATTTAGTTTTAATCCAAGTGATTATTTGCAACGTTAATTTATTATGCACATGATTTAAACAATTCGACCTATATTATTATTGACGATTTACCAATTAGAAAAAAATGTGGAAAAAACTTCAACAAATAATGATAACAGCGGGACAGTCGATACATCGGCCAGAAATGTTCAAGAACATGTTTCTGGGGTAGAAAGATATTGGGGCTTCAGTAGGGTTAAAATAAGAAGCAGCCCTATGTGGGTATTAACAACGGAGAGAATAAATGCTTTGGAAGATTTAATGCATGAGAAAAATTCACAAATCTCAGCTTCTGTCTGAAGCTAAAATTTTTGTCAGTACCACAAGAAAAATTATAGAACGAGATTCCCGTACTTTTAAGTTTCCTCAATAAGACGATAATGGTATAGTTCTCTACATATATTTAAGGCAAATCAAAAATGTCGGGGTCTTTGATCTTCATCGCAAAGTCAAAGGAGCCGATACTTTTTATGTGCCTTAAATATATGTAGAGAAGTATACTTCCACTTTTATATTTCCACTCCTAAATTTTCGAAATAGCAGACTCTACCTACTCAACTATTGAGTATCAAACAATTCCCTGACATAGTAGATTTATTTGATCTTTGAATTAAATCGAGATGAGTCTTTTTTGTTGTTTTTACTAGAAATTTGCAGTTTTCTTACCCCAGGGTCGCTTAGTACCTATGCCACATTCAATTTGTACCTAATCTGCATTTAGAAAATTACAACAGTCATCTATCATATCACAGTTTAATAATATACATTTGGGTCACTTCCCCTCATTTTTGTCCATGACCCCCCACTCTTGCTATCGACGCGTGGGCTACACTCAGACGACACAAGTTAGTTCTCGATTATAGCGCACGAATAGAAGGTCAATTGTTCAAAAGTTGCAAAATAAGATTACCTGTTGTGTGTTATTTGTTTTCGTATTCAAAAGTTCAAAACGATTGGAAAAATGAGTACTGGAAAAAATCGTTGTTGTGTTCCAGGCTGTTCAAACAGTACCTTTTCTCGCAGTTTTTTCCGTTTTCCTAAGGACGAAGGAAGGTAAGTACCTATTTTCTTTCGTATGTAATGGCTACTTTTGAGTTAGCAATATGATATAACATATAAACAGATGCGTGTAACACCATGACAATATTCTTTAATGCTTGATACTGTGTCCTGAGTATGTGAATTTTGTGCTATGATTATATTACAACATAGGACATAATCAACAAATTTGACATTTAGTTCGGTGCGCCGCGGGCCGGTGTTCGCTACTCGATTTTAAAACTGGCGACATTCCCTTCTGTGTGCGTGGTCTTGCGCACTCGGCTGGTCTAGAGCATAAAAAACGAAACCAAGTCCCATTTTTTCTACATAGAGTAGATAGGAAGTGAGTCTACTGTATATTTCTCTACTGTGACCATGTATTCATCTATAGAAATAAAGCAGTATATTTTTATTGACTCACTCGAAAACTTATCAATAAACACACGAAACCATTGTGTCGAAAGGCCAGTAAGTTGGTGGGTGCTAAAGAATAACCCTATCGTTTTTGAACAAATACGAACAGTAAATAAAACAGATATCAATCACTTTAATTTTTTTTTTTTATTTCTTATTCTTCATATTTTGTGATTTATATAAACCTTTCTATCAGTATTTATGCATGATCTCACTTTCTACAAAATTTGGAGCTTCAAGAAGAGTGGCGGAATTTTTATGTTCTATGGATGATTCAGCCCTAAAAAGGCAAGAGGGTTTAAAAAAAAATTTTGACGTTGAATAAAATGATAAAAAAAATTTTTTGGGACGGCATAATATTTTTTGAGTAAAAGCAAAAAAAAAATTGTCTCTTGAGATTCTTTCAGCAAGACTGGCTCAAAAAATCGTCAGTATTGAAACTTTGAGATTTTTTAATTCCAAGACAACGCACTTTAGGAAAAATTATTATAGAACAGAAATTGTTTGTAAGAGGTTAACGAATAAGCATGAATTTTTTCAGAATTTGTTTATCAATTTTTGGAAATTTCTAGCAATAGCGATGGAAGAAAAACAAAATTAAAATTTCCAAAAATTGATCAAAATATTCTGGCAAAATTCACACTTATTCTTGTTTTGGAGTTAAAAATTCTCAAAGTTTTACTATTGAAGATTTTTTTCCCCATTTTTACTCAAAAATGTTAATTTTTTAGAAAAAGTCTCAAGAGACCCTGCAATAACATTTTTGTAGCTCCGAATTTTGGAGAAAGTGGGGTCGCATTTTCCCGAAGAATGCTCCTCATGTATTTTTATTAATGTTCATTTTATAATTAATATCCAACCGTCAAAATATGACTTTTAACCAGACACATTATATTATAGATGTTAACGCCCGATTATTTTTATTTTACTTCCACATCCACGTAGTGGAGTGGAAATATAGTAATGGTAAAAAAAATCCATTTTTTGTTGTTGTTGTAATAGGCTTAGAACGTCATAAAACGTCAAAATCTTAAATTTGAGAAAAAAATTCTTTGTCTGTCGATCGGTATGTCTGTAACTTTTTGTGCGCACGTTTTGTCAGCAACGGCTCAAGATATTGACTTGAAATTTGGTACACATATGTACCGTGGCGAGATCTGGAACTAGATTATATTTTGTGCCAATTCCGGTGAAGGGTAGGGAGTTAAATAAGGATAAATAAGGGAAAATAAGTAAAGCAAGCAAGCTGGTGAAAGTACAGTGACTTGGGATTTTGTGCATATACTAGAAGCCAAAACCTCAGATTATTTAAATAATATTTTCAACCCCGTCCCCCCACCCCCTCTCCATTATTAAAAGGTTTGATGAAATAAATCTGAGATATTTACTTGAAATTTTGTACACGTATGTATTATAACGACACATGAAAATAGATTAAATTTAAAAATGATTTCGTTGACGGGTTGGGGGTTAAACTTGGGATTTGATGTATATACTAAGTCGAGACAGATTTTTTTATAATATTTTCAACCCCCCACCACACCCCACCACCCCTTTCCATTTTTAAAGGATTTAATTAAATAAAATTGAGATATTAACTTGAAATTTGGTACACGTGTGTACTATAATGACATTTCGAACCAAATTATATGTTGAGACGACTTCGTTGAAGGGGTGGGGGGTTAGTAGGAGTAAACAGGGGAAAATAAGTAAAGAAAGCTGATAAGAGTACACAAACTTGAGATTTAGTGTATATACTAAAACCCAAGACCGCAGATTTCTTTATAATATTTAGCAACCCCCACCACCTCCACTCTATTATTAAAGGTTGTTAATGTAAAATAGAGACATTCACTTGAAATTTGGTACACGTATGTGTTGTAATGACATCTGATTGAGGTGATTTCATGGGAGGGGTGGTGGGGAGGTAAATAAGAAAGAATAAGTAAAGCATGTTAATAAGAGTCCAGAAATTTCATTTTTAAAAGTTTGTATACAACTTGCTTTTTATGTTAGCATATTTTGGTCAAATCCTGCAATCAAAATGGACTCAGGGTAGTGAATTCGGCGGAGCTCGAAGAGTTTAGACAGCGCCCGGAAGTTACCTAGGAATTCGGTAGCTCCCGAATATGGATTCGGAAACGTCCGGAAATTGCCTTGGTATTTGGCAGCGAGCAGAAGTTCTGGAGGCTTGGTTGGTATTCGGCAATGCCCTCTTATTAAAATTCTATGACCAATTATTTCCACATACTAGAGTGCAAATATGGTTAAGATGTTTTCCTTTAAAGAAACTTGGATGGGAAGCCTGGATGTCGAAGTAGTGATTACTTAGGCAGCGGTTTTCAGTTCTTAATTTCCCTTTGGATATACACGTCTTTACTAGGTACTATCTTAATTTGCTTCAGGCGAGAGAAATCTGGTCATTGTGTTATCACATTTATTTTTAGTTGATTCGGTTCCCTATCGTCCACTCTCTGTCTTGCATCAAAATAATGTTCAGATAATTTTCTAATAGCAATTTTATTTCGGATAATTTATTTCCTATCCTGAAGATTACTGATGACAATAAAAAAACGTGTATAACTTTTCAGTGGTTTGAGATTCTTGGATAGTAGAAGGGAGTATGTTATTTATTAAGCCATCTGGTGAGCGAGTTATATTAAGACTATTATGAAACGATTGAAAGTTGTAGTGAGGCTTTGATGACTGCGAATACCGATTTAAACAATGAAAATTAAAAAATAGATGTGTACTTACTGCCAGTGGCATTAACTAAAATAAACTATGCTGAATATCTTTAACGTAATTTGTACTGTGACATCCATTCAGCAGTATTTAATCAATATACATCTCTACGATCGCTTTAGTGCTATAAACAAGTGTTATTGTAGTACTTTGTATTAGCCACGTCTATTGATTTTCCATATCTAATTGGTTCCAATTTACCCGAATGATAATTAGGACACAAGTGATTAGAGAGAAATGAGCCTAAATTAACAATTCAGAACCAGTTATATATTATACCAACACTGATATTGTAAGGAATCATTTGATTAAATTAAAAATTGAATGTACTGAATGATCTACTAGCGCCTGCTAGCAATCAAGTTTCTAGAGTTAAAAAACCGCTACCTAAGGAATCACTACTTCCACATCCAAACTTTCCATCCAAGTCTCTCTAAAGGAAAACATCTTGACTATATTTTCACTCTAGTACGTGGAAATATTTTTTCGCTCAAATTTAAAATCTCGACGTTTCAAGACATTTTAAACCCGTTTCAACAATAAAACTGTTCAAATTTTTTTACGATTTTTACTATATTTCCACTCCACTTCGTGGATGTAGAAATAAAAATTCAAGTGCCAGCCACTCGCTATATTTAGTTAAAAAAGAGAAAATACAAACAAGACATAAATAATAATAATTAATAGTAGGTCATTAGTGCCGTGTTAATGTGACTTTTTTTGTCTCCTTCCGGTTCGTATTTCCAAACTTTCAGGGTCATAGATACTGCGTTGGTATCGTCGTTTAGTCCACTTCTTCATTTCATAACAGAAAAACCATATACCTACACTGTTGTAAAGAAACATCATCAAAAACTAGAGTAAATAATATACTATTCGCCTATTCATTGAACTATATGTATAATTGTTGCACATATAGAGGTATTTCTCTATTTTTTCTCCTCATTTTTTCTTCCCGTTGTGTATAAGTTAGTATTTAGAAATGTGTAAATTTTATATTATTATATTATACACAGTGTGTCTCACTTCTCGCGTACACACCTGCGTATCTTCCGCAGTCTCTTCATATTAATTTCAAATTTTTGTCAGTGGGCTCAGTGGCGTAGTGCTAAGGTGTTTGGATTAACGGGTTCGAATCCTGGCCAGAGTATGGATGATTAGTGGCATTTTTGATGTGTTATCAAGACGGTAGCAGTGGCAGTAGCAGTAGTACCTCTGTTGAGTGGCACAATATGTCTAGTCGCTGTTATCTCCCCTGAGTTCGAGTCTCAGCTGCGGTAGATGGCAATAAAGCAGGGAATGGTAGTTGTGTTGATGTCTGTGTGTACGTGTCCTGGTTCAGTGGTGGAATAGGATTAGCTAAACTCCGCCAGGACGTTAGTATAAATAAGACGATTAAAAATACAATTTTATTTTATCAACCCCCTTAATAATGGTGTGAGGGTGATGGTGGGGGGTTGGAAAATGTTATTAAAAAATCTTGTATTCTAGTATATACATCAGAATCCAAATCTTTGTACTCTAACCAGCTTGCTTTAAGGATAAGTTCAAATGCTCAAAAATAAATCGAGTTCCAGATTGCTTTATAATACAGACGTGTGTAAAATTTCAAGTCAGAGAGAACGTGAGCACAAAAAAAAAGTTACAGACAGACAAAAATGTTTTTTCGCTCAAATTTAAAATCTCGACGTTTTATGACATTTTAAGCCTATTTCAACAATAAAAGAAAATTTGAATTTTTTTTTACTATCACTACTTCCAATCCATTACGTGGATGGAATAATGGAAAAATGCGATTATCTCAAAATTAACAAAATGTCAGTTACCACCTTCATGCTTAGCAGGGCAGTACAATTGTTTGATTTTTTTTTCTCTCCGAGCGATAGTAACAGTTTTAGAAATGTGCCGATCAGATGCAATATACTCGTCGTTTCCGTATTTGCCAAGAGTATAAGAGCCGCTGCTATATAACAACGATTTTCAAAGATGGCGACTAATATGGAAAATATTTTTCAAAATCGACCTCATTTTCGTTTTCGATTACAAACTAACTAAAAAATTGGTTGTAGTCAAATATTATACGAAATGATTCTAGGATGAAATATAAACGTTTTTTGGGAGAAATGTGTCTACCTCTTCCCGTAGGTACTGTCTTAATACCTAGTAAAACAATAATAACTAACTGGACACTAATATTAAGTAAAAAGTTTATGGTATTTTGAGCTAGACAAATAAATGGTTATAAAGTCACAAGAGAAAAAGCTTAGTTCATACAAGCAGATTAAAACACATGACCTACCGTATCCTGTTCACAGATATAGAAATCAAGATAAATGTAGGTACCGTAGTGCAGCAGTTTAAATTTGAACTCATATGAAATATTACAAATATTGCAGAGTAGATGTTTTCATTCCATTTATAGCATTGTTTACCTTAGAAAACAGCGCAAGAAATAAGTAACATTATTTCTCTTTCGCCAGAAGGTATATTAGATAAAATAATCATTTTATAGCATACGCATATGGTTTTTAATAATTAGTGTACTTATCTCAGATACTGAGTTTCTATATTGAACTACTTAAGAGCAAAAACTACAATATTTATGTTAAGATAGTCTCAACTAATGTTATTGTCAATTGTAACCAATGGTATTATGGAAGAATTTGTTTATGTATTCTATGCTGTTTAAAACTCAAATTTGTCTACTATTATACAGCATGTTTAAAAGTGAATTATTATTTGTTTGGTTATACTTGTATTGAAACATATCCTTTATAGGATTTTGCAAACAGCAGAAAAAGTAACTATTAGAACTAAAAGAAAAACTATGTGTAAAAATATTTATGAAATCTTTGCATTCTTTCCATAACCTGAATTCTGGTTATGCTAACAAATTAAAATCCTGAATCTAAGTAATTCCTTATTTGGAAATTCTCATTCAACAACTAGCATCCACACAGTCCCCTACGACCATGCAGATTAAACTAGTATGTACATAACCCCCTACAGTAATGAAGATTCAGTAAAAATTGAGAACAAAGGCCTAATATAAATTTATTTACCTACCTTGTCTTAAAAATTTCATTCAGATGGATTAGGTACATATTCATGAAATGTATCATTCTGTTTATTGGAAATGCTTAGCCTTTGAAACGTTTTTCGCCCTTATTCGAGAGCTCATCAGAAAGGCACAAAGCCATTCATAAAGATGTTTCATGCAAAACCAAGACAATTTCGATGAATATGTTATGAAATAATTATATTTGACATTGGCTGTGTAACAGCCTATAGAATGTGCAACAATTATGTAACAAGTGTAGTTAATGGATGTTAATTTTCCATATTGCGTGTTGTTCATTATTATGGCTTTTTATATAGTTGTCATAAGATGCTTTTTTTGTCAGGTTTATTTCTCGACGATAATCCGATTGGAAGTTATTTAATATGACTTTATTATTGTTTGTGGGGCTTCTCTTATAATATTCATAAAGGAAATTTAGGTGTTCACGCATGCGTCGAAGATTATCGTTAAACCAATGAATTTTAATTTTTTTGGAGTTATTAACAATACGAGTTTTTAATGGAAAAATTGTATTTACTGAATCGGAAATGAGATTAATAAATTTAACAACACGATCATTTATATCTATATTAGAATCTAAAATAAAACTAAAGTTTAATATCTGTATATGACTATTTAGATCTGTGAGATCACGATCATGTATGGGTCTGTATGTTATTCTCATAGAAAGCGCGTTCTTGGTTAATTTTGAACTTTATAGAGACTGTAGAAATTTCTATTTGCTTGTATTTCGCTCTAAAATCAAAGGATCTTTCAGGAAATACAATTTAAAATATACGCTAAATGTGCCCATTTCTCTATTGTTAGACATCATCAAACTGTTTATTGTTCACTTCGTTTATTTTAATGAATATATTTACAAGCAAATTTTCATTGTTAATGAAGATATAAATAAGAAATTCATGACAATTAATGAATTTTAAAGCAAATTTTCGTGAAAACGGAGCATCCCATCAAAACACAGAGCACCTTTTATATCTGGTGAATTTTGCCTTCCTATATACGAATAAAACCGCTTCGTTCATAATTCAAGAGAGCAAAAAATATATAAATGTAAGCTTCAGAATTCTTAAAGGACCCTAATAAGGGACATTGATTTGCGCAAAATATACAAAAGATCGCTTTGTACACTTCTAAAATAAGTCTAAAGAATATTTTCTGATTTCCAGGCAAATTTTTAAGTTAATAAGCTTAATAATTTTCTTGATTGTATTGCGCAAATGGATTCGTTAACCGTATATTTGTATTATATTTATGTATATTTTCTGAGAATAATTTATTCGAATATACAAATTTCGTTGCGGAGCAGTCATTCCATTTATATTTTATGCCGCTGACGCCAAATAAATTAATTAAAACCGGAGCATATTCTGACATCATGTAAATCTATCACGAGATTTATTGTTTTAAGTAACAAAAAATAATAATAAAAAAATGCAGGAGGCCAATAGTTATACGACAGCTACAAAATACTACAATTAATTTAATAGTGTATTATTTAACGAGAATAACACAATGATGATTCACGAGGGTGAAGTTTAAGACACGAGCCGCAGGCAAGTGTCGTAAATCATCAGAGTGAATAGTATATGCGAGTAGAATACTATACTTTGTCCATGACTATTGAATATTTAATATTTATTTAATTTATACGCCATCAATATAATTTTCTCGATTTTTCAGGCAACAAGTTTAATGCGTCGATTTCTGCAGCTTGCCTTACCTCTGGCGGTGTCAATGAAATCTCGTTTTCACTATCAGTATCCATTTATTTAATTATATTACTGTTTTTGAGTATTATGTAAAATTATTCTAAATAATGTTGACGTTTAAATTGCACAAATTTTGACGCTTCAAATCAATAACAAAATTACTCTTTGACACATTGTCATGGCATACTAATAAAATAATACAGTTTGTAGGAACGCTGGTAAATGGTTTCAAAAACAATGTTGGTGATTGCCGCATGTTATTAATAGGTGAAGCTTTGAAAGAAAATTACCAATGTAGTTTTCGACTGTTCATTAAAGTTCCTCTTCGACACGTACCAATTGAGTGCTTCCTAGAAAACTTAGAGAGACAACACTTGCCTTTTGGTAGCTGCAACTTTGACATTTTAAATTTTTAGTAAAAAGTCACTAACGTGATTTGATAAACAACCGACTATCCTCATTATTCACTGCAAGAAATAATGGATAGCATTATCCTTGAGGAAACACATACATAATGAGTACATTATTTAATGTCACTAACGTCATTTCTTATAAACAACTGAGTGTCCTCATTATTCACAGCAATCAGTGAATAATTAAATTATTAGTCACTGCAGGGAATACTGGATAGCATTATCCTTGAGGAAACACATACATAATGAGTGCATTATTTAATAGTCGTGGACAAAAATATTTTTCGCGAATCTGCGCAGTAAGTAGTAAGTAAAGACAAATAAATATTTTGTACTACCAAATATGAGGTTAGACTACATGACACCAAAAATCAGGTTCAATAAGTCCTCCAAGATTATTGGCGGAGGAAGTATTGGCTAACAGGACCTCTTGAAATATGAAAAGATTAATTTGATAGGTTCCCTAGAAATGTCAAAATAATGTTCCGCCCTTTGACGACTACAACTTACCCCATGAATTATTGCCTGGAACAAGGATATTTTCTGAATAATGAGAAAAGACGCACTAGATGATAGTCCACTGTCAAAGATTGGAAATTAATTAAGTATATACGTGTTTATTTTAGCAGGGACTCTTAAAGAAATTGCGAATCAGATATTAAATGACTATCTCGAGGAATGCAAAATTATTCCTCTATTTCAGTCGGGTTTCCGAAAGGGTCAAAGAGCAACATCTGGTTTAGCAAATGTAATTCGATAATATATTTAGATCGTTACACTATTTTGGTTTCACAACGGTAATGATTTTTGTCACAACATAGTACTATTTTTCTACACTCTGTCTCTTGCAATGCTACAAATTTTAATCTGCTTGAAAATGATTTGAAACATCTTTCCATAAACAACTAAGCATAAAATTAGAAAAATGTCATTCACCCAACAATGCATATGTAATATTTTGTATATATGGCTGTATGCCGAAATGTATTTATATTTATATATCTATACATTTCCATTTGTTTATTTTCATAATCTACTTAAGCTATAAACCCTGTAAAGTCAATAATTATTAGTAAGTCTTTTTATTACCATTGTTACTACTACTGTTACCTCATTAAATTCCATAAATATCTAATTTAATATTAAGTATTCCATTCTCATTATGCTCCCAGGATAATAGTGGTTGAACTAAGCTTCGCCTTTTAGATATAGGTGAACATCAAAAGTACCGTTATCGCGGATTATAAAAATTCTAGCGAAAATTGACTATAGAAAACCTGGTAGTTATAACCCTGCTTACCTTCATCTTCCCTCCAACAACCCCCCCTTTTAAAAATTGTAAATATTTTTTACAAAAAAATCAATTTCCTCGAACACGGTAATTTTTTTTTAATGACAATTAATTTAATTAAAAATACTTCCGGCTAGATAAACCTAGTCATACCGGGCTCATTTTGTTCGTATGGTTTTCTACAGTCAATTTTTACTAGAATTTTTAATACATTGGGTTGATTCTACGGTTGGTTCCTTGTGAAAAAAAGAAAAAGTTACTTAAAGAATTTTATGCTGATACTCCACAAAGAACTGAAATTTATAAATGTATTAATTATAGGCCTAAGATTAGTGATAAAATTAGTCATAAACTGAAAAAACTAGGATGTAAAATTATTTCTGTTAATAAAAATAATCTAGGGAAAATGTTAGTTAATAATAAAGACAAAAGAGATTTATTAGAAAAAACAGGTGTATATCAATTAAAATGTAATGACTGCGATGCTATATATATCGGTCAAACTGGTCGTAAATTAAAAAATCGTCTCGCTGAACACAAAAAATCAATAACGAATGGTATACATAGCACCGGTATGTCAACACACTGCATAGAAAATAATCACTTTGTTAATTTTAATGAAGTCGAATTACTCCATACAGAAAATAAAGGAAAGAAGTTAGATTTACTAGAACAATTTGAGATCATGAAAGCTGTCAAAAAGCATAAAAATGTAACTAATGATCAAACATTATTTATGGGTCATAATATTCTAGAAAAAATAATTTAACATTAAGAACTTATTTGTAGTATATTTACATAGGATAGGAATCATATAACTAGTTGCATGTAATAAATAGATTAAAAGCTTTGAATAATTTATACCTTCCATTAGGTATAAATAAGTAAGGAACACATTTTAAATTTAGGATTATCTTGTACTCTTGATAAAGGCCTAATAAGCCGAAACACGTGTAGAGTTTTAATAAAACTTTTTGAAACATTAAAAAGCATAATTTTTCCTGTATGTTTAGAATTTTTAAATTCCGCGATCACCGTACTTTTATTTCCCCCCATCTCTTGGGCTAATAAAGGAAAGTGTACTTATGTTCTTCATTAAAGATGATTTACTATTATTATGTTCCAATAGAACACCTTAATATTTCTAAAAATGCTAAATATTAAAACTCTATAGCACTATCAATAAAATTGACTAATTATTGACACAATAATAATTTTACAAAATTGATATGTTTTGGCGAATACCCCTCTAATAATTAAAATTCCTATCTACCTGGATGGGTCCGATTGTCTGTCCATCCATGACCTGGTGTGTATTCATGATAATTTAAAAAATATCCTTGAACATTTAATAAAATTTGATATTGAAGATTTTTAACGATAATTGATGAAAATAAATTTGATTTTAATATGAACAACTACAAGCCACGATATTGGAACTTCAGCTAAACATATCGAAGACACTGTATAGAACAATGAGAATTAAAACTATATAAATATATTGGTTTTACTACTAGGCTATATTTAAGGGTCTTAACTTAATAATCTAATATTTAAAGCAAGGACTATTGTGCTTCTAAAATTTTAGTCAGCGTCTGGAAACTTTGTAAATTAATTTATTTCAGAGAGGAGTCGACCCAATTGGACCGAATGGGAAATTGCAATAAGAAGTCGTGTAACTGAACTCAGCTGCGAGCGTTGCTCTAATAATTGGTAGCTCTACTGAAAACGTTTTAGTTGGGAACATTCGTTGACATTTGCAATTCTAGAGATTGTGGTTTACTATTCTTGGGTCATAAATACCAGAAAATACTTAGTTACAGATCACCGATTCTAAGTGTTATTCAATAGGCAAGATCCGGATTGAAGTGCCAAGTTCCTAGACAAAAGTTTGTTGTTTTCACACACGGCAGATTGTATTTCTAGCTAGAATCGAAGTTTAAAATAGCAAAGGAACCTTTGTTTCTCAATTTAAATACGTGTAGACTGATTTATTTGCTTCCATCCTGAAATTATACAATCCTGTTCCGGAATCCCATCATTATCATCTTAATTCATACTAAGAATATTTCTGCACAAAGAACATACCAAATACAAGACATTGCCACCTCTGCTAGGAATGCATGTCCACAGTTATATGTTCGTGTTGGGTGGCTGATTGCTAAGCTTAGCCTTAATAAAGAAGTATTATTCATTTGTTCTTTCGGAGTTTTCTGGATTTCTCTTGACCTGTCGTGGAAGGATTTGGTATGATCCTACCGAGGTACCACAATAAGTTGTACTTTAGACCTCATGACTTTACAGTAGCAGTTTTAAATATGTAATTAATGGTGGTCACAATGGGAAATAATACTTCGGTCTACAAAACGAAATTGGAACCAAATGGTCACGAACGTATATTTTACTTTTGTGGTTCTTCTGTTACAAGTAATGTAGCTTTTTGAGTAAAATTAGCTTATGTATATAAAGCACAGTGCAACAATGTTTTATCTACATTTATCTATCCGGTGAATTGCTTGAGTACTCCCCGGTGAGCTAGAACCTTGAGATTTGACATTGAAGAAGGAAGTACCTTTCCGACCCTCAGAAAAATCCAAAATTTGCAAAATTAAAAATGATGGCTCCAATATGAAACCTAATCTATATAGTGAGTTAACAATAAAAGTGATAATTCGATAAAATTGTTACAGAGCGGATGACAACAAAAATCGCTCAGACAGACAGATTTTAAATAGGTATATTTAAAAATTAAAAAAAAAGTAGAGATAATCGATATTTTTTCAAATCGCTACCTCCATTTCTGACACATTTTTTTACGTATGAAGCTACAAATATTGTAGTATGTAGCATACCTATTGTTTAAAAAATATTTGAAATTGTTGTAGAAGGGTTATTTATAAAAGTGATTGCACTGTAAAACTTTACGACCTGTCTAAAGCATTTGATATGGTTAACCATGGTGTTCTAATTCAAAAATTAGAATACTATGGCATGAGAAGAAAAGCCTTATGTCTTACCTGGGGCCTGTCAACAATGTGTTAAGTTAATTTATATAAAAACTTTCTAATACTGATTTTGAAGTACCACAGGGGTCTGAATCTTTCATAATTTACATTAACGATGTGCCATACAATTGGGCCGCTGAGGTGCTTCCAATAATGTATACTGATGATGTCACATTTTTGCTAAGCAACCTACTGTTTTCCAACTTGTGGACTAATAGTAAGGCGAATAATTCGATGAAGAATCGGTCAAAGGGTAGTTATCCTACCACAAATAACGATAAAACCAAAACTTTTACATTTTTTAAAATTTTACAACAAAAAGTAATGAAAAATATAAGCTAACCATTATACTCTTCGCCGATTTACTGCACTGTTTATATAATTGTTGCACATTCTATAGGATACTCGTCGCAGCTTTTTTTGTAAATAATATTAATTTCAGATATTTTTTGTTTAATTACAAAATATACATTTTTTTAAAATTTAAATAATTAATAGCTTTTTTGTTTATTGATCGATATTGTTAAAAAATTGGGGTTTTCCTCTAGCTAACACTAACTTACTGCCCAAATTTCAATACAATCGGATTTCTCGTTCTTGAGTTATCGCGGTTACAAGAAACTTGACGGGCGGACGGACGGATAGACAGACAGACAGACGGACATTTTGAAACTCGTTCAGAATTCGATCACCAACACAGTCATATGATTTTTTTTTCTCTACGAGCAATATTACCGGTTTTAGAAATGTGCCGATCGAATGCAATATACCCTTCGTTTTGTATTTGCGAAGAGTATAATAATGGACCTTGACAGCCTCCTGCGCCGCCTCAACTCCGAGGGATTCCACACAATTGCATACGCAGATGATCTAACGATACTGCTTAGTGGTAAATTCGAAGGAGTCCTCTGTGATCGAATGCAGATGGCCCTGAGAATAATCAAAAGATGGTGTAGAGAACACTCTCTGTCGGTCAACCCCAGGAAGACAGAGCTGGTCCTCTCCACAAGGAAAAGGGAATTGGGGCCAATGACGGCACCCGTTCTCCTAAATACCACACTAAATTTCGCATCAGAAGTAAAATACCCTGGAGTAACTTTTGATGCCAAACTAACTTGGAATCTTCATTTAGATAGAAGACTAAAGAAGGCTTACATCTCTTTTGAGCAGTGCCACAGAACCATAGGGAAAACCTGGGGAATGAAACCCAAAGTGGCTATTTGGATTTACACTGCTATAATAAGACCGATGATAGCCTATGGAGCCATTATCTGGTGGCCTAAGAGTCAGCAGACTGTAGCGAAACGTAAGCTCAGCCAGGTACAACGAGTAGCCTGTTTAAATACAATTGGAGCTATGAGAACGACACCAACAAGACCAATGGAAGTGATGCTGTGCCTGCCACCACTAGACATATATCTAGAAGAGGTGGCCCTAACTACTATGGCACTTCTCAAATCCGTTGGTCTGCAGCCAAACATAGGATGTGGAGTGACCAGATGCCGGCTGTGGAATGAGGCAATCAAACAGATGCCACTTCTGCAGGTACGGACAGATGGTATTTTTCCACAGTTCATCTTTGATAGACCCTATGCAATACACACCAACAGTAGCAATGAGGCTGTTAGTGAAGGAACAGTTAACATCTTCACAGATGGATCGAAAAAGAAAGAAGGAACCAGTTGTGTGGTATACTCCAGGAACCTGCAAATTCAAATTAAATGGGCTATGGACAAACAAGCCAGTTTAACACAAACAGAACTGGCGGGAATAACCATAGCCGCAAAAGAAGTTTCCCGTACACAAATAACGGGAAAAACAATCAGAATCTATACTGATAGTAGACAATCACTACTGGCCCTACAGAGACACAAAATAACAACAGGGCCAGTATGGGAATGCCATCAGGCACTCGTGGGCACCTCCAGCATGAACAGTGTTATTCTATGCTGGGTCAAAGGACATGCACAGTGCAGATGCAACAGGAAAGCTGACAGTCTGGCTAAGAAGGCAGCCAGTCTAAGTATACTTGGACCTGGCCCTTCTAACATACTGCTGACCTCAGCAATAATGCTAATGATTAAAAAAAACACCCACAGAAAATTAAAAAAACTGTGAGATGAAACTCATAGTTGTCAGTTGGCCAGGGATCTGCTTAGATACGCCGACAAGGATATAACGATGATCTACCTGGGAATGTCCAGGAAGAACCTGCGCTTCGCGACAGGAATTCTTACTGGTCATTGCCAGCTGAGAAAGCACCTTTATAACATGAAGTTAAACGACACACCCCTATGCAGAGGTTGTGAACAAGAAGACGAGACTGTCCAACACGTACTCTGTGAGTGCCCGGCAGTCTCCTCTAGCAGAGAATCCATTTTGGGAGAACGTTGTCCTACTTTGGCCGCCTCGAGGGATATTCTCCTAGGCAGCATCACCACCTTCTTCACAAGATTAGGATGGTTGGAGGCCTAGGTGGAATCTTGTATCCCTCGGGAGGATGTACAAGGGGCCCAATGGGGCCTAGGTGCTGCGGTCACTTAAATGTGACTGCCCTCCCACAAACTCCAACTACTCCAACTGGACCTATGAAACTCCTCGAAGTGCATTTAGATAATTCATTTCTTTAACGTTTATCAAAACGCTTATCGATCTATACTTATATAATAAAACAACTCAACAGCAAAATTACTGAAGATTGTTTAAGGGTCGTTTATTTTTCACAGAATATCGACGTGTGGATTGATAGTACGGGCGACATCATGTCATGTGACCAAATATTTAAATTACAAAACGAAGTAATATAGAATAATGGCTCAAGCCAAATATGATAACCATTGTAAACCCATTTTTAAAAGTTTGCGTATATTAACCTTGCCATCTTATATAAATGAATGCTTGTGTCATATTAAGAAATTAAAAAGTGAAAACAAAGTTACCAAGCAAAAGGTTGTATAGCATTTCTGTTCTCAGTCTAAACCGTTGCTACCAGGATAAACCAGCACAAAGCCTGCTTGTGATAGAATAACACTGAGACCGTGCTTGAATATTACAGACGATACCCGTATACGAATATTGTTAATGTATTAACCTGGTTTGCCATTACAGGTCCGTTACCTGCTCTTGCTTCAATCTTAATATTGCCGGTAGCATAGCCATCGGTTAAATGATATTTATTTACTTTTATTGAATCATTTATGGAGTTGCTCATTAAACTAACACTATTTATTCTAAATAAATAATTTACATCATGCCTATCAATTAATATAAAGTAGCAAAACAACATTCAAATTACAATACAATAAAATATACAATAATACAATAATCAAAAAGTGATTCTAAAAATAGTCGATCGACGTCCATGAGATCGCTGGTATTATGAATTTTAAGATTACTCAAATACAGACTAAGTAAATCTCAAAATTTTTGCCATCAGTAAAACTTTTGAACGTGTTAGTTAAAAATACAACACAAAATCTTGATATGGGCGTAAACACTTTGAAACTAAAAATAAAAAATATGCTTTAACAGAATTCCCTTTATACATATGAGCACTATATTGATTATTTTGGCTGCTTGTTTAATTTATCGTTTGTCTAATTAGATTATGTTATTTAGCGCTATACTTTAACATTTCTACATTAACTGGTTTTTATGTTTTTAAACAATTTTATATTTACGTTTTTCCCTCTACTTGAGGTACTAGTTTTTATGACTACTACTTGCCTTAAATTGTATTTTTGAGGTTCTTTTTTTAATTGATTCTAAATTAAGTACTTTACCACTGATGTATGCAAGCGTTATTTACACATGTATAGCATGGGTAAACTTCTATCCTTTTCTATTTTATTTATAAAATAAAATATATTTTATATACACAAAATATTTTTTTGATGTTTGTGACTATTTATTTAAATAAATACAATCATTTAAATAAATCTGAATTAAATGTATATTTTAAACATATTTTCTTAATATTAATAGCTCTATTCAGACACTGATTTTGAGGTACTCCTACATGAAATAATCTAGAGGATTTAGATTAGGAGATCTAGCTGGCTACTCTTTTAGTCCCCGTCTACCAATGAAAACAATTTTTTGAACATAAATTGATGATAAATGTATTTAAAAATCGAGCAGTAGAGTTAATTGCTACGGTGAAGTGGTCAACCGCTATACAAATGAATTTTTGACTTATAGTGAGAAATCTCAATGATGTATCGTAACGTGCCACCTTCTCATCCATTTCTGTACTTGTTTTTTAAATTATATTTATATATTTTATTTGCCTTGCGTAATTGAGTAATAATACATAAGACGGATAGTGCCATTAATAATACTTGTACTAGGACATTTCAGGAGAACGACATCTAAATTTATTAAAAGAGCTCTCGAAAGTACCTATGTCAACATACAACTCGCTTTATCGTTATATCTTGTTTATTGCGGATTTCAAGGAATATTACAGCTAATCGATTTAAGTATAGACACAAGACATAAGGATTTTAGATAATGTTCGTTACACAGAAGTATGTCAATACCTTTATATTAGAAATAAAATGACCCCTCGCTCATCAATACATATTATTATGTATTATTATTAGACACATTAATTCTTGATACTACATTTTCCCTAATTATCGTCTGAAAACAGCATTTGATATTTGCCCATGTTAGATTCTATTGAGAAACAATTTTAATTTATAAAATTATTCTTAAGAAGTGGTTCCAACTCCACTATAATATGGAGGGCTTCGTTCCTCTCCACCTAACACAGTGTTTTGTAGAAGTTAAATCGGTGACTCGAGAAGCTGTTAAGAAAACGTTTTAAGAAGTCATTAATTTAAACATCCTAATTAATACTGCGGTCAAATAAGGGCCAAACCTCGAAATGGAAGGAAATAAGCTGTAAATTTGTATAAACTGTTGTTAGTTAATAATAGAATTAAAATATGATTATAATTAATATTATTTATAAATTTAAAATATATACATATGCACATTATTTATGTGACAGAAAAAAATTACAGTATCAAGCAAATGTGTCTAATTGTAGTATATATTTTTTCTAAATTTTATCTAGTAAATATTCGTCCCCCTTATCACGTATGGGCGTAACTAACAAAATATACAAAATTGAGTTATACCGGTTCTAGGCTTTCCTTGGGCGCATTTCTCATCTCACGAAGTGGCGCAGCTGTATATCTTATAGTTTCGTCACAAACGGTATATGCATTGAGGGCCTATTTGCCAAAGTCTCTACATGATTTCTCACGTAAAGGCGTAAAACAGATACGTCTGCTCAAAAATTTTCCTGTCACCCAAGAAGGATCAATGTTCACTATGTGTAACTTATTGAACAGGAGACGGAAATGTAAAAAATAATTTGGAAGACAGGTAGAATGCTCATATTGCAGAAAAAACCGCTGTCAGGAAAATTAAATCTAAATGTAAAGAGGAAACGCATAAAGATTATAGCATGTTATATAGCATAGTTGATTTGCAGCAAGTTTTAATACCTGCCTATTTCAAAGGAAAGCGCAATTTTTTATAAAAGCCGATTCAACTTGACAATTTACGATATTGCTAATAAGGAAGGTTTCTGCTCTATCTGGAATGAGTCCATAAGTAAGCGTGGTTTTTCCAAGGACGCAACCTGTCTTTATAAGGTATTACCTATAACGAGAGTTGTTCTATTTGCTGATGTGTGTTTTGGCCAAAATAAGAATACTATCATCCCTACAACATTGCTGTATCTTTAGAAGGAATATCTTTACAATATTTCGAAACTTCACATGGACACAACGAGGGTGATTCTGCTCATAGTGCCATTTCCAATGCAATTTCTTCTGCAGGAGACATATATATTCCTGCCCGGCTTCACTCAATAATTCGATTGGTGCGGCGGAAACAGCTCTATAGAGTTATACATATCAATGAATTATGATGACTTTCAAGATTTCAAGTCTCTTTGAAAGCAACTTATAATCTTGAGAATTAGAGAAACTGATCGAGACAATAATGTGATGTAGGCGGATATCATGGAAGTAATGGTGACCAAAAACTCTCCAAATAAAACAGTTTTCAAAAAAGCCATTTTGATGAAGAATACGACTCCATTATTCTGAAACGTTTAGAAAGTTACGTATCCAATATGCAGCTTCATGCGTTAAATAATGATACTCCAAAAATACCTAAAGAGACACCCGTAGTTTGACTGCCAGAGTGTAAGGAATTTTTTAGATCTTTGCCTCATGGCCAACAGTGAATTCACCTTTATTCTTTTCTTTGCAAACACTACAGTCAGAATTACAAAATGTTATTTGCTACTTATAGCAGTATTTTTTTTTGTTAGAACAATAATGGAATAATTGAAAAGTAAAGTTCACTAGTTGTGTACATTTCTATTAAATAAAAAAATTACACGCACTTTTACCAGTTTTTAATGGTTATTTAACGTCTCTGTCATAGACCTATCTTACGTAACGAAATAAATATATTTTCACGTAAAGGAGTATCTGCAAATTTCGTCCTCTAAAAAAAAGAGTATGATAGATTAACTATTATTAAATGAGCGTAAAGTACATATTCTCTGGGTTTTAACACTAATATGTCATTTTAAAATACTGCAAAACGGAAATGCTGGGGCCATTCAATGTCACACATTTTTGTTTTTGCTCACTCGTGTAAAATAAGCAAAATTCAGATATACCCATACGTGATAACGGCGACGATTTATTCGGATCTACCCAATTTTCGTGACGTTTGACCTTGAATATCTTGTGGCGCAGAAAAGAGATTATACGAGACTTCTCTACCAGTTTTCAGAGTGCCAAAACAAAGGTTTATTCAAATTTACAGCTTACATTCCGAGATTGAATCCCCATTTTACTAGAGTATAATACATAAATTGTTAATTACTTTCATGTAACTACATAAGGCACATTTTTGATAAGGTATTGTCGTAGCAATATTGACAGCATATGTCAATGATTGTCATATGGGCATGCGTCAAGCTTTTGTCAAATTTAATTTTCTTAGATATTTCTGTTTCTAGTAACGTAACGTTTGACTTTCTAGTCCTGTTCTGGATATTTATTTATCACGAACAAAAGATATATTATATTTCTATAAGCCACGCAGGCATTAATGAAGTTGAATAGAAATCATATAATAACTCCTACTTATTTACTTACATGGATAAGCTAAGTTAGTTTTGTTATTTATTGGATTATTTGTTATCTATTTCCAAACCGAGAAATTATTACTGTAATGAGTGATTCCAACGCCAGAGGCTTTTACACGGTAGATAATCACTTGCGAGCTGCTGTTGACAAAGTTTAATTTCAACAATGAAATAAACGGGGAGAAAGACCGATTCAATTCTGCCTACTTAAACCCATAAGATAATAAATATTTTAAGTATTAATTATCGAACACACCAACAACATCCATGGCACATTTACATTTAGATGTCACTTGGCGGTAAATTATATCACAATAGGAGTTTGGTGGCGAATCAATAAAGCTCTGTGAAATGGTACCTGGCGCTGACTGCCATTCCAATCACCACTTGTTAATGTGTACCTTTTTCCAAAGCTAATAACCTATCGAAAGCAAGTACAAAAATGTCTGCCCGTCATAAGTGATATCGCACTAGCAACAACGGGAACACAAAGCGAAGTACGTAGAAATGTAAAACAGCCTTGGATAACTGCCGAAACTCTAACTGAAGTAAGTACAAGTTAGGATAAATCTGAGGGTTCAAGGTGCCCGTTACTGCTTTCTTCGGAAGAATATAACAGCCCAACGCCAAAAATTCAGACCATTTCTCGAAGAGATAAGAATTCATATCTACAAGAGTTTGTAAAGATCTGGAGTGACATGCTGATCACTGTAGCAAAGAACTTTTCCGAACAAAAGGATGGTTACACATAACTTTAAACCCAAAACTTGGTCAATTAAAGACTTCACCGGTACGTTAAGAACTGATAGGAATACGACTGAAGTTTGGCACCAATATTCCCAAAAATTTTTGAAGGTGACTATCCTTAGACTGAAGATAACTAGCAGCAAGATACAAACTATGAAAACCAATGATGAAGCAGTTGGTATCGATGCTTTGTCAAACAATGATTTTACTTTCTGCGCCACTGTCGCTGAAACTTTAGAAAAACTGACTCACTTGTTGTTAGTCTCCACACGTTCCTGAAAACATTTGAGGACGTCCTGATGAAGTTGGAAGTGTATTCACAACAAATCTTTTGGATGGCGAAATAAGGGGCATTCAAACGCCTGTCGAGTAATTTTCTTAGAAGCTTCTATCACACTAATAACTCATAACAAGCACATATTAGATTATTACAAACAGGGTGACCCAAACTTGTTCTTGGGTCGCAGGATGTGAGACCGGAAGATATTAACCGATTTTTTGTTTCTTTGTTTTATTTTACTTATCTGTTCGAGGGGTAAGTTTTCGCGGTATAGCAGAGTCGACCTTAATCAGTTTAACACATTTAAAAAAAACACGAAATTTAGTTGAACTTCACTGATTACGAATCTTGAAGACAACACCCGACCGAAAGATCTTAACCGATTTTTCATTTTTTTGTTTTATTTTACTTATCTAGGTGAGGGGCAAGTTATCCGCGGTATATCGAATAAAAAAAACATTGTTTTGACCCCCCCCTCCTACTGTCTACTACTCAAGCTCAACACAACATCAGGTTTATGGATTACATTTCAAATATTTGACATTTGATTCTTGAGGTATTAGAATTATAAGGCTAGCGTTTTCATAGCTAAAATCATTGAAAAATTGATTTGATCTTTTGATCAAATCATTCATCATTCAACTGCAAGTTATTTACAATACACTCCAAACAATGATGTTTTAGGAGTAAACGTCTGCAGATACGAAACTACGGCTGCGTCAAGCGCGGTTAGTACCGAGATTGGTTAACCAATCCAGGGAAACACAGCGTTCTCTCTCCATCTTCTAACGGCTTGTGTATTAGCGCATGCGTAGAAGGTATGTAACTCTTGGCGGGGGTTACATAGAGGATATACCATCCTTCGGAGGGGATGTAAAGCAGTCGTTTCCTTGTCTATTAAATATTGGGCAAGTAAAAGAGCAGAGGTTCGGCAAAAATCTCCATTTTTTGGGGGGGGGGGGCTAGCTCGTCTCCTGACGTCGGTGATTGGTCTTAGTAGCGAAAATAGACCGACGCTAAATAAGTGAATGAAAAAGAATTATGTTTTACTTGTTTAATGCACAGATATAATTTATTATTTCTATCTGTTTTGATTTGCCATAATTTAAAATAAATTAAGAACAACCGAGTCTTATTTGCAGGGAAACTATTTGGTATATTTTAGGACTGGGTTCAGCAATGAACCGCTCTATGTTTCTTTAACATATCCCCAAAGCAGTAAATATAATATCATCGTTTGTCGTCAGAAGTTTGGGGCATACTGCTTTACCATTTTCGGTCAATTTAAAAATAAAGTACATACATATCTGAGATACATGTAAATTTAACACCCAAAATATTCAAGCAAAAAGTTACTCAAATCGATATTTGCAGTCGGCGACGCCCGACAACAGTTTTACTTGCTTTCCGTAATAAGCGTCTACTTTAACGTAAAGTATGTGTGTAAACTTCCTGTCGTAATGCTCCAGACTTAAAGCGAGGTCCAATATGGCTACAGGCAGTATATTAGTGCTGTATCAATATTGACAGTATGAACATTCAAAAGACGGATGCGATGTGAGTGGATGGGAAGGTAGTTAGAGGCCTTAATTACTCTGCTTTGTACCTCTCAATTTAATAGTCTCATTAAGGACCATGCTTCTGTTACTACTCTATTGATCATTGTTTGCAATGAAATGTTACAAAACATGTTTGTGACTCTAGGAACACTATTTACGTTTCATAAAATACAAAAATTGGTTCAATCCTAGCAAGCAATCTTTATCATATACATTAAGTTCTAAAAAGTGAGAGAAAATCTGAAAAAATTGAAATAAATTGGAAAAAAAACATTAATGTAGCAATTTGAAAAACAATCATGTAAATTTGAATAAAAAAATTAAATAAATGCACATACTTAAATAAATAAAAAATCGCTTTAGTTTTGCCAAGGCCGAAATAAAGAATGCTAGAAAGAAACAAAAAACAGAAACAGGAACTTGGGAGAATAAAAATCAAATATGTTATAATGTATGAAAAAATGTCAAAAAAGTGGAATTTTATTTTATTTGATATAAAAAAACGACATTTTAACTTGATAAACATATTCTGGCATAAGTTCACAAAAAGTACATAAAAAATGTACACTTAAAGAAAAGTTTGCCCTACGATTTTTTATTAAATGGCAAGCATTTTCATTGTTTTGGAAAATGGCTCATTGTGGCCGTAACGATGATTTTTTTTTCAAAATTTAATCACTTATTTACACTATAAAAATACATTTGTTCTCCAATGTTCGCAAAGATCTAATGATTTTACCCCGCGTATTGCATTATTAGTAAAAAAAATCAATAAATTTGGATATTTTGAGGTTAGGATGTACTTTTAATATAACTAGATTCCAACAGTTTGATAGTCTATTCATTTACGAGTATCTCAGTTTTCATCAATTTTTCTACGACCAATACAGCCGGAGATATTTGAAAAATAGTGTAGCGATGCACTCGAAATGCATCTAAAATGCACTTTTATGCGCTTTTCTCGCGAAGCGCAGCCCGATTTTGCTCATTTTTTCGACTCATTTGCAAGTATAAAATTTAAAAAAACGAAAAATTCAACTTCCCGATTACGTCATTTTTCATTAATTTCTTTGACTAATTTCCTTCCACTATGAGGCCTGTGGTAAACTTATGAAAACATTTCGGTTTAAAAACCTTAACAATCTTTATTCAGTTTTGGTAAAAACTTTACCTACAATTTCTGTATTCTATCTGAATTATAAATCTAGATCAATCATATATGTTTTGCTGACTTGTCCTAAACAATTTACATAACAAGGATAAGTATTTAAACAAGTTGATTAATAGTTTTAAAAATGAATTATTATTTGTTTGCTTATAATTGTATTGAAACATTCTTTATAGGATTTTGCAAACAGCAGAAAAAATAACTATCTATAACTAAAAGAAAAACTTTGTGTAGAAATATTAATGAAATCTTTGCATTCTTTCGATAACCTGAATTCTGGTTATGCTAGCAAATTAAAATCCTAAAATGAATTTGTCTAATTTCTTATTTGACAATTCTCATTCTAACACTAGCATCCACACAGTCCCCTACGGCCATGCAGATTAAACTAGTATCCACATAACCCCCTACGATTATGAAGATTCAGTTAAAAATGAGAACAAAGACCTAAAATGAATTTATTTATCTACCTTGTCTTAAAAAAATTGTTCATTCCAATGGATTACATTTTCATGAAATCTATCATTCTGTTTCCTGGAAATGCTTAGCCTTTGAAACGTTTTTCGCCCTTATTCTGGAGCTCATCAGAAAGACATAAAGCCATTCATAAAGATGTTTCATGCAAAACCAAGACAATTTCTATGAATAAGTGTGAAATGATTATATTTGACATTGACTGATAAAAACAACCTCACCTATCTATTAGCTAACTAGTATTGGAGCCTATATACTCTATGTATGTTTTAAAAATGAAAATAAGAAATAAGAAATTAGACAAATTCATTTTAGGATTTTAATTTGCTAGCATAACCAGAATTCAGGTTATCGAAAGAATGCAAAGATTTCATTAATATTTCTACACAAAGTTTTTCTTTTAGTTATAGATAGTTATTTTTTCTGCTGTTTGCAAAATCCTATAAAGAATGTTTCAATACAATTATAAGCAAACAAATAATAATTCATTTTTAAAACATACATAGAGTATATAGGCTCCAATACTAGTTAGCTAATAGATAGGTGAGGTTGTTTTTATCAGTCAATGTCAAATATAATCATTTCACACTTATTCATAGAAATTGTCTTGGTTTTGCATGAAACATCTTTATGAATGGCTTTATGTCTTTCTGATGAGCTCCAGAATAAGGGCGAAAAACGTTTCAAAGGCTAAGCATTTCCAGGAAACAGAATGATAGATTTCATGAAAATGTAATCCATTGGAATGAACAATTTTTTTAAGACAAGGTAGATAAATAAATTCATTTTAGGTCTTTGTTCTCATTTTTAACTGAATCTTCATAATCGTAGGGGGTTATGTGGATACTAGTTTAATCTGCATGGCCGTAGGGGACTGTGTGGATGCTAGTGTTAGAATGAGAATTGTCAAATAAGAAATTAGACAAATTCATTTTAGGATTTTAATTTGCTAGCATAACCAGAATTCAGGTTATCGAAAGAATGCAAAGATTTCATTAATATTTCTACACAAAGTTTTTCTTTTAGTTATAGATAGTTATTTTTTCTGCTGTTTGCAAAATCCTATAAAGAATGTTTCAATATAAGTTGATTAATATTTATTTACATTTATTAAACATAACTTATTCTAATTCTTAAGTAAAAGATATACAGGATGATGCATTATTATTATTACATTGCAGGCCCAAAGAACGATGTGTCACATGGTTTTACGTCATTTAATGAATTTTGTTTGTTTTTATGTATTTTTTAATTTGCCTTCATTTTTCTTCAAAATGTTTACAGTTTTAAGACCAAAAATCACAAATCGTATTTTGCAGCTCTCGAGGTATTTCCTTCAACATTTTAATTACATATGTTTGTTCGAATATATATCAGAAAAATAATGTTTTGAATACTTCCTCATCGCACCAAAATTTGAGGAATTTTTTATCAAATCAAATTTTCACCAGCGTTCCAGGCCGCCTTGGAAAATTCTTGGACCAAATTTTGCCTGCTCTTTGGTGCTCAAACTTTTGATTTTTTAACATCCAAGGAGGTTACGAGTGATTTTCTTTAAAGGGCCGTGAGATCCGCGGGCCCTTAAAAGTATTCATTTTTACCACCTCTTACCGAGATTTTTCTCCAAGGAAGTAGGGTTTCATGGCCTTGAACAGTAAGTACATGGGTCTTGGTCTATTTAACATTTTAAAAATACTTACACTTGTACATGTGTATTTAAATTAAGAAAGTATGATCATGTTCCTCAAAAAATAAACGAACTTGGTTGGCTTAAAGGCGAAAATCTACTTGAATGTCATTTAAGTATATTTGTTCATAAACTTCTGCTAATGTCGTTACCCTTCGGGAAAATATTTGTTTTAAATATAACATGCATACCTAATAGTTTAAGATCTGGCTACTGAAATTAAAAATGATAAGGTGCAGTGAAATTTTTTATGTAAAGACCCTCCTTACTAGCTGAAAAGTACATACCTCTTCAGCCAGAAATCCCACCCGGGGAGGGAAGCGTGGGCATGCGGTCAAACGTGTTAATTTCTAATTAAAATAAAATCATTCAGTGCAGCTCTGAAATTTTGTGTACCTAGTTATAGTTTTTAGCTGTAGAAATTGCGTAAAATTATTGCCAGAAGTCCAGCAGCGCTATTCTTGACTGCACGCATTTTTTAAAGCTACTCGCATTTCACTAAAATTCGAATAGAAATTCATCCTAGACATTCTTGACCGTTCGCAAAGTATTCGAGTGCTCGCATTAAACAACGAGCGGTTTTTGGCAGTCGGTAAATATGCGAATGATGATACATAGCCTAATATTTTATTTGGTATGTATTTAAAGTCATCACATTCGTTACGATAAATTAAGAATATTTAAGGTATTGTTATATTTGCTGATAATGGCAGTATATTGCGAACATTGAAAATCTACAAAATGCAGAAAATCTCATACAGAAGCACAAGTTTAATAATGTAGATCAGTTTGAAGTTTTAAGTGAAAAAGAGTTCATAGGTACAAATATTTAGAATGTCTAAGGTATTATGTAGATTTCTCATTGAAACTGTAAAACCATTTATCAGACCACAGAAAAGTGCTATGGGTTTGAGCGTAACCACAACACTAAGGTTTTGGGTACTATGAATTTGTAGCAATCAGGTGTTTTTTTTTAAATTTAGTAGTAAGTTCTTGCCACATACACTGACCATCCTTTTGCGTAATTTCATTAGAAAATTTCTCAGAAGTAAGTTTTGGAAGTTCATTTATGAATTCTAGAATTATGCGCTTTTGCCAGTAGAGGCATTGCCATTTCGGCGTAGAGTCTCCATCACATAATAAAGTCTTAGTGAAATAATAAAAAAGAATCTCTGTTCTTCAATACAAACAATTTGTCGTGGTTATACGGGCTACGTTCCCAAAACCACTTTCTTAGGGAAAAAAAATATTATTTTATTTCTTTTTCTTTCTTTTTCTTCAAAAGAATAAAATCAACTACAAATTACATCAGTCAAGATACGTCATCTGTCATTTCAAACGCAGTGAAGTTAGCTATTTTTCGAAAATTGCCAGGATGCCAAGTGCATTTTAACGAGTGATTGCTATCGTTCGTGTACATAAACGAAATGCGTCAAGAATACCGCATACAGAAAGTTTTCGCAAATATGCCGTTCGCATCAATACGTATACGTGCATTGCGAAGCATGTCAAGAATAAGGCTGCAGGTCGGGGATTAAACGTTGCCAGAAGTCGTTAAAGTTGTAAGAAAATTGGTCAAATTTTAATGTCAAGGTGCAGTTCTAGCGATTTTGTTTTTTTTTAAATCTCCTTATTCTTCCGGATTTTCCGGTTATTAACGTACCAGTGACATTAATGGAACAAGAAACAAATCGAATTCGCGAAATGTCAAAAAATGCTATTTTTCGTCCACTTCTGTTGGCTCGAATTTTTTATTTCACCTGTGCAATTAACGATGCCGTGAAAATGCCAATTTCGATCTTTCGATATCGACATTGGGAAGCCTTCCTGCTGATGTATTTATTTAGTTATGAATAATTTAAAATTCCACCCCGACCGTAGCACATCACGTTAAGCGACGATTTTCACAGCGGATTTCTCTGTTCGAATCCTGTACGGGTGTACTTTTTTAATTTGTTTTGAACGTTTTGGCTGATATTTCTTATTCTAAAATTACATCGTTTATTTATTTATTTCTACAGTTAAAAACTATAACTACACAAAATTTCGGAGCTGCACTCAAAGATTTTATTTTAATTAGAAATTAACGCGTTTGACCGCCCGCCCACGCTTCCATCCCCGGGATAGACTTCTGGCAGAGCTACGTACTTTTCAGCTAGTAAGAAGGGGTTCTACATAAATATTTTCACTACACCTTATCATTTTTCATTTCCGTAGCGAGCGCTCCGTCCATAATATCAAGTTACGATTTCCAACTAAACTTGAGATTTCAAAATACACATTATATTTTTATATTTCCTGTAACTGGGCAATGATTTATAGCCCAGTCTTCAGGGGGTCTTGAGTCAGGAATAAATAATCCATATGTTAAATCAGGATAGAGGCTATTGCTAGTAAAATAGTATTGAAAATGTTATCAAGGCTACCGTTGTTGGAAAATAGCGTCAAACCAAAAAGAAAATATTTTTCTTGGAAATAACTTTAAACGAGCAAAATACAAAAAAGGAAATTCCTGCAAAATCGGACTGATGCATGTGTGAAACGCGTTTTTGTCCTTTGAGCACTTATATTACTGCCACAGAAAAAAATCAAACAGGGAAAATAAAACCATGTGTTTGGTTCGTTATATCCACACTACGTTGACATTTTATGTAGTTCTAGTTGAGAACACGTTTAAACTTTTCAGGCTTTACTGTACATTCATACATCAACTGCAATTCTGGACGAAGCAGACCTTTATTCCTTATATTTATCACCAAGCACAGAAACATGATTCTGTGCCCGCATACATATTCTTTTTAAAAACTGTCCCCTTCGGTATAAAAAATTTAGTGCCGTCACTGAGTGGCCAGTAGATGAACCAGGTAAATAAAATTGGTTTCATACCACAGTTAATTAAAATGGAAATACTGCGTTATACTGTATTTGCTGGAAGCAAATTAAAAGGATATTAATTAATGAAATGTTCGATTACATTCTGTCTCTCAAAACAAGTTATTACTTGATATGATTATGAGAGAAACTCTTGCTTACATTTAGTTATATCTATAATTGCTTTTTCGCATGTCGTGTGAGTTTGCATTTTTAGTTTTTTTAGATGTGAAATTACAAATTTTTACAAATATATATCTTTATTGCTTTGGTTCTCCTCGTGAAATTAAAAACAAACATTTTTTACTTTATACTGTCCAGTAAATTACTATTTCCCGGACTCATTTGCGGCCGGCAAATCGAACATTACAGTATCTGATACTGTAATGTGTTACCTAGCAACACCACAGTATTATTGTTATTAGTAAGCAATTATTTTGTAATTTTGTTTATTGACTTTTTCACTTAAAGACAGCGTTTTCTTACTGTAAAATATACTTTCTACAAACTTCAGTAAATGAAGACTGTTACATAACTATAGGTTAGGCTTCTACTACATAATTTATAATGTTTTACTTAAATAAAGTTAGTAATTTGTATTTTGTTTAAACCTATATTAATTCATATTGATACTATTGTGAAAAAAGCACTTTGACACCCACCACTGTTTATAAAACATACTTTTCTACCGACTTTAGTAAATGAAGACCGTTAAATAACTATAGATTAGGCTGCTATTTACAAAATTTCAATACTTTGCTAAACTAAAATTAGTAATTTTTATATAAGTTCGAGCTACATTAGTACAGTTAAGCATTTATATAGGTACCTTCACTTGTAAAATATAGTTTCCTACCAATTTTGGTAAA
Organism: Stenurella melanura; assembly: GCA_963583905.1. Taxonomy (NCBI): domain Eukaryota; kingdom Metazoa; phylum Arthropoda; class Insecta; order Coleoptera; family Cerambycidae; genus Stenurella; species Stenurella melanura. Next base: position 135,173,009 of record OY757311.1, read on the forward strand.
TGAAGAATGGTAGACAATAAGAAAACAGGCTTCTCTCTCCTAGATTTTTATTATTTTAATTAAATAAAGTTAGTATTCTCTATTCTATTTAGAACCAATATACTTACAGATTATTTAGTTTACACTTTTATTTACTTATTTGACAGTGACAAGTTAAAGACAATCATAATCAGCTATGAAAAACAGTAGCTGTAACATCGTTTTTGTAATACCTGTACTGTAAGTGGATCATTATTAACAAATTTTTATTAGAGTAAGCTGAACTTACAATTCATTTACTGGTTGCCATGGTTACAGGGCTGTAATATTCACTTACAGTCCGACGTGGGCTGTAAGTGAATATTACGTACTAGTTATTATTTACCTGCTCAGATCAACAGAAATTTTAGGTAAAAAAAATCTATCGTTGAAACCAAACATTTCATGCATACACAAAAATGAAGATATTATTTTAAGCATCTTTATTATTTATGGAAATGTGAAAAGAACAATTATTCATATTATCAACAGTCAAAATTGATGTTAAATTTTTTTGTATTTCTTTAATTACTTCAGGACCATCTAGTGGAGTATTCTCCATATTATCCGAGAGATCATTATCAGATGTTTGACTAGATGAACCGGCTTCTAGGTTGCTAATGTTGAAAATCTTGTTAGCTACTTGTATTTTGTTCGTTAAAGATTCCGCCACGTAACTTTCTGCTACTGCCGAGGACTTCCACCCACCGTGCCTTTTCAACGCAAGAACGTCGACTCCGCTGTTAGCCAAAAGAGTTGCCGAGGTTCTGCGAAACGAATGTCCACTGTAATTTTTTGCATTTTCCAAATTTAAAAATGTTGCAATATCAGACGGAATTTTAGCGAAAATATTTCTCCCAACTGGTTGGTTAACGCATTTCCCATTTTTATATCTCAAGAATAGAATAGAATCTTTTATTTTCTGAATTTTTTGGTCGCAGACTCATATATTTCCTGAATAATTCCAGACAGTGGAAATTGTCATTGTCTACGATAGTGAAACTTCTTGAAAGGTGATTTTTAGAATCAGGTATTTTGATAAGTATTACGCTTCCTTTATCAACAATATCGTCTACTGTTACCTTGCATAATTCATCTTTGCGGCAGGCTCCCGCAATTCCCATAATAGCAACGACCTTCTTCATCAGATATGTTTGGTCAGATGCTTCATTCAAAAATTTTACAATTTGTTCTATAGTAAACACCTCACTTTTTTTGGGACGATATCCAATATTTTTGTTTCTTAAAAATGCCCTTAATTTGGCATATTTTGAAATGTCAACATTATCATTTAAGGAGATGGTTGACCGCAGCATGGAATATTCGCACCATAAGCTGGCTGGAGATGTATATTTTTTAGATTTCTCTAGAAAATATGCGAGTAAAACCGCCTCACTGGTATGAATATCCACATATTTAGCGTCGCACCACTTTCTAAATACGTCATATGTGATTTCGTACCTTTTTTAGATTTCCCAGGTAGAAGCGATGTACAACCAATATTTGCAGTTTCTTCGATATCCATAATAGTATTTCCTCAAAAAGTGCTTGTCAAACTTGACTTTTCAACGAGTTGTTTATCTATTAGGCTTTCTTTTGTTAATTTCTAGTATATACGATATACCTAATTTATTTAAAATATTAAAATTTAATTTTGACAGGTAGTTGTCAATAATTCAAATTTACTCAATAATTACTTTTCTTTGATTTTCGCAGGTATTACAAAAAACTATTTACTAACCGCGAACAGTAAGTGACTTTTCAGGTCTCGAATGTTTAGGAAACCTCCGCCCTACGGGCCTCGGTTTCCCAAACTACATTGTTGACCTGAAAAGTATCACAGTTCATGGTACGTAATATACTATAAGGTGATCGATTGTTAGATTACGGACTAAGTTTTTCAAAATTTCAATTATATTAACTTCTTATTCATTTTAAAAACGATTATAAAGACAGCATGAAATTAAATCAGCGCAAACTCTTTTGTGGAGGGTAGACACTGAGGCAGGCCGCACACCAAAGATACATGCCACATTTGTCTAAACTCCCGCAAATAATTATTTAACAGAGGTTTTGTGACAATTTTCATCAATCTGAATTCTATTTAATCACTAGTTAGGTACCTAACTAGCCGTTTTAAAAAGAACTTTCGTACTTCCGCAGTTTATATTCCTAAAAATATATACGGTTCTTCTTTCACATGTTATGGAAACAAAAATTATATTTCAGCATAAATTTCTGAATAGCTACATCTCAGATTACACAAGGCAAAACGTGTAGCTTTTCTTAAAGGAAACACTCATTTTATCGCACCAAATAGGGCCACTATAATACCATTTCATGAAAAAGCTCTCTCACGCATTTCTTTGTAAATATGATATTGTGGTATAAAATGCCAAAACAATATACTTACTAGTGACAAAACATAACTTATGTGTATTATTTAGGAATATCATTACAGTATTATATTACTGTACTCATTCATAGGTAGTTTAGGCGACAATCTTATTATGCCGTATTCACCGTGTGCGAAGTGTGAAGAAGAATTTCAACAATAAAACTTCAAAAACGTTGTTGAGTTTCAATATAACTATCTGCAGGTCCGGTGTGAGAAATTTTAGGGCCCCTACTGCTGTCTGTTTGTGGTCTTCCCGGGTCTTCGAATAAATACAAAGTCGTAATAGAAAGAAAATTAATAAATAAATTAATGTTATTATTAATTATTTATATATTTACCAAGTATGTCGAACTTTTAAAAATACTAAATAAAAATAAAAATATGCATTATATGAACCAATTGTGTTAGGAAGAGAAAACATTTTTTATTTGCAAAGTTTGGAGGAAGCGTTATTTATAAAAACGTCTACTTTTTATGAAAAGATCGAAAATAATACTATATTCCAAAATATATATATACAGGGCGTGAAATATTTGCAAAAATTTGAAAACTACAAAGTATAGTATATTATAATATGAGCGATTATGAGCCGCAAATATAACACTATGCTTTTTCTAGACCTCATAGACAAATAAATTAGACTGAAATTTGATAGCATTAATCGGTAGTTCCTACTCGTAATAAGGGGAAAACGTAAACAAACAATATGGCGATGCACTTGGTTGTCACTGTCAGCGAGTTGATTGTCAGCTACAGCAGGAGTTGATTGCAGTCGATTTAAAATATCATTGGATCAGTGAATTATTTATTTATTTATTTCTCAAACAGATAAATTTAATTACATAAGAAATGCAAATTATTATACATTATAATCTTTTTCTTTTTTAGCTGTGAAACTTACCTCTACACATAATAATAATATTTTAATTTTATATTTCACAATTTAAATTTCTAAATTTTGGGGGAGAAGGAGCTATGGATAAAGCTGAAAATTAATAAGTACATCTAAAACAAAAATAAAGCGATACGATTCAATCTAGGTTTGGAATGAAACAATTTAATATTTGGTACAATTTTGGAGGGGAGAGCAAAATCTAATTCAGATAATATAAATACATTGTGATTTTTAGAATGGTGATCAGAGGCGATGAGGTGTTTGTAGTAAGTGGGGGTATGTAAAATAACTGTACTACTGTAGTGTGTTTAATGGGTATTCTTATTTTTATATGACTTAAAATTTGAGTAAAATTTAAGAGGTTGTTGAGTATTTTGTAGTAAAAAATTACCATGTATTTTTTTTTTTCGAGATTCAAGACTAATGATGCCAAATTCTTTCCGCAGTGCTGCTGTGCGTCCAAAGTTATAATTTGGATATGATCCGTATTTCCTCAAGTACAAATACCTCAGGAATATGTTCTGTATTTTTTCTATAATATAATTGTACTTGAAGTAATACGGGTGCCATATTATGGATGCATACTACAGAATTGGTCTCACTAAAGTATTAGACAATTTTAATATTGTGATGATATTTTCAAACTTACTGGACTGTCTGATTGTAAGACCTAATACACGCAATGCTTTTAATGATGTGTTAGATACATGCTCGTTAAAACACATTTTGTTATCATAAAAAACACTCAGATCCTTAGGTTTCATTATCCTTGGCAGATTCTTGTCATTCATTGTATAATTATAATTTATTTAATGACGTTTACGAGTGCATGTCATAATTGCGCATTTGGATACATTAAACTGCAAGTTGTTATCGATGGTTCATTTATAAATTTGATCCAATATCTTTTTGCAATGACTGGAAGTCAATTAATGTCTCTACTTTTTTTTAAATTTCATATCATCAGCAAATAATAGGCATTTGGAACTATTTAACACATTCGGTATATCGTTAATGAATATGGGGAACAACAAGGGTCCTAAGTTAAAACCCTGTGGCACCCCGGAATTTGCAGTTAATTTTTCCGAAGTTTTACTAGCAAATTTGACTGAAAAGGCGCGATTTCTAAGGTATGTAGAAAAGAATGATACTGTGCTTGGGGTTGCACCAAACTCACAAAGCTTCCTCAATATGACATCATGATCGACTTGATCAAATGCTTTCTTAAAATCTGTGCAAATAATATCAACTTGATTTTTATGTTTTAAATATTCCACAACGTCAGTTGAGAAAACCAGTAAATTTGTACAGTTGATTTTTTTTCAACAAACCCATGTTATTCCTCACATATGCTTGATGGCACATCATTCCATAATTTTGCATAAATTATATCTTCCAATAGTTTGGCTATTGCAAATAGCACTGCTATAGGCCTATAATTTTCTACTTGATATATGCTACCGAATTTGTGGATCGGCGTTACAAACACCTCTTTCCACAAATCAGGAAACGTATTTGTTTTTAATGACAAGTTAAATATAAAAAGTAGTGGCATTTCTAGCCAAATTGCACATCCTTTGGCGGTATCTTATCAGGTCGATAATTTGACTATAGTGACTATCGTACGATTTTTCATAAAAAAATGTCATATAATCAAATAGGTGTAGAAAATAGCTATTTATGATAATAGCGTGAAAAATACATGTTTAAGGTACGCGTATGAAAGTTACACAACGAGGTGCAGCCGAATTGTGTAACTCATGCAAGTGCCTTAAACGCATTTTCACACGAGCATCATACAAGATTTTTTCTCTACGAACGTACAAATATTTAAAAAAAGTTATTGAAAAATATTAAATATCTTGACGTTCAAAATGACAAAATATTTTGAATTTGCATCTTGACGTTTCTTTGAATAATCAATTCTATCAAATGTCACAGTAGGATATTTTGAATTCGTAATCACACCGTCTAAAAAATTGCCGTACTACTGTTTCTAAGGTAATAAAAGTTTGTTTTTATTAATTATTTTACAAGCGACGCTCAAACCTCGCAAAGTTTAAACAATCTTTATAGGAGTGCGAAAAGTGACAGTTCTTTTCGCACTGAGTGTGAAAAGTGACTGATCCATTGGTGCGTTAAAGTGACGTTTTTCACACTAAAAGGAAAGTTGAAAAGTACGACATTTCTATAGTGAGTTAGAAAAAGTTATTTAGAGATCTTTTTCAGTTGTTCTGTTCTGTTCTTGCCGCATGTTCAAAAATGCTTACATTGAATTTGTTATTATATTATTATTGAGTGAAAACATTTCGGATGTTATCTTACATTAATAAAAAAAAAAAAACTGAATAATTCCCAGGACCATCGAGATAACATCGGGGCCCGGACATACAACTCCCACCAATCTTCAATATAAATTTCGAAGAGCGGGGGGTGACATTCATCTCTATTAAAATTTTGAACAGCGGGAGGACTAATATTTATCTCAGTGGATATTTTGAAAAGCCGGGGGGGGGGGGGGTCAAAATTTAATATCTGTCTCGGTCGAAATTTTGAAGAGTGGGGAGTGATATTCCCTAGGACTAAATATTTATCACGATAGAAATTTTATTTCCTTTACCTAACAATTTCATATTTATCTCATTATAAACAATAAAAGTCATTCGGAACTCGTTATTATTTGCATCGCACTAATCATTTACAAATATACCTCTTTCGTTTGTTTTATCTAATGCCGGACCCCCTCAAAAACCGCTGGGCCCGGAGGAAAACACCGCCAGCCCCCCCTCTCGTCGGGCCCGGTAATTTCAATAAATGCTTACACGCTCCATGAGATGGTAAGGCCCAACCAGCAAATTTGTTTTATAATTTGAATGTTCTACGATTATTTTGTTTTATTGTTATTTTTTTTTTAGATTTTAGATGGAGGAGTTGGCGATTGGCCTTGCCTACTGCGACCAGTATAGGTCTATTGTAGTACTCCATTTTATACCTTAGGGCTCCTTATCCAGACATGGTCCTCACAAGACTTCGAGTCTGTTGATAAGGAGCTCTTCGGTAAAGTTTATCAGCCCTTTGTTTTTATTGTCTCACCAAGTCGTCTCAGTCCAGCCAAGGCTATTCAGCTCATGACATAGACTGACGTACCTGAATAAGAACTCACCCATCCATGCGCTGGACCCGACCGACGTAGCTTAACTTCGCCGATCGAGTGCCCGCACCTAAACCATTTCCATTTTAATATTTTTATTTTGTTTAACTATTTTTAACATTGCAGGAAACTAAATCTAATAAATAGTGAACAATAATTAAACTGATTATTTAAATTGTTTTCAACAAATAAAATAAATCAGCCGCCGCTGTTATGGCTGAAGATTTTAGTATTTTTCCTGTTAAAATTGAACAATTGGCGATACAAGACACTTCCATAAATTTATGTCTGTTATAAATAGATTATTTTTAGTGAAAAAATTAAAACAATATATACAAAAATTTTTTGTGGTTACGAGGGTGATGGGATTAGACAGGGAAAAATTGAAAAACCCTGTTTAAAACAATGGGGACTTTTTAAATATGGCATTTGCCAGTTGGGGGTAGTTTATTAATTGTCAGCGGAGTGAAATGATTTTTGTGTAGAGTGAAATGAAATGATAGAATAGTATAGAAGAAAATGTGGTTTTTGTGGTTGTGTGTTTTGTCCGTTTCGTGGTTTTGTCGGAGTAAGTTATTGTCACCGTCTTTCGTGAAAGATGGGAAGTCTTTGGTGAATTAAGTTGTGTGTGTGAGTTGGGTTGTCATGTATTCGTACGTTGGTTATGTCAGCGGTAGCCTCCGATTGCTGTATTTTCGTTGTGAAAAAGGACTGAGCCCTTTCCTCAACGAAATCTCTTATCATTAAGAGTTCTGTGGCCCTATGTAACTCCGCAATCGGAGTATACCTGTCTGCGTTTGTTAGTAGTCGTATTAGTTTGTTTTGTGTTACCTGTATCCTCTTGTATTGTGTAGGGGAAATTAAATTCCAGGCCGGACATGCGTAAGTCATGATCGGCCTGAAAATAACTTTGTAAAGGGTAAGTTTATTGTCGATTGACAATTTACTACGTCTATTAACAAGAGGATACAGTTTGTTAAGTGTTGCGTATGTTCTGTTTATTGTTTGGGTTATATGAGGGGCGAAACTCAGTCGCTTATCCAGGGTTACCCCTAGATATTTGACCGAATTTCGCTCCTCAATTGTATGTCCGTCTATTTGTAATTTAGTAATGGTTTTGATGTTTGTAAATTTACGATTAAAAGTAATTGTCTGTGTTTTGTCATGATTAATTTTGATTTTCCAGTCTTCAAAAAATTTAGTTATTTTAGTAAGGTGATACCGTACTTTTTGCGTTGCGGTCTGCGCATAGAAGGAGTGAGCATAAAGTACGGTATCGTCTGCGTACAGTAGAAGGTTAGAATTAGGGTAGGAAGGAATGTCAGAAGTATATAGATTATATAGTAGAGGAGAGAGTATTGCCCCCTGGGGGACGCCCGCTGACAGCAATTTATGTGGGGAATATGTGTTGTTTACACATACTGTTATATAACGTGTTCGTATATAACTTTTCAAGAAACACACAAGGTAGTCTGGTATTTTACAGATTTTTTGTAGCTTGAATAGTAATCCGTTGTGCCAGACGGTGTCGTAGGCACGCTGGATGTCGAGGAGTAACAGGACTGTGCATTGCTTCCTGTTATAAGAGTTGTATACGTCTTGTACCACTCGACAGAGAGCGTGGGTGGTACTGTGTCCTTTCCTGAAGCCAAACTGCCTCGAAGGTATTAAACGTTTTTTGTCCACAAACTTGGATAATATTCTTAAAAACACCCTCTCGGTGAGTTTCGAGAGGGTATTTAAAAGGCATATCGGCCTGTAACTCGAGGGGCAATGGGGGGGTTTATTTGGCTTCAGGATCGGTATAATGATACCAATTTTCCAAGCTGGTGGAAAATATTGAAGACGGATGATGGCATTTATTATGTAAACTATTTGACAAAGCATTTTATTGGGAAGATTTTTCAAAAGTATATTTGGAATTGTATCAATTCCAGGGGCTTTATTGTTCGGAAAAGTGTTTATGATTTTTTTAATTTCGATAGGGTCAGTGATTAATTTTGAGTACTTGTTTGGTGGAATGGGGGTTCTGTCAGTCATAGTCGCTGTAGTGTGTGTCACTTCGTCGTGAAACGGCAAGACGTTCCCTGTGGTTGTGTTGGTTTGTTGGAGGTGGGTAGCCAGTATCTCTGCTTTATCGGTGTCCTTGTTGTAAGTGGCACCGTTTTGTATTAATGTTGGAATCGAAGCGAAAGGGCGCTTCAACAGACGGGACATCCTCCACAGGGAGTTGTCCTTTCTCGACAGAGCTTCAATTCTGTCGTTCCAGGACTCCTCCCTGTATTTTGCCAGTTTGTCCCGAATGTTGGACTGTAAGTCCAACATTCGGAGCCTGTCGATGTCACGCCTGTTGGTTTGCCATCGCCGTCGAATTTTGTTTTTAAATTTTATAAGTTGAACTAGTTCATTTGGTAATATTTCATTTCTGGGTTTTAAAATTACTTTTTTTGTAGTTAAATCTCTAGCATTTTTAATTATTTGTGTGATATTGGCTACCTCCTCGTCTATTTCGCGTGGAGATAAAATGTTATTATTAATGTTTAAATTTTGAATGATAATATTTCGAAAATTTCTCCAATTGGTAGTTTTGTAATTATAAGAACGTCTTGTCGTTTCATTTTTGGTGTTGTCTGGTAGGTCAAAATGAACAGGGTTGTGATCTGATGACAATAGAGGAAGTGAAATAGGAATTATGGGGTGAGGGAAATTTTTATTTAAAATTATGTCGATGACAGATGGGGTCATATTATTTGTAGGGAAATGGGTGGGGGTTTCTGGGGCGTGAATTCCAATATTTTCCATCGCAGCAAAGTCGGAAACAGTGTTTCCATTCCTGTTATTCCTAGCGTTATACCAGGACACGTGTCTGGCATTGAAATCACCAGCTACAATTACCTTGGGTTCCTGAAAAAATTCATGCAGATTTTCTGCAGTAATTTTGTGCGTAGGGGAGTTGTAAACTCCGGTTAATTTTGTGCCATCCTCTAAACGGATGGACACATTATCTATTAGTGATTGAATTGCCGGAAGAGGGACGTGTGGTATGCTGTTATGTACCAGCATAGCCACACCCCCTCCACGATTTCTGATTCGGTCTTCTCTGTATAATTTGTACATGGGAATTTTAAATTTATGATTTTGACGTAACCTAGTTTCTGTGACAATTAAAATTTGGATATTTTCATTTTTTAAATAGTGTAAAAGTTCAGGGTTTTTGTGAATTAGTCCGTTAGCGTTCCATAGTGCTACTTTAACCATTAATTTGATAGGTTGGTAATATTTGTGTAGCAAAGTGCTGTAACACGTTTATTTTTTCTAACGGATCTGTAACATTTTCGAGTAAATTATTTAAGTGTCTTATAGCGGCAATTGTTTCCTGTATATTGATAAAGCTAGATAAACGATTTAATTCTGTCATTAGTTCTTTAAAATCTCCAGTCATACCTGTAGTTGGCGGCGGCTGATGGGATCTAGTGGCAGTCTGGTTCCTGGAGGTTGTTGCGGTGGGGGCGGCTACGGGAACAGGACCCCGTATGGCATCATTTGGATCGGTGGCGGCGGGGGCGGTTCTGGAGGCAGGACCAGTTCTAGTGCGGGGTGGACCTGTAACGGTGTTTTTATTAATATTTGTGCCGGGGGCGGGGGGGGCGGCGTTATTTCTATTGTCCCAAGCATTTGTTTGGGGTTGTGGAGCAGGTACATATTGATTTTGTGGAGGAGCAGAGTTTTTTTCAATTTGAGCGATACGATATTTATACACTGGGCAGTCGGTATTACTCGCAGTATGAGGCCCTTGGCAATTTGCACATTTTGGTTCTTCCGTTTCTGGTTTGGTGCAGTTATAAGAGAAATGTTCTCCGGCGCATTTAACACAGACAGCGTTGCGGTAACAGTTTGATGTTGCATGGCCCCAAAGCTGGCAACGGCGGCACTGGGAGATTTGCCGCTCGTTTGTGCGCCGCTCCCAGTCAACTTTTGTATAGAGTACAAATCTGATTTCATTTTGTAGATATTTTAATGTTATTTTGTTGCTTGTTACCACCAAAAATAGAGGATTAATATTTGGGTTTCTTTTCTTTTTCATTCTATATACAATTTTTATCGGGATATGTTCTTCAAGTTCTTCTCGAAGAGCGTCAATATCAGGGTCGCCCTGTAGACCCCGCAAGACGAATGCATGGGTCTTTTCATCCCCTGATGTATATGTATGAAATTCTACATCGTCTCTATTTGCTAGAAATTCTGCATAATTTCTGTATTCGTTTGTATCGTTTATATATAAAAGGGTACTTTTGGGGGCATATTTGACGTAGAATCCATTTTTTATATGTCTTGCCAATTCTTGAGTAAGTTGGTGGTGATCCGCAAATACGCCTTTTATCACTATTGGTGGATTTTTGTAAGTTTTTTGAACCGATTTCTTTTCCGTTGTGTTTGAGGTTGTTGTATTAGCATTTTTCGGGTTTTGGGGTGGTTTTTTCCCTTTACCCTTGTCAGAGGGAGGGTTGTTTTGTTGTGATGTGGTAGGTTGATTTGTTTCTGTATTTCTATCCTTAGATTGCTTAGGGTTTGTTGTGGTTTCTGAGACTTTTTCACGAATTGTTTTCTCTGTTTCTAGGTTAGTGAGGGTTGTAAATCTGTTACTTGTTGGTGTAGTATCAATCATTTTTATGTGGCCGAGCCTTGAAATTTTTCTTGGCCTAATAAAGTCGTCGTTATTTGAGCGTTGTAATTCATCTGTTTCCATGGCTATGGGTGATTTGGGGGGTATAATTGACGACATGTCAATTTTCTGATTTCCAAGTTGAATGTAGTTCTCGTGTAGAGTTAATCGATTTTCTTGTATAAGTTGTGCCATAAAATCTAGTAGAATTTGTTCTCTAGTAGGGTTATTGGGTATTTCATCATTTGATGTTAAGTTTAGTTGTATATCAGAGACGATATTTATCTGTGGATTTGTTATTTCAGAGGTTAGTTGTTTGTCCGGCATTGCAGTTTGACCTGGAGGTTGGGTGTTTACGTTGCTTGGTTCTGATTGGGCGGTCAGGCTTTCAGCGGACGCGCCCACTGAAGAAGTGGGTGTGGGATATGACATTGGTGTGTCGATCCCGCTCTGCTGCGTTGGGTTTACGTTTTCTATTTCATAGACTGAAGTGAACTGGTTCATTTCAGAGTCCGTCTCATTCGGATGTATTGGGGCCGTGTGCACCGGCTGATTAAGGATTTCAAGTTCACGTTCTTTTGAAGTTAGAAGTTTTTCAGAGGAACTTTTTTGCAGTTTTTTAGATGGAGGCTTCACACTGTCGTGTACTATATTGCTTACATTTGCAATTGTTTTAGGATCCTTTTTAAAGGCACTTATTTTTGATTTTATCACTGATTGTTTATCGATTTTCTTTTTGATAGTTATTGTCGATCTAATGTCCGGGGGTTTAATTGGGGTTTGTTTGTACCGTTCTGTGTGAGCAGGGGGGTCGATCGTTATTTTGGGCACTAAAAATGATCCAAATTTTTCTGATGAACTACGATTAGGTGCACTTTTTACACTAATGTCACTATCATTCGATTTGTCAATTGTGTCTCTATCACTATGGCTTATAGGGGAACTTAATTTATTAATTTCACTGCGGTTTGTGTCTTTGTCACTCTCACATGTTATCAATGTTGTGTCTCTATCACTATCACTTGTACTTGATGCACTGCTTTTATGCACCGTTTTTTTAATTTTATCTGCACTAAGTTTATGCAATGAATGTTTTAACACTTTTTTGGATTTAACTTTTTTCGGGGTCGAACTCGCGCATTTTAAAAACTCGCTTTTTCGGTCGCGTTCCTTGGCTCCTTCCACTGTGGTTGTCGCTGTAGAACTGCACCTAAACCGGTGACAGTACTGTAATATATTGTTATTTTATTAATGCTTCTAAATCCGATTGATTATATTAGAGTTCCAGAAAATACTATTTTGTTGTCTGCAAGTGAACTATTTTATAAATTTATCATTAAAACGTTTCTACAGCAAAATTATAAAATACCTTATAATGGAGTTAAGAAATTATTTTATAAATGTTTTCGTGATTAAGTTATAAAATATTTCAGCTTATAAAACTAAATCATTTTATAACGATTTTTTAGTATCGTTCAGCAGCAGTTTTAGCATCGTTATAAATATACATTCGAATTATTTTATAGTTATTTATTATCATCTTACAAAACAGTTATATTAAAGATCAATTTGTGAGAATTTTGCTTTTAAGAATAAATGTTGTTCCAGAGCATGTTATATAATTATTATATAGCATTGTATTTACTGTAATATTTAAACAGCAACAAAGTCATCACAAAACAAATTTGTTTACTTAAGCATAAAAATGTGGTGGCTAACAATACAATAAAACATATTTGAGAAAATTGATTTCCTGCGTTAGCTGTGTATTTATATTTAGTCACAATTAAAGTCTGCCTTTTAATGAAAATTTGTCATAATTATAGTAGACAAGTTTATAAAAAAATTATTCTACCAAAATTTTGGTTACCAACATTGACAAGAGCGGTGCAGATCTTAACAGATCATATAACGGCCAAACTATAAACATCAGATTTAGGACAATGGAGAAACTTAAAAAGTGGTTTTAAAAATATTAGGTACATGTATTAACAGCGTAGTGGTTTTGGCACTAGGATACAGTTTATATTGCTGTAAAATGAAACAACGCATTTCATTCACTGCACTGTTAACGTATCAGGTCATATGCCAAAGTACTGTTGATTCCACTATAGTAAAAGTAACTACATGTTTTTGGCAATAAATAAATCATAAATAAACAGTTCTCTAAATAAGGTGATTTACTGTTACTAATTTCTAGGTTATATTTATGCAAATTGAACCAATTCTGTTTCAATGGTTGCATTTACAACTCAGTCCTAACAGATTTATCATAAGAGCTACAAAAGTATCGCGAAAGTGAGTGATCCATTTTATAAGATTCACGAAAAAGTTACAGTAAGGCGCATTATTTTATAGATGTTTTATAGGAATCGTCTAATAATTTAAATATCGGGAAATGCTTGCTACTAACACAAAAGTATTTTATAGAGGGAGACCATCTTGAAAGACCAGCATTCGTGATGGTGCATATGACAATTTATGAGAATTGAAAATATCAAATGTTTATTAGAATTTATGGAGTCGTGCTAACTATACAGTTATGACTACTAAAATAAATTAGTGTAAGTCATATTGTAAAAAAACTCAAATTCATAAAACCGATATTTATAAAATTTCAAAAATGATTAGAAATCATCAATAAATGTGAGGCCCGTTAAAAATATATTAGAAATATGGCCATAGCTCACAGTAAAATTTTCTTCGCATAAAAAATTACAGTCGTTGTAAGCCAGAACAAGTCTCTTAGATAATGATTATAGGCTATTAGGTACCTAGTATTAAATCACAATGCCATATGCTTTTAGTGCCAGAAATACTTCTTAAACTTTTAGGATACATTTTAGAAATCATTTTATTTTATTAGTGCGTATAAAGCAGCATTTTTTTTAACTAATAACTATTTAAAAGCTCTTATAAAACAGTTGTTTAGTTGTTTTATAGCAGTAATTTAACAAACAGTGAAGTGTGTTTTATAGTACAATTAAATGAAGCTTTAATAAAACTACTATATAATGATGGTACTAAATTTCCATAAGGCTTCTGGAAATGTTTATATAATTATTTTGTAATGGTTCCAATAGGTGTTACAAAATATTAACAGTGACTGAAATATTTTATAAGATGGTGCCAATTTTGCATTTATAGCTGCTGTGAAAACGTTATGAAAGGGTTTCTGAGAGCAATATTGTTTTATAAAACTTGTGTCAGGAACATACCTACAACTTTTATAAAATATCAAATTGCTAGTTGGGGGCACATTCAGACGTCATGAGCTAGATACAAGGATGCAAATTTATCTCTATTTTTGCCTTACTGCCAGTACTTGCAGTGTATATAAGAATGTAGGGATGAATTTCTCTTAAGCTGATTTATTTATACACTTAAAACTCTCCTAAAAATACAGTAATGTTAGATTAGGGATGCTACATTTCGTAAGTGAAAATATTTTATTCTTGATTTAAATCATAAGAGCTCTACAGTTACGGGGCCCGGGTCAGATCACCCCTAGACCCCCTCTCGCCAACTCTGACTATAAATAGGTTTTTCATAAAATGTTCGTAGCAGAATAGATGACGAATACATTTTAAACTGTCAAAGTATACTAAAATAAAACTCCAACGTATATATTTTCAATATTCTCTCATACTCAGGAGACTCTACTAGACTATAAAATTTATAGAAATAGAAATTTTTACTCACCGTATGCACAATATTCTAAATATATATATAGGTTTTTAGAGGCAACAGAAAACGAAATAACATCTTTCTGGAAAACGTAGGAACGGTATAAATAGAAAGTACATCAAGAAATTACAACATTCAGTTCAGTGTATTTTATATAAGCGCCAGGGGACATTGTCGGGACATGCAATGTTACATGCCCCTTCAACGAAAATATAATTAGTAGTTTTGTTTGAGACTGTTCTGTTAAAGTTCAAAACAAGTTGTTCAACTCGTAGCTATACGGGTATGCTGGGGTGTAAATGTTTTCAAAGTTATATGAATATAAAGTAAATGCTCTCTACATTAACGCTTGCAAATTTTAGTTAAATATATAATAATCACAGGACTGAACATAAAAAGTAAACGTTTATGTTTAACAAACTAATAAGGATTCTGTTGTTTTATTACTTTTATTCCAGTAAAATAAGGATTCAATCTCGGAATGGAAGGGAATAAGCCGTAAATTTGAATAAACCTTTGTTTTGGCATTCTGAAGACTGGTACAAAAGTCCCATATAATCTCTTGTCTGAGTCCCAAGATATTCAAGGTCGAAGGACACGAAAATCGGCTACTCGCAATTATCTCGTTTGCTATGCGAACGTGTCATTTGTGGTTATCATAAAACTATCTACAATTTTTATTTCAAGCAGTTTTTCGTATTATTAACCATTCTCGAGATACCGCGCGGAAAGGGGCAAGCGCACATCCGTAGGCAGGATAACGCTATGTAAAATGCGGGGCCAGATATATAGTTCATTACACGAAATTAATAATAGAATTAAAATATGATTATAATTGTTATTATTATTTATAAAGGACCCCGCATAAACCTTATGAGAATTGAGTTTCGGTAGAATTGTCTGAATTTTTGGTATATTTTGTCATCCTAAACAAAAGTCTCCATGGCCACGATGCTCCATATTCAGTATTTTGGCTCCTATGGAGCACCAAAGCTCCATAGCTCCATGATAAGCTACTACTTTCAGTAGTTTTTGAACATTTTTATAACGCATATTTTGATTATTGAAATGCCTAACTTTATGTTTTTGAGGTTGCTGAACTCAAATCTAATGCCAAATAGACGATATTGATAGTTGACAGTTGGCAGCTGTCAATCAGTTATCAATTACCAAGGACCTACTATGTGAGTTTTTTAATTTGAAACTATCTCGAGTAATAAGCACTATACGAAAGAATATTTCAAACAAAAGTTGTAGAATTCGATGGGAGCAGTTCGGCGGTATATGTCACTTTAACTTTGGGTGGAAGGATTAAGGTCATTCGGTGTCAAATTCGGTTTTTTAAATGGGAACCCTTATTTTTTTATTGCAAATTCGGATTGTCTGACTAAAAATAGACTAATTTTGTTCGAAACATTTTTTCTGAAACTGTTATTTTCTTTGGTTATCTGGCAGCGGAAGTCAAAATTTTAGAAATTTGCGATTTTTTTACTCGAAAAAGAAGAAGTTTGAACAAAAATTGCAAGAGGTAATGAGAGTTTGTAATCATCCCGGGAATATTCTCAATTGTCTAATGCCCTTTCCAGAAAAGAGCATTGTGGAATTTCAAGTGCACCAAAAAGCGCATTGGACAATTACGAAAAAAATTGAGAATATTTCCAGGTTGATTCCAAACTCTTTTGGTCTCTTGCAATTTTTGTCCAAACTTCTTCTTTTTCGAGTAAAAAAAATCGCAAAGTTCTAAAATGTTTCCTTGCCGGATAACTAAATAAAAAAAATTATAATTTCAGAAAAAATGTTTCGAACAAGAGTAGTCTATTTTTAGTCAGACAATCCGAATTTGCAATAAAAAATAGGGGTTCCCGTTTAAAAAAACGAATTTGACCTTGAATGACCTTAACCTTTCCACCCAAAGTCAAAGTGACATATACCATCGAACTGTCGCCATCCAATTCTACAACTTTTGTTTGAAACATTTTTTTGTAGACTGCTTATGTGCTTATTACTCTAGATATTTGTAAGTTTCGGGTTTCCAGTAGTTCCTTGCTAATTGACAGCTTATTGACAGTTGCCAACTGTCAACATCGTCTACTTGACATTAGATTTGAATTCAGCAAGCTCAAAAACATAAAGTTAAGTATTTCAATAATCAAAATATGCATTACAAAAATGTTATAAAACTACTCGAAATAGTAAGCTATGGAGCTTTGGTGCTGAGTTGTGAGGAAAGAGATGTTCCGCCATCTTGGGATGTCGGCGATACTGGATTTAGAACGATATTATATACAGGGTGATTCAGAACTTATCCGGAAAAATTTAAGGGGATATACAACGGGTCCATATAAATATAATAGCGCAAAGAAAAAATGAAAAAATAGCACTTTAAAAAAATTTAAAAATTTTACTTGTACGCTACTGCTATTCTGGTCGACTGCAATAAAAATTGGAAACAGCATGAATCGTGAAAACAGCTGATATTGGATGAATAGTTGTGAAATGCGAAAACTTCACGTAAAAGAAATCGATAACGACAAGAATCGAACCTAACGTAATTTATCTTTGAAGTTAGAAGTTTACTTTAAATTTTTTATTTACTTTAAATGATTACAAATTTTGTACATACCTGATGTTACAATAACTGTTCGAAATTTTGTCCGTCGACCTGTATGCACTTTTGACGTCGTATCCAATTTTGCCGTACTAATGCTGTTCCTGGAGACGTAAATTATTGGCCCTGTCGGGCGAGCTGTCTTGTACTTATACGCGGAATTTCGGCTACAATTTCCAAAATTTCTTCCTCGGCCGCTAAAATACGTTGTGGACGACCATGTCCCCCGTCTCGTTAATGATTGAATTGTAAATTTCCAGTATCACGCCCACGTTGAACGACTGCCGTAAAATTTTCTGGGTTAAACACATGTCTGTCGGGAAAATATTCCGCATACAATTCAGACGCTGCTAAAGCATTCTGCATTGCCTCACCGTAAGTTAAAATCATGTCCATATACTCCGCGTTACTATACACATATGGCATTTTGAAAGAAACTCACTTAGTAAAATTTAAAAAAACACTCACTAACAACGCGATTAAATCACAAACTGACAACGCATGGCACCGGAACTAGTTGCTACTTGCTTGATTGAAGAGATCTGTGCAGACAGTAAGGGTCAGTGTTTCATCCAGTCGTCCAGCTATGTAGCGTTTAATAATACCATAACTTCAATATTTTTTTACGGCAGTTCTGTTTTAATGTTTTTTTTTTCGTGATATCGACTCTAATTTTAAGGGTGCATATCTCCTTAAATTCTTCCGGATAAGTTCTGAATCACACTATATACTATATTGCATTGTCAACGGACTTATACATGTGTGCAAAATTTCAAAGCTCTAGCTTAATTAGAACTAGTCGAAATTTGATTGCAAGCTTTGACCTAAACATACTTGCTAACATACAAAGCAAGTTAAATGAAAGCTTTGAAGAAAATCGGTAAAGGTATTTACACATAACTTGAATCTCTATTTATACAGGCCGGTAAATCTAAAAAAATATTAATTAATGAACGACACATGAGAATAATAATCGGAATGTAGTTATCACTATTAATATAAATAAAACTTGATAACTTTTGATCAAAGAAATACAGAGTGGTCACCAAACAGCAGAAATTAAATATTAAATGAGAGGTGCCAAATATGGAAGGCTTACGTAAATACCTTTACAAATTTCCACCATAGCTGAATTACTTCTTAGGATGACCAGTGACCACCCTGTATATTTTTCACTAAAACTCTAATAGATGTCTTCCTTGCCAATTATGTTAATTATATGCCAAATATTATTGCCATCTGTCACATTTTTAGTTCCAGATCCACGTAGTGGAATGGAAGTATAGTAGTCGCAAAAATGTTTAATTCTTATTTCCTGTTTTTGAAATAGCTTTAGAACGTCATGGAACACGAAAATTTCAAGTTCAAGAGAAAATAATTTTTTTCATTATTATCTATTCCCTTTAGACGGTCCACCCTGTATATCTTTTAGTGAAAATCTAATCATTTCTTTGCTGTCAGTAGCGTCAACTACCAACAAATTTGACTATTCTCCGTCAAATAATTTTATAGTTAATGCGCCAACAGACAGACAGACGGAATTGATAAACCTTTATTTTCGTAAACTGCATGGTCTGATACGTGGAAATCCGAAGAAATCTGGGAGAGTGATATTCTCTCGAATACATTACTTCCCTTCGATATGCGAGGGAAGTAAGAGGTCGTATTTGTATCACCGGCGACTCCAGCAAAAATTTAAGACAACTGATAACTAGACTAGAAATAAACACATCAGTTAGTGCAGGTTTACTTCACTCAAGTGGAGTCAACGGAATTTGCTTGTGGGGAAATTCTACCGAGGCAACTAGTATACTTATTGCACAAATAAGAATAATCCGATACATAACAAACATACCGTTGCTGCGGAATCACGTATGTTTTTAAAAGCTGAATATTTTAACTCTTCCGTGCTTATATACAAGGTGTCTCACCGGGAACTGAATCGATTAATATAGGGTAAAGTATGTAACAAACATTTTTGAAAATTTTTGGAGTTACTAAAGTCAGTGTGGCCAATCCAACCAAAATAATTACGACCATGTGGTACCTCCGGTTATACCAGAAGTCAATACCAGCTTGCTTATTTTAAATGGGATACCCTATATATCTTCGACTTATCGAAATACCATAAAACTCTGAGTCGAAAACATGTAGCATATCCTATACACAAACCCAGCAGTTTTGAAACGGTTTGCAAGAACCGATATAACTTCTTTCGTTTAGGAGATCCTCATTTGCTTTTTCGCACGTAAAAAGAACATAAGATGAGCTACTCTCTACAATAAAAATAAATTCCATGATAGTATACCAAGTGTTCTATTTTCACTTTATATTTTGTCAAATTCAAACCTCAAACACTTTTTTTAGTTCAAATAGAACAAACAGTATTTTTTTACATCAGTTATGTAAAATTAAATTGCATTTTTCCTAGTAAAAGCATTGTGGAGGTTAGAGTTCAACTTTTTGAAATACTCGCGACTTTTTTAAATGTTCAAGAGTTTTTAGTAAATATTGCCATGATTAGAAGTAATCAATAATGTTAATCATTCACTTATGTCAAAAAACATCAGTATGTTTAAATTACACCCACGAAGACTTTATAGATTTGTTTATTATTTATGAAGAATATAATACATTATCAAGAACATGTAAATACATTTGCTACTCGATACCCACAAAAACAGAAACCATCACCATACAGTGTAAAACGCATATTGGACAGTTTTAGAATATTTGGCAGGAATTCTAAGATTCAACAATTAAAAGAAACAGATTTCCTAACGAGAGAAAATTTTTGTGAATTTATTTTAATTAGGCAGGCACGAAGGTGACAATTATTTTTTGGGAAATTACTGGAGTACGAGTGGCTCAAATCCTCATGGGTTTAGAGGGGGCGAAATATACAATGGCATTGGCAGTTTAATGTTTACTGTGCCATGAGAAACGACAGAGTGGTGCCATTACAATTTTTTGAGGAAAATTTCAATAGTAAGTTAAAAAGATTTCTTTTTCATCTAATATCTCTAAGTAATATCTTTGAATTTCTGCCTTGACAGAGTCAAATATTTTAAAATTATTCAATATGCGCTTTACAGTGGTTGAGGATGGTTTCTGTTTTTGTGCGTATCGAGTCGCAAATGATGGTTCTTGATATTTACTTTATCATCTCATATCTTCTTGGGTACAATTTAGGCGTGCTGGCATTTTTTTACATAAGAAAAGGACTAATATTGATAATGGTTTCTAATCATAGCTAAGTTGATAGCAATTTTTACTAAAAATTCTTGAATATTTCAGAAAATCGCGAATATTTCAAAAACTTGTAACTTTAACCCCTACAATGCTGATACCAGAAAAAAAATAATTTAATTGTGCATGACTTGATCTAAAAAAGGTTTTGAGGTTTGAATTTAATAAAATGTAGCGTGAAAAATGGAATACCTGGTATACTATTATGGAATTTATTTTCATTGTATAGCGTAGCTCATCTTGTGTTATTTCTACGTGCCAAAGAGCTAATGAGGATCTCCTACACAAAGAACGTTATAAAGTTTCTTGTAAATTGTGGCACCCGTCAAATTTTTTATAAAACGTGAAATATCTCCGAAACTCGCTGAGTTTAGGTATAGGGTATGGTACATGTTTTCGACTCAGAACTTCATGCTCATTTCGAAAAGTCGAAAATATACATGGTGCTCCATTTAAAATAAGCAAGTTGGTATCGACTTACGATAAAACCAGAAGTGATTGTAGTTATTTTGTTGGGTTGGCCACACTAACTAGTAACTTTCAAAGTTTTCAAAATTTTTTGTTACAAACTTCTTCCTATATCGATTGAGTCAGTTCCTGGAGAGACACCCTGTATACATGAGATGTGTGTCTACATCTATAAGAGTAAAAGCAGCTCTACCATCAATAGAGATATATACAGTTATAATACGAGGCACATTGATGAGTTTCATGTGCCGCATGCCGTTCTCTAAACAAAAACTTAGTTACGATGCTCCCTATTGTATAAGACCTAAGATATTTAACTGCTTGCCAGGAACAATTAAAGACAGTGAACATTTGCATATTTTTAAAAGAAATTTTGAATAATTTTTAATTGATAAATGTTATTATAAAGTGACATGAAATGCTAGGCTTTTCGGTTGTTTACGTCTTAATGCGCCACATCTTTTTTTGTTACAAGTTTTTATTAAACTTAATATGTTTGCCGGTCAATCTAGTTCAAACCCTGCAAGTCTTGAACCACTTCCACCTGAAATTTTGCTTACACATGTAGTACCGATAACAACACAATCATTATTTGATGACTATGATCTGATGTTCTTGCCACGATAACCAGCTCACGACGCAACTCCTCAACTGTTAATGGTATACGTACACCTTTGGTGAGGTCGTGTATCTAACAAGCAACAGATGACGTGATGCTGTCTGACGTTTCATACAGCAACATTAGAATAATACGTAGATCACAAGACGTCTGCCCGTCTGTGAGTAAGAAGAAGAACAAACTTTTACGACGGGAATAAATTGTTATAATATTTATAGTAAATGTTTATACAAATATTTGCAGGTGATAATGTAAAAGGTAAATTTTAATCGCTTTTATATTCACGTTGTCTTCACAGGCACCGAGTAATGTTATAGCCTAATGAGCAATTAGTCACTTACTTATCTTCATTACATAAAGCGATCAAGAATTCTTTCAGCAAAGCCCTTCTCGTTATATTATACAGTTAATACGTGTTGAGAATTTCGTTGAATAATGTAATTAATTTTCTTAGAGAGACTTCACAAAAATGTTTGTTAACTACGTCCGTCACAAAATAACTCTCTGAAACACAGACGAGCTAGTGTGAGAACGGAGACGGGATCCTATAGTTTATAATTATACAGGGTACCCCGAAATTACTGCATTCCCCTTTGGGTGCTGATTTTACATGCAAAAATAATAAGAAAATTTCCTATGAACATGTGTCCGGATAGCTTCCTAAGGGAGTTACGGTTCTCTATATATCACGCCTAAATATATGTTTTTACTGATTATCTGGGTAATATTTTGGAACAACTTTCTGCGACTTGGTGAAATCATGACTTCGCATTATTAAGGCTTATTATTGTACAGTACTAACCAAAACTAATATTGTCTATAAAAATAGTTCTGTACCCTTTATATCTACATTTTTATAACATGCTTTATCAAACGAATCGTCAATATTTCGTTTAAAACATCTTTCCACGATAACGGTTTGTTGTATTGCCAAGTTTCAAATGAAAGTTTTTTATTTAATTCTAACCGTCGAATAATAATTATGTTTTAAACTAATAAAAATGTAAACCAAAAATAAACCACTCCCCATTTTTAGTCTCAGTCCAATGGGGCTAATAATGGGATGAGAAGGAATTCGTAGAACGTTTCCGATTGTCGCCTAATACTCCGTTAAACATTATACATAAGGTTTTATTTATACTCATGGATGTCATTAACACAATAAAAAGGGAAATGAAAGTTGCAAAGAGACCTTGAACTTGACCTACTTTAGCCGGCGTTACTGACTTAGCCAATATTATTAGTACTACGATTTATCCAGGAAATATGGTATTTTTAGAAAATATTTAATTTAAGAAGAAGCAATGGAGTAAAGCAAACATATTATGAGGCTTTTTTACTTCTCTCGGTTCAATGTATTATCATGCAAAATATTTTTACGCATACACTAGATACGCCGTATAAATAACGGTACTTCGATGATACATAATACTAACGTGTATTTGACTATATATTTAATGCACATAAAAAACCTCAAAGCATTGCTGCTTATGTATAGATGGGAGAGCGAGGCGTGCTCTGTTTTTGTAGAAAATATTATATCATAAATATAATGTATTACTTAATACATAGAGCAACATTGCTTTCATGTAAAGTATGTTCTGGCATGATAAAATAAGACATCAACGGAAACAAATGTTTGAATTATAATTTTAAATTATTTTGATATAGTTACCTGACTTCCTCCTACCAAAAATATTTTAGGAAGTAACGGTTTACAACAGGTATGTAAACCCTCCCCACGTCTGAGTCGAACTTAATAATGCCAGTGTATCATAGAATATCGAATTCGTCAATGCTCCACAAACATATACAGATTCGGAAAATGCAGTTTAGGGTATAGGAATAACGATATAATTGACTACGCCCCGCTAGTTCCATAAATAGCGAAAGCAGAGACACACAATGAATTGAATTTAGCACGGCATGGATGCGGACGTAGGTAATAATTTCTATAGGAAACGAGAAAATATCTCTTCGTCAAAAGCGAAGAAGTTATTTGTCACATTTTTGACAAATAATTTCTTCTATTGAAAGCATTTCTGCAGTTTCTTTTTTAGCCGCAAATGCTATGGGAATAAAATGAATGAAAATAGAACATTAAAATAAAATTAAATAACTCGGAAACTAAAATCAACTAATAATTATCAAAAAATAAATTATTCTTATTAAATTACAAAAATAGAACATTAAAATAAAATTAAATAACCCTCAGAAACTAAAATCAACTAATAATTATCAAACAATAAATTAATGAAGTATGGTACAAACCACCTTCTTGTGCCAAACAATAGCCAAACCGATTATACAGAGAACCTCTCACATCATTGAGTTGATTTGGAGTAATGCCTGCACAAAGTTGGATAAGCTTTTCCCGTAATTCAACTAAATCATTGGCTCGTTCAAACGCATGTTTGTACGCGGTTTCCTTTAAAAAGCCCCACAGAAAGGAATCATGGGGTGCTAGATCAGGTGACCTGGGGGGCCATTTTATCACTCCCCTCGTAGCTATTAAACGATTGGGAAATGTTTTTTCCAGAAAATTAATAACGGTTAAGGTATTGTGACTTGGGCAGCCGTCTTGTTGAAACCAAATGTCGTCAAAGTTGACAGGAAGATTTTGAACTGCAGGAATTATTTGGTTTTGTAAAAGCTCTAAATATTTATTGCCATTTAAGTTGCCATCGATTAGCAGTGCGCTTATAATATGATTGTCTAAAATTCCCGTCCAAACGTTCAACTTTTGAGGATAGTGAGTTCGCACAGCAACACTCAAATGTTCATTTTTTCGAGACCAATATCGTACTACGGATGGATTGTGTTTCCTATGTAATGAAAAGGATGATTCATCTGTAGACAACATATTCTTTAAGAAGTTTTCATTCTCATTCACTTTATTTATCATGATTTCACAAAATTCCATCCGTTTGAAATTGTCCTCGGGAAATATTTCTTGCGTTGTTTGAACTTTAAAATAACTGTAGCCATTTCTTTTCAAAATATTTCTTACAGTTCTTTCCTTCATGTCAACTTCATCAGCAATTTGTCTGCTAGAACAAGGTTCACTAGTTTCAACAAGTGCACAGACATTAGTTTCGCCAATTTCACGTTCTTCGCTCATTTGTTGATGACGGGCTTCGGGTTGACAGCATTTTTTACAATAATTCACGACAGACCCGAAATTCTCAATTTTTTTTAATAATGTATGAAATTATGCTAGCTGAGGGGATTGGTCTGTCTTGATATGCCAGAGTAAATAAATTTATTGTGTCATCAGTAGAATGGCCCCCGAAGTACCACTTCACAATTTGCACTTTTTCTGCAGTTTTATAAACACACGGCTTTTTAATAACGAAATTGAGATTAATTTATTTTATTCCCACACGTCTAAACAGCTACGCTATTAAAAGCAGAATGGGTGCGCTCGCGCTGTTCTCAACTCGTCGCGGTCAAGCGATGGACCAATACCCTGCATTGTTTTACGACAAGGCGTGGTTTATCTGCGCAGAAACAAGTTTACATACCTAAAACTAAATTTGCTGAATCTGTATAAGACCTTATTCCTATCTTGATACAAACAAAAGTAAAAATTTTTAATTTATTACTATACCAAATAACTATTTATTTACCAAAAACAATACTTCTAAATTTCTACTGTTATTGTGCACAAAAAATTTATGGACGGCTCTGTGGAATATCTCTCATGCTAACTAGACAGATATTTATGGTCAGTTTTTGTGGCTATATTTATGTGTATTAAATATGTGTAATCAATTATAACTAGTACTTCAGTTCTAGTTTTAAGATCTGTAGACTCGTAACTACTATTTAGATAATATTAAAAAATCCCCTATATTTTGGCTTTGTGGCAAAATCTACATAATTTATAAAATTAAAAAAAAATGTATGTACATAAAAAAGCATAACGCGAAACCACTTAAAAGAATAAATTCGGAATTTCCTAAATATATTACTGCTAAAAGTACTGAAATTGAATATAAATATTCCTCGTGACAATTTAATGACAACTTGAAATTTCCTCTTTGTGGCATACGAGTCTCCCAGTTTAGCTCCTGCAAAGTCCTTAAAATTCATCAACCGTAAACAAACATAAATTGGGCAAAACTTCTAGTTTACCTAAACGAACATGGGTCGAGTTAAATTGACTTTATAAACGAAGTTTTTAAGCAGTAATTACAAGTGATGTAAATAACAACAATTTAATATTTTTATTTTTTATAATACCGAGAAGGATGTGGAATATAAATTGAAAATTAATTTTCATAATTTAAATAGACTTTGCTTTTCATAAAGATTTTCAAACGTCGCGTCGTCTTAATCAGAAAGACGGAGCCATCTCAAATTAAATGGAAGCAAGGGGATTGAAAAGGAGCCTCACTAAATGTTATTTTTAACATTTTACCATTTTACTTAAAATGTGTACTCTGTCTTGAAACTTCTTAGCGTACACTGGAGTATTATTCTTAGAGCGTGTACATAAGAAGGCCGAGGATACATGTCGCTTGTTACTACGTTTTGAAAAAAAATGTAGTATAGGTTTAACATTTTTCCGGTGGACCATCGAAACCCGAAAAAAAAACGTCGGACCGATGTGAAAGTCATATCTATCGATTCGAGAGCAAATTTAGAAAATCCCGTCCGTCGGTCAGTCGGTCTGTCTGTCTGTCTGTCGGTCTGTCAGTCACGCCCAGCCCCCCTAATCCGTTTTCGGATTGCGATGTAACTTGGGTGGTTAATAGGAGGTCTTTAGAAAACCTTAACGCCGGAAGCTCGGCTCCGTTCGGAAACCAGAAGTACCCGATGTGGACGTTTCGAGTTTCTCGGAAAAAATTGAATAACTCGGCTGGTCGGATCGACATATTTCAAAAAAAGAAATGGTGCCGCTGGCAAAGCTCTACAAATAAGTATATCAGAGACTATATCGAAAAACAAACGAAAATTGATTTTTTTTCCAAAAAACTGGTTTTCTCGAAATCGGGCTAGGAAGCACGATAACTGTCCAGAATATTGATCGATTTCGATGAGACTTGGTGGGATCAAAGGTACCTGGCCACAAATGAAGCCTATTGCCGGAGGCCCGAATCCGTTGCCCACAAGTATTTTTTCCAGGGCCGAGTATGATTTTTCAAAGAAATTAGTAACTACCTAACCGAAGGTCCGATTTTGATTTTCAGAAATGGCAATTGTAGGGCTCGATTAGGTCTATTAGTTGACGTGTGTGAGAAATTTGACAAAACAAAAGCGAATCTACAAATCCTGAAAAACTTGATTTTTTTCATAAATTCTACAAATTCCGAACAGTTTCCTAATAAAAATCGAAAATTATCTATTCCGTCGATCGATCTCTATAACCAGTATAAGGCACGGACCTTTTTGGAAAAGAAAATCTGAAATAGAGTTTTTTCGAAAAACTTAAAATAAACGAGTTATTTACGAATATGCATTCCATAGAATTATTTTAAAAAATATTACAAATTGATAAATTCTCCGTGCGATAGAGGTGCATAAAAATAATGTAATGTTATATTTAAAATATCATCATTCATTTCCTTATTTTCATTTACTAAATAAAAATAGAACCGATGCCCTTTCCGTGTTTCAAAATGTAGTTAGCTTTTACTTTAGTCAATGCAAAAAGAAAAAAAAAAGAAAAATAAAACATATCAAAGCACTGAGTCATCTTGCGACCCTCTGCTGAAAATGTAATGAATCATCCCAACAAATTGGATTAAAAGCATATCAAAATGTAGTTTTTTTCACTTGTTACTACATTTTGAAAAAAAAATGTAGTATAGGTTTTGCATTTTTCCGGTGAACCATCGAAATCCGAAAAAAACGTCGGATCGAAATGAAAGTCATATCTATCGACTCGAGAGCGAATTTAGAAAATTCCGTCCGTCGGTCCGTCGGTCTGTCGGTCAGTCTGTCTGTCTGTCACGCCCAGCCCCCCTAATCCGTTTTCGGATTTCGATGAAACTTGGGTGGTTAATAGGAGGCCTTTAGAAAACCTTAACGCCGGAAGCTCGGCTCCGTTCGGAAACCGGAAGTATCCGATATAGACGTTTCGAGTTTTTCGGGAAGAGTATGATTTTTCAGAAAAATTAATAACTCCCGAACCGATGGTTAATGAGGTTCAAGCTGACAAGTTTCCCGTAGACCAAAAATAAACTTCGAACATTTCCTACGGATTATCATAAAATGTCTGGATGTGGAAATAGTGATTCTCTTGGCAGCGGTTTTTAGTTATGGTTTTTTAAAAGAGGTTCAATTAAATAAAAGTTTATGTTCGGTACCCTACTTTGATACTATTAAATTAATTTAAAAATACTTATAGATAGAGATAGCTTAGCTTGTCGTTGACGTTTGTAGAAATTTGACCATACACTTTTGTGATGTCTACAGAAACGACAAAAGCATGTTTTCGAAATCGTAACAAAATAGAGGACCATCAGTTTATAGACAGCTGTAGGGACGTAAATACACAAAACGTTTCACTTAAATTTAAAAACGTGAGATACTCAATGAAAAAAGTTCTAAAGTGAAAAATGATGTTTGGTCATCTCGTCGAATACAGACCACCCTACTATCCCATTCTGAATACATCCCTGAGGAAAACATGCTAGAAAACTGGTGCATATAAATTATTACATACGGATATAAAAATAACAAAGGCATAATAGGATGCTTCCCACATGATCCTCTTCTACTAAAATTACGATAACGTAAAAGGATATCAAGGTTTATGCGCTGGGTGTTACTACATACAGACTTTCGTCTTCTTCCTTACTCTCTTTATAACGAAAGTGTCGGTTTATGAGATGTGTATTATAATAAAGCAACCATCTTGTTCCCAGAACTTCCATTTATTGTTATAAACACCTGTTCCTGGCTTGTTAAGTTTAGTAATTAACTGAAAATCAATTAAATGGGCTTTATAAAATCAAAGGGTAAGGTGAGCAATTTCGATTTCATAATTAATCAATAAGGAATAGTATAATATAACACTTAAAAAATGATCCTAAAATTGAAAAGAAAGAAGAAACTATAAAATGGCTGCTTTGCACTTTTATTGAAATGCATTTAAACTTTAAACTTACCCACTATGAATTGGCAGGTCGACACTTTAGGAATAGGTATATAAAAAAAACTCGGCCTAAGGAATCATACCTCCTTCCATATCTAGATTTTTCATCCAAGTAACTTTAAATGAAAACATCTTGATATATTTGCACTCTTAGGAGTAAAATATTATTAGAAAAATTTAGAAAAATCAACAAAAAATAGCAACCAGAAACGAAGGTGGGAAAGAGTTAAAGATCAGAAATTATGTTTAACATATTTTATAGTTATAGATAAAAAGATTTTATATAGGTTGCCGGAAGATGGGTAACACTGGTATGGTAATTTATGTTCTATACGAAGAGATGCATTATGCTCTCTGATTTGAGTAATGTTGCTGGTAAGCGGGCTATCACCAAATTTGAATAGGTAGAATTTTTGGGATGTAACTTTTAGTCTAGTCATTGTCATCACCGACGTCATGCACCACACCGGTGCCGCTTATGTAAGGGCAGGTATCATAATAACAATGTAAATTAATTTCCGAGTTATAAAATTCTTATTTCCAGTATTATATTCCATACAATAAAATGTGTATTTACGTACATAGGAAATCCATGAATACTTCTAGGTTTCTCTTAGCTCACAGAGGACACGCAATGAACTGAGAATGGTATTTTGCATAATTTTAAAATGATTACCGAACATATAACTGTACGAACTTTTTTCTTATCTTCCGTCGTAGTGCCTTGTTATACAAATTTTAATGCAACACCAACGTTTCAATGCTATAATAATGTTTTTCAAATATGAATTAGTAGTTTTGCAAATTGCCATTGGCTGTTATTATATTAACATAATTACTGAACCAAATTTGTACACTAGTAACGGCGTACGTTAATTTTAAAATCAACATATAGATGCATTTGATCAAGTAAAGAAGAGCGGTCAATAGATTGTTAAATGAAAAAATGACCAAGAAAGGTTACCTCTCTATCAAATCTAGGTCCAGTCCCATATTCCGATGAATTGCCGAATAAGCAATTGTATTTAGTTTGAGTTTTCTTGCTGAAAATATAAACGGTATCTTACCGTGCTGAAATACAAATATATTTTAGGTATATTTATTCAAAAGCAATTAAATATGAAAAATATATTTTCCAGATGAATTTTGTATTAACAAAATAAAGATTTTGAATTGCTTTTAGAATACGCCCACGTATAAGAAAAGAATGGCATATATTACATCAGATATTCCTTATATTTACAAAGAGACGAGGCAACTTTAACAATTATATTCTGGTGCCTACAGGCGTGCTCTCAATGTTCACATATTATATATCTACAGATCATACTGTCCATCTTATTAAGAGTGATAGTCGGAAATTGAACAACGTGTGATATTGTCCTTCGTTATATTTTTAGAAATGTGGTGTGCGGCTTCAGTAATATCAATTTTTACGTGCTACGCACAAACTGAAAGCTTTGGTTATTCTGTATCGGATGTCTACATAAAGAGGAAAAAGTAATTATTTGAAAATACGGTTCATAGAAACAGAAAGTAAAATGTATGTGTCTTTGACGTGGTGTATTATTTAAAATAAGCATTATACAGAGCCCCTCGCCTAATGACCTAAATATCTAGTTAAGCTAGGAAATAAAGAGCACTTAAAATATTTATCTATAACATAGGTATACAAAAAAGGTCGTGTCTCAAGGTTCTGATCTAACTTTTATGAAGTATCTTGACAGCCTGAAGCCAATTTTAGACACAATTTTTTTACGGTGTCAGGTTCCCTCTACCACTCCGTTATTGTCCTCTAAAAATGGAAAAAATGAGATTTTCCATCATTAAAATTTTTATATGCGAATGAAAATATTTTAAATTCAAATATAAAAAAAGTTCTATGTGAAACACTGATCAAGATCAGATTAGCTTAAGAGCTACTTCTCAAGGTTCTGATCTAACTTTCCTGAAGTATCTTGACAGCCTGAAGCCAATTTTAGACACAATTTTTTTACGGTGTCAGGTTCCCTCTACCACTCCGTTATTGTCCTCTAAAAATGGAAAAAATGAGATTTTCCATCATTAAAATTTTTATGTGCGAATGAAAATATTTTAAATTCAAATATAAAAAAAGTTCTATGTGAAACACTGATCAAGATCAGATTAGCTCAAGAGCTACTTTAACTATTGTGATTCGATTTATGGTCATTACGTAGATTACTTTAAAAAAAATTGCATTAAAAATAAATTATATAAAAAAATGTTTTTAAGAAAACGCTTTTATTTAAAAACCTGCACTAAAAAGTAAAAACATATTTTTTTTAAATTCATACACCTGGAAACCAAAAGCTTTGGGGGCGGTCATATAACTATTGCATAGTTACTTTTCTCAAGAAATACTTTTTACTTTTTAGTACAGTTAAAAAAAAAGCTTTTTCTTAAAAACACTTTTTTATATAATTTTTTTTTCGACATTTCGACAATTTATTCTTTATTCTTAAACAATTTTCATATTTTTTGCCCTACCCTGTATACTATTTTACTGAAGCCATTCTAAGTGCACCTGGAATGGTTATTGGACATACAATAACTTTTGGCGTTATTTAAACTTTGATTGTGTAACTAATTTTTTTTTTTAAATTTGTTGCACACTTAATCGACCACACTATACACTGGGTGTATGATCAGGTCATGCCTATTATAAAAATGTATTGTCACCGGACTTATCCACGTGTACGCATTTCACTCGTCAAGCCCTTTCATTTGATACGCTTATTAAAGGAGTTGTGAAGAAAAAGGTGATCCGCCATGGGACTTTCTCCATATTGGATTTAGAACGATAATAGATATACACGTGTTCTTTAAGTTTTCTTTTAGTTCCGTTGCTCTCTTTCTCCAAAATCTTCGCCATAAAATAGTTATGACTTCAACACCTTCCTATCATTCCAATCGGTTAGTCAAATTAGTGTAAGTCAAAATTAAATTAACATAATTCGAAACGATTAAAACTTAAAAATTTCTTAAGTAAATTATAGGATAAAATTATTTTCACTTTAATAATTTTTTTTTTTTTTTAATTAGCGTTGTTGGCCTTAGAGACGAGGTCTATCAGCCAGTCTTCGTTAATGTTTCAGTTAAACATCATATTCCTTATATTAATTTAAGCTAGTTACATTATGTAAAATTATAATTAATATATTTTTATTATATGTAAGTATATCTATAATTTTTTTTCATTATTATTCCTTTTTCTATTTTATTTTTTTAAATGTTTTTTTTTATTTCAGGTTTTTTTTGTTTTTGTTTTTAATTTATTTTTATTTTATTTTTTTTATTTTCAATTTTTTTTTTTATTATTATTATTATTATTTTTTTAATTTGGCACTTACATCTTTTGTTTGTTTGTTTTCTTTTTTTATATATATATATATATATATATATATATATATATATATATATATATATATATATATATATATATATATATATAAGTATATATTTGTTTTATAGATATAAGTATAAGTATATTTGTATTTTGTTCTATTTTCTGTTTCATTGTTTTTTTTTTTTTTTTCAGTATATACATTTTTAGTCTTAATAACTATTTACAATTTCAATTTAGATGATTTAACAAAGTGATATATATACATGTGTATATTATAATTGTTAAGTGACAACAAGTATCCCAAGTTAAAAGGTTGTGTTAGTTTCTCATTGCAAATATTTTGAAACAAAATATCCCTATTATCATTATATCGTTCACAACTAAAAATAATATGTTCCATTGTATCCTCCTCTTCACACACCTCACATAGTTCACTTTAATAAAGATTAAATATTTATTTTGATTTGCAATGTTTGTGTCTATGCGTATATTTTATATGTGTGTACTTATGTAAGTGCATGTGAATAGGTTTATACACAAAATGCATATATAACAATTAATTTTTTTGTATGTTAAGCTTTACTAGTTAGTTTATGATGTAAGAACTTGAGACACCAATTTAATTTAACTTTATTATGATACATTTTTTCTTTACTATACATATGTCTAGGGTTAAGTGCAAGAATAGATAATATTATCTAAACTTCGCCCTATGCTGTGTAATTATTGTTTTCTCTTATCTTATGATTATATCGACAGTCATTAGACTTTTCTTTTTAATTTTGTAAAGTTATGAATACATGATGGTGGCAACATTACCCAAATTTGAATCTTCCACCCTCTACCACCTCTCTCTATTATAAAAACTGCATTTTCCTATATCAATCGACATTTAATGGCCAACACATTTATTTTATTCATATTGCGGTTATGATTATATGATGATGTCGACAATACCGAAGGATGAATCATTCAATTTCTACCACTCCTTACTACCCCCTCGGTGAGATAAATACTGCATTGTCTTGTATAAACCGAAAAATGGCAAATTATACTGTTCGAAATTTAATGCAACCGAAAATTATAATTTTCGGTTACCATTAAATTTCGCTTTATTGTAGAAGAGGCAGGACCGCTATGATGCACGGAACATTTCGAATACCGAATCTTGATAATCTGGATACGTTTACATCTTAAACTGATGAGAAAAGTCTATAACAATAGAAACAAATGAATAAATATATTACCAGAAAACACTAGTAATTATTCAAACTTTTACAAAATACTTATCACAGATAAGTTTAAAACATATATCCTTCTGATACAATTATCAGAAATAAAATATGCCCATTATTTACAGTACAACTGTTATCATGTTATTTTTAATTTAAATTATCCTGCTCAATGAAACCCAAAGACAATCAAAACAAAAGCACTTACCGATATAGCAGTAACACAAAACTTGTGAACATCCACAGATACGTGTTTCGAGATCTAAATCTCTCCGGTGCGGCTTCTTCTAAAGTTCACAATCAACAGAAATATGTAAACAAATACTCGTGTTATAACTATCAATGGATTACTGAAATAGGATATTAAAAATGCAAAATTTTGGTAATCCATTGATAGTTACAACACGAGTATTTGCTTACATATTTCAGTTGATTGTGAACTTTAGAAGAAGCCGCACCGAAGAGACATGTCGAAACACGTGTCTGTGGATTCAACGAAGCGACCTTTGAACTGGCCAAGTCAAAGTATACTGGACTATATGTGTTGCATCTTTGTTAACAATATGCTTGCAATTGTCAAAACCACTGTATCGGGTTATTGTGATATCGGTATATGGATGGACTCATATAGAACATGTGACAGAGCAACTGTTAATCGACATGTGTCAGTCACCATTGTGGTAGATATCTTTTTGTGTGCGGCTGGCTTAAGAATCAATTTACTTACTCAAAAATATACTGATATTAAAAATTATTTTCTTGCTTAGATAGAAACAAAACAACATAATTAACGACGAAAACAAAGTTATATGTATGTTTATAATTTCATTAAAATATGGAACGAAACAGATCTAATATAATTAAAGAGTAATTAACCGATGCGATCAAGCAATTAATATCAATTATCGCCAAACTAATTTGCATGACATGCTTGTTCTGTCGCCTGATATGTCATGTAACATATCACAGTGTTGGATGTCGGGTTTAGCTGAACTACAGATGGGAACGTCCGAAAAGGCAAACATGACTTAAAACGTATGACAAATATTGATCTTTTGTTTAACTAATAAGGCGTAATGAGTTCCCTTTTCTAAACATAATACGCCCGGAATACTGCTTTCGACAGATTTTCAAGTGGAATAATTAGTTCATTTAGCTTGCCCTCTATCCTCTATTTTGAGATCTAAATATAGTAAAATTAGGGTGAACTGAAAGAGTGCATCGTCGATGCTGATTTCGTTTATGATGTACAGGAAAGGCGTAGTAAATATCGATTGTAGGACACACGTGTATTGAAAGAAAATGTCATGCAAATCGTTTCTTGTGGTGTTTTAATTTCCCCACCCTTAAAAATTGGAAGAATGCTTCAATTGTAGGCCAGTGCAGATACAAAAGTCAAAAATCAAAAAAATTAGTAACAGCGCAACCAACGGAAAATTGATCCGAGTTACGAGGGAGAGATGGGGTGAACCTTTGGGGGTGGAATATGGTTTTTCACGATTTCCAACGAAACTAGACCTTCTATCGAAAAAAGTTAATTATAAAAATTGTAGGCAATGAAAAGGTCTATAACTTTTGTATGAACCATTTTTTCACATAACCTAAAATTTTCCGAGAAAAATTGAGAAAACCGGTATTTTCGTTTTTGATTCTTATCTCCCACAAAATAAAAATTCTTTTCACGAAACTTACCATTTTATGTCCCAAACCAGCTGTAAATATTTTTATTTACATTTTATTGTGATTTTAAACCAAAAAAGAGACCTCATTTTCGCCCTAAAATACCCATGTGCTGGAAATAGTTTTTTCAAAAAAAAAAAAAAAACAGTGGTCTTTATTTTCGTTGAAACGTCTACTTTTAGACGATGTAAAAAAAAATAAACATTACTATGGGAAAATTTGCCAGGAAATACGAAAAAGTGAAAAAACTAGATTTTAAAAAGTTGCTTTTCAATTATTGTTTAAAATTTTTCATTATTTATTAAAATTCACAGTTGAAATCCTTGGTAAATAAGAAATGGAAACAATAGTAAAATCATTAGTAGCCGATAAAAATTTGTCAAGTTTGGTCAATATTTTTTATAAAAAAGATGCAGACAAGAAATATATCGCTGAAAAGGGATTGCAATTTACAGTCAATTTATAAGTGTAAAAATAAAAATGCGACTTTGAATCAATTAAGATTCCAGAAGTGTCAAGTAGCAACAACAAAATCATCTTTTAAATTGGAAAAACTTCCACCAACTAAAGATGCAGCAGAACAACATTGTTACAGGGAATACTATCAGCTTCAAATTTGGCTCGGTAACAAACTAACAGCGACGGATTGGGGCTGGAAGCAACACCAACATGGAATTATGCCCAAATTGACAGATATAGAATTGATTCCTGAAATATTGTTTAAAACTATTTGTTGCAGCTGTGAAAATGTGTGTAACAGTCAAAAATGCGGCTGTCGAAAACACGGTTTGATATACACAAATGTATGTTCAAACTGCCATAGTTCTGAAAAATGCTCTAATATTGAAAAATAAATCTACGAGGAAGTAAGTGACTCACAAGAAATCATAGACGATGAACCGATAAATATTAGGCAAAATATTGGATTTGAAGACGATGGCGGTATTGAAGATTTCCAAGATCCACCAGAATCCGAATGTTTTATCGAATCTGACGATGAAGAACTGCCATCAAAAACTGCCAGGCAAAGATTAATGGACAATTGACTGTATTTCTAATTAGTGTGATAAATGTAAATAAAAATATTGTAAAAAGGATATAATTTTCATGAGTATTTAATTTAATTAACTTTTTATATTAAAAAATATGGCAGTAATCACTTTTTTCTGGCTGAAACCATTTCAAACCTAATATCTAATACTTGGAAAATTAACTATTTTCGCATGTTTTTTGCAAACTCCATACTTCAACGATTTCTAATTACTTAATTTATTAATGTAACACTATATCTCATACTTTTTAAGGATTTCAACTGTGAATTTTTAAAAATAATGAAATATTTTAAACAATGATTGAAAAATAACTATTTAAAATCCAGTTCTTTCAGTTTTTCGCATTTCCTGGCAAATTTTCCCATACTAATGTTTATTTTTTTCACCATCTAAAACTAGACGTTTCAACGAAAATAAAGACCACTGTTTTTTTTTTTTGAAAAAACTGTTTCCAACACATGGGTATTTTCGGGTGAAAATGACATCTCTTTTTTGGTTTAAAATCACAATGCAATGTAAAAATAAATATTTTGATTTAAAAAAAAATACAGCGTGTTTGGCACATAAAAAGGCAAGTTTCCACCAATTTTTGAGAAAAGAACATTTTTTTTGTGGGAGATAAAAATAAAAAATGAAAAATCCGATTTTTTAGATTTTTCTCGAAAAATTTTAGGTTATGTGAAAAAATGGTTCATACAAAAGTTATAGACTTTTTCATTACCTATAACTTTTACATTTAATTTTTTTCGACAGAAGGTCCACTTTCGCTGGAAATCGGAAAAAACTATTTTCCACCCCATTTCACCCTCGTAACTCGGATTGACTTTAATTTATTTTTCCCGTTGGTTGCGCTATATTTCCTTCCTTTTCCAACAATTCTCATGCTGTTATTATTTTTTTTTCCAAAAAGTATTTGCACTGGTCTATTGGTCCAAAATCGAAAACAGATAAGACCAGATCTTCCCGTTTTGAGGAAAAAGTTTTCTAAATATGTCTGTGTATGTCTCATTCATAACTGTCTTCTTCAAGTTTATTCGTGATATCGGATTACTCGGAAAAGGTACGTCAGAATGGCATTTAAGCCATACATTATTTATCTCAAAAACTACTCAGAAAATCGAGCGCAACGCATTAATTGGACGACCCTGTACATTCTGTAATTGCTTCAATAAATTTCAATTCCAACGAATCAAGAACAATTAGGCTATTAACAATTTAAATGTAAACTGAACAAAAAAGAGGGATATAATGCAATCAGTACACGTTTTTATGCATTCTACAAATTAGGTTTAAATGTTAATGAAGATTACAACTGTTTTAATTTAGTTTTAACAGACATAAGTCCAAAGATTTTAATTTAATTTAAGTTCAAGATGCAATCGCAACTTTATACAATGACTCTAATTCTCCACAAAGTTTAAAAACAAACTTTATACCACTGGCTCAAAGAATGAAAATAAACTTAATTAGTTTAACATGCTAGAATTCTAGTAGGTTGTTCTACATACGTATCGCTGTAACTAAATATTAGTTACAGTGGTTTAACGAACTTTTTAATTATCAATATAGTTATATTACTACCAACGGGTCAGTTGTGATAATAAGGAAACATTGTTTTATATCCGGAAATAAAATACAGAGGTGAAAGGGCTTATGTTTGCTGTGTATCTCTATAAAGAATATTTTATGTAAAGCACAATATGAAAGACGAGGAAATTTTATGACAAAAAGGTTCCAAGTATTTTTCTCTTGGATGCCACAATTTTCGAGAGAATAATTAAAAAGAATTGTAATTTCATCACGGGTTACTAGGGGACGGACGGATCAGTATGTTCTGCCGTTGGCTTGTGAAATTGCGCGCTATCAGAAAAAAAAATATCATCGAATTAAAATAAAATAAAAAGTATTCTAAAAGGAAAGGTTTCAGTTTTACAATTATTTATTTATTACTTAACTGCTTTATCTGATTTATGTCATTGAAATGGTCTAAGAACCAGTGACATTTTTCAGTGATGATTTAGTTAAGGCCAATTTTTTGAGAGGATGTTGAGGAGGGTATAACTAAGTGTCATCCGTGAGGATTAGACCGGATTCCAGTCGTAAGGGGGTGGCAGAACGCCCCCCATGTGTAAAAAAACTGCATCTTTTTATTATTTAGTTAAGGCTGAAATTTTTTCCAGTGCTCTTCTGATAGCCCACAAACATCGATCTAATATTGGCCGAACGATTGACCAGTCTTAAGAGGGAGACGGAACACCCCCAATATGTCGTGGGAGTAATGAACTTTTTATTATTTAGTTAAGCTTCATTTTTTAGTATGTTGTAGCAACTATTCCAAGTGTATATGCAAATTGGCAGAACAAAAGGCGGTCGTAACTACCGGGCAGAACGATTTAAATGTGCCGTATGCGCGCCGTGACTTCGTGCCTTCGGTCGCAGATTAGTTTGTATTATGAATGCTTTAAATATAAACAATGATTTTGTTCATTTATTTAGACCCTTTTTGTAATCACAGACCTTCATTTACCTTTGGAGCTGGTATTTTAATACTCATTCGATGGAAATGCGACTTAAAAGTTACAAAAATTTGTTTTTCATTCGAAAATAACTTTGCAACTATGAGGGACACGAAAAAGATGTACTGTTGTTGAAAATTCAATTCTCTACAAAAAAGGTCTCTTGACATTTTTTCGTATATTGCTTAGTTTCTGCGATATAGTGAAAATAAGAAAAATTCAAATATTTTTTACATTCAAACGCAAATATCTTTTGAACTATACTAGATGCGAGAATATGACTCAAAGACTTTTTGTAGAACATTTGATTTTCTAAAAAAAAGCTTTCTTAATAATGTTTCGTATCTCACTTCATTTCGGAGATAAAGTGAAAATAAAGAAATTTCTTTTCGGATTTCGGAAAAATATAATTAGTATCGACTGAGACCCACAAATTATGATATATATTATTGTAATTGTACTGTCATAATAATTGAAAAATGCGATTGCCAAGAAAAAAATTACTAAAAAATTTTTAAAAAATTGTGAATATTAAAGTTCCATGTTCCAGATAGATAAATAACATTGTGAATATATAGACATGGACTCCAGAGCATCAAGTGATCTGGATTCAGCGGACGATGAGGAGAGTGATTCTGATGGGCTGGAAGATGAATATTAATTTTTTTTATATATATATTACCTCATGATGTTTATCAAATAAAATTTTTTATTAATTAATTCTCTATAAAAAAATGTATTAGAAATATTCTTTTAGTTCACGTATCACGGTTTATTCATTTATTTTTTAGCATTGCAATCATTAATTTCGATGTTTCTTGAAATATATTTTGTTTATTTTATGTATTTCCTGTCTCGGAACATTTTTAATATAATCTGAAATAATATAAATGATTTTACATATACTCACAACGTTATTTATCTATCTGGAACATGGAACTTTAATAATCACAATTAAAAAAAAAATTAGTAATTTTTTTCTTGGCAATCGCATTTTTCAATTATTATGACAATACAGTTACAATAATATACATCATAATTTGTGGTTCTCAGTTGATACTGATTATATTTTTCCGAAATCCGAAAAGAACATTCTTTATTTTCACTTTATCTCCGAAATGAAGTGAGATACGAGAAATTATTAAGAAAGCTTTTCTACAAAAAGTCTTCAAGTCATATTCTCGTATCTAGCATAGTTCAAAAGATATTTGCGTTTGAATGTAAAAAATATTTGAAAACTTTTTTTAATTTTCACTATATCGCAGAAACTAAGCAATATACGAAAAAATGTCAAGAGACCTTTTTTGTAGAGAATTGAATTTACACAGTACACAGTACAACTTTTTCGTGTCCCTCATAGTTGCAAAGTTATTCTCGAATAAAAAACAAATTTTTGTAACTTTCAAGTCGCACTTCCATCGAATGAGTATTAAAATACCAGGTCCAAAGGTAAATGAAGGTCTGTGATTACTAAAAAGGTTCTAAATAAATGAGCAAAATTATCGTTTATATTTAAAGCATTCATAATACAAATTAATCTGCGACCGAAGGCACGAAGTCACGGCGCGCATACGGCACATTTAAATCGTTCTGCCAGGTAATTACGACCGCCATTTTGTTCTGCCAATTTGCATATATACTTGGAATAGTTGCTACAACAACATACTAAAAAATGAAGCTTAACTAAATAATAAAAAGTTCATTGCTCCCACGACATGTTGGGGATGTTCTGCCATCCTCTTAAGACTGACCAATCGTTCTGCCAATATTAGATCGATGTTTGTGGGATATCAGAGGAGTACTGGAAAAAATTTCACCCTTAACAAAATAATAAAAAAATGCAGTTATTTTTACACTTGGGGGGCGTTCTGCCACCTCCTTACGACTGGAATCCGTTCTAATCCTCGCGAATGATACTTAGTTATATCCCCCTCAACATCCTCTCAAGAAATAGGCCTTAACTAAATCATCACTGAAAAATGTCACTGGCTCTCCTACTAAAACTATAATGTGACAACCTCATTTTAAATTCGTTGACTTCCTAGGTTTGTCCATTATACAGGATGATTTAAATGTAATGGTACAACTTAACTGTAGATAGTAGGAGTCAACAGCCAATAACGCCTTAGTGAAATGTTGATAGGTAAAAAGATACAGGGTGTTTTCATTATTTTCGCGTAACAAACAAAATTATGCCCCTATATTTATGAAACGAATATTGTTTACGAATGAGGCTACTTTTACCAGGTGTGGGAGGTATTTAATTGGAGAAATAGTTATTCGTGGGAATTTGAAAATCCCCATTTATCCAAAGAATAGCACTTCCATCACACATTTATGTATGGTGTCAGGTGTGCTATCGTTGGAGATTGGGTACTAGGGCCGCTTGAGTTTCTACCAAATTTAGAGTCCTATCTGGACTTGTTAGAAAACATTCTTCCTGAAATCTATGTGATGTTCCGATAAATTTAAGAAACAATACGTGGTGCATGCATGATGGGGCCTCAGCAGATTATTCGGTAGAAGTACGTAATTATCTAAATATGCACTATTCACATCACTGGATCGGTCGCGAAAGTTAATTTCCTTGGCCACCTCGTAGTCCTGGCCTCAGACATTTGGATTTTTACTTTTGAGGCTACTGTAAGTATTTAGTATACACTGATAACATAAATACTCGGGAAGAATTACGGGGAGAAATTTGTTAAGTCGTGGATACTATTAGGGATAACAGAGATTTGCCATTTGATGTTAGACAGTCTCTAAATAAACGTTTAAAAAAATGTCTTGAGGTTAATGATGGTCAAGTCGAACATTTATTGTAGTGGGTATTATACATTTTAAAGTTGTCCTTACTGCTCTAGTTCTTATTATTTATGATACATTGTTTACCATTTTTAATTAAATTATTTATGCCTACTAGTTAAAATATTTCATTAAGGCGTTATTAGCTAAATCTTAATACTTTCTATAGTTAGGAGTTGTACCATTACTAATCAATCACCCTGCATATCGAGTCAAACATTACGAAAAAAAAATCGTAGGATTCATTAGTTTATACATTTATTTAAAAAATAACATAAAGTAAGCATCATTGCATCTGACGGTATAAAATTAGTACCGTCTCATTTTATACCGTCAGATGGAAAAGAAAAAAAAAACAATTTCGCAATTTTTCGGTAATTATAAAATAAGAAATGCTGTCAAATATTAAAAAATTAACATAGAAAAAAATTTCAGCTTAAAGTATAAACTTTTTGATGACATTATAGATCAAGCAAATAAAGGAATATAGATTAGTAGCCGCATGTTTTTGTATGGTGGCTTTGGGAGAGGTAACGAGAGAGGCTTCTCATTTCGTGAGTAAAAAAAAAATCATTTGTATCATTCTTTTTTATCAGAAATTAGAGCGGAAATCAGTTTTCTTAAAATACAGAAAAAACTATCGGTCGAAGAGGAAAGTGAAGAATAGGTGATTTGTGCGCAAATAAAATTCCTATATTAACAGACTTTCTAAATTAATATCGCTCCAGCAGTAAAAAAGTTATTGCAAGAAACCGCACATTTCGTATATAATTAAGTATGCGCAACAAGTGTTTGAAAATCAATTGAATACCAACTGAATATTCTACATGTGTACAGTTCTTGAATTATTATTAATTTTTACAAAAGTACAATATAAACAAGATACTTTTCCCGCGGTTCTTATAAAACTACTTTATTCATTATTTTTTTGTGCGTAAAGATATGTCTATGGTTACAGTAAAAAAAAAGTGAAACGTATGAGAAGTGCCATTGTTTCATTCTGGCGTATAGCCGGATCACTGAAGACAATTGAAATTGGCTCGTTATCTTAGTTATGGAAACATCAAAATTTAGTTTTGGCACCTATTGAAGATAAATCACAAGAAAGTTACAGCAATGAAGAACTTTTGAGAAAAATTTGCCATGGAAAAATCTGCCAAAGACGAAAACTGTCTCTTTATCTTTGTCTTGGAAACATCAAAATTTAGATTTGGCGCCTATTGAAGATAAATCGCAAGAAAGTGGCAGCGCTAAAGATTTTCCACAAAAATCTGTTAAAGAGAAAATCCAAGAGCAAACAGAAATCGTCGATGATAACAATGAAAATATAGCTTAATACCGTACTATTTAAATTTTCATGTAATGTTTTTTTTATGTTACAATATACAGAGATGAATTTATAATATTTAATATTATTATTAATTATCGGTTAAAACATTTTTCCAAAGTATTTTATTTTTAAAGATGTTTTCGAAAAATGCCCATTTTCCCCATGTTACTCCATTATTATGACAATTTTCTGATCGAAGCGGCAACTCTGTCACAACAAAGTTTTTTATCTCACTGCATACCCTAAATGCTAGTTAAAAGCAAAAAAATAATTTGGTTAGCTAATTTATTCAGGTCTTAATGCATTTTATTCTTTGTAAAATGTACTATCCAGTATGTCTCACTTTTTATGACTCCCATATCACAGGTCTCTTTACTTAACAATGCGTTTTTTTTGCAAATTTTGGTAGAAGATACTTATCCATCAGGAGATTGTTTTACGGTAAAATATTTAAAAGTCCACCAGTGACGTTCGTCCTTATGACGAAAAATTAAACTAATTTTCCAAAAAAGATATTAGGCAAAGTTTTAACTGTAAAGTAATCTGATAATCTTATTCGTTGGTATCAAAAACTCACCAATACCGAATTTCAATAAGACTTGTAATTTTGTTTACAATACAAAAACCGAAAAACTTCTAATATATAGTAATAATACCATAGAAAGTAAATAATATAATCTAGCAGAGGCAATTTAAATCAGATTTTGCCGACGAACATATACTTTGACCACTTACAAAACAACCTGGGAAGTGGGTATTACTTTCTAATCCACTTATTTCCTATATCAAACAAGAAATTCTAAGGAAGGTAATAAACATAATTGTGTCGAGAAAGTTTGATCAAAAAGGTTGACGCCCTCTAAAAACGAACAAAATAGCACAAATGTGTGTTCTCAACTTTTAAGCCGAGTAAGGGAAGAAACATGTACATTTTGACAAAATATCGGAGAATATCCGCTCCATTGTCGTTGACTTTATCCTTGTGTAATCTCATATAAATTAAC
The DNA here is from genome assembly GCA_963583905.1 of Stenurella melanura. Lineage (NCBI taxonomy): Eukaryota > Metazoa > Arthropoda > Insecta > Coleoptera > Cerambycidae > Stenurella > Stenurella melanura. Next base: position 135,216,856 of record OY757311.1, read on the forward strand.
TTGTGAATGCTTGTTTTATCACTCACAAAATATTAGTTAATTAACTATAAAGGATATATAAATATATTCTCGTCGTAGGTGCTGTCTGGTATTTCTCAAGTGAGGTGACATTTGAGGTTTGTTATTTTTATATTAAATGCATACAATTTCTTTGGCAATAACTTACTAATGGAAAAAATGATAAATTATTCTACTTCAAGAAATGCATTTCACTGACTATGCGAAACTATAATTGTGACCTTTCTCTATTAGTAGTTTTAGCTAGCGTGCACTTACCTGACATATTTATCAGAGACATAACAGCTAGAGACATTATCGATCCGTTGCCTCAAAGAATAGTAAACAATAAAAGTTAATAATTAAGAATTAAATTAATTAGTAAATAAATCAGCTTGATACAAATACTTGAAACTATTATAAAATACATTTTGAGTTATTTAGTGAAGTTTCCACCGATAAGAGAAACATTCATACGGAAGAGCTGAGGGGTCAAAGCGCCACTTTTATTTTTATCTGAATCTTGACATTTATCTCAAGATCTTGACTTATTGTCTCAAGATCTTGACTTATTATCTCAAGATTTTGACTTAGTATCTCAAGATCTTGAGTTATTATTTCAAGATCATGACTTTCTATCTCAAGGTTTTAAGTTAAATTTGGCAGTTATTATTTAATATATTCCCAGTTCATATTTTTTCACAAATTCAGATTTCATTTGATGGAAGACGACCTCTTTTTCCTATAATAATTTCATTCTTCTATGTGATATTCTTAGGTAAGATTAGGTTGATTTTTATTTTGCTATCTAATTGTTAATAATTACATCGCTGCAGGCAGTATTAGTATCGCCTTTTTTCCACAATATAACAGAAAATATTTTAATTTCTCGACTTGAGGAACACTAGTAAAAATTGATAGTGTTCCGCATTGTCGATCACTGTCCTCGGCCTATAAAATAACCAACAACTGCAAAATATTTAAAAAATCATCACGCGAGGCGTCCAGATCTTGAGATAAAAAGCCAAGATCTTGAAACAAAAGTAAAGATCTTGGGATAAAAGTCAAGAGCCTGAGATAAAAACTCAAGATATTCAGACAAAAAGTCAAGATCTTGAGATGCAAGGAACCTCTCCTCCCATTTTTGGGGTGGGGAATCGATTGCGATGAGGTTGAAAAATTGTCCTAAGACCACGCCCAAAACTTGATTTTCGGGGCGTATCGCAGGATGGCTGGTTTGTTACCGAGGATATTTGTTGGGAGCATTTATGAGATTGATGGCGAAAGACACGGGGGTAGCTAGGGCCAACGAGGGGGTTTACCAAAGGATTAAAACCATCCCCTTGGTGAAAGGGCCGAGCAGAACCGATTTTACTCGCGATTTTCGAATGTAATCGAGTTGGGCGGTGGTCAACAGAAGAGGATGGTTTCCACCCTGTTAAAGGGATGAAAATATAGGTGGATGAGTGAGAGACCTTACTCCCCTCTCTTGAACAACTCTCGACTGAATTGCGTCGAAAATACCCCGCGGAAAATTGAATAAGAGAATGAGAGTTTCTTCAGAGGGCAAAAGGACACTTGGAGATATATTAAATTACCATAGGAGTAAATTACGTTGCATTTTGCTCTAAAAGCAAAAGATCTTTGAGAAAATATTGTCAAAAATAACTAATTACTGCATTTTAGGAACAAAATCTCAGACAGACCCCCGTAGTATGCTGCGGTGTAGTTAAAATATTAGTTGATCATTCAGTACTTAAAATAGTGAAGTATTCTATGAACAGACATAAATATTTGTATCACGATATTTTCAAACTCGTCATTCAATCTGATTATTCTTTTGTGAAGCATGATGTATTTTCTAATTAAAAAAAGATAATAAATTCACGTATATACTTTGAATTTTTCAGGAACAATTTATAGTCTTTTTAAAAAATAACAAATGTTGCTATAATTAAGAATTAATAGAGCCAAAGAATCGCATCTGCATCAGCTTATAATTACTAAGGTGTATATCTGCATATAGAAGCGTAAATTTCGGTATTTTATTATATGCGTCATAAACCTACGATTGACTTCAAAAATAATACTTTTTTGCATCCAGTGGGAGTTTATAATTATGTCTTGTATAGGTTTTGGCTGAACGCTTTTATGATGCATAATTTGACTAAAATACATTAATGTAGGTTTGCTAGTTTATTTTTAAATTTTCATTTATACCAGAGTTGTGAACTAAATGTGTGGTTATACGATAAATGCATACACAGCGTGATCGTAAAACATAATCAGTAATGCAAATGGTAACAATTCTTTACCTTTCAGAAGAGAATTGAGGAAATGGCAGATGCGCTAGGATTAAAAGGTGCAAGATGTACTTAACAATGTCGTTTGTCCAATTAGGCCGAATCTTGCATTTTGAACAGGACAAGATATATTTTCTTTGGATCAGTGTAAGTATAATACTCGGTTTTAGGGGTTGAAACCCCTCCCCAATTGACCGCAATCTTGAGAACACTAAGCCTCACAAAAACTTTCCAAGATTCTTTTTGTAGAGAATTGAATTCTCTAGGATCTTGGTCTAGATACTTCTTACCGTAAAATTGAAAATGAAAAAGTTATAATTAAAAATAGACTTAACATTTTCAAGAAAAATACCATTTAAGGATTATAACTTCTTTTCTATCGATTTTATTGAAAAAACCCATCAGATGTTTTTTGTAGATCATTTTATTGCGAACAATTTCCTCTAATCATTTTTTAAATTTCTTTTCTTTGGATAGGTGTTAGGACGCTGCAATGCGATCAAAGCAAGTACTTCATTCAAAACGCGCGAAAGGGTGCACGAAAGCATACTGGTCTGAGACTACTTTGACTATACGTTTTTCGGGTCGTTGATTACGAAAATCGGGGTCCCACAATCATAAAAGTTGGGGAACATTACTAACAACGCCAAAAACACTTCCCTTTATGAGGATTTTTCGTGATAATTTCAATATAATTCACAAAGGATCCTATGAAATCTCCTTTTTTAAATATTAATTTGAAATGGTAGTAGATCTATACCAAATGTAGCCTAATTATATGATTAGGGATAATCAGAGAGGGTTAAAACCACCCCGATTTGGTAAATTGGCAAAGAAAAATTTGTTCTACTTTCTGCTTTAAATTTGGTTGAATGGGCATTGTCGGACAAAAGCAAATTATTCTAACCCCTTAAGGAGGTAAAACTAACCCCTCCTACCACTCCATTTAAGGGGTAACAATATTTAATTTTTGCCTAGAAGAGCATATGAATCCAAATTTGAAGCCTAAAGTAAATAAATATTTATTACCAATTTACCAAATAGGGGTGGTTTTACGATTGCGTATAGTCAAAGTAGTTTCAGACCGGCATCCTTTCGTGCACCCCTTTGCGCATTTGAATGGAGTACTTGGTTTGGTTTGAAAATAAATTTAGAAAATGAGTAGATAAATTTGTTCGCAATAAAATGATCTACAAAAAACACCTGATGTGTTTTTTCAATAAAATCAATAGAAAAAAAGTTATAACCGCAAATGATATTTTTCTTGAAAATTCTAGTCTCTTCATAGTTATAACTTTTTCATTTTCAATTTTACGGTAAGAAGTATCTAGACCAAGATTCTAGAGAAATCAATTCTCTACCAAAAAAGTTTTAAATATTTTGTTGTGAGACTTACGGTTCTCGAGATATCGCGGAAAAACTGCTTACAAAATGGCGACCAAATGGGGGCTTTCAACCCCAAAAATCGAATTTTATACTTACACATAGAAAAAATCTTGCCCTGCCCAAAATGCAAAGTCAATGTAACATTTCAATGGACTACGTGTATAGTTATAGTCCAGTATAGGGTAATGAACCGGAATGAAACAATCTGTATGTAGGTCTCTGTTAACAGAAAATTATTTTACAAGATTCTGAAGACTGCTGTGGTTGCAGCATAAAATAAAATGAAGTCAATTCCCAAAAACTACACTATACATGTGCTGAAACCGAATTCAACAATAAAAAAAATATCTGATTCGTCAATTTTTCTCCACAACCTCCTTTGATCAACTCAGGGGTGCAATTTAAAAATAAATTATAATAACCATCAAACTAATATAAAATAAAAAGCATTTTAAAGGGGGAGGTTTCAATTTAACCCAATTTATTTATTAGTTGACAGTTACATTTTATTAATATTACTGAAAATATGTGAAAACCTCATTTTAAATTCAAAGACTTCTATTTACCCATTACACATTGAGTAAAGAATCCTCACAGGATTAATTAGCTGATACATTTATTTACGAAGTAACATAAAATAAACATCTTTCACGTTTAACGACAAAAAACTGCTGCCTAAGGAATCACTACTTCCACATCCAGATTTTTCATCCAAGTCACTTTAAAGGAAACATCTTGTCAATATTTGCACTCTAGTAGGTGGACATTGGAATTTTAATGGTTTCTACCATATACGTTAAAAATGAAGCTTCTAGTTTACCCTACTTATTTTCCCCTATTCACAACCTACCACCTCACACTCCTTCAATGAAATCATCTCAATCAGATATCATTACAATACATGCGTTTACTAACTTCCAAGTGAATATCTCAATTTCATGTAATCAATCCCATTAATAATGGAGCGGAGGTGGTGGGGTTTGAAGAATATTTGAAAGAAATCTGAAGCTTCGGCTTCTAGTATATACACCAAATTCCAAATTTCTGTACTCTTACCAGCTTGATTTACTTATTTTCCCCTATTTACTCATATTTAACCCCTAATTCTTTAACGGAATCAGCTCAAAATATAATCTAGTTCCAGATGTCGTTATAATACATACGTCTACCAAATTCCAAGTGAATATCTCAATTTTATCTCGTTTAATAATGGAGTAAGGGTGGTGGAGGGGTTGAAAAATATTATTAAAATATTTGAGTCCTTGGCTTCTAGGACATACACCGAATTTCATGTTTCTATACTCTTACCAGCTTGCTCTACCTATTTTTCTCTATTTACCTCTACTAGTGCAAACTTGGAATGATATTATACTTTACGCTTGATAACTAAATTAATATTTGATATATACCAATTCTTTTTTCTGAAAATTACATTTTACATAATTAACTCTTTTAACAAAAAACTTTTAAATACATTGATAAATAATCGAATAAACATTAAGTTATGTTTTGGGAATAACTGCAAAATTTTAGAATAAAAAATTATGAAAAAAGTTCCTCGTACAAAAAATGCCGTGCTTTATCGATGTCTAAAATATTATTTACATAGTATGCACATTTTCCAAAATATAATGGATTAAAAACTGGTATGGTCAAAATTTCCTTTAAAAGTAGGACATTTTTTAATACAACTTAGCAGAACTTCAAAAGTGTCCAATGTACATTATTCAGATTTTCTTACTTTTATTGGATATTTTGCCACTGAAAAATATTTAAAAATTTTAATGAAAAAACCTCTGCGCCAAACGGATCAGACAGGGGTTTGTTCTTGAATACTTGACTGTATCAAAAAGTACATTATTCAAATTTCAATGATTGATTTAGAATAGACTTATAATGTACACATGATTTTTTCTGCTTCTCCGTTTCTGAGATATTCGCGGTTAAAGTGTGGGGTCAATACATTTGAATCGTATAATAGGTACAATAAGTGCTTGAAAATCAATTGAATATAAACTGTGCATTCTATATGTGTGTTAAAGGTTACAAGTACTATTATTTTAACAAGAATTTATATTGTTTTTTAATTACTATTAATATTTAGAAAATTCCTTTTCCACGGCTCATAACAAACTACCTTATTCACTATTTTTTGTGCGATGAACATTGGTTTATGATAACAGTAATAAAAAAGTAAAAAGTGTGAAGAGAAGTGCCAATATTTCCTTCTTCTGTATAGCCGAGTCGTAAGACTGCATAGAAAACAATTGACGTTGTCTCGGTGTCTTCACATGTTGGAACGGCCAAATTATAGATTTCGCACCTATTGCGGATGGATTGCAAGAAAATGATGGCAATGCAGATTTCTTTTAGAAAAATTTGCCCAAAAGTAAATTCAAGAGCAAACAGAAATCGTCGATGAGAATTATGAAAGCATAGATTAATATGGTATTATTTATATTATTCTTTTCACTACAGTAAGTATACAGATTTAAGAAATTAACAATCTGTATTATTATTTTCAATGATCCATTAAAATTCCAATTTTAATTCCATTTTAAAAGACATTTAAGAAAAATGTCATTTGTTCTATATTACTTCATTATCATGTCGTTTTTTAGATCGAAGCGGCCACTCTATCTTGAAAGTTGAAAGCAAAAAAATATTTGGTTAGCTAATTAATTCAGGTTTTAATGAATTTGATTTTTTTTTTCAAATGTACTAATTGCTCATCCCTTAGGTTGTTGTACCTAAATAAGTAAAAATATGTAAATTTATTCTAATTATCTCCCGACAAAAGCAGCATGGTTGACAATTATCTCCCGACAAAAGCAGCATGGTTGACGAGACACGTGTCTAATGTAGTTATCAATATTTTATGTGAAAATTCTTTTAGTGTCTGCAAATGGCAATTGTTCTTTTTCTCTAGCATAATAAATCTGCAAGCTGGTTAGGCTGAGCCGATATTTAAGATGATATTAAATTAAATTCTTTTAAGCTCTCAGATAATAAAGTACATGCTTATGAACTCAAGAGTTTAAAAGATTACTTTTGCTAGAGGCAGGCAATTTATTTTATATTAAGACAATTTTTCATAAAGAAGACTCTTTTTGCATTAGTGGTATTTGCATGAGTAATGAGAAACGATTAAGGAGGTGTTTTCATCTTACATCCAATATAATATAGTCGGTAAAAATGTTTCCGGTGATAAGCAAAAACTAACATAAATGACGTGTTTTAAGTAAAAACAAACCTAGTACTTAAATAAAATTAAACGCAAATCTGAAGTCTATTTTTTTATTGGAAAAATAATTTCGTAATATCATTTCAAGTCCACTAGGAAGGTTGCTTTTCATACGTAAATTTACAAGTACGAGTAGTATTTGCGGAAAACATTTCATGAAATAAAACTAGGCATGTCAATGGCTACAATGCGTTTTCATTAATAACATTGCATGTTTAATATTCTATCGGTGCTGTCAAACGTCCATTTGACTTTTTATCCCTAATAATGATATATGATGCAATGCAATGGTTTGAAAAACCAGGTTTCACTGGGTATCATGTTAATGGTGAAATAATCTTATAATAAATCTACAAGTACCTAGTGCAAATACACATTTTATTAACAATTATTTGACAAACAACGAAACGACTTCATATTGTAAAGAAATGGCGTCTACGAATAATACTTTTAAATAAGAATCAGCAAGGATATTTTTAGTCAGTTATACTAGTGACAATTGTATGCGTCTTTTTCTAAGATATTCCTAGTATATGTTGAAGCTGACGAGTGAGTGTCAGGTTGCGATACTAGTAGGGGATCCAGTAATCGAAATTCAGCTTATTTCTACATTGCTGTGCAACTTTTGGACATTCTTTTAAAATTAGGTCTATATTATGTAAAAATTATCTGCCGAATCCATTTCCGGAGGGCGATTTTTGATATAGGCTTGCCTTCATCCCTTATGTTAATGCTACCCCTCTTTTCGGTAATATACGATATTTGGAATTTTGGAATATAACTCATGCTATCGCAAAAACAATAATAGCGATAAGGATAAGGATCAAATTTTAGTCGGAGGTTAAATAATATAAATGGCGATTACGATAGCAGCGTTGAAATAGTATATTGTTTATTTTTCCTCCAAGAAGAAATAAAGAGCGCGAGGGTGCTGAAATATTGTAGTGAAAAGTGTAGCATCGAGGTACTTTTTTATTTCTAGAAATATTATATCGATTGTATGAGCAGTATTGTAGTGAAAAGTCCAAATTTAATTTCAGTAAAAGAATTTTTACAATCGGATTATTCTAGCGAAAGACATCGATTTATTCCGGAGAACTATAGGTAGTGCGGGGAATAGTGACACAAAAACCTGTGCTGTCGTTTCTAGGGATACATGATAACAATTATTAAACGTACCTATTTCGTACCCAGACATTAGTGAACTACTTTGCATTAACTGAAGTGTCTTTGTTGTGTGTTGACTAGATATATAGCGCTTAGGTTTAGTAACACCTGATGAACATGGTTTTCTCGAAGTGCGTTCTTTCTCAGAAGGACGGGAATTAAACTTTACAAAATGTAACGAGCGTTGAATGCGAGACATCCTATTGAATTATGGTCCTATATAGGACCAATATTCATATATTGGTCCTATATGGATTATATATTGGCGCAATATTGGTACTACTAGGGACGCTGCAAAGTCCATGTCGTATTTTGCAAGTCAGCTTCTAGCAGCTTATATACTTAGCGGTTGTTATAGTACAAGTTACTCGTTTAAGAAGGGCAAGAAAACTGTACTTAAGACTGTCCTGCGAAACATTAACGTCAATGAAATGGTTTCCTTGCCGAAATACTCCCAACAAGCGAATGTGTATCAATTTACGGTAGCAGCTTCTTACTTTTTCAAATGCTTATACGGCCGTCCCAATTTTGAAGGTAGTCTGGATCATTTACGTGCATATTTGTTTAAAAAGTGCAAAACAGATTTGAGGATATTGCCACCCACTGAAGATGCCTTTATTCAGCATGTAAAGTGAAGTGCCTAAGTTTGTGTGGAAGAATGCTAGTGATCCATCCCCTAAATTACTGAACATTCATGAAGGTGGTTGGAAAATAAAGAATAACATTTTCACTCCAATCTCACGAGACATCCGAAACTGGAACAACTTGTAATGTGACAACTTGTAATGTGACAATTTTACAGACTGTAGATCTAATTTTAAAAGTATGTTCGAGAGGTGCATTTGACTGAAAGTAAACAGTCTCTGAATCCTCTACTATACCCTGTCATCTCAGCAGAACTTCAACTGTGTTAATCACGCTACACTACTGGAGAAAACTATGATCTGTTTAGGGTGACACTGGTTTGGTGACATTCATTGTAAAGGGAGAGACCACCACCTAAATGTAACACTGTGGAAATAATGATTCTACCAGCAGAATAGGTAGAAGTGAGCGTGAGATTTCCTCAGAGCCCAGATGGCGTGATGCTGCTAAACAAACCATACAGCAAAGAGGGACCAATTAGCATAACGCATATATCACAAAACGTTGTAAATAAGAATTTATTTTCTAAAAGTAATCTAAACTCCGACGTAATTTTTTAAATCTGCCATTATTTTTTAATGTGTAGGTGCATTATTAGTTTTCATTGAACTAAAAGTAGCCAATGAGAGCTCAGATCTGTATCTAAGGGTTAATACTAATATATAAACGGGCTTAACTGAAACGATGCATTTTGTATTCCATAGGATCGTTTCTCTGGCAATCTATTATAAATAAGTTCTAGTTTGGACGATTTATTTGCTGTCGATTGAATGGTCCTGCGACACGCGACTGTTTTCGGGAAGTTTTTCATTTAATAGCAATGACCGAGTTGTAAGTGTTTCGCATGACCGCAGACAATTTGTTCGAGTATACTGGCACTTCTTTTTTTAAACTCAAAGCAAAGCAAAGTAGCAGACAGACGTTATCGACTGCAAATGCCTAAGAGGAATTATAGTTAAGAACAAGTCATCTCTGGCATATTTGTTCGTAACATAAAGAAAATGTAGATTTAGGCAAATCCGTCGAAATTTCACTACCTTTCAAACTGAAGGAGAAAATTTAAAAAAAATGTATTTGTTTCATATGAACCGTCGCGTCGTTTGCACAAGAATAATTAAAGTCGAGTTATGCTGCTTGTCTATCCATCTGATAATAAATTACAATTTTTAGCATTTTTAGCAATCTTGAATTCACTAAATCAGCTATATCATAACTTAAAGTATATTGGACCAGCAAGGAGTTCAATTCCAGGTAGATTTAAGGACCATACAACTTACCTCGAATATGAAACAGGTCTAGTGTTTAAAAATAAATTATTATTTATTTGCTTAGCATTGTATTGAAACATATTCTTTATAGGACTGTTTGCAAAACCCTATAAAGAATATGTTTCAATAGGTCTAATGTTGTCTACCATACCTTGAAAAACAATACTAGAATAGACACTATTTTATTCTTAAAGTTTCTACATCTTGACTAATTTCATAAGGAATATCATCAAAACGCACTTTCAAAACGGCACTTGTCGGAGTACCATGTGTTTATAGGCTCTATGGCAGGGAGAAAAAAATTATAAAAAATAAATTTTTGGCCCACAGGGGAGATTATTGTTGGAATCGCTTCGTTTTAGGGTGTAGTTCAATACCCTAAGTTTGCTTACGAATTAGGGAACCGCTTGATTTTATAATTAAAAATTAGTAAAATAGGCACTTTTTCTATATTTCTTTAAATATCTCCGTTCCTGCTAACTTTCAGTATAACATATGCATTAGGAACATTTTTCGTCATGAAATTCTTTAAGAAATGAGCACCGATGGAGTTCGCTAGGTGCAATTGTTAACTTGCAAATGGCTTTCAAAGCTCTCGAAACACGTTATCTTCACTATTCCTTTACTAGAAAGCAATTGCACATAGAGGGCTAAACATTCTTGAAGACGCTGTACATGTTGTCCTGGTAATGTACAAAAAATTTAAGCAATATCGATTTATTACATATTGAGTAATTAACGATCTGTTTTTTTTAATCCTTGATTAACAATTGTGCCATTATTTGTAAAATCTATTTATAATTGTTAAACTCATTTAGAGAATTCAAAAAATTATTGAAAACTGATGTCCCGTTGGAATTTTTGAAAACTCGCAATTTTGGCCGATTTTATGAGGTTTTGCATATCTAAAAAGCCTAAATTTTTTTACAAATTTTAAAAAAGTTCGTCCTAACCTGCGCAGAATATTTTTTTTTTTTCAAAAAATTCGTGAGGCGTATTATACGTCGTACAGTGATCAAATTTATAGAAGTTCAACTTTAATACTACTACTTCCAATAAAAAAATATTTTAATCCTTGATTATCTTTAACAGTATTGAAAAACAATCGTCAAAGTCTATTATTAAAGTTGTTTATTTATGTTGCGCATAAAAAGGTTCCCCCGTAGAAAACCTCATAAATCGGTCAAATTGCGACTTTAAAACAATTTCAACGGAATATAATTTTTCAATAGTTTTTTAATTGTCTAATGAGTTTCCCAATTATAAATAGATTTTACAACAAATGGCACATTTATTAATTAAGGATTAAAAATATAGATCGTTAATTACTCAAAAGGTAATAAACCGAACTTGCTAAAAATTTTTGTACATTATTGGGACAACATAGACACCTTTAAAAGAGAATTATTATTTGCTTGCTTATGATTGTATAGAAACATATTCTTTACAGGATTTTGTAAACAGCAGAAAAAATAACTATATATGAGAAATAAAAGAAAAACTATGCGTAAAAATATTAATGAAATCTTTGCATTATTTCGATAGCCTGAATTCTGATTATGCTAACAAATTAAAATCCTCAAATGAATTTGTATAATTTCTTATTTGAAATTCCCATTCAACAACTAGCATCCACACAGTCCCCTACGGCCATGCAGATTAAACTAGTAGCTACATAACCCCTACGGTCATGACGATTCAGTTAAAATTGAGAACAAAGGCCTAAAATGAATTTATTTACCTACTTTGTCTTTGTTTCATTCTAATGTTTCAAAGGCTAAGCATTTCCAAAAACAGAATGATGGATTTCATGAAAATGTAATCCATTAGAATGAAACATCTAATGATTCGATGTTTTGTTTAGGGAAGGTCAAGAAATCATATTATTAAAAACAAACATGTTTCAAATTGACGTATTGAAATATTGTACTTAACCATTGAAGAATTCATGAAATTATAAGAAAATTATGGAAAACATATTTCAAATCTTCAGCACATAGATAGCTTATGATTATATTTATAGTAATTAACTAATTAATCTAGAATATACCCATTTTTTAAAACATATTCTTTATAGGATTTTGCAAACAGTGAAAAAAACTATCTATGAGAACTAAAAGAAAAACTATATGTAAAAAATATTAATGGAATCTTTGCATTATTTCGATAACCTGACCTCTGGTTATGCTAGCAAATCAAAATCATAAAATGAATTTGTCGAATTTCTTATTTGACATTCTCATTATAACATTAGCATCCAACATAGTCCCCTACAGCTAAGCAGATTAAACTAGTATCTACATGATCCCTTACGGTGTGAAGATTCAGTTAAAGATGAAAACAAAGGCCTAAAATGAAATTTATTTACCTACCTTGTCTTAAAAAATTTTTCATTCTAATGGATTACACTTTCTTAAAATCTCTGATTCAGTTTCTTGGAAATGGTTAACCTTTGAAACATTTTTCGCCCTTATGCTGAGCTTATTAGAATGAAAAAATTTTTAAGACAAGGTAAGTACATAAATTTCACTTTAGGCCTTTGCTCTCATTTTTAACTGAATCTTCATTCCGTAGGGGGTCATGTAGATACTAGTTTACTCAGCTTAGCCGTAGGGGACCATGTTTGATGCTAGTGTTATAATGAGAATGCTAAATACGAAATTGGACAAATTAGTTTAGGATTTTGATTTGCTAGTATAACCAGAAGACAGGCTATCGAAAAAATGCAGATTTCATTAATATTTTTTATATATAGTTTTTCTTTTGGTTCTCATAAGTAGTTTTTATTCCGCTGTTTGTAAAATCCTACAAAGAATATGTTTCATTACTATAAGCAAACAAATAATAAATAATTCACTTTTAAACACCCATTTTTTTTCTGCCGAAACCCGTCGACGGACAAAAGCATCGTATATAGCATTGTGCTATTTACTCTACGATTTGCGTTTTGCCTTTTAAAATTATTTTTCGAGTAATTGACTTTAAAAATTCAGTCTTTCTTGAGAGCTCTTCCTTGCACTTCCACTATAAATAGCTATTTACCTGTGGAACAGTTAATAAATAAAAGCTTCTTACAGCAAGCTAATATATGTCTTGACAAATAAAAAAAATTGACGCACTAAAACAGGATGCTGAAACGAAAAGACAAATTTCTACGATACATGAAACCACATCTGGACGCAAGCGGGCAGGAGGAAGTGCAAACTGCGAGATTCAGAAACAGAAGATTCAGGAGAAGAGAAAATAAGAAGATGATTATAGATGGAAACTTAAGAAGCATCTCACATACACCTACACTTCCCATCCTATATTCCTACACCATGCGTCATGTCACGCTCGCTGCTGGCAACAAGTATGTCCCATGCCCAATCCGTTGTACGTAACCGGTCCAGCGGTATATAAGAATATTTGATTGGATATCCGGAAGTAGCAGCAATGCCTACCGTACGCTGACTAACAATCAATCAAATCAATCAAAACCGTTCAATTTTCGAGACCTATTGTATAAGACCTAAAAGGGTACTAAAGGTCCAGGGAAACTTGTAAAATTTAATGTTTAATCAAGAGGGGTTAAATAGTTTGCATTCAATTTGTATTCCTCATACGTAAAATTTGCCACCCGAAATTTAATTACCAGGGAAAACCTTCACACCGTACAACAGAAACTGTAATTATTTTATATAATTAGGGCCAAACATATTAGTTGGTAAAGTTATCTAACCACGTGCACCCAAAAGTTGTGTACATTGAAACAACCTTGTCTTATTATTCAAGTTCATTGGTTTAGGTTCATAAATACATTTTCAAAAGTGTAGCATAAAACGTTATTTCTATTTATTTACAGTACTATAGGATCGTTTCGAGTTTATGAACATTTTAGAATCAGATTACATTTTTAATACCAAGCATTCGGGTGCGCGAAATCAAAAATCAGATCAAAGAAGTCGTCTGTGCGCTTACGCTCTTTGGGTACTAATAGGACACGCCTTCTGATCATGCATGTCCCTTTGCTGTATAGCACGTCCGATAGCTTCACACCATCTGCCTCGGCTAACTTTTAGGCGGCCCTTATGTATGCTTCTTATATATGTCATTGATCATTCTGCCGTAACTTAAGCGATTTATATCACATCTGTTGCCATTGCAGTTCATTAAGTTACAATGTAAAGTGAGCAAGGAAACTAGTTTTTTATATTACTAGTATGTTCGTAACTTTGGCGAATGCGCCAATGTTTTGAATAAATAATTTTGTTTTTGATTCATAAAGTAATAAAAAATAAATAAATTATTTCAAACAATAGGTATTATTGTTCGTAGATGATCCTATTGTAATTTTTTCATTAAGCTACTGTGGTACTAAATTACACAAATTGACAAACGATTTTTTCATTTTTCAATAAAATTTTAAATCAAATTTTTTGGACATGCGTATTTTTACACATTACTGGAAAATGTAACAATAACAAAAAAACAGCCAAAAAACGGCAAAAGTTTCCGAAGTTTACATATGTTCGATAATTTATTGAAATTTGTAATTTGAAAAAAATATTAATTTGAACATTAACTTTACAGAGCTTTCCTACATACAGCACATCTATTTGTCCAATCAACAACGTAGTGTAAGAAGCAGATATATAATTATAGTAGGAGCACGATACATTTAGTGATGACTGAGATCAAGAAAATAGAGCATTCATTAACACTGTAGGTCTGTTTGTCACACAAAGTTGTTGATTGGAAAAATTCTGTATTATAACGAGTTTGCTCTAATAAGCATATAGCCCATAAAAATAAATAGCTCAATACTAAATTTAACCGTGGCACGCTAAGGCGTTAAAAAAACCGCTACCTAAGGAATCACTACTTCCAGATGAAGATTTAATATCCAATTCACTTTAAAGGAAACATCTTGACAATATTTGCACTCTAGTATATAAAAATTATTAGTCATAGAATTTTAATAATATTTGTGGCAGATGTCAAAATTTGAGGCTTTGCGTTGGATTCTAGCATATACATCAAAAATGAAGTTTCTGCACTCTTATTAGCTTGCTTTACTTATTTTCCCCTATTCACAACCTCCCGCCCCCCAGTCCTTCAACGGATCATCCCAATGGGGTGTCATTACAATACATACGTGTACTTTCAAGGGAATATCTTTATTTTATCAACCACTTTAATAATGGAGTGTATGTGGTTTGAAAAATTATTACAAAGAAATCTGAGGCCTTGGCTTCTAGTATATACACCATATTCCAAGTTTATGTACTCTTACCAGCTTGCTTTAATTATTTTTCCCTATACAGGTTGTCCCAATAAAAACTCACAGACCGGATATATTCTAAACGAATAGAGATATTTTAATTCTGTGAAAGCCCGTTTGTAGAGCATAAAGAAAGCTTCATTTTTGAATATAATTGTTTTTTTAATATCTCAGTATATAGAAGGCGCTGTGCTCTAAAGAACTATTTTGATGGGAGAAACTTTGAAATGGGGTTTATGTGAAAGAAATTGCATTTCTAAACAGATTATGTTCTAAAAAAATACCATAATACTAACCGTTTTCGAGATAGTTGAGTCCAAATGTTGGCATTTGCCAATATTGAATAATTATAATCTCTTCAACATTTTAGTCCTTTAAGTGGGACAATCTGTATTTAATTTACAAATTTTAGAAAAAAATATTTAAAGAATCTTTCATATAATTGCTTGGTTATTAGGTTAGCTTATAATTAAAAATATTTGATATCTAGTGAGTATAAAAACCCTTATACCTTATAAATTAAATACAATTCTTTGGAATAATAGTTTTGACATTTCTCAATTTCAATCACATTTTGTTTATTGGTGTGTCAATACTGTACTATACTGTATTATTGTACCTAATTATTGTTTTCCTTGTGAATATTTATTATTAAATATGGTTTCTCATACAAATGAAGATAAATTAAACATGATTTTAATTTATGGGGAATGTCGTAAAAATGCTTCAAGAGCTGTAAGTTTATATGAAATACGTTTTCCTGACAGACCTTTACCAGATCGGAAAACTTTTGTAAGTTTGTGTTCTAATTTGAAAAATTCTGGAGGTTTTAAGAAACCAAAAACAACAAGAAGAAAAAGAACTGCAACTGATGAAAATATTGCATTGGTATTACATCAAGAAATATTGCACGTTCCACCTGCCACAGAATTTTTAAAACAAACAAATTTTTTCCATGTAAAGTTCATTTAGTTCATCATTTGATTCCAGGGGACAATGAGCGGAGATTAGATTTTTTGGCGCAATTTTCAATTCTCTTAGAAGAAAATCCAAATCTTTTAAATACAGTTATGTGGAGTGATGAAGGTCGATTCCACAACAATGGAGTGTAATCACAACACATAATTGTCGTTACTGGTCTCAAGAGAATCCTAGGTGGATGAGACATACCAGATCCCAGAATAGTTTTAGAATAAATATTTGGTGTGGTATTGTTAATGGTTACATTGTTGGCAATACCTCTACCATGAAAATTTAACAGGTGAAAGATATTTACAATTTTTGCAAAATGATTTACAAGTACTATTAAGGAACTTGCCCGCTCAGTTGGATAACTTGTGGTTTCATCAGGATGGAGCAGGCCCACATAATCATCACAACATTGTTAATTATTTAAATCAAACATACCCAGGAAGATGGATTGGTACCAATGGAGTACTTAAATGGCCCTCTCGATCTCCTGACATTACTCTATTAGACTTTTATTTATGGGGATTTAAAAAAAATGAAGTGTACAAAGAACCAATAGAAGACATGGCAGATCTTTATAATAAAATGTATGCTAGTGTTGCCGCCATTAATCGGCATACACTATTAAAAATTTTAGATCTGAACTAATTAATAGGTTTATGATGTGTGTTAATGAAAATGGCAATAATTTTGAACATCTATTAAAATAGTTATTTCAATTTCGTAAAAATTGTTTTATGTTCGTAATTGTTTTTTATTGCTTAAATGTTTGAATTGTGTGATAAATAATATTTTTAGTTTTCTTTTTCCAAGGGTTACTTCAAATATATTTAATTCATAAAATATGAAAAATTCTTTAAATATTTTCTTCTAAAATTTGTAAATTATATACAGATTGTCCCACTTAAGGGACTGAAATGTTGAAAAAATTACAAAGATTCAATATTGGTAAATGCCAATATTTGGACTCAAATATCTCGAAAACGGTTAGTTTTATGGTATTCTTTTTTAGAACATAATCTGCTTAGAAACGCATTTGTCTTGCGCATAAATCCCATTTCAAAGTTTCTCCCATCGAAATATTTCTTTAGGGCACAGCGCCATCTGTATACTGATATATTAAAAAAACAATTATATTTAAAAATGAAGCTCTCTTTATGCTCTCCAAATTGGCTTTTACAGAATTAAAATATCTCTATTCGTTTAGAATATATCCGGCCTGGGAGTTTTTATTCCCCACTCGGAATTATCTCAAAATATAATCTAGTTTCAAATGTCGTTATAACACATACGTGTACCAAATTTCAAGTGAAAATATCAATTTTATTTTATCAACCCTTTTAATAATGGAGTGGGGGTGGTGTGGGGGTTAAAATATATAATAAAAATCTGAGCCTTCGCTTCTAGTATATACCTAATCTCAACTTGCTCTTAACAGATTTCTTTACAGATTTCTTTACTTACTTTCCCCTATTTAATCCCTAATCCTTCAACGGAATTATCTCAAAATATAATCTAGTTACACTGGGGGTGGTGAGGGGATCGAAAACATTATAAAAAGTCTGAGGCTTTCATTTCTAATATATACACCAAATTTCAAATTTCTGTATTTACCAGCTTGCTATATTTATTTTTCCCTATTTACTTTTATTTACCCCTTAGCCCTTCACGTATAAGTTCCAAAAAAATTCAGTTGCAGATCATATAATACATATGTGTACAATATTTCAAGTCAACATCTTAAACTGTTCCAGAGAAAACGTGCACGCAAGCAAAGGCTACAGACCGATAGACAGACAGACAGACAGACAGGCAGACAGGCAGACAGGCAGGCAGGCAGGCAGGCAGGCAGGCAGGCAGGCAGGCAGGCAGGCAGACAGACAGACAGACAGACCGACAGACAAACTTTTTTCGCCCAAATTTAAAATCTCGACGTTTCGTGACATTTTAAACCTTTTTCGAGAAAAAAAATTGAAATTCTTTTTACTATTACCTTAGTAATAGTAGTAAGGAAAAAAATGGTTGTCTCGTACCCAGTTTGTGGGGCTATACCTCAGTTAAGGAGGTTGAGGCGTTATAGTCCCAACCAAAGGCAAGTCGAATTCTAAATCGGAACTTTTCTATAATAAATTGTCACAAGAGGTTATAATAACAATTATTGTAATTATTGTCATTATTGTAATAATTATTGTCATAAAGGCATAAATAAATCATTTTTTTATTATTAATTAATTATTTAAGTAGATTTAATTATTTTACTTAATGAACTAACTTTTGGATGTTTTGTCCAAATTTATAAAAAAAAAAAAATAATAAGTTTATGTAAATATCTGCGTATTTTACAAATTTGTTTCAGTAAATAATTTAAAAAAATAAGAAGCAGTAAAAACTAAAATTAAATCATTAAATAATTGAAATATCAGTTAAAAATTATTAACGAAACGAGAAATTTGACAGTTTACAAAAGTTTAATCTATTTTTTTATTTATTAAAAGTATCCTAATTAAGTTGGAAACAATCTTAAATTAAAACAATTTAAATATGCGTAAGATATCAATGCTTTACGTAGTTAGTTTTCGGAACTGCTGACATTGGTGCTATTTGCTATATATTAAAATGTACCGTTTGCATATTGGGATGACATATTTTCTATAAGACTACATGTAAAAGTTTTTTTTAAATTTTTAACTTTATGAGTTTCTTAATGACTGGATTTTTTACAGAAAATTATGTCATAGAAATCTATTATAAAAAATTTATTTGAGATTTCTTTCATTATTTTCGTCTAACGCCTCAACCTCCTTAAAGGCCTCACTAGGGAAAGCTTCACCTCTCAGACCCTAAGGTACTCTCTTTTGGATCAGCCTGTATATACAATAATATACATATTTATTTTCTTACTAAAATTCGTATTCTAAATTAACCCTCCTAAATTCAATAAATAAATTTTCAACAGCTTTTTATAACGTTGATACACAGTTTTATAAACTATAATCGACAGACGTATGATGCGTGTTCATCATAGAAACACATTTTACTATCCTTTAAACATGGCTACAAAATGTTCAGCGTAAATTTAAATAAAGCACAGAAGAATTTGCATCAAAGCACGCCAATAAAATCACTTCTCCAAATTTATTTGCTATTATCCATTTATGGTAATTCTGAATGACTACAGCACGATACATTGAATTTACTTTTTCATGCTTGATGAAGTCCATTATCACTTGAGTGGCTCTATCGACAAACTGAACATTAAAATTGTGCCAGTGAGATACTTTCATACGAAACAAGTATTTCAGAATGATTTACGCTATAACGGTGGGTTCGGAAATGACTAGTAGTGTTAATTATGTATGTAATTTTAGATACAAAAACAGTCCTTTGGAAGTACTTACATTGTTAGTCAAGCCAAAACAGATTTATTAAATTAACATACAACAAATGTCTCCCCGGATCCCGGCCCGGAGTCAATCAAACAACCTCCGCGCGTAGCGCCGTGGCAATTGAGAGGCTGAACAGGTGAGGGGTCCGGATCAGCTTAAAGCAAATAAAAATAAAATAAAACTGAAACACTTTTCACCAAGTGCGAATTAAAAACAGTAATAGGATTTTATAACTTCCAAAAGGAATTAAAATAATAAAATTCATCAACTAATAAAAGTACGCGCACATTGAATTAATTTTGGTTGCTGATACGGGAAAAAGCCGAGTGAAAAAAACCGTTCGAGGCAACTACTGCAAGGACAACGTCTCAGCTGTCCGATATATTGTTTTCTAATTGTATAGAAGTAAAGTAGTTTTAATTTTAATAATAGTGACCGATTGAGAAAAATTTAGAAAAACAATAAACAACAAAACAGCAAAAAATAAAATAAAACAGAGACGAATAAGAAGACGGGAAAGAATTTAAGGATACGAAGTTATTACAGAGTAGTGTTTCTTAGATTTTTAGGTTTATAGAATCTTTGTTTCAATAACAATTTATTCTTTAGTACGATTAAATATTGGGATATTTTACCACGTTTTTCACTAATTTTCTTAAACCCTATATTATATTCACTTGATGAGTACAGTTGCTAGATACATTTTTGTATATTATCTCACTCATGAACATGAACAATAATAGGTCATTGGGTCAACGAAATGGCATAATTAGTAATAGAACAACTAGATGGACTCTTGACAAGAACAGCATACAGTTTTATTGGTGTAAAATTCCATCCAGCCATTGATATGTCATTTTTATTTTGTAGAATATTTTTCGCAATCGTTCACATAAACTTCTGCAAAAATCCTTTTGTATTACTTCCCTTGGTTACCGAAGGAAAGTATTGTAATTGTGAAAAAGTCACTCTTCGAGATTTCTCCAGATTTTCACGTTTCAATCTATGCAGATTACGAACACGAAAATCTTTCAATTTTGTCATTGTGTTTGTCTGTCTGGTGTTTGTTTGTGTGATGGCGATGTATTTACAAGACTATCCGTCGGAGAAGAATATTTGGTAGGTAGTCGACAGGCTTGCCAGTGAAGAAATGGAATATATGTGAAAAATATACAATATAAACAGCAAAAAACCAATTTTTGTATTTTTTGTTCTAATAGTGAAAAAAGTTGTATCTAGTTCAGTTATTACTATGATTTTTTTCTGAAAAATCCGATAACACGCATCCTTAAAATATAGGTGAAATTGAGAAACATTAATTGGCACCAACCGATGCAATATGTGTTCAGAAAGCAGATCTTTACTTTATCAGGTAAATAATCAAACCCAGAATTCACCACCAAAGGGTGTCTGCTAAGTGAATCTCATCCCACCCACCTCTTAACCACTTTACCACTCTGGATTTAAAAGTAACTCTAATAAAGCCATCTCGAGCTTCAAAACCGATCACATTTTCACAAACAGCCATATGTTTCCGCCGCCTGGGTATTACGGGGAAAGGGGATTTCTACCAATTTCTTACTATTGGTTGAGCCTTTAATTTCGTTATCGGGAAGATTAGATGAGAATGAGTGGGTTGTTAGTTTAGTATCTTGCTAATCGATAAAGTCGATATAATCGCTTGCTTCAACATTAATTTTTACAGTGATGGATATTCTTTTCGGGGTTCTCTTCACTCCACAAGTCATTCTAGCCTTTAGCATACGTCCTAATACCAGTTCTTGGATATGTATTCTTTCATTTGGAAGCATACCTATTGATAGGTTTTCGGAATGAATGAAAACGTCAATGCGTTGTATCACTGGATCAACAACAGTTCTCTGTTCTGGTTTGAATTATCGGTTTAGCTGAATTGTTTTTAAGACATGATTAGCACCATTTTTGCAGGATGAGTTAAACTTTATCTCAAACCACATTGCGCATAGACCATTTGAATAAAGTGTCAAGCCTTTGAAATTGGAACGGAAGCTAGATTCTTTATGCCAATATAATGTCGTAATATCTGGTTAACCACCTGGAATAAGCAAGTTTGTCAGGGTCCATTTTAGATAAATATAAGTAGCAGTTACCATTAGAGATTGCAGAACACATTTGGTACAGATATTTTTGACCTGTATTAAACTCAGAAATAAATACATCGGGTTAGGCAAACTACAAACAGTTGTTTCAAAGTCCAGTTTAAATTATGGCATGTTTCCAATTCTTTACTTATAGGTTTCACCAATCTACGAGGTCCAGTTTTCCCACCGTCACGAAAGTGGCATAGATGTCTTAAAGGAAGCGCATAACCATGCAGCTGACAAAAAACTACTGCAAACTACATGTTAACTGTGTCTTCATTTGAGATATGGCTCCACTTTTTTGATCCAGTATTTACTACTTTCCATCAGATCTGCCAACTGCTAACGAATCGTCTAAATTAAAATTATTTGATTGCTTTTGTAACGCACTCAGTATTGCCGGTAGAGGGCAAAAGTTGTTAATATATTTCAGAAATATTTTAGGGTGTTACTTTTTACATATAATAACAACTACTTTTCGATAGTACCAGTCAATAATAATTATTAAAGATTCCATCCCCTTGGAGGGGTGGTAAAGGGCACAAGATATGGTTTGTATGCAAAACGGTTTTGGAGTAATATTTACAATCTACTAAAGCACCTTCTTTTTACTATTACATTTTTCAATCGTAAAAATAAAGATTCTCTCCTACAGTAGTGCTCCACCCTAATAGCAACCCTAAAAAATATATTAATTAAAAGTATATACCGGAGGACGATGTTTCATATGTAGTTAATATAAAAGTCAAGGAGAAGATCTGATATAGTTTCAATGAGAAATCTAGAAGCTGTTCGTTTTTGAAAATAATTAATTAAGAAACTATGGAGGAAAATAATATTTCGAATGTAGGTGTCACTATTACCAGGATGAAAATTTGATATACCTTTAACACGGTCATTCAAGAGGAAAATTAATAGAATAACAAATGTTGAACAGAAAGGGAAGTTTTGTTTTGTTGATGAGAACTAGACCTAGATCTACTGATTTTGAGATTAACGCAGTTTTTAAAATATATTCAATATTGCAGAACATAGAATTCATGTATGGTTCCCCATAGCGATTTTGTCCAATGTTATTGTTATGCGTTTTACGTCCCCTAGGGGCTGAGGCTGATAGCTCATGAGTAGTAGCCGGAATTAGGTAGCAATGGTGATAAGCAACTTTAATATCATCAAAGCCTGTAGCGCGAGAAGGTTATGGTCTTTTCTGGAATGCTTCTGGACGCGTTTTGCAGAATAGTTAAGTCAATGTAAACACGCGGAAGAAAGGAATTTAAATAAATTAAGGTTTGATAAATCCGAAGTGATACAAAGTAAACAGTAGAGTGTAAGTAACAAGTAATAAATATAGTTAAACGGTAATTAATTGAAATAAATGGGTATTTCCGCCGAAAACACGCGGTACACATCACAACGAAAAATCAAGACAAAAATGCCCCACTTATGAGAACATGGATTTTGAAAGAGCTGATAACAAATCTCCTACTAAGTTTGAAACTTTGTGAAAACAAAATGTGAAGTTGAATTGTTCTGAATAAACTGATAATTCAATAATTATTACAGATACTGACATGTTATATTAAGGTTTATTAAAATTGATTCATGGATGGATTCCTTTATGTTTTTGAACTGGTTGATACAAGTAATTATATAAATAATTATGTTCTAATTCGTATGCACTGTTTTACCATTTGCACCTATTTCTGGGCATTGGAATTGTTATCCATTGAAAAATATTTTAAAGAAATTGTAGTCATTTTGGAGAGTATAGATAAATGAAAACACTGAGAAATAATATTCTGTTAACCGTACGATTTTTACTGTCATAGTATCCATAATGGCAATGTTGTTAATAATAAAAATAGCAAAAAAGTTGTCAGTGCCAGTGACGTTACACGTATGAGAAACGTGCTGATTATGTCAGGGAAATTCGCACGAATCGAGTAGATATCGTCTCACAACAAAAAGGAGAAATCCTGATTGCTGATCGCACACACTACAGTCGTGCCAGTGATAGTTCAGTAAAATAAGACAAGAAACGGGCTTAACTTCGGAATCTTTTGTAACAGAGCGAACTTTTTTCCATTCTCTTCTAAATTGTATCCATAATATATGATAAAAGTCTTCTTCCTAAAAAGTGTCGCTGTAATAGTTAATAAACAAAATAGGTGTAATATTACGATTTTTCGCAAATAATTTTTAAAATTCAATTTTATTGAAAAAAAACTGCTTACGTCAATCGAAAGCACGGGAAATTGAGCTCAACAAAGCTTAAATTAAAGAAGAAACATGTGGCTATTGGATTATCATATTTTCAAACGTAAAAATGAATGTATGCAGGAATAGTACATATATGAAGTCGAAACATAAAAAGATTTTCGGATAAATCAGTAAAAGCTCTACCATTTCCACAATTTTTAAGATAAAAACCTAGAACTTTCACATATTACTCTTGAAGTAATGTATAAAAAGATCCGATGGATAGGTGTGCTAAATAATGTTTGTTTATAAAAGTAATTAACGTTTATGTTACCCCTAGTTACACGAACTTTGGAGCAGAGAAAGAAGTCTCTTATTTTCGTAAAATAAAGAGACTTAATTTAATTTTTAAGTTAAATTCCTTTAAAGCATCTTAAAGTACACATTTCAAGCTTTCAAAATCGCACCTACAGAAACCTAGTAACACGATTTAAACCAGAGTAATAAGCGGGTAAAGTTAGTTATACGTATAAAATTTTACCACCTTCTCAAAATATTGAAATTTTGGAAGTGTACATCTTCAAAAATAAATTTTTGAGATATTTTTTACTCATCAGATCCTTTTATAGATTACTTCGGAGTAATATGTGAAAGTTTCAGGTTTTTATCTTAAAAATTCACTCATCGAAAATTTTTTTTATGTTCCGACTTCTCATATATATATACTATTTCTACATACATTCATTGTTATATTTGAAAATATAATAATCCAATAGTCACAGCGTTCTTCTTTCATTTTAGCTTTGTTGAGCTCAATTTCATTAATTAGTTCAAAACAAAATTAGTGTGGCGCGTTCGAGATCGCGGATACTTCGCGCGACATGCGTGTCATTTTCATGCGTTAAACAAAAAGATCTGGAGCCGTAATATTATACTTATTTTGTTTAATAACTATTACAGCGGCCCTTTCTATGGATACAATTTAGAAGAGAATGGAAACAAGTCCACCCTGTTACAAAGGATTCCGAAGCCGATTCCTTATCTTACTGTACTATGATGCCGACGTGTAGTTTTCCAACCTCGTTACCATTATCGGGAGATGATTTAATTTCTTTGATAATTTATGAATTCTGATTAACAGATTTATTATCTGGACTGATTGATTAAACAAATCTAAAACGATATAAGAAAGCAGCGGAAAATCAAGTGAAGACATCACGAGTTTCAATAAAATCAATGTGGTAATTTTGTTTTTGTTCCGTGATGTTTTTAGTTGAGAAAAAAGTGATCAATGATGAAAAAATGTCACTCTCGTGTTTATATTTAGAAATGCCTAATTAATTATGCCATTAAAAATTCAATATTGCAAGAATACCCATCGGCAACAAGTAATTAAAAACGTTTTTAGTTAATTATGCGGTTCTGTCGCACAAAAGGTCCTCTAATACCGACTAAATTAGTTATTGTACATAGGCAGTTTATGCGTATACAAATTATTCTGTTAATCTTAATGGAAACCATTATCGATGAAAATGATAGACACTGGCGACTTTATTTTATGAATAATTTTTACTCATAAAAAAGAACTGGTAGTGGTAATGTATTATATTTCATAGAATTTCTTCGTCAACCTACAGCAATTGAACAATCTTTCAAATTAAATAAAATGTTACTTTTATATACTAACCTGTATATACAATTGTGGACTGGTTTATTAGAATACATTTTCTTATTTTGCATCTGAAGATGTATTTTCCACAAATACTAAGCCTCTTCAACACTACACAAACTCAGTCGTGGTTCAACGCAGTAATAACCAATAACACGTACTATTTGGGATGGACTCCTATTCATAATATTTTTACATTTTTCAATTTCTAAGCTTTCAAAAGCATTGACATTGGAAAATGTAAAAATTGTATGAATAATACAAAGGGCCGATCCCAAATGCCACTTTATGGGTTATTAGGCCATAGTTTGTTGAACCGTGACAGAGTTTCAGGTAGGGATAACCGGATTGAATGAATTCGCTCAATCATGATAACAATTTAATATGTTCTTAGTTGCACTTTAGTTTTAATCATCTATTTCCTCTTTTATAAATACCGAAATTAAAGAACTTTATCGTCTTGTTCTCTGAATCTATTTAGGCCAATACATTGTGAATCAATACGTTCTTTTAAGGGTCTTTCACATAGTGGGGTGTTTTATTAGTTTTTATGTCGAAAAATGGAAAGCCCTTGCGGTATAATATATTACATCTGATACTTCTCTTATCAAAAAATGCTTTATATCATTTTAAAACTAATATAAATGCAAATGAAATAATTACAACAAAAAAATGTGTGTAAGTCATAACACAAATACCTCATTTCAACTATAACAAATGTCGATTATTTATATACGGAATCGGTGTGTAGGATTTAGGGACAATATTTGTGTAAATATTACACCTGCTCTCTCAAGAACACAACATCGCCTCTTGAAATTGTTCATCTTAGCTGAAATATCCCTATATAAATAAAGCTTCGGTTAGGTTAGACGTAAACAATTCTTTATTTACACGAGTACTGACGACGCCGTTTTGGAAACCCTTTAATAATTCGAATTTTAAGTAATTTTGCTTATTTATTTCAATCGCATCATATAATTAATATAAACGTATTTAGGGTTCTGTATTTATATTTTATTGCATATAAATGCATTATTTGGCGTGAATTTTATGTAGTGACTTCACGATGAGAAGAATAAATTCATAAAACTTTTACACATTTTTTTCATACATTTTCTTAATTAGCAGCATCCATCCCAAATAGTGCTATTTTCTACACATGAATCTACAGATATTATAGTATGTTACTAATAATAATCTCGAAAACATAACTATAACTATTTAAATGTTTACGACAATGTATTTAAGATAGATACACACGTGTAAATTCAAATTAAATGCTCAAGTTATCTTCCATGGGCTTCTCGACAATATCCAATATGAAATATAAATTAATCTAAAACCTTACGAATGGTTTTTAGTCGAATTGATTCTATTTCGTACCTAATCCAGTTTCCTCATTTCTATTGAATCTATTCTTTTAGGCCTACAATAAATATTCTATTAGAGTTAGATGAGGATATCTAGCTGGATACTCGATTAGTCCACGTTTATCAATGCCTATGTTAGGGAAAACATTGGTGGCCAACTAGATTTAATCTAACCCTTCTGATTTATTACTAGCGGGGTTTTAGATGAGTTTGTCATAAACATCAGAGATAGAGATTTAAATTTAAAAATGAAGTCGATTACATCATAATTTTTTAATATTTTTGAACAAAATATTTCTGAATATGGATAGATAGACAGATGTATTTAAAAATCGACAAGCAATTTTTTGTCACTCGTTTTATAACAGTTTTGCCGAATATGATGTCTGTGATTTTTTAATCTCATTTCAGAATTTTGAATTTTAACTGCACAGTTTAGATTTGTATATGCACAAATAATATAATGAGAGGATCAGTAGGTACGTTATATTAAGCAACACCAAATCCTTCTTTCCTATTTCAGGATAAAATTAGTGAAAATGATGTCCATTTAAAATTGCTATAAAATAATGTATGATAATACTAATAGGTTTAGGTTTGCGGTAGTTTTATTACATTTCCTAACTGACGGTTTGATATTCGTCTGTATTACACTATATGCAAAGATATATGATGATTGATGATGACTAGGTCTACATTAATAAACTTTTAAGTATTGTAATCTTGAAAGAATGTAATAAGTATCCATGTGTTTCTTCCTAGATTATTCCTGTTATGTTTGGCAGTAATTCTATATGTTGAAAACAATTCAAATTCAAAACATAAACATAAAATATTCTAATACTTGAAATATTAGCATTTCCAATTTTGACACATTTATATCCACATATATACAAAATTCAAAATTCTGAAACACAAACATTTGCATAAGAAAAGTCACAGTTTTAAACTTGTCGTTAAAACAAACAAGAGAGACGTACAAGGATATAAATAGATTACATATATGCACATTTATATAAGTCATAGAAACTGAATTAAACAAAGTAAGTACAGTAATACATCAATTAAAATATTCCGTTGTATTGTATAGACATCTATCAAGTTTTTTTTTAAATATATTTTCCTTGTTTATTGATTTTATATCATTTGGAAAGTAATTAAATATTTTGGCACCTAGTCCCTAGCCGCATAGGGATTTAAAGGTAATATTTAGTCTAGAAAATGTTGGATGTAACTTATTTATTTGGAGAGTATTTATCTGTTGATAATTCCTATTAGTAAATAATTTATATTTATTATTAAAGACAAATAAACAAATTTCAAAAATATATAAACTAAGTAAGTATTTTGGGTTCTTAAAGATATCCTTGCATGCGTGAGTACTGGATACTCCAGTAATATATCGTAAAATTCGTTTTTGAGCCACAAATACGTCATGTGAAAGGGTAGGGTGCCCCCAAAAGCAGATTTCATATCTTGATCGATTTTCTACCTGAGTCATAGTATAATGCAATTAACTGATTCTTTGTCGAAATAGATTTTAGGTTTGTAAATAAAAATTAAATGGAAGGTAATTTCGAAGATAAAGATTTACATTGTTTTCCGGTTTAAACAGCCTTTAATATACAGCCGTAGACATTTAAAGTTATTTTCGTTAGCTTGAATGCAAAATGTGTCTGTTATTAATAGTTAAATTGTTATTAGATGTCTTGTTTTGGTATGAATGAAATCTGCTCAGTTGCGTTTTGTCCTTATTAAAATATAGGGAAATACCGTTGAATAAGTTTACACAAACGTATTATTATATAATAGGGTAACCCAACTAAAAACAAAATCTCGAATTTTGCGCATATGACAATTAGTTTCTATTTTCAATCCACATGAAGTCCTGAAAATTTTATAAAAAAATATTAATATTTAGCGGGCACTAATATGATTTTTGTTAAATTCATCCAGTCATTTTACTTCTCACGGTTTGAATTCATTCGGATATGCAATTTTCTAATAAAGGACACGCTCCAGGCATGAGTCCTTGTGTTTTTGGGGCCGCTGAACACGACGGCCATGGTTAATTTTCTACACAGATGCTGCAACTCCTCGCATTAACCAAAATGTGTTGAAAAATATCAGAAAACGGGCAATAGTTTAAGCTTAAAATTTTGAAAAACCATTTTCTTTTTCAAGCTTAAACTAAACGACATTGTAGTGGGGGAACATACCAAGAAATTTCCGACATGCTCGATGATTCAAGATTTTTTTTCAGAAGAAATAAGCGAGAAAAAAATGAAATACTCCTGAAAACGAGTAAATATCTAGGCTTGAGTGAATAGAACTTCGAGCGTCCATCTTTTTTCTCAAACTCACTCTAATTTACGTTCTAGTGGACGCTTTGGGTTATAATTTTCAGATGGAATATACAGGGTGTTTGGTGCATCGCGTGCCAAATGGTAATGGCCGACAGAAAGGGTTATCTGCTATACTTTCAGGCCCCTTAATACTTCCCATGCCCTGCGGGATTTTTCATATCGACCTTTTATCTTTTTAATGAAAAAAATTCCAAATTCTACATTTAAATTCAAATTATAAAAAAAGTATTAGGCGTAGACTGCGAATTTCATTTTTATTTTGATGTGTATTGTTGAAGGGTTCTTTTAAATCCAAAATTACTGGCATTAGTCATCTAGTTGTTTTTTATTCACTCGCAAACTTTCGGAATAGGTAAAATTTAAATTTAAACTTAGACTTTAGACGGCTATAAAAAAAAAACTCAGAGCAACCGGGATCTTCCAACTCCCTCAAAAATGCTCTAGTCTATCCTCTTGCTAATGATGTGCCACGTGTCATAAAAATCTTTTAATAACTTCGTGAATTCGCTAAATTAATGAATCGAGTCGCATAAGGCTAATATTCAAAATTCCGAATAAAAAATTATTTTTGCTTAAATTATGCATGGGAAACAGGTAAAATCTGTTATCTCACTCTTGCGAAGTAAAATCTATCTTCTATCTCTTTCTGTTCATTGGTTTTCTTGAAATAAAAAAACAATTACATTTTTATCATTTATTAAAAAAATTAAAAAATCTTGCTCAAAGTGTTGGTCTCTGTTGCGAATGCAGGCCCGACGTCAGCTTCGTATTTCGACAGTTGTTGTATGAAGTCGTATTTCCTCCCTAATTATACCGAAAGCCGTTTCTATGCGTTGGACAAGGGGACAAGTTCCTCACTAGTCGCAACCTCCGTCGCGTACACGAGCTCTTTGGCACGACCTCGGACATAAAATCCAACGGAGTTAGGTCTGGGGAACGTGGAGGCCATTGAATAGGGCCATCCCGCCCAATCTACGCATACGCCTATAGTTTTTCAAAATGACGGCGGTCCCGTGCACTGGCGATTGATTGTAAGACAATATCTAGACAATGTGTTCCCAAATGCGTGGATTGGGCGGGATGGCCCTATTCAATGGCCTCCACGTTCCCCAGACCTAACTCCGTTGGATTGTTATGTCTGGGGACGTGCCAAAGAGCTTGTGTACACGACGGAGGTTGCGACTTGGGAGGAACTTGTCCTCTTGTCCAACGCATAGAAACGGCTTTCGGTACAATTAGGGAGGAAATACGACTTCATACAACAACTGTCGAAATACGAAGCAGATTTCGGGCCTGCATTCGCAACAGAGACCAAAACTTTGAGCAAGATTTTTAATAAATGATAAAAATGTAACTGTTTTTTTATTTCAAGAAAACCAATGAACAGAAAGAGATTGAAGATAGATTTTACTTCGCAAGAGTGAGATAACAGATTTTACCTGTTTGCCATGCATAATTTAAGCAAATGTTATTTTTTATTCGAAATTTTGAATATTAGCCTTATGTGACCCGATTCATTAATTTAGCGAATTCACGAAGTTATTAAAATATTTTTATGACATGTGGCACATCATTAGCAAGAGGATAGACTAGAGAATTTTTGAGGGAGTTGGAAGATCCCGGTTGCTCTGGGTTTTTTTTATAGCCGTCTAAAGTCTAAGTTTAAATTTAAATTTTACCTATTCCGAAAGTTTGCGAGTGAATAAAAAAACAACTAGATGACTAATGCTAGTAATTTTGGATTCAAAAGAACCCTTCAACAATACACATCAAAATAAAAACGAAATTCGCAGTCTACGCCTAATACTTTTTTTATAATTTAAATTTAAATGTAGAATTTGGGATTTTTTTCATTAAAAAGATAAAAGGTCGATATGAAAAATCCCGCAGGGCATGGGAAGTATTAAGGAGTCTGAAAGGATAGCAGATAACCCTTTCTGTCAGCCATTTCCATTTGGCACACGATGCACCAAACACCCTGTATAACATATTATGTTCCAACATACAAGGTCATTTGTGATAAGACTAATTTATTTGCCCGATTCCAAACACTACATGAATGAGATTGAATCCTGAAAATTATACCCCAAAAGTGTCCACTATAACGTAGATTAGTTTGAGTTTGAGCAAAAAACGGATGCTCGAAGTTCCACTCACTCAAGCCTAGATAATTGCCCGTTTTCAGGAGTCTTTCATTTTTCTTTCGCTGATTTATTCTGAAAAAAAAGCTGAACCATCGTGCTGGCCGGAATTTCTCGGTATGTTTCCCCACTACAGTGTTGTTTAGTTTAAGCTTGAGCAGAAAATGGTTTGTCAAAGTTTACCTCACTTAAGCTTAAACTATTGCCCGTTTTGTGCTATTTTGCAACACATTTTAGCTAATACGAAGAAATGCTGCATCTGTATAGAGAATTAACCACGACCATCGTATACAGCGGCCCCAAAAATATAAGGATTCATGTCTAGAGCATGTAGTTTATTCGAAAATTTCATATCCGAATGAATTCAAACCGTCAGAATTAAAATGACTGGACGAGTTTAAAGAAACTCACACTAGTGACCTCTAAATCTTAATATTTTATTATGAAATTTTCAGGACTATGTGGACTCAAAATATAATATTCTCCATATGCGCAAGATAAAATTCAAGATTTCGTTTTTAAATTATACAGATCATTTTCGATTCCGTACTGATTACAGTAATATCCCGATAAGAGGTGTGATAAAATCTAGGCACAAAACTACACACCACGTAATTAAGAAAAATAACTTACCCTTAAAACTCGACGAAACGATGTTTAATGGAATACATACCTAAAACAAGAAAAATTAAATTAATATATCCAGTTTCTACAAACAAAAATAACGCCTATTTTTAATAAGAAAATTATGAAACAAGTAAGAGTTGTAATAGGACATTGCCGATTGCTAATACTTAAAAAAAAAATAATTATGTATTATTAAAGAGTGTATAGCAGGGTAACCATGGGCCAGATGCCCCTTGGGAAATTAGTCTGATATTTCTACACATCACATTACTAAGAGGAACTATTATGCAAGATATTATACGTCCCTGCCCCTTCTGCTTTTTAAAATCAATCAATCGAATTTTGAAAAAAATTTTTCTTCTTTTTAATAACGTAATCAATTTTTATGATTTTTACTTCCCTCGCATACCGAAGGGAAGTATTGTATTCGAGAAAAAATCACCCTCCGAGATTTTTTCGGATTCTGACGTTTCAGAACACGTAGATTCCAAAAATATAGGTTTTTCAATTCCGTCAGTCTGTCTGTCTGTCTGTCTGTCTGTCTGTCTGTCTGTCTGTCTGTCTGTCTGTTGGTGTATTTACTAAAAAACTACTTGACGGAGAGCAGTGAAATTTGGTAGGTAGTTAACCCTACTGTCAGCGAAGAACTGGTAGAATTTTCACTGAAAAATATACAGGGTGGACCGTGTAAACGGAATAAATAGTGAAAAAAATTTTTTTTTGCTCAAATTTAAAATTTCCACGTTTCATGACGCGCTAAACCTGTTTCAGGAAAAAAAATTTTTTGAAAATTTTTTTCAAACATTTTTGAAAAAATTTTTACTAAGATGAAAAATTTTTTTTTTTGCTCAAATTTAAAATTTCCACGTTTCATGACGCGCTAAACCTGTTTCAGGAAAAAAAAATTTTTGAAAATTTTTTTCAAACATTTTTGAAAAAATTTTTACCAAGTTGAAAAAAATTTTTTTTTGCTCAAATTTAAAATTTCCACGTTTCATGACGCGCTAAACCTATTTCAGAAAAAAAAAATTTTGAAAATTTTTTTCAAACATTTTTGAAAAAAATTTTACCAAGATGAAAAAAATTTGTTTTTGCTCAAATTTAAAATTTCTACGTTTCATGACACGCTTAACCTATTTCAGGAAAAATAAATTTGAAAATTTTTTTCACCAATATTTTTGAAAAAATTTTTACTACTAAAATGAATTTTTTTTTCTTTCTTCAAATTTAAAATTTTCACGTTTCGTGGCATTCTAAGCCTGATTAAAAAAAAAAGTTTTTAGAAATTTTATCACTAAGATAGAATTTTTCTTTCTTTGTTCAGATTTTAACTATCCACGTTTCCATGACATTCTAAAACTATACAAACAAATTTAAAAATGTTTTTGAAGAATTTTTTAAAAAATTTGAAAACATGTTTAATCCATTTATGTATCACTACTATAGAACAGACGAAAAATTTTTTTTTGCTCAAATTTAAAATTTCCACGTTTCATGATATTCCAAACCAATTTCGGAAAAAAAATTTTGCAACATTTTGTTACCAGTTTGGAAAAAAATTTAACACCAGAATGCTCAAATTTAAATGACATTCTAAACCTAGGTATTTCAGAAAAAAAAATTTGAAAATTTTTTTCACCAACATTTTTCAAAAAGTTCTTACCACTAAAATAGATCGAATTTTTTTTTTATTTGCTCAAATTTAAAATTTTCACGTTTCATAGCATTCTAAACCTATTTTAAAAATACATCATTTTTAATTTTTAAACTTTTTTTAGCACTACTATAGAACAGAAGGAAACTTTCCTTTTTGCTCTAATTTAAAATTTCTACCTTTGACATTTTAAACCTATTTCAGAAGAAAAAAATTTGAAAATTATTTTACCATCTTTTGAAAAATTTTAAAAAAATGAAATTTTTTAACCACCACTATACTTCCACTCCATTACGTGAATGTTGGATTGAAAATGTGACAGATGGCAATAACATCTGCCATATGTGGTACCTGCAATTTAGTATTGAACTTTTGCTGTTGGGTGAGCAATCTGTATATTTTTTTGACCAAAACTTATCAAGTTTTTTTGTAATAATAGCAATAACTATATTCCGACTATTGTTCTCAATGTCATTTCGTAATTATTAATTTTTTAGAGTGACTGCCATGCACAAATAACGAGGGAAGTTCTGTGTAAATACCTTTACCGATTTTTATATATGCGGTAGATATACCAAAAAGGTATTAAACAAAAAATTATTGAGTAGTTGCGGTAATAATATACCGCCGCGAGGTGGGTTAAATGACGTGAAATTCGGTGCCCTGCTTTGGAAATTACGTTGTCTGTTATCATTATAATTTTGACAATGGCCCCAACGTTCGTTGTTACATGAGCAGTGGCATGTGGACTGGTGTACAGGGGTAGTTTCATTGGCAAAGGATATTCGTACGATGTATGATTCAGTAGAAATATCTCGCAATTTACAAATAATTTTTTTGAGCCTGCTCCACTCCCTGTTGTCCTCGAGGAGTAATCGGTAATTTTGATAAAATTTTCGATTCAAACCATTTTTGAAGAATTTTACAAATATTTTCCACATCCATGGCTGGGTCATATTCCTCGTATAGTGCTTGTAGCTCGTATTAGTATGACATGATCGATTCGTTCGATTGTTGCTTTCTGTTATAGAGCCTTTTTTTAGAGCACGTTGCGGCACCCTCTAGAAATATTTCTAGGTATCCAATTTTCATAGCGTCATCCCAACCATTTGCTACAACTGTCCGTTCATAAGTCCGCATAAATGATATGGCGTTTTTTGAACATCGGTTAAAAGTTGGGAGCATAGAAATTTTGGTGTTGCCGGTGTCCTGGCCATTTCCAGGCTAGTGGATAACGTTGTGTTAGCCATTCTTGTTGTCAATCTATCTTCTGGTTTTTTATTAAGGGCACTGGCTTTTTGTGGGGCGATTACTGGGGCTATGCTTTTCTTTTGTTTTTCTTCTTGATTATTGGTGTTATCCTTGTTTTTCTCTTTTTCTTCTCTACATTTATTTATTTGTTATTTGTTTTTTATGTGAATATATATTATACCTTTCTTGATTTTTTTTTCTTACTAAATGTATGTACAATGTATTTTTCTATTTTAAAAGCTGGATTCCAGCTTTGTCAGGTGGGGGAAATGTTACACGAGAACCGGTAAGTTTTCAAAATTTATTGTCATTTTCTCTGTAGGTAGGCTTAATTATTCCCAAATCTAGTAAAATAATTTTCGCATCTTTCCCAAATTAATTTTATGAATTTTATTTAACTTATGGCATATTACAGTATTTAAAGGAAGCTCAGTGTCATATTTCAAATACATAATAATTAATAAAGTTCACTTAACTGCAAATTATATTCTACCTATATGGAATATGCCGACTAAGCAAGTAGCATTTATATAAATACTCAAATCAATTAATAATAGTCAGTCCATTGGCATCCAGGCACAACTCCTCTGCTATGATGGTTAGGTAAGAACACTTTTATTATATGTATTTTTTTGAACAATTTTATTTCCAAATCCACGTAGTGGATTGGGACACGTATATTTTAAGATGATTCCGTTGAAGGGTTGAGGGTTGAATAGGAGTAAATAGGGGAAAATAAGTATATCATGCTGGTAAGAGTACATAAATATGGGATTTAGTGTATATACTAGAAACCAAGGCCCCAGATTTCTTTCTAATACTTTTCAAACACCACCATCTCCGCCCCATTATTAATGGGTTTGATAACATAAAATTGAGATATTTACTTGAAAGTTATTACTCGGGTGTATTGTAATGACATCTGACTGAGATGATTCCATTGAAGGGGTGGGTCGTGGTAGATTGTGAATAAGAGAAAACGATGTTGGGTAAACTAAAAACTTCATTTTTAACGTGTTTGGTAGAAACCAACGCCTCAAACTTTTCTATGACATCTGCTCCAAATATTATTAAAATTCTATGACCAATAATTTTCACATACTAAGAGTGCAAATCTAGTCAAGATGTTTCCTTTAAAGTGATTTTGATGAAAAATCTGGATGTGGAAGTAGTGATTCCTTAGGCAGCTGTTTTCTTTATACAAGTTATTAACGTTTATGTTACCCTAGCTTCACGAATTTTGATTCAAAGAAAAATTTATCTTTTATTCTCGTAAAATAAAGAGGGTTAATTTAATTTTTAAGATGAATCCCTATAAAACATCTTAAAGTACACATTTCAAGCTTTAAAAATCGCACCTACAGAAATCTAGTAACGCGATTTAAACCAGAGTAATAGGTGGCTAAAGTTAATTATACATATCAAATTTTACCACTTTCTCAAAATTTTGAAATTTTCTAAGTGTATATCTTGAATAATGAATTTTTGAGATTTTTTCACTCATCATGTCTTTTTATACATTACTTTGAGAGTAATATGTGAAAGTTCCATGTTTTTATCTTAAAAATTGTAGAACTGATAGAGCTTTTACCGATTTCATCGGAAATCTCTTTATCTTCCGACTTCGTATATATACTATTTCTACATGCATTCATTTTTATATTTAAAAATGTAATAATCCAATAGTCACAATGACATGTTTCTTCTTCCATTTAAGCTTTGTTGAGCTCAAATTCATTAATTAGTTCAAAAGTTATAACAAATACAGTGTAGCGCGTAGGACATCGCGAACGCTTCGCGCGCCCTACTTACGCGCCGCTGCGTTCCATTTTCG
This sequence comes from Stenurella melanura, assembly GCA_963583905.1. NCBI lineage: Eukaryota > Metazoa > Arthropoda > Insecta > Coleoptera > Cerambycidae > Stenurella > Stenurella melanura. Next base: position 135,253,718 of record OY757311.1, read on the forward strand.
TGCGTTAAACAAAAAGATCTGGAGCCTACGTACAAAAAAACTTCAGATACGTTTTTGATATGAAATTTCCCGTACTTTTGATTGGCGTAAGCAGTTTTTTTCGATAAAATTAAATTTTAAAAATTATTCTCGAAAAACCTATTTTGTTTAATAACTTTTATAGCGGCACTTTTTAGGAAGGAGACTTTTTATCATGTATTATGGATGCAATATAGAAGAGTATGGAAAAAAGTCCGCCCTGTTACAAAGGATTCCAAAGCCGATTCCTTATTTTACTGCACTATATGACATAATGTCAATTTAGGTGTACATTGACTCAGGTATTTTAACCATACTCGATAATCATAATATATGACTAACACAATTGTTGTTTTTATTACTTGTTGGCATATTAAATGCTTTAGGTCTTGGCAATCGCTAGATGAGGGAGGACTGGGTCACCCTGTAAATCTATAAATAATGCGGCGTATCAGATAACCATTTTAGAGGAGCTTTCATATTTTAATGAGATAAGGTGGGATAGAGTAAATCGATAGATTTATATTGTTCATTCGAGTGTTATCACACATATAATAACAAAGAATATTGGAACTTTACTAAATTTAACATGTGTATTATATCGCGATAACATTATCAACTATCAATACCATATGTTTCAAATTGGCCTACAATCATTACAAACATTCAAATTGCCTGCTACACTGTAATGGGTATTTACTTAAAAAGACGTGACGATAATCAGCATGAGAACCGCATTTTTATAAATTACTCAGGCCATTGAAATCAGTAAATTAGCAGGTTTCTGATAGGAAAGGCTCAAATTATTTTAAGATTTCTTATTTTCTTTTTTCCTCGTGTTTAACTTATTTTATACCTGAAAATGTAAGTACAGCAAAACAAATAAATATTAATATAATTTAAAGCAATTCACAATTAATAAACCTAAATATTCTTTGAGATACTATTTGTCTTTGATTACATACAATTCTATGTTTCGTTACATTCCAAAAAGATGCCATAAAATCGGGATTCGATGGCGGATTACTGATGTAGACAGAAAAATTGAGACTTGCCAACTTAGCAAAATTTATTTTGACAGAAATATCTCATCCATAATTCACTTTACCAGACTAGACGTACTATTCTAAAGAATACATTTTTTGAAAACTTTTTTTTAAAACATTCCTAATTTTTTGCAATAAACCACCATCAAAAATGATGCCATTAAAAATTATTAAACAAAATTCCACTTAGTCGCCCAGTTAATTAGACCTTTTTAGTGGCAAAAGTTTCTGACATGCCTACAACCTTACCATGAACATCAACATTTCGAAGAAAGTTTCATCAGTATAGGTTTGCCTAAAGCCTAAATAAATAAATACTTTTCAAAAATTAAAAAACACGCTTTTAAAAAAACCAACTGAAACTATTACCAAAATGCACTGAAAACAAGAAAGTACTGTTAATAATAATGATGTTGATAAACATGAAATCTTGGGGCGCTCGAGGAGTAAAAGTATTTTCAGTGCCCCACGCTTTTACGTTTTAGTCGGGAATCGGGAGCCGCAAATTGGATCATAGGGGGTGAACTCGAAGATATAGTTTTGAAGAAATAGGTACCTTATCTGGAATAATCTTGCGGATCTAAATGTGGAGGGCGCCATTCTGTCCGCTATTGCAAAAATACGTAAAAAAAATATTGCTTATTTTTTAATATTTATTAGGTAATGATTTTGGAACCAATCGAAAACTTCTTTTTTCTAGATTTCAGTGTTACCAAACTATTACCGAAATTGTTGTTAACAAATGCTGCAGAATTTGTTTAAACAAAGCGTCCCCGAGAAGTGTAGTGTAAATTTTAATATTGAGACATTTTGAAACTATGACTATGACTTCTATGACATGAAATATGCAAAAAAGTATGGAGCAATTTTTAGTGAAAGAATTATCTTATTATCTAAAGAATTATCTTTAACACAGTAGAGACAAAGATTAGAGAACTAACAAGATAGGACAGTCAGACGGAGAAGACGAAATAGACGAAGACAGTTGTATACTATGTATACTCCAATTTAAAGGGACACGACATCTAGCGGAAACGGTTTCGGGATTTGCCGATTACGCATTAAACGAATTTGACCAAGCTTACTAAAAGATAGGTCGACTCATTAAAATCGACAAGTGCTACGTCCCGTATAGACCTCGATGACAGCTGCGTGTGGCTGCTTTTTCCTCATTTTATAGAAAAAAGTTTCAAAATTATCCTTTCAATGTACAATTCTATCCTATCCAAATAGATACCTTACATATAAACATAGAAATACTTCATGTGACATATATTACAAAGCAACCTGTTTTTTAGTGACCTTGACTACTGACAGTCAGCTGAGTTCGGTCGTTCTATCGGGACAGTATTGTCCATTTTTTACTATTGGCCTCTCTTTCTAATGTCTGATTGTCACATTGTGGCAACTGCGCGAGAACTTCAATTTAAATGTCGAGGTCAATGGCGCCATTGCTAAAAGATAAAAGGTTTTCCGCCGGCTGTCCTATCTTGTTAATTCCCTAATCTTTGGTAGAGAAATACCTTTAAATTGGAGTTCACAACTGTCTTCGTCTATTTCGTCTTCTCCGTCTAACTGTCCTATCTTGTTAGTTCTCTAATCTTTGACCACAGTATATTGTCAATAGTCACTGATCAGTTAGAGCATGTGCGACGTGCTGACGTGCACACTGCACACACTTAAAACGGTAGCGAAAACAAGGAAGCGCTGTAAAAAAAATTAATTTTTTTTATAACGATAAAGCAATGCAGATATTTCAATCGCTAAAAATTGCTCTATTCTTTGCTGCATATTTCGTAGTAGAGAAGAATGTATCTAACTATAATAGTTTCAAAAATCACTCGATGCTGAAAATTACACTGCGCTTTTTTGATACGCAATGTTTAAACAATTTCTGTAGCATTTGTTAACAACAATTTCGAGAATAGTTTGATAACATTTGAATCTAGAAAAAATAAGACTGTAAATGCGGTGTAAAGGCGAAATTAATTAATTTTCAGTAGGTATTCAAAAAAATCTAGGATTTTTCTTTTTTACACTTTTTTGCAATCGAAGAAAATGGTGCCCTCTATATTTAGATGCGCAAGGCCATTCCAGACAATGTATAGGGGCCCCAAATTGCTTGATTTTGGCTGGTTTTCTTATTTTCAGACCAGGTAGAGAAAAACTGACGTATGAGTCTAGAGCTCGATTTTTGTGAAACACCGATTGGTGAAAACCGCATTTCGATATCTCTAACCGTTTCCGAGATATCGGAAAAAATTGACATTTGACAGATTCCGAAAAACTGTCATAACTTTTTTATTTGTGAATATTCTTTCAAACGGTAAAAACTTTCTACAGGCACTTTTTGACGTAGAATAAGACGCATTTGTCAAAAAAAATATATCGCTTCTCAATTGTTCGATATCAAAGCTAACTTTGTTATTTCAAATGGAAACCATGGCTGGCTGGCTTCGACTTTAGAAAATAGGGAAAAAAATAAGCTTTCCAAAAATATATATGTCAAGATATGTCTAGTCATTCTTGCTGCCAATATAACACATTTCTCTTTAAAAATGACATTTTTTTAACATTTAACATTTTAACCCAGTTGGCCACACAAAAACTGTTGCTTTGCATATCTAAGAGTTAGCTTGACAGCAAATAAAATAAGTGTTAAAGTTGACATCTGTTATAATTTCTCTGCATTATCCATAATGTATTAAAATTTTTGAAAAATGCCAGATGTTTATATGCTATATTGAATCAGGCCGAAATTCTGAAGATGCATTAAATCTATATTTCGAACGTTACCCTGAACGCCAGCAGCCAAGCGAACAAATAAACGTAATTAAAGCTGGATCTTTGTGTAGGAAGTTCTATACATACAAGTATGGAAGTACTGATTCACCTAAAAAGACGCAATTTATCTCACTATCAAGTGTTAGGAGCTATTATTCACAGTGGCTGGTGACAAGTTGCTGTGGTGCGTATAAACAAAACACAAGCATATCAAGATTAAAGGCAATACATCTTGAAAAGGAGATGTGGCCGAAAGATATTCAAGCCGTCCTCGCATAATCTCCCAATTCAAGAGGGTGGCTGAATTAACAGCAAGAAGAAATTTCACGATCGTGGGGTGTGAGTTAGTTTGAGGCTTTTGATTTTACTTTGATAAGACTTAATTAATTTAGCCCAAGGAATAATTTCTAAGGACAAGTATGGTTTACTTTCAACCAACCCTGAATGAATTGCAAGAATGAATTGCAAACCGATAAAATATCTGCTGACAAAAGCGATCCTCGAAATATTCAACTAGAAAAAAATATATTTGATTATCCTCGTTTTCAGCTACCATTTATATTTACATCAAATCGGAATATAAATAAATAAGCTATATCATCAAGAAGTTCAGCAAAGGTAATTCTCGCATAATTTTATTAACAGGTACTGTTTCTTCTGATAAAAATTAAATAAAAGGGTATTTCCGTATAAACCATTGAAAAGTAGTCCAGCGTCTAATTTAATACATTTTGCAACTTTTTTGTTCTCTGTCTGAAACAGGCACAGTGGCACACGCCCAATTTTAGACTTCTACGTCTAACATTAAGGGAGTTGCGGGGGTGACAACACTTAACGTTAAAATTATGGCAAAAAACTCTAACAGGTCGATTTTATTTTTAATTGCGCAACTTTTGCTTCGGATTTTTAGCGCTGCTTCGGTTATGGCGTCATTTCATTTTTTTTTTAATGGAACGACCTGTATATTTTTCATCTTCAGACTCTCTACGGAAATCTGAATTTAAAAACCTACACCACTTAGGGTCTAGACTTTATAAGTTCGGAGCTACAGACATTTGAAAATATTCTTTTTTGAAGTTAAATAATTCCTGTTCTCTTGTGATATTTTACAATAAAATAGCAAGTGAACTGTAAATAATAAAATAACATAAGGAATTAACTAATCACACGTTCAAATTGAAAACCTTTTTGTGCCTGGCAGTATCACAAACAATCAATGAATTCTTGTCGGAGTCTATTTACAGTTTCTTGGGAAATGTTGATACATTCTAATCCTATTTTGTTTTTTAATTCTGGAATATTGTCAGGTTTACATTTGTACACAACGTCTTTCAGGCGACCCCAAAGGAAAAAATCTAGCGGGGTAAGATCTGGTGACTTTGGTGGCCATTCAACAGTACCACGTGTTCCAATCCACCTATTGGGAAATAATCGATAAAGATATCTTTGAACAGCCAATGCATAATGCGGAGTTGCAACGTCTTGCTGATACCATAAGTTTCCCTCAGGAGTTGTACAATTGTTTCTACTCGAAAATACTAAAGTAGGGATTAGATATTTTGTAACAAGAATAAAAAAAAATTTAAGACTACTTTTAAATGTACTGTTGAAATTAGTGACTAGACAAAAACGTCAACCAGCGAAGAAAACAATAGTCTTCGCCGGTTTATAGAAGTCCAGATAATTTATATAATGAGATTTCATTGAGATGTGATTTTAATCATTTTTCAATGCTAATTGCTTGATTGGCAATATGCTTGCCAGTATATCATGCAGGTTTTTTTGTTTTCTGGCATCTTATCAAATATTTTATTTTTTAAATTGTAATGCTTACACGATGGACAGACAGACATGCTGGCATTTTGGGGTGCTAAAAATGAATCCGTCACCCATAAAAAATCTCGGGAACACATTAAAAAACAACCCTCATTTGGGGATGATATTGGAATTGATATTAGAACTTGCCACTAGAATTAGAACTACAAGAGGTTGGGTGATTAGGGATTTCTTTTGCAATTAAGACTAATAAAAACTCTGAAAAAGGCCGAATTTAGACATTTTCTTTCTTTTCTACTTACCGAACGAAAGTATTTTGAATAAATTTTCTGCACTAAAGAACCATATGTTGCAAGTTCTAATATCTATTTTAATGCCAAATAAGGGTTGTTTATTACTGTTTTTAACGAAATTCGGATGACAGATTGGTATTCAAATTAGTAAAACAAAATAGTTTCCATATTTTAATACGGACAGGGAATTATTATTGCACATATTCATTAATATTTGACAGAATTCCAGTTAGGCCTGGATCATCATCAGATAACTCTTGCACGAGATATCTTAAAAGGATGCCACTTTGTTGTTTTAACACTTTGTGTACGGAAGTAAAAGGAATATCATAATATCGGCCAAGCTGGCGAACACTATTGTATGGATTCTCTTCCATAGCCAGAAAAACATTTAATTTGGTATCCTCGTCGATAACTGGACGGCCTTTCTTTGGTAGATCATCTACGGAACCAGTCTCTGTATATTCGTTCTCAATTTTGCTCACTGTTGATTGACTTATGGATCTATCTGGATACTTAGTGTTAAATGAAACACATACTTCTTCTTGTGAAAGAAATGTGGGATTTGGTGTATATACTAGAGACCAAGGCCTCAGATTTTTTTATAATATTTTTCAAACACCACCATCTCCGCTGCATTATTAATGAGTTTGATAACATAAAACTGAGATATTTACTTGAAAGTTAGTACACGTATCTATAGTAATGACATCTGATTGAGATGATTCCATTGAAGGGGTGAGACGTAGTAGGTTGTGAATAGGGGAAAGTAAGTAGGGTAAACTGAAAACTTAATTTTTAATGTATTTGGTAGAAACCAACGCCTCAAACTCTTCTGTGACATTTGCTCCAAATATTATTAAAATTCTATGACCAATAATTTCCACATACCTACTACAGTCCAAATCTAGTTAAAATGTTTCTTTTAAAGTAACTTGGATGAAAAATGTGGATGTGGAAGTAATGATTCCTTAGGCAGCGGTTTTTTTTAATGTAAATATAAATTCCCCGAACAACAAAGTTAACTTCTAAGAACATTATAACTGTTAATAAAAGTACCACACATCCTTAAATGTACAGAAATGCGATATGTTTTATTTAGTTGTGTATTGTTGTATATGTTGTGCAAATGTATTGTATTGTTATTAACAGGTCATTATTATTTGTAATAATTTGTTACAAGACTCCTGAACAAGAAATTATGCATTCCAAGACCAACAGCATCAAATTTTGTTCATTTTTGCGACACGACCAGTAGAACCAAAAACATGTTTTATTTAAACGGCGAGAATCTCCTATTTTGAAAATTACTTTCTATAAACAAATTTGTTTCCGAGACTTGGATATATTCCAAAACTTCTTGCTGAATTTATTGTAATGTTTGCAATTTTTAGTAAAAAATGTATTTTTAGAGGATTTGGTTTTGATTTACGCGTATTCACAAATTTTGGAGTTTTCAAATTCTCCCCTTCTAGCGTAATTTCTATGTTCACCAAGCCTTACGTTGGAAGGTCTAGATGATTCACCTATGTACTGTTTTCGACATTCACACGGAACACTATAAATACAATTTTTTGGATTTTGAACAATATTTAGAGGTTTGGTTTTTGATAAAACCGATGTTAACGTGGAGCCCGTTTGAAAAACCGTTCGTACGGAAAACTTATTTCCAATTTTTCGTAATTTATCCGATAAACCATGTATATATGGAATTACTGCCATTAACCTAAATACCTCATGTTGTGATAGAATATTCTCTCTACTACCTCTCAATTCAAATCAACATATTAGTGTCAAGAAAGGTGTTGTTAAGTCTTTGTATGACAGAGCCAAAATTATTTCTTCAAATGGTGTAATATTGAGGAACGAAAAGCAAGTTATAAAAACTGCCTTATTAAATAATTAATATCCTGGGAGTTTTGTTGATAGTTATTCAACATTGGTAATAGAGAGAATATACTATCACAACCTGAGGTATTTAGATCAATGGCAGTAATTCCATATCTACATGGTTTATCGGATAAATTACGAAAAATTGAGAATAGGTATTCCGTACGAACGGTTTTTCAAACGGGCTCCACGCTAAAATCGGTTTTATCAAAAACTAAACCTCTAAATATTGTTCAAAATTCAAAAATTAGCGTTCTGTGTGAATGTGGAAAATATTACGTAGGTGAATCATCTAGACCTTTCAACGTAAGGCTTGTGAACATAGAAATTACGCTAGAGGGGGAGAATTTGAAAAATCCAAAATTTGTGAACATGCGTGGGAAAATAAATCCACGAGATATGCATAACCTTGTAACAGCAATATTATGATTTCATACCTTCTGGGGTATACCAGGAGTATACATCTAAGTTTTGAAGTTCCAAGGCCTATTGCGTTTTTTTTATGAACAATTTTGTTTCTTGGAAAGTGTTCTTTTAGGTAAAAAGGTGTCCAATGTCCAACCCGGGGCGTATGCAGCCGGTCCGGCGGTATATAAAACATCCGAGATTTGGTTTCGGCGCGCGGTTTGGCCGTCCGTTGGGCGTGTTCGACGGACGACCAAGCTGAGTGTTGGAACGAACCTCCATGGATGCCCGGAATTGGCGGCAATGCCCACCTTACGCTGGCAAATCAATCAATGAATCAAATCATTTTTTTTTTATGTCATTGGAAAGCAGGCATCTATTTTGAACTTAATGGCACAAAATGGAGGACAGTTCAAATTTCAAATTCATTTGTGTCCACAAGTTTCAATATTTGGGCACGAAAATGGGTGTCTTGTTTTTAATAAAAGGTATATTTTCTGAAAGTATGAAGCCGATCGGAACTAGAACGACCCTGGGCGTTAAAATGAAAAAAACGTCGCTTTTTATCCAATTTATTCCATTTTGTACGTTATGTACGTACGCAAATGACGCAAAACCAACGCAGATTTGTTGGAATTTTTATTGCGAAGCTTCTAGGTTTTTAGTTTGTCCCGATCGGACCTCTAGAACGGGAGATATTCACCTTTTTACCTAAAAAAACGCTACACCCTAAAACGAAGCGATTTCAACAATAATCTCGTCTATTAGCCAAAAATCCAATCAAAATTCCTAGTCATCTAGCCTAATTGGGCTGTACACCTGTACACAGGTAAATTGAATTTTCCATCCGAAAATGCGCTCTTCAGACAAAATATTCTTGTACGAAATTTCTCATGTTGATAGTTCATAAAAAAATAATACGGACATAAATAATGGGACCGGAAGCCATGAGAATTTTGGATTTACCGAAAATATGCCCAGATATGGGTAATTTAATACTGTACGGCGTTTGTACAATTAAATTTGCATTCTTTTATAGATTCATTATTCAGCAACGCCGTACATATTTGCTGGTTACAGGGTGAGAAATCCCTTTCCTAGAACCCCTTCCCTAGTATAGTAATCGTAAAAAAAAATTCAATTTTTTTTTTAAATATGTTTAGAATGTCATGGAACGCCGAGATTTTAAATTTGGTCGAAAAAAAAAATACGTCTGTCTGTGTGTAACTTTTTTTTTTGTCCGCACGCTTTCTCCGGAACGGTTTAAGATATTGAGTTGAAATTTTGTACACATATATACTAGAACTGAATTGTTTTTTGAACATATCCGGTGCAACCCTTCACCGTAAATAGGGGTAAATAGGGAAAAATATGTAAAGCAAGCTGGTAAGACTACAGAAACTTGAAATTCGGTGTAAGTACTAAAAGCCAAGGCCTCAACATTTTTTATAATATTTTCCATCCCCCCACCAACCCCCACTCCATTATTAAAGGGGTTGATAAAAAAAATTGAAATATTCACTTGAAATTTGGTATACGTATATTTTATATCGACATCAGGAACTAGATTATATTTTGGTATAATTCCGTTGAAGGGCTGGAGTTAAATTAGGGGTAAATAAGGGAAAATAAATAAAGCAAGCTGGTAAGAGTACAGAAACTTGAAATTCGGTGTATGTACTAGAAGCCAGGGCATCAGATTATTTAATAATATTCTTCAACCCCCCAGCACCCCTACTCCATTATTAAATGGGTTGATAAAATAAAATTGAGATATTCACAATTTGATACACGTATGTATTATAATGACATTTGGCACTAGGTAATAGAGGATTTGGGGTATATACTAGAAACCAAGGCATCAGATTTCTTTCTAATATTTTTCAACGTCGTCTGGAACTAGATTATATTTTGAAATGGATCCGTTGACGGGATGGGGGTTAAATAGGGGTAAATAATAGAAAATAAGTAAAGCGAGCTGGTAAGAGTACAGAAATTTGGGATTTGGTGTATGTACTAGAAGTCAAGGCCTCAGGTTTTTTTATAGTATCTTTCAACCTTATTAAAAGAGTTGATAAAATTATATTGAGGTTTTTACTTGAAATTTGGTACACATATGTATTATAACGACATTTGAAACTAGATTATATTTTGTTATGATTCCGTTGAAGGAGTGAGGAGAAAGTAGAGGTAAATAGGGGGAAATAAGTAAAGCAAGTTGGTAAGAGTACAGAAACTTGGGATTTGGTGTATATACTAGAAACCATGGCCACAGATTTCTTTCTAACAGTTTTCAACTCCCGCACCTCCACACCACCATCACCTCTACTTCATTATTAAAGGGATTGCTAACATAAAATTGAGATATTCACTTGAATGTTAGTATACGAATGTGTAGTAATGACATCTGATTGAGGTGATTCCGTTGAAGGGGTGGAAAGTAGTAGGTTGTGAATAGCGCAAAATCATATAGACCAAGCTAGAAACTTCATTTTTAACGTATATGGTAGAAACGAACGCCTCAAATTTTTCTATGATATCTGCCCCAAATATTATTAAAATTCTAAGATCAATAATTTCCACATACTAGAGTGCAAGTCAATATGTTTCCTTTAAAGTGACTTGGACGAGAAATCTGGATATGGAAGTAGTGATTCCTTAGGCAGCGGTTTATTTGTACGACGGTGGCGGTAGGTTCTTCATCATGAGCAAACAAATAATAATTCATTTTTAAATCATCATGAGGAATGCCGTACAAGAATATTTTGTTTAAGTTGGGTCTTATACCCCATCCATAAATTCTATGAAATTGTCATATACTGAAAAAAATTATGTTTTCAATATTCGTAACCAACACCGTTAGTGCGAGTGCTGTCTGTAGTATAAAATTCTATAATTTATAAATATTATTGCATTATAAAAATATTATTTGTTACAGGGAGAAAACATGTCACACCAGAGAACTATGGACGAACGCAGTGCGGAAATTGTCCAACGAAAGAAGGAAACCACACTTTTCCTCAATAGCATTTTCCTTAATAGAATCAAACAGACAAATAAAAAAAGATGTTTCGTTTACACCTCCAGCATCACCAAGACATATAAACATGAAACATGTAAGATATTTAGAATTTCTTATGCTACTCATTACTGATTATCCCGAAGACACTTTAGGGCTTCGCTTGCGATTTATCATTATTACGGATAATAATCCTTAATAGCACAGCAAAAGATCAAACACCGATAATAATACGGTTTTCGTAAAATCCTTCATAGTAGGAGTGAGTATGTTTTTGACATGTGTTTCGACCGCGCAGCGTCGTATTCGACTGACTGACTGAGGACACAATTCCGAATGATCACGAAAACATTTTTTTAACCCAAAATGCAATGACATTATTGAATGTTAGGTGGCTGTAGTTAAGTCAGTTTTTTGTCGTGAACCTTGCCATTATGAGTTTTGGTTGTGCGAACTTCTATGCGGTTTTAATTCGATACAGTTGACCAGAACTGCGAAATGTTGTACGGAATGTTGAACAATTATATAAAAACTTCGTTAATAAACTGGAGGAGAGTATAATGTTTGTGACGTGCTTTCTTCCGTTTGTCTAGCGCATAAACAAGCGGAAGCGTCACTTTGACGCTGAGCGTGATTTCGGTTATCTCGAGCGCCACCTTTGCAATTTTTACGTGGGGCAAAGGTCCCACATTAGCCTCCTAAACGCAGCCTGTTGCAGTAGGGCTGGGATAGCTACAGTGGAGACACGGTATGTCCAGGGGTCTGGACGGCAAATTAGACTTTCACTCACATTCAGCAGTAAAAAGCACATATCGGTAAATAACAAAGTTTATTAACATATAAAATTCAATACAACAATGAAAACAAGGCAAAATAAATCAATAACGGAATATCAGGTACTTCAAAATTATGTGTAGAAAAAAAAATACATTAATACATAGTAAATGCGAATCAGGCCATGAGTAGCTAATTCTTACTATTTACTGAGACTATTAAGTTAGTGGCGGCAGGCAGGTAAGCAGTGTCATTTGTATCAACATTTTAATTGATAGCAGAAGTAAAAAAAAAGCAAAGAAATAAATAACTCGGTAGAAAAACAGCAGTAAGCAACAAGCAAAAAAAACGGTGTGCAAATACCATGCGATAGCAAGCAATTAACTACGGTAAAATTTAGCTTATAGGAGCGGTCAGCATATATGTATGAAAAGTTGGTAAAATTTAAATTCGGTGCATGTGTGTGCAAATTTAATTCGGTCACGTGGTATCTTGTCGGAGTTGTTGCGAAAAATTTTCTAAATATCAAAATGTACGGATAAATAATTAATTTTATTTCACCCAGATTTGGTGCACAATTCCTGGACTATTATAAATTTATAGCAGCAAATAAATATATGAAAGCGGTGTATGTGGTTTTGACTCGAGGCAGCATGAAATATTTATTATAAATAAAACGGACGGTATATTTTGAGTTTCTCCCTCCTTTAGGGATAAACCGGGTTTAAACAGGAATTATTTTAACTTAGTAAAATGACTAAACGGTCTAAGTTAAAATCTGGTAAACTAAATTTACTGTCCCAATTTCCCTCGAAATATCATCTATGTTCCTTTTCCTCCTGGAAATTCTTGGGATCATAGCTATTTGGATAAATCGCGAGAATTTAATATTCACCTAATTCGAGCACACCACTTTGTTAGTAACTATCTTTGCAAGTTGAAATTTAACTGGTCAAAACGGAAAAATACGGTCGGTACATTTTAATATATTTACTCGGAAATTATTTAAAACGTGGTTTTAATACACGCATTCTGGTGAATTATTTTATCTGTTAATGCAAAAACATCGACAAGAACAACGTAGTGCTGATAACCACATGTGTACTTACTGCGGAGTCGGTTTCGGGATCTCTGCTGCACGCGTGATAGACGGTTCTAAGAATCGGTACGGAATGGGGCGAGAAATATGTTTTAATGAATCAGGGAAGGCTGAGCTACCAGACGCCACTTGCGGCAAAATCGATAATTATGTTAATTATTGCAGATTACCTTCTGATGGCTAAATTCGCTGTACATAATTTCGGATATAAAATAGAAAGCTGTTTCGCGGCGTAAACTAACTAGCATTACAGAAATCTAGCATACTCATTTTAAAGCAACTTCTCCGGTTGTAAGCGGGACACATAATGAAGGAAACTGTTATAAATTTACCTTGCATTCGGGTCATGAAAATATCACTTCATTACACCCCCCTCTTACTTCGGAAAAAAAAATAATAAGTGCAATTATTATTTTTTTTCCTACCCCTATTCCTGTCGGTGCGGATTCTATATATACAAAAAAAAATTATGAAAATATATATATATCAAAGAATATAGAAAAATAAACAAAAGTCGACGGCGGTTCTTCCCTCAAATAAATAAAAAATTAACGGTGGATTTTCTCCGGAAATAAACAAAATACGGCTCCTTGGAGATCTTCCGAGTGGGATGTTCAGCGGACCTCCTTCCCCCAAAAAGAAAAATAACAAACGGCAACGGCCTCTGCCCTGAAACATAACGTCTTAACGGTTTATATTAAAAGAAAGCTTACTCTAGGGCCAACACTTCTTCATCCAATGAGGTTACATTGGACCCCTCTGGAGGTTGTATCCAAGATGGGTGCAGGGGGGAACAGCTGGCACTGCGTTCCGCGGTGTCGGTGCCCCGTCTGGGTGCTGGACGGTGGAATTGGCTGGCTGCGGGGTCGGGTGCCAGGTCGGTCTCTTCCTTACTGGCTAGCACGAGTTCGGGGTTGGGCCCTGCACCGGCAGTCCTTCGACATTGTCCCGAGGAGACCGCACCTGGAGCAAAACAGTCGGCGGGGTCGTCTGCAGGCGCGCCGGTCACCGTGGTCGGGATAGCCACATCGCCAACATAAGACCCACTGGTTTACAGGTAAGTAGACTGGTGTCGTGGAGTTTCGTAGAGATTCTAGGGTCGGCGGCGTCATGGCGGACGGGGACGATCGGCTAGTGGTCAGGCTCTTCGGTTCGGTCGGACGGGCCTCATTCTGCGGTCCGTATACGGCATAGGCACGTAGGGGGTCGAGGGCAAGGGCGGTCTCCCAGTCTTCTTCGAATTCCCGGCGTAACGCCTCTACGTATCCGGGAGATGCCTCTAGATCTAGAGCGAAGTCGGTCATGTCGGTCATATCCATGTGCTAAACAGAACAGAAACAACAAAACATAATAAGGCGGTGCTTACGGTTGCCGCTGCTTACTTTGGTATGGTAGTTGCACTGCCTGTTGGAGAAATACAGAAGAGGAGAATACTAAAAGACAGAGAAAGAAGGAGAAAAAAGAATCGTAGATAGAAGGTTGTTGACGGTCGATAGCTTAGCGGCATGCCTTCGTGGCAAGGTGTCGCCAAGCGGAAAATCGGTCGGTGTGGCGCATGTCGACCATGCTGATTGCAGTGGATGGTCGAGGCAGGTGCAATCTCGGACTTCGACGATATTGAAAAACTGGATCCGCGTCTGGACGAGGGTTCTGCGGATTCCTTTCGGTCGTTGGCGGAGCAGGACGTCGCTGTGATAACGGTGGATTGGTGGAGTGGCGTCTTGCCTGGCTGGTTCTTCGGGGAGTCGGGAAATTACGGTCGGCAATTTTCGGTGTCCTTTCAGAATTATACGGTTTCAGGTCCTTGATATGGATTCTAGTCAACTTCTTGCCAGTTTTGGATCGGAGGTTGTAGACTACAGGGGAAAGGACGGCAGTAACGGTGTACGGACCGGAGTATTTTGGAGCTAGTTTCGATGCAAAGCCTTTAACGGCCGATGACAGAGGGTGTTCTCGCCTCATTACTTGATCTCCTACTCGGTAGCGGAAGTCTCGACGGCGTAGATTATAATAACGACTTTGGGCACTGAACGCTTGTGCCAGCTTGATCCTTACTAACGCAAAGGTCTCTTTGAGCTTTTCCAGGCGTTGAGAGTGTGTAGGCGGTATCGAGTTGTCAGCCGTATTGGCAGTTTCTTCGGTACTCTTATCAGGTGCAGTCGCTTGTCGGTTTTCGGTTTGAAAAACGGTATTCGGAATGGACAGTTCTCGCCCGAAATTCAAGAACGCGGGAGAGAATCCGGTAGATTCGTGCTTCGAGCTGTTGATGGCCAGGTGTAGGGCACTCAGATTTTGATCCCATGTACGGTGGTCCTGTTCGCAGTACTGGGCTATCATGGTCTTGATGGTGCGGTTAGCGCGTTCTACAGGGTTAGCTTGCGGTGTATAAGGCGGTGTGAGACGGTGCTGGATACCAAATTCTTGCAGTAGTGTTCGGAAGAGTTGGCTATCAAATTGGGATCCATTGTCGGTGATAACGGTGTGTGGACAACCGAAACGGGTGATAATGTCATCATAGAGGGCTTGGCTAACGTTTCTGGCGGTAGCGCTGCGTAGTGGGCGGCACTGGACCCATTTGGTAAAACGGTCCTGGAAAACAACTAAGTAGTTATTCCCTTTCTTGGATCGAGGCAGCGGTCCTACTAAGTCGGTGCTGACGGTTTCCCACGGCTGTTTATTGGCGGACGGTTGCATGGTTCCAGGAGTCTGCTGTTGGGAGATTTTGTATCGCTGGCACAGCATACAATTTCTTACATACTTGGCAACATCACGAAACATACCAGGCCAGTAATATTTGCGTGCCACACGGGCTATTGTTTTAGCTATCCCCATGTGTCCAGCGGTTGGGGCGTCGTGATTTTCTTGCAAAACAGACGGACGGAGCGGTGTTGGCACACATAATTTCCATGGATCGGACAGGTCAGGTTCAGTTAGATCGCCGGAGTCCCAGAAGTGACGAAACAGCCGGTTGTTACGAATACAGTAATCCGGGAACGCTTCAGGGTTTTGTTCGACTTCTTTCTTTTTCCGTTTGTACCATGAACAGTTTGGCGCCTCATTGAGAGCGCATAGTTCTTCGGTCCTCAGTTCGGAGAAAGGTTCTTCTAACGGTTGGCGGGATAGAGCGTCGGCTACACGGTTTAGACTCCCTCGTCGATACTTGATTTCGAAGTCATATTGTTGGAGAAATACGCTCCATCTGGCCAAACGGCCTGTCGGACTCTTTATGGAATGTAACCATCGGAGTGATTGGTGGTCGGTCAGTACGGTGAAATGATATCCCTCGAGATACGGTCTCATCTTCTCTATGCCCCATACTATGGCGAGGCATTCGCGCTCGGTTACGGAATAATTTTTCTCAGCTGGACTGAGCGTACGACTGGCGTAGGCGATTACTCGGTCGTGTCCTCCAATTTCTTGGGTTAGAGCCACGCCAAGTCCTTGATCAGATGCATCGGTTTGCAGCGTAAACGGCAGTCCAAAGTCAGGACAGGTGAGTACAGGTGCTTCGGTAAGGCATGTCTTCAATTTGTTGAATGCCTGCTCTTGTTCATCTCCCCACTTGAAACGGTTATTCTTCTTCAGCAGTCGCGTCAAAGGGGTTACGATTTGCGAAAAAGCCGGTACGAATCGACGATACCAGGATGCAACTCCCAGAAAACGGCGAACTTCTCGGACGGTACGTGGAGCGGGGAATTTCGTAATTGCTTCTACCTTCTCGGGATCGGTATTAATACCCTCAGCGGTGATTACATGTCCTAGGTATTTCAATGATTTCCGGCAAAACTGACATTTGTCCGGGTTTAATTGCAGGTTGGCAATCCTTAAACGGCGAAAAACTTCATGCAAGTTCTTCAAGTGTTGGTCGAATGTTTCTCCTAGCACGATTATATCGTCCAGGTAGGCGAAGGCATACGGTTCCATGTCGGGTCCAATTATTCGGTCAAGTAGGCGCTGGAATGTAGCCGGTGCGGAGTGCAGTCCAAAAGGCATTACGCGGAAGTGGAATAAACCTCTGCCAGGAACGGTAAACGCGGTGATTGGTTTACTTTCAGCAGAAAGCGGTATTTGCCAGTAACCTTGCTTAAGGTCGATGCTGGAGATGTAACGGGCCTTTCGTAGTTTATCTAGGATAGCATTGATGAAAGGCAGGGGATAAGCATCTTTCTCGCTGACTTCATTCACCTTGCGAAAATCTATACAAAATCGGGGTTTTCCATCTTTCTTGCGTACTATCACCACAGGAGAACTCCATGGGCTGTCGGACGGTTCTATGATACCATTTGCGAGCATTTCGTCAACTTCCTTGTTGATAATCTCCTGCATTCGTGGGTTTTGCGGTCGGTATCGTTGTTTGATCGGTTCGGGTTGTGAGAGCCGGATATGGTGTTGTGCCAGCTGCGTGGTTCCGGTAATATCTTGAAAACAGGGTAATTCAGTTGTCAGAAATTCATTTAGCTTGGCTTCCTCAGTCTTGGTTAATGCCAAGGCAATTCCTCCGACCGGACTAGTGTGACACGGTGTCGACAGCGGACGGTTATTTAGATAGACGGTACCGGTGGTCGGATTTATGAGAAAGTCTCTTGATGTTAGTATGTCCATTCCCAATAATATGTCCGAAGACAGATTTGCCAGGTAATACAGTCGGCTTCTAAATCGATGCTGGTCTATCGTGAAGATCAAATCATAGGCCTGGTCGACGGTTACCAGGTACCCATCAGCTAGTTGTGCAGACGGTGCGGTTACGTTAACAGTGGGTATCCCTTGTTCAGAACAGAAATCTCGTACTCGGTTTCCCAGATAGGAGCGGACGGAGCCGGTATCAATCAAGGCGGAGAATTGTCGTCCATTTATTTCTACATGTATATGTAGGCGGTTGTCCATAGAGATGGTATCTTCCGAGGCGATGTCAAAGCGGAACCGTAAAGGCCTCGTAACGGTGCGGTTCCGGTCTAGTTTTCCGACGTATGACATTGACAATCCCTTGTCATTATACCCGGCCGGCCACAGCGTGAACAGAATAACTTGGGCTGAGAACGGCATTGGGTGCGGTAGTGTCCAGTTTTTCCACATCTCCAGCAGAGAGGGTTTCGGTCGAAAGGTCTCGTAACGGTAGAGGTGGAGGGGCCGCCTCTTGCGGGGCGGTCTTGACGGACTACGGGGGGCGGTGACGATCTTGGAGGGTCCTGCTGTGTTCTGGTGCCTGTGGCAGTCGTTGGTGCGGCGTTGAGTGATCGCGACGGCAGATTATTAGGTGCGGATGGTTGATCACGTCGTAGGTGCGATGATAGCGGGCTAGTCGTAGTTAAAGTTCGGTATGCCACGGTTCGATATGTCTGTTGTACTTCCTGACGAAGCATCTCGAATTCCTTGATTCGTGCGATCAGAGTTGCCATGTCGGTAAGTTCAGGCCGGGGGATATACTGCCTATAGTCAGGGAGTAAATTACGGTATAAC
The DNA here is from genome assembly GCA_963583905.1 of Stenurella melanura. Classification (NCBI taxonomy): domain Eukaryota; kingdom Metazoa; phylum Arthropoda; class Insecta; order Coleoptera; family Cerambycidae; genus Stenurella; species Stenurella melanura. The sequence continues at coordinate 135,272,279 of OY757311.1, forward strand.
CAACGGAGTTGTTGTTGGGTGGTGAAGTCCCCATGTCGTCGAAGAAGTGTTTGCATGTCGGTAATATACTTGCTAGCGGATTCTTCAGGTTTCTGTAAACGGCGGCTGATTTCAGCTTCTAAGTCTTCTGTATAATTGACAGGGAAGAAGAAAACTCGGAAATCGGTAGAAAAATCTTCCCAGTTTGTCCATCGCGAATGATTGTTTCGGTACCACAGTAGTGCTGACCCTTGTAGTAGTTCTGGTAAAACAGGTAGTAATTGTTCAGGGCGGAAATCAGTATAGGAGCAGACTTCTTCCACTCTTTCTAAAAATGCTGCGGCGTCTCCTTTACCGTCAAATTTTATACCCCATTTGCGAATTTTGAGCGGATCCAAAATTCGTATGTCGGTTGTCGGCGGTGGTGCGGTTGTCTGTATTGTCGGTATTAGGGTCGGTGGAAAGACAAACGGTTTCGATGGTTGTGGTTGCGGTGATGTGCATCCATCCTTGATGAATTTGACCAATCGACGTTTCTTGTCATCCACGGTTCCGGTAATATTCAGGTGAAATTTTCCTAGTTCGGCATCTAATTGTTCCTTACGAAGCTGGTATATCCAACTCAGACGGATATCACTAGGTCCAGCAACTTCTTGTGGTTGCTGTTCACGGACGGTATCGGTTTGTTTCAGGTCTTCCTGTACTTTCGGTTCGTCTTCCAACATCTTCGGTATTTACTTTGAAAGTTGATAACGTTTGCAGAACGGCGTTAATCAATCGTAAAATACTAGTAGATAATAAGCGAAATGTTTTGCAAAGCGATGTTAAATGTGGATGGTCGGTAAATGCAACGGTACTCTAATTTATTAAAACGAAGATAAAACGGTGTGCTGTTGTGATCCCTATCGATCGGTACTAGTCGTATTTCAGGAGCTCACAGCTTGCGGTCTCAAGCTCCAGTCCTCCCCAGGTTTGTATTTGCTTTATGTAGACGGAGCAGCTAGAAATAAATGCGTTAGTATTCAGTAGTACTCCTATCTTATTCGGTAAAAAGTAAGCAAAAAAAACGAAAGCAAAGAACGGTAAAAAAAAAATGAATAAAAAAAAACTGATGTCCTTGATAAAGTTGATTAGTACGCTATTAAGTGAACGGTCCAATGATGCTAACAACCAAATATTCTGGGAACGGCCTCCTAACTTGGTTACATCGTAGTTCTATTCCTTAATAAAAGAGAAAAAAAATGACAAAGTCCCTTAATCCCAAACTATTTAAAATTATTCGATGCGGTTTCACCGAAAAATTCTAAGTTCCTATCAGTTGAGAAAAGAGAAAAAATGCCAAAGTCCCTTAATCCTAAACTATTTCAAATTATTCGATGCAGTCTCACCGAAAATTTCTAAGTCAATTTATTTGATGCGGTCTCACCAAAATAAATTCTAAGTTTCTACTCTTTGAGAAAGCGAAAAATGACTAAGTCCCTTAACCTTAAAATATTCAAAATTCCCCGATGCGGTCTCACCGAAAAATTTCTAAGTCAATTTTAAAAAAATCCGGAAAATGCCAAAGTATTTCTATCTCTCGGAGCAACTGTACGGATCGCGTTCGTAGTCAATACTCTCGGTTCATCAGGTCTGATTGCTTACAGGTGCAGCTTCTCACTGTGCTGGCAGCAGAACAACTAATGAATAAATGCCAGACGGTCAGGAAACGGCTAGTAATGTGTTCGGGAGCACTCGGATCTGTTCGGTTAGGTAACAGATGACGGTATCTTCATGGTCGGTAAACGGTAAAACTGGTTTGGATGGCGTCTAGTGATGCGGCCAATGGATTTCTAATGGTTTTAACGGATTTCGGCTACCCCCCCATCATCAGGGTACATTTTTTCAGAACGGGTGGTCGGATCGTGATGAAACCAACGGCATTCGATTCAGCATCCTTGAGTTACTATTAAACGAGGGGTCACTTGCCTAGTAACTCCGGACACCAGAGTCGGTAAGTATTCCGGGCAAAATTCAGGCGGTCGGTAAAAAGTCGTGCAGATGGTGTATCGTGATGCTATTTATCGCCTAGTATGAGTCCTACTCGATCCAGACCCATAACTTGGCTATAGCACGCTTTTTCCCGGAACGGTTTGTCGGATCGGTTTTCTAGTGTTGCCAAACGCTTCCTTGGGTTCGATTACCCTGAAAATGAGTCCCCACTTGGTATTTGGCGTGTTCGTGTAAGTTCGGAAGGCTTCGGAAGTGTTCGGTTGGAGTTCGGATTTTCGGTTAAAATTACAGCCTCTTGGGATGGCAACACTACGTAAACTGCCACTTGGTTGAAAATTTTCTTAAGGAGTTATAAGATGGTTAATAACGCCTTCGGGTGTGATCGGAGCGGTTCGGCAGTAGTCGGAATCGATTCCCCGTGCTTGGTTTAATTAAAAATGACACCTCACATGCCTCTGTAAGTCTCTTGGTACTTTTTTAGTTGTACTCGGTGCCTGCCGAATGTGAAGAAATCTAATTTTTTTCTTTTATCAAGTTTATTTAAAATTTATCAGGTCTAATTCGGTGATTTAAGTGTACTTTCATTTAATCAGGTCCCTGCTCGGGCGCCATTTTGTGACGTGCTTTCTTCCGTTTGTCTAGCGCATAAACAAGCGGAAGCGTCACTTTGACGCTGAGCGTGATTTCGGTTATCTCGAGCGCCACCTTTGCAATTTTTACGTGGGGCAAAGGTCCCACATTAGCCTCCTAAACGCAGCCTGTTGCAGTAGGGCTGGGATAGCTACAGTGGAGACACGGTATGTCCAGGGGTCTGGACGGCAAATTAGACTTTCACTCACATTCAGCAGTAAAAAGCACATATCGGTAAATAACAAAGTTTATTAACATATAAAATTCAATACAACAATGAAAACAAGGCAAAATAAATCAATAACGGAATATCAGGTACTTCAAAATTATGTGTAGAAAAAAAAATACATTAATACATAGTAAATGCGAATCAGGCCATGAGTAGCTAATTCTTACTATTTACTGAGACTATTAAGTTAGTGGCGGCAGGCAGGTAAGCAGTGTCATTTGTATCAACATTTTAATTGATAGCAGAAGTAAAAAAAAAGCAAAGAAATAAATAACTCGGTAGAAAAACAGCAGTAAGCAACAAGCAAAAAAAACGGTGTGCAAATACCATGCGATAGCAAGCAATTAACTACGGTAAAATTTAGCTTATAGGAGCGGTCAGCATATATGTATGAAAAGTTGGTAAAATTTAAATTCGGTGCATGTGTGTGCAAATTTAATTCGGTCACGTGGTATCTTGTCGGAGTTGTTGCGAAAAATTTTCTAAATATCAAAATGTACGGATAAATAATTAATTTTATTTCACCCAGATTTGGTGCACAATTCCTGGACTATTATAAATTTATAGCAGCAAATAAATATATGAAAGCGGTGTATGTGGTTTTGACTCGAGGCAGCATGAAATATTTATTATAAATAAAACGGACGGTATATTTTGAGTTTCTCCCTCCTTTAGGGATAAACCGGGTTTAAACAGGAATTATTTTAACTTAGTAAAATGACTAAACGGTCTAAGTTAAAATCTGGTAAACTAAATTTACTGTCCCAATTTCCCTCGAAATATCATCTATGTTCCTTTTCCTCCTGGAAATTCTTGGGATCATAGCTATTTGGATAAATCGCGAGAATTTAATATTCACCTAATTCGAGCACACCACTTTGTTAGTAACTATCTTTGCAAGTTGAAATTTAACTGGTCAAAACGGAAAAATACGGTCGGTACATTTTAATATATTTACTCGGAAATTATTTAAAACGTGGTTTTAATACACGCATTCTGGTGAATTATTTTATCTGTTAATGCAAAAACATCGACAAGAACAACGTAGTGCTGATAACCACATGTGTACTTACTGCGGAGTCGGTTTCGGGATCTCTGCTGCACGCGTGATAGACGGTTCTAAGAATCGGTACGGAATGGGGCGAGAAATATGTTTTAATGAATCAGGGAAGGCTGAGCTACCAGACGCCACTTGCGGCAAAATCGATAATTATGTTAATTATTGCAGATTACCTTCTGATGGCTAAATTCGCTGTACATAATTTCGGATATAAAATAGAAAGCTGTTTCGCGGCGTAAACTAACTAGCATTACAGAAATCTAGCATACTCATTTTAAAGCAACTTCTCCGGTTGTAAGCGGGACACATAATGAAGGAAACTGTTATAAATTTACCTTGCATTCGGGTCATGAAAATATCACTTCATTACATGTTACAGATATTTCTTTTACCTTAATTAGAAACAAAGGAAAAAACGCTTCACTTAACATTTTTTAAATATTTAATTCTCGTTATATCATTTGGTTTCGTTGAGATTGAATGATAAAAGAAAATAAGCATTTTATTAACAATATTTAAATTAAAATTAAATTTTGAAAGATCCGATCTTAAATGCATAATATTTCACCATTCGCTGATGAACATTTTCTATCATACGGTAGTGACGTCATTTGCAGAGACAAGAAAAGTTGGCATTAACAACACACATATGTCTAAATTAGTACACCGATTGCAATAAATGGAAACACCCATGTACACATTTGGTGGACGTAAAATAAGTACGGCTTTTCATCTATTTACTTTAGACTCAATGCCACAAATAGTCCTTTGTTGTTTGTGGTTTGTAGCCCTTTACCAACCGAAATTGGCGCAGAGAAACCTTATTAATCCATGTATATTACATGGGGGAATTATACGGATTTTAGAATGTGATGATGTTACTGACAAAAAGCACATTAAAAGCCACATAATTACTAAAGTCGGCTTATATTTCCAATTTAGTTTAAGCGACAAATTGTATATACCTAAAAGCTTTATAAAAAATATGAAGAAGATAATACTAATTAATCTTATTATAGCAATGGGCTCGTTCGGCATGTTTTCTTTATTTCATAAATCGAAAGTGCAAGTATAAGATAATGGATCTGCAAAAAATCGGAATATTATTCGCACGTTTAGTATCCTAAAAACTATTACAAATCTCCACCTCGTGAAAATGGGGCATGGCTAGGCGCTATGTCACTATACGCATAGACTCGGCGATCTCAACAGACTTGATGCTCCTTAGTTGTTATAATTATAAGTGTTTCCGAAGTGTTGTTTGTTTTGCTTACTTCTTGACAGTAGGGAAGTACAATTTGGGGAAATGTCAAAAAATTACAATTTTCTCTCGCTCCTGTCGCGACTAATTTTCGATTTTGACACTGCAATTTACGATTAGGATTCATCGCCGACCTTCTCCTTTCCGTAGAGACATAGAACGAACTTCCACTCGACGTATTTATTTAGTTACCAGCGTTTGAAAATTCCATGTTTTTCGACCTTTCAGGTTAAATTTGAAATATCCGCAGCCTTATTCTTGACATGCTTCGCAATGCACGTATACGTATTGATAGGCGAGCGGTTCACCCCTAAAAAGACGCTTAGAAATGCGAGTTACCGACTAAATTTTTTTAATAAAAGGCTTCTACTTGAAACTTTTTCAGCATTGTAGAGCATATTTTTCTGACAATTTACGTATCTTTTGCATAATTTTTTAGGCGGTCCTTCAATAGTTATAAACAAAAATGTTGTATAAAAAAAGAAAACTTAATAAATCGCTCTGAAAACGTTTTCTATAATAAAAACCGACCAAAATAAATACTTTTTGTCTCTTGGCTTTTTCTCGAAAAATGCACGGTTTCCGAGATATGGCCAATTTTTCAACAAAAAAACGCGAAAATAGGCGACTTTTCGGATTTTTTTTCTCAATAATTTCTTAATGCAGAGTAATTCTGTACACGCCAAAATAAACGGCAGTTCATCTAGTACAGGTGTGATTTTTTGTGTGTGGAATTATGCTCATTAAGATTAATTAAAATTGAATTTAGAAAAGTACCATTGAAAATCAAAACAATAACAAAGCAAATAACATGGCGGCCGGGGGTTAGGGAAGCAGAAGCCGCGCATCTGCGCAGATGACGCGCACACAACCTACTCAAATCCAAATATTTTATATTTTTGATTGATTTCACATTTTCATTTATAAATATGCACCTATTTCTGATAAATCATGTGGTAAAGAAAGTCTTTTTTTATAGTAGCATCATTTTTGATATCAGCAGATTCAAGAACATTTTTTTTCACGTTGCCATTAATATCTACCATTGTTAATTTTTTGTTACCTCGCTTTTTTTTTAGTCCACAAATAAAGCACAAACTTTGCCAATCAAACGAACTTTTGGTGGATCGCAATGATTTTTTAGTGTCTGAGCTTTCTACGTGGTCAAAGCTTGTTTTTCTTTTTACAGAAACAATTTTGTCGATGTCCATAATTAGCCAGCTATGTGAGACATAAATTACTTTATTTATATTTATAAACTATTCAAATCAAATTTCAAAACAACTTACCCAACTTACATTTGGAACTGCACAGTAACAAACAATTGAACGAACACGTTTATTTTTTACTGGTTGTATTAAAATAATTTTGTAATGTTTATAAACTAATAAACATTTAAACGACTCAGAGGTAGTTTATGTATTTTTGCATGCTACATAATTTTTAAATAGTTTTTAATGTTTACTCTTACTGGAAGTACTAAAGTCGTCGTGTGTAAACTTGTTCGATTCGTGTTTAATTTGAGTAGGTCGCGTGCGCGTCATCTGTGCAGACGCGCGGCTTCTGCTTCCCTAAATTCAATTTTAATTAATTTTAAAGAGCATAATTCCACACACAAAAAATCACACCTGTAGTAGATGAACTCCCGTTTATTTTGGCGTGTGCAGAATTGCTGTGCATTCAGAAATTATTGAGAAAAAAAATTTGAAAGGTCGCCTATTTTCGCGTTTTTCTGTTGAAAAATTGGCCATGTCTCGGAAACCGTGCATTTTTCGAGAAAAAGCCAAGAGACAAAAAGTGTTTATTTTGGTCGGCTTTTATTATAGAAAATTTTCAGAGCGATTTATTAAGTTTTCTTTTTTTTACAACATTTTTGTTTATAACTATTGAAGGACCGCCTAAAAAATTATGAAAAAAATACGCAAATTGTCAGAAAAATATGCTCTACAATGCTGAAAAAGTGTCAAGTAGAAGTCTTTTATTAAAAAAATTTAGTCGGTCCATGCTGTTTTTATGGGGGTGAACCGCTCGCCTATGATGCGAACAGCATATTTGCGAACACTTTCTGTATACGGTATTCTTGACTGCATTTCGTTTATGTACACGAACGATAGCAATCACTCGTTAAAATGCACTTGGCATCATGGCAATTTTCGAAAAATACCTAACTTTACTGCGTTTGAAATGACAGATGACGTATCTTGACTGATGTAATTTGTAGTTGATTTTATTCTTTTAAGGAAAAAGAAATAACATGATAGACATTTTTTTCCCTAAGAAAATGGTTTTGGGAACGTAGCCCGTATAGCCACGACCAATTTTTTGTATTGAAGAATAGATATTCTTTTTTATTGTTTCACTAAGACTTTATTATATATTGGAGCCTCCATGCCGAAATGGCAATGCCTCTACTGACAAAAGCGCATAATTCTAGAATTCATAAATGAACTTCCAAAACTCATCACTTCTGAGAAATTTTCTAATTAATTTACGCAAAAGAATGGTCAGTGTATGTGGCAAGAACTTACTTATAAAATTAAAAGAAAAACGCCTGATTGCTACAAATTCATAGTAAAACCTTACTGTTGTGGTTACGTTCAAACCCATAGCTGTTTTCTGTGGTCTCATAAATGGTTCTACAGTTTCAATGAGAAATCTACATAATACCTTAGACATTCTAAATATTTGTACCTATGAACTCTTTTTCACTTACACTTCAAACTGATCTACATTATTAAACTTGTCGTGCCTCTGTATGAGATTTTCTGCATTTTGTAGATTTTCAATGTTCGCAATATACTGCCATTATCAACAAATATAACAATACAATAAATATTCTTAATTTATCGTAACGAATTTGAATACTTTAAAAACATACCAAATAAAATAATATTAGGCTATGTTTCATCATTCGCATATTTACCGACTGCCAAAAACCGCTCGTTGTTTAATGCGAGCACTCGAATACTTTGCGAATGGTCAAGAATGTCTAGGATGAATTTTTATTCGAATTTTAGTGAAATGCGAGTAACCTTAAAAAATGCAGCGATCCAGAAAGCCACTTTTCTTACGTCACAAATTAGCGCTCGATTTTTGCAACTATCACTAATTTCAACTCCTTATATCTCGAGAACAGAAAAAGTTAATAATACGAAATTTTAAGTGCATAATGAGAATATCGTGTACTATATGAAAAAGTATAAAAACCATATAAAAAGAATATCATGGAACAAGCCATTAAATAATTGAATGAAAAATATAAATAATTATCTAGATCTTTTCTATTTTGGTTCTACATTTTTCCAACTTGAATGACTAGTTTCATTCATTCGTATATTTGTATATATTCGTTTATACTTTGTTTTTACCAACATAATATAAGCTTGTAAATTCAGAAAATATTTAGTTGTGGCATATTTTTAGAAACACTTCAATTATTTCTCAATTATAGTCCATTTTCTACAAGATTTGACCAAAACATAATTCGCTACCACTTGTCTTGGTACACCTCGTACACGCATGTAGTACTTTATATACATAATACGATTATAAAAAATTAGGGTTGCCGCTTTCTTCTAAAATCCCCAAATAATGGGGTAATTTGTGTACTCGACGGCATTTTTAAATTACATATCGATTTTATACAGGGTGGGGCAATAGTGCGTTGGCCTTCGATATCTCGAGTTCTACGATAGCTAGAAATTTTTTAAAAAATTACAAGTAAACTAGATAAAAAAGTCTATAGCTGGAAATTATTTTGGAACATACAGGGCGAGCCAAGTCAGTACATTTTTTGAATCCTCTTTCTAGGCTCTATTCATGCCTATATTAGCATTGAATATCTCCCAACCACTTGGATGTAATGAATTTTTTTGTTGAAATAGTGCAATCTGCAGATGAATATTAAAAAAATCACCACAGTCACAATTATGGGTTTTGAGAAAAACTTATGTGAATACCAGTTACGAGACATCTATTTAATGTTTTTGAATCATTTCATTTCCTTACACTGTACAGGGTGGCCAAAAATTATTTTTCCATTAAGAACTTTTTAAATTGGAGTTTCTCAATTTTTTCAAATAGAACACCCTGTATATTTTTCAACGATGTGATGCAGAAATGAAAAACCAATATTTTTTTTAAGTACCTCCCTATGGCTAATTGCAACCAATTTCGTTTTACTGAGCAATAATTACAAAATTCAAAATAAACTTAAAAAAAGAGGTTTCTTCAAATAACTCAGTAGAAAAAATTATAACAAATGTTCCACATGTTGCCCATTTTGATTGACACACATCTCTATGCACTTTGTACTTTATTCTTTTCTACTGTTGTTGGTGTGTCTCTATATACAATTTCCTCCACGCATCCCCATAAAAAGAAATCCATTTTGTAAGAGGGTAGGTATTATTTAAGTGGCCACTAACTGAATTTAAATAATGTGGTGGAGCACCGTCTTGCTGAAACCACATCCTATTTTGAATTCCTTCAGGGAGATTTACCAATAATTATGGCAGATGGTTCTCCAAAAAATGAAAATAAACAGCTCCAGTCAATGTACAATCATAGAAATGTGGCCCTATTACATGTTCTCCAATAATTCCTCCCCAAACGTTTATAGACCATATGTGCTGGTTATCAACTTGCATAAAAAAGTGAGGATTTTCCGAAGCATAATAATGAAAATTGTGCCTATTAACAAATCCATTTTTATGAAAAGTTGCCTCATCAGTGATACATTATTGAAGAAGTTGACATCATCTGGCATTTTACCTCTGGCCCAATTACAAAATTGTAGGCGCTTTTGAAAATCGTCAGCAGATAATTCCTGGTGCATTTGAATATGATATGCATGCAACTTATTTGTTTTTAAGATTCGACCCACAGACCGTCTACTTATTCCTACTAATGAGCTCACTTCTCTTTGATTAACATGGGGATTCTCAACCGCTGCCAGCACCACAGAAAACTTATTTTCTACATTCACAACACGTTTTATTCTTTCACTTTTTTTATATTCGACGTTTCCAGTTTCCAGAAATCTATCGAGAAGGTTTTGGAAGCTGCAAACATCAGGAATCCTTCTTTCAGGATAACGTTGGTGATAAATTCTATTGGCAATTAAATAATTTCTGTCTGACTAGCCCAAGACAAACGTCATGTCTACAAGTTTCGCTTTATTGTAAAATTCCAAATATTTTAAATTCAATATAAATTGTAACTAACGACCGATAAGCGTGATAAATGCTCCGTTGTACACGACAATTTATACCAAACTGAGGTTTTATTGCTTGTCGAATAACGAAAACGGCAAAAAAATGTACAAAATCATTACAGTAAAGGACCTGTTAGATACTATTAACTCATTTCAATGGATTGGAAGAAATGATCCCACTAAATGGCCTCATTTCAAAATTTCATAAAGACGTGTGTCAATCAAAATGGGCAACACGTCGAACACCTATTATAAATATTTCTAATGAATTATTTGAGGGAACCTCTTTTTTTAAGTTTATTCTTGAATTTGACATTTATCTATAAAATGAAAATGGTTGCAATTAGCCATATGGAAGTACTTACAAAAAATTTTCGTTTTAGGAAATGAAAATGATTCAAAAACATTAATTAGATGTCTCGTAACTGGTATTCACATAAGCTTTCCTTAAAACCCATAATTGTTACTGTGATGAATAGAGCCTAGAAAGAGGCTTCAAAAAATGTACTGATATACATAGCATTCCATTTAAGAAAAGGCACTTGGTCCTTTAATTTCGTCTTAGCTCGCCCTGTATGTTCAAAAATAATTTCCAGTTATAGTCGAGATATCGAGGTCCGAAGTACTATAGGAAAAAATTAAATATGAGCAAGTTTTACGAAAAAAAGGTTCTAAGTATTTTTTGCGGGTGCCACAATTTTCGAATGAATAATTCAAAAGCATTGTGAGTTCATCACGATGTAATAGGGAACGGACGGAGCAGTACATTCAGCCGTTGGCTTGTGAAACTGCGTGCTATTGGAACTACATCAACATGTCAATGTCGATACGATCCAGCTCTTAGACAACGCAGGGATATTAAGAAGACTCAAGAGGACCAAGCCTTTTGAGTTAGTGTAATGAATACCTAAAGCAGAGTAATGTACGTGATTATGTATTATGTATACGTCAGTTTATTGTACCTAACTTACTAAAAATCTAAGGATACTATTGAGTAAGACCTTAGTTTTAAAGTGGTAAATTACATTAGAATTAAGTTAATTGGTCTTTAATTGACTAGATTGTAATTACAACAAATGCCCTTTGAGGGTGTTTCAAATAAAGAAAAATGTATAAATATAAAAAATGAAAATTGTTATTATTCTGTATTTCAATTTTGCCAATTCCTATTCCATTATTTCACTGTGCATTGCAATGCCTTACCTATTATATACCTACATCTAATTTTGTGTTCGAATTTAACTCTAGAGAAGAAAATATTATTAAAAAAATAACAATTTCATGATGATAAAACTAACAACAAAAAATAGAATGTGACCTTTTTCAATTTTGTAACGTGAGAAATTTCAATGGCCGGCGCATTCGCCAAAAATGCAAATAGTATCATTTCGTGTTTTTACAGCTTCCATTGACATAATTTAAAATTCACATGAAACCATCACAACGCAAATATTCCGAAGATACCTTAAAATCTAGGTCAAGATAGCGAGCGGTCTATGTTCTTACACCGTCATATTTATACTGTAGATGCCACTCAATCTGAAATTATTTATTTTCGCAATTCCCTTGTCCTTTTAATGCATCTCTTAATTGATTTATTTAATTAATTCTAGCACAGCCCTGTCACACGAAATCCATTAGAACGCTAAACACACCCACGCAAAATTGATCCTAAAATATCCCTGAAAATAAATTTTGGTAGGTAATTTATATATTTTTCAGGACAATACTGATAGAAGTTTAAGTAACCACCTGTCGATACCAATAAGCGATTCGGAATCCCTCAAAAACGGGAAGCTCGACGACCGTCTGGACTCCTTTACTCACAGCCTTAATATGGATAAATCAATGTTTGTTTTAGATGAAGATACTTACTCTGCCGTGCATAAAGGTAAAATAAAAAAGGTACTCATATTTATTATATAAGTATACAGATCATTTTCAGCTGATTTTGCGACAGTGTTTAAAAGAGGGTTAATGTATAAAGGCATATATTGGCCGTGTCTGACAAACAGCTTTCACTGTAAACACTTGGAACTGGCTTATCTGAGATACTCCCATCGACAGAGACAGAAGGCTTTGATAATTGTTAATATCGTCGATCTTCTACTAAAGGTAATATTTTTTATATGTTGCGACAATTTAATTAACAATAATTATCTCTGTCTTGTATACTATCCTGAAAAATTCGCTATTAAAAAATCTGTTGGTATTATGATAAATATAAGGTGTTCTGAAAGTACAAAGACCCATTTATAGCTTCCTGAGATCGAACAAAACTCGTTAAATCAAACATATCATGTAGTTCGCGAGCTAGAAGTTATTTTTATGTTAAATCGTTGTGCTATGCGTAGAATTTAAAAAACAATGGGTCACGTGTTCAGAAATTGTGCTTTTTTTTGCTGCCACTGTCGCTGTGATACACCTCCGATTTTGTGTAATATAATTTTGTGTTATATTTTTTATGTTTTGAAGTGCGATACAACCATTAGAAATACAGTCCAGTGTTTGACGGTTTTTCGCTCAGAATTCTTTCGGAGAAAACCGATTTATGTGCAATTTGGATACTAAGTAGGGACTGGCTTAAGAAACAAAAGTTATATAGTGCCGATGTGCGCTTTTACCCTGGGGGGTGGGGGGTGGATGGCAACCCTTCTCGGGGGGTGGAAAGTAGTACACTCCAAATAACCACAGAAATCAATAGGGGGATGAATTCTAAGCAAAAAATGTTCTATGAAGTTTTTTCGATAAATCAATATATTTGGAGTTTCGCGACTGAAAATGTTGATTATTTGCATGTTTTAGAACGATTTTTCACAACTCGAAAGCCTTACGTTTTATTAAAAAAAATCATCAGGAGCAAAAATGAAGCCTGTAAGATAACAAATCGATTTTTAAAATTTCTGTAAATAAAATACGAACCGAGTTGTGACTAGTTGAAGGTGACTGTTCGCCGAAAACTGAATTCGAACATTTCAACGTCAAATGAAGGAAAAAGGACGAATTTTTGAAGGAAAAGTTGTTAGATCTTTTTTAAAGTATTTGAAAAGACCTATAAAATGAGCAGTAAATGCCGTTAGTAACTTACGGAGTTATGATCAAAACAAAATCGTTGTCTCGTTTTTTTTCGGAGGAAAAATCACCAATGAATCCAATGGCTTAACTTCCTTAATTTTTAAGATACCTAATCGCTCCAAAAACCGTATTGCAGGGAATTTCAAGGGCTTGTTGAGATTTTTGAGTTTAAAGGGCTCGGGGAAGGTGGTTCTCGCACTCTAATGCGAACCTAGAACGGTGAATTCTCAATTCATTTTCATCCCAAAGAAATAGAAAAATGTTTTGCAAGAGAAAACCTAAGTTTTTGGTACTCTTGCATTCTTTACGTATCCTCTTTAGTTTTTGAGTTATTGTGAAAAGATTTTTTTTTAATTTCAAATATTTACAAATTGAATGACACTCGGAATGACACTTTCTTTAAAATATATGCATTCTAAACCGCTCAAACCTCTAGAACATACTGTCAGTACAGGGTGGTCCATCTAAGCGGAAACTTTGACATAGTGGCTTTACAATTGTATGTAGTAGGAAAAAAATTTGAATGCTGAAAAGATGGTATTTTTTCCTGGAATTCCAAATCTGAGGTCAAAAGAACAATAGAACATCAAATATGTTTCGAAAAAATAAAGCACCTTGTATATTTATACTGGACATGAAATGTTGTGATGTTATCAATGATAATAAGTATTCAAATTCAATATTTGGATTCCAATTGGTCGCAAAATCGCAATGTATTTCGTATTTTCTGATCAACCCTGCATAATTTAAAAAAATCAGATTTAGATTTTTTTCCGATTTCAACGATACTAATTTGATATACTTGCTACAGATAGTTCCTGAGATATTCGAGAAAACAGTATACAAAATTTTATTAACAACTAAATTAGGAGAGATAGTCGTAGGTTATGAGAAGCATTGGTGTTGAAGCATTTCTACTACTCTATGAACAGTATGCACCAAGTTGGCTTTGGAAATTAAACATAAATATCAATTATTATTCTAACATTTTTAATGCAAATATGAGATTCAAGAAAAACAACTGTTGCGATATGTTGGAAACATTTATAGAATACTGAAAGCGGTGTAGCGTTGCTGTCAAAACGTATCATCAGAATTATCCCTAGAGAAGAGTTAAAAAGTAAATCTTATTCCATGAAACTCTACAGACGATTTAGAACTAGTGGTTCTGTAAATATTCCAAAAAGAAGAATTCACAACAGAATTGTTAATAATGAGAGAGTAATAAATTATTTTGAAAATCATAAAAAAAACTCGCAACGTGATGGGGTCAGAAACCTTAATTTATCAAAATCTACAATTCAACGCAGGTTAAAGAAAAATGGCATAAAGGCGTATAGCATGAAACCTGTTCATAAATTATATAAAGCAGATCACGAAAAGAAATTGATGTTCTGTAGATGTATATTGGCAGGGTATGAATTTGATTCTGATTATCTTAAAAAAATTGTATGGATCGATGAAGCTAACTTCACCACTTGTGGCATGTATAACCACAAAAATAACCATGTTTATGCCAGACAAAATCCACATGAATTCGAAGAAATTTCTAGATCTAGTCGAACGTCTGTAGGAGTTTGGTGTAGAATTCTTAAGAATAAGGTAATAGGTCCTATTTTTTATAACGAAGCCTTGAATGGAGCTCGATATATGAATTGGTTGCAGAATGAAATAGAGATACATCTAGAAGACATTCCATTAAATGGTTATATGAATATTATATGGCAACAAGACGGTGCTACAGTTCACAATACCCTTGACGGGGCTCCTCGATAAACGATATGACACTTGGATTGGCAAAAATGGCACCATTGCCTGGCCGCCCAGATGTCCATACCTGACGCTCCAGGATTTTTTTCTATGGGGATGTCTCAAAAACGGGGTCTACAAAAATCAGTCCAGGGACATTGATAAAATAAAACAAAAAATAAGGAAGGAAATTAATTTGTTCAATACAAGGCCGGAGATATTTTCTAGATTGCAAAGAAATATAAGAAAAAGATACCGAATGTGTATTATTTTCAAATGCTTTAACATCAATGTTTCTATTAGCCTATTACTATCTCTTGTAATTTAATTGTTAATAATATTTTGTATACTCGAATATCTCAGGAACTATCTGTATCAAGTATGTCAAATACTGTATCACTGAAATCAGAAAAAAATATCTAAATCTGATTTTTTTAAATTTATATAGGGTTGATCAGAAAATACGAAATATATTGCGATTTTGCAACCAACTGGAACCCAAATATTGAATTTGAATAATTATTATCATTGATAACATCACAACATTTCATTTTCATTAGAAACATACACGGTTTTTTTTCGAAACATATTTTTCGCGAATATTTTCACCATTTGATGTTCTATTGTTTTTTGACCTCAGATTCGGAATGCCAGGAAAAAATACCATCTTTTCAGCATTCAATTTATTTCCTGCTGCAACCGTAAAGCCGCTATGTCAATGTGTCCGCTTAGATGGACCACCCTGTACAAATACATTGTAAATGAATTACGTTCAACTTCAATTCTTGCGGTTAAACCATAGATTTCATTGCAGATTTTTCCTCCGAAAGAACGAGACAATTTTGTTTTCGTCATAACTCCGTAACTTTTCATGCTAACGACTTTTACTAAAGTTCATTTTAAACGTCTTTTCAAGTGCTTTAAAAAGACCTGACAATTTTCCTCCAAGAATTCGTCGTTTTTTCCTTTATTTGACGTTGAAAGGTTTGAATTCAGTTTTCACCTTCAACGAGCCCTAACTCGGTTCGTATTGCATCTATAGAATTAAAATAAGAGCAATCGATTTGTTATTTTATAAGCTTCATTTTTCACTCTTGGTGGCTCTTTTAATAAAACGTAAGGTTTTCGAATTATTCGTGAAAAATCGCTGTAAAACATGCATTTTTTAGATGAAACTCAACATTTTCAATCATGAATAACTCGAAAACTATTGATTTTGAGAAATTTGACTGTATCTGCTCCGGTACATAAAGGGGTATCATTTATATTAAAATTTAACTGCATAACTATTATGAAATCTTAAGACCTGGGTTTTTTCGATATTAAAATATAACACATTTTGGGAAAACCATTCACTTAGTTTATTAAGTAAGCTATTTCCTTCGAGTTCTTACCTTTCATCTGTTTTTTTGAAACAATTAAAGGGGTGTCATCAGCATATATCGTAAAGTGAGTATTAGATCATATGGAATATAATTCATTTACATATAGTAAAAATAGCACAGGACCCAAGACAGAGCCTTGTGGAACTCCTAATGTCAAATAATACCATTCAGAAGAAACCATATCAAGACAAGATGTTTGCTTTTATACTTAATACTAACATACTGTTTCCCATCCTCAAGAAAAGTTTTCACCCAATTTAATGTTAATCCTCGAATCCCATAATTATTAAGTTTGGCCATTCATTTCTTACTGTCCAAATTTCACGTGAATCGGTGTTATTTGAAAGAATTCTGAGGTAATAACCTATTTTTACCGTCAAACACCGGACTAGTATGCTAAAACTGATAGAAGTGCAAATTTTACATAACCCCTTGAAAAAAAATTCTGTTAGTACTGAACCCTCAGGTTCTACAGTTTGACAAACATACAAGAATGCATTGAGTCTTATTTTTCCCTCTATTTCTTTTTTTTGTTTCAAGTAATATAAAATAGCTGGAACCTCCATGTACGTAATACGAGAGAGCGTTTGCCACTTCTCTTCTGATTTTATAGAACAAATTATTCGTGATAGTGCACTCTATAATACATTTCAATGATTGCTTGAAGCTCAAAGATTCCGCATGATTTATAATAAATTCAAACATGATAATTTGATGGTTCAACATACTAACAATAGGTTCAACCATGTTGCCTTGGATCAACCTTTTAAGCAACAGGTATTCAAAAGAAAAATTCTGCTCGAAGGGCTAAACCTATCATGCCTTAAGGAGGTTGAGGCGTTAGACGAAAATAATGAAAAAAATCTAAAACAAGATTTTTTTAATAGATTTATATATGACAATTTTCTGTAAAAAATCCAAAGTCATTAGGAAACTCATAAGGTTAAAAAATTTTAAACACTTTTATATGTAGTCTTATGGAAAATATATCAACCCAGCATGCAAACGGTACATTTTAATTTATAGCAAATAACCAAATAATGTCAGCAGTTGTACTAACTAACTATGTAAAGCATTAATGTCTTACGCATATTTTAATACTGTTTCCAATTTAATTAGGAGACTTTTAATAAATTTAAAAAATAATTAAACGTTTGTAAACTGTAAAATTTCTCTTTTCGATAATGATTTTTAACTGATTTTTCAATTATTTAATGATTTAATTTTAATTTTTACCGCTTCTTATTTTTGTTTTAAATTATTTACTAAAACAAATTTGTAAAATACACAGATATTTACATAATTTTTTTTTATAAGTTTAGACAAAACATCCAAAAGTTAGTTCATTAAGTAAAATAATTAAATCTACTTAAATAATTAATTAACAATAAAAAATTATTTATTTATGCCTTTATGACAATAATTATTGGTATCATCACTTATAACCTTTTTTTCCAATTCTTTGGGACTTCCTGCTACATGTATTTTTTTCTTTTTAAGCGGTGCTCGGGGAATCTACAAAATATCACAATTAACCAGTATGTTAATGGTAAATAACCTCTACTCCTATGACTTTTACGTCAAAGGATCAGTTAAAGGTTGCTCTCTTTAAATAACACTTTGACACTTTGGAAATCTATTCTGTTTCCTTTTTCAAGGCTTTGTTATTAAATCTTTTTTGCTGTGTATGATAAATACATGTATTTATCATACACAGCAAAAAAGATTTTTTTAAAAAGCCTTGAAAAAGGAAACAGATTTGATTTCCAAAACGTCGGCGAAATATTTCATTTCAAGTTTTTATACTTATTTTTGTTATTTATTTTAAAAAAGCAACCCCTAAGTGATCCTTTGACGTAAAAGCCGCAGGCGTAGAGGTTATTTACCAGTAACATACTGGTTAATTGTGATATTTTGTAGATTCCCCGAACACCGCTTAAAAAAAAAAAAGAATACATGTGGCAAGAAGTCCCAAGGAATTGGAAAAAAAATTATATAAAATAATGCCACAAATAACAAATAGACAATATTTATAACCTTTTGTAATAATTTATTATGAAAAAGTTCCGATTTAGATTTCGGCTTACTTTTGGTAACCTCCTTAAGTATTTTTGTGTGCTGAAACCGAATAGTCAATTAAAAAATTTTCATGCCTCACAGATTTCGAGTAAATCCCGGTTTTTGTTGTCAAAAACCGTATTTTGGCAATAAGAACCGGGTTTTACTCGAAATCTACGAGGCAGAAATTTTTTTTAATTGAAAATTCTGTTTCAGTGCACAAAAATACTTCAGGCATGATATAGGTTTAATCCTTGAAGCCGAAAATTTTTATAGCTTACACACGCAACAGTACTACAAAAATCGTGAGAGACTAGAAAACATATTGATAGTCTTTATATTCTTCTTTCTGGTATTTTCTACAAGACAGTACTTCTAAAAGTAATGCCCATGGAATCTGCAAGATAACCAGTATATTATCGGAAAATAACCTCTACCCCTGTGATTTTACGTCAAAGGAATAGTTAGACGGTGTTTTTGACAACTGATATGAATAATTAAAAAAATTAAAAATAATGTGTTATTTTGAGGTTTCGTAAACCTATTCTGTTTCCCTAAATTGACGGGCGGGAATTTTAGAACACCTTATATACATTTACTAACAAGTAGCTCACCAAATTAGCATACTAATCTTTGTTGTTGTTGTAGATAGCTCTAATAATAGTTTGGGCTTTGCACACTACTCAAGTAAAGATAGACTTACAATCAAATGCGGATACAATTATTTGGTCTGTTTGCTGTATGTCCATTAACATAGCTGTTTGTGTTTTGGGATGGTGGCGCTGTTTCGCAAATAATTATTTACACTGGGCTGCTGTTTGCACGTGGCTGTTACTAACTACACAGAGTAAGTTTGCAACTAATTTATTATATGTAGTTCATTAGGTACGTTAATATGTATTGCAATCATCAGTTTGAAGATGTTTGTATCACATATGAATATTTAAAGTTTTCACAGAACGTTGTTAAAAGAAATAATGACAGATAAGAAAGTAATTCCCTTATGTGAAAATACATATACCGGGTGTCATGGATCATGGTATACCCTTTTCTTCTTTAGTTTTGAAGATAATTGATTGAAATTTAGGATATACTACATACATAATAAGCGGCACTTTTTGAAAGACAATTGATTTTCTTTATCTTTTCCGGTTTCGCAGGAAGTGACACTAATTTTCGATTTTTAAATGGAAGACTATATATTATTTCATTCTGCATAATTTTTCTGAATCCAACTATGCCAAATAAGTGACATTTCAAACATCAATTTTTTTTATAATATAAATTTTAGTTTTCCATTTAAGTGTGCCATGACGGTTCCAATTTATTCTAAATGACCCGTGTAATGCTACAAAAATCTAAATCCCGTTAAAAACACTAAATTACGTGATTTATAAGCAAATAAAATTCACCAAAATTGTTTTTGGGGCAAAACTCAATTCTTTCAAATGGAACCATATCGGTACCGTGGTACCATTTATTGGTACTGTTAATAAGGAATTCATTCCTATGTCGTATGTACGATAAATACAACCAAAGTTACAGCTAAAAGAAAATAAGAAAGTACAATTTTGTTCTAATTAAATGTTAAGAACTAAGGTGGCTTTGAAAACAATGAAATATTTAGCTTGTCAAACATTTGTTGGTTTAACGGTGTTTTTATTGTGTCTTTAAAAATTGTTTAAAATTCTTGTTAATTGTGTTCAAAATGCCGCAAATTTATACAAGAGATGAAAAAATGGACATATTAATTATTTATGGGAAAGTAAAAAAATGCCATTGCATCTATGGACCTTTATGGGCGACGATATCCTGCTAGACAATGTCCTGCGAAAAATTATTTTAAGCATGTTGAAAACCAAATGACCCCGAAGAAAACTTCATTATTGACGAAGGAACGGAAATTAATGTTTTGGCTCGAATGGAAGTTGATAAAACTGTTTCTTTAAGGCGAGTTGGGTTTAAATTGAACATCAGTCACCAAGCAGTAAGCCGAATTTTGCACAAATACCACTATAAATGTTTTAAATGCCAAATGCACCAGAATTTGTACGAAAGTTATTACGAACGTAAGATGGAATATTGCAATTGGATTTTGTGTAATAACGTGAAGCCAATCAATAATTTTTTTGGGACTGATTTAATTTTCGGACGAGTCAAGGTTACAAATTTGGAATTATTTAACCGAGAAAATACAAAATACTGGTCATAAGAAAATCAAAATTTATTACTGGAGGGTAACTTTCAAGTGCGGTTCGGTTTCAATGTTCGGCTTGGAATAATCGGTAGTAGAATCATTGGTCCAATAATATTTGAAGGACCTCTAATTGATGTCAGATACTTGAGATTCCTGGAAAATGAGATTGAGGACATTTTAGATGGGATACCTTTAGATTTAGGACAGGGAATATATTTCCAAGACGATGGCGCTCCTCACCATAATTCAAGTATAATAATTGATTACCTTCAACGAAGAATCAGAGAAAATGCAATTTCGACGAATGATTCTGTGATGTGGCCTCGAAGGTCACCTGATTTAACGCCCCTTGATTTCTTTGTTTGGGGTCATTTAAGAAATATTGTCTATGCAACCGCCGTTACAACCCGTGAAGACCTGGAGTAAGACGAGCAATTAATAGTAGTTGTTCGAGAAACAGCTATGTGAGTTCAGAAGTGCATTGACGTTAATGTACAGCATTTTAAACAACTGTTGTAATGTTTTGTGTTAAATTTTTGTATTTCAAAACCACCTTATGTATAACAAGGTAATTAGAATAAAATTGTATTATCTTGTTTTCTTTTAGCTGTAATTTTGTATGTATTTATCGCACATTTTAATACGACATATGAAAAAATTCCTTATTAATAGTACTAATAAATGGTTCCATTTGGAAAAATTGAGTTTTGCCCCAAAAACAATTTCGGTGAATTTTATTTGCACATAAATCACGTAATTTAGTGTTTTTAACAGGTTTAGATTTCTGTAGCATTACACGGGTCATTTAGAATAAATCGGACCCGTCACGGCACACTTAAATGGAAAATTAAAATTAAATTATAAAAAAAATTGATGTTTGAAATGTCACTTATTTGGCATCGTTGGATCCAGAAAATTATGCAGAATTCAAAAATGCAATAACATATAGGGTGTTCCATTTAAAAATCGAAAGTTAGTGTCACTCTCGGCGAAACCGGAAGTGAAAAAAAATCAATTGTATATCAAAAAGTGCCGCTTATTATGTATGTAGTATATCCTAAATTTCAATCAATTATCTTCAAAACTAAAGGAGAAAAGGGGGTATACCATGATCCTGTTACACCCGGTATGTTATTTAAATATCTAAAAATTAGGTACGGATATGAATTTTAAATTGCATATAATTTTGCAAAACTTGCCGAATTTCGATCGCAATTTCAGAAGTTTATGAGAAAGAAAGCACAAAAAGTAATAATATAAGAACATATCTCGTATACATGGTGTTCCTCCAACAACATCATAAAGTTCTGGATGGGAATATGGAAACACCCTGTCACACTTTATACTGAAAACAAAGCAATTTGTAAGCAACATGTTAAATGTTAAATATTTTTTTATTTTTATTGACTCTCTTATCTTCAGTACCTACTACATTTAATAACGTTATAGTTTTACGGTATTTCTAGAAACACACATGCTTTTTTAAGTTCCTTATAATTCCTCTCGCTTACACACCCTCGTATCTTCAGTTTATTTCAGATCAACTTCTCATTCTTGTGAGTTACTTAATCAACAAAATTGATTACTTTGCAAAAAAAATACTTCGTCCATCATGGACTAAG
Source organism: Stenurella melanura (assembly GCA_963583905.1). Classification (NCBI taxonomy): domain Eukaryota; kingdom Metazoa; phylum Arthropoda; class Insecta; order Coleoptera; family Cerambycidae; genus Stenurella; species Stenurella melanura. Next base: position 135,294,731 of record OY757311.1, read on the forward strand.
AACGGTTGAAAAATACGAACATTTAAAAAACATGGTAAACTTTCATCGAAAATGTCATTAAGAAAAAATTTTCAGAATTGTAAACTTGGCCTGTACAACGTATGCGAGTGCACAATTATTTAAACGAAATTTTCCCAAGCAGATGGATTGGTAGACGTGGATCAATAGAATGGCCGGCTATATCTCCGGACCTAACCCCATCGGATTATTTTTTATGGAGTTACCTTAAATCCAAAGTTTATTTTAAAAGACCGAACAATGCTGACTACTAAAAAGACAGAATTAGTTAAGAAATTGGAAGAATTTCAGTTTCGGCTTGGACATTGTCAAGAAGCAAATGGCATGCAATTTGAACATTTAATTTAATTATTTATTACTATATTACTATGTGTATTAATTATTGTTTTATTATGTTATTATAAGTAGTGAAGATTTTTTCTCAATAATTTCATTGTGCAAAATGCATAGAATTTAACATACCTTATGTAGAAAAATGTGCTCTTTCAAGCGACATTTATAAAAAAAGGTGGTTGTCATTTAAAAAAACTGCCAATGTCATAATTTAAAAAAAAAGTATTTTTTTACATAAGCAAATTGAGAAATGCATTTAACATTCGACGTGCCTAAGAGAATGTTTCTCACTTGCTTTGTAACGATTTTATGGAATTTATTTCCACCTTTACGTGCTCGCTGTATAATGATTTTAACAGCACAATTAACGGTTTCATAACTAAGAAAAAAAATTAACTCTTCGACAAATATATATCCTGGACAGAAAAATAGAACATTTCAAATACACCTCTCTTACGTGTACTTCTAGCCAATGATAAAAATTCTCCCTCATATCAGTGTAAAAATGGCTTTTAAACTTTCTTAAAAATTATGTTGTTCACTGCTAAGGATAAATCGCAAACATTTTAAAAATCGGAACTTTATAAACTGAAATGCTAATAACAGCTACTATCTAGGCCACACAGGAAGAAATATTGAAACCCGATTTAAGAAATATTTTTCATTATTTCAACATAACAAAACTTTGCTAATCATTTTTTGCAAACTGGACAAGATTTCCCATATAGGTATTGAATTATATATGGCTTAAAATGGTCATAAACTGAATTCCCTAGAAGCAATAAAATATATAAACATCAATATAAACCTCTTAATGACTAATTAGAATTACAGTTTTCTCCGTTATTTGTCCTGCTATATCAGGTAAAATATTTAGATATTTACGCATTGTAATTGCAGTTTATTGCATCTATTGTCAATTGTATATTGTATACTACAGCAACCAGTAAGTTAGTAAAAGAAACTAAAACATTTGTTTAAATATACTTGGCAATAATTCAATACTATTTCCTTCTCATATGAAAAATACTGTTTATTTATTTGGACGTCGATAATCTAAACATTCTTGGAGCCATGAAATTGAACAACACTACAAGATACACATAGATGGTTTTATTAATGAAAACAAGTAACGATTCTATTATACTTGTTTAAAAGTGAATTATTTATTATTTGATTGCTTATAGTAATGAAACATATTCTTTTTAGGATTTTGCAAACAGCGAAAAGAAAAACTATCTATGAGAACTAAAAGAAAAACTATATGTAAAAATATTAATGAAATCTTTGCATTCTTTCGATAACCTGACTTCTGGTTATGCTAACAAGTAAAAAATCCTTATTTGCCATTCTCATTATAACACTGGCATCCAACTCATTTTTAACTAAATTTACTTATCGTAGGGGATCATGTAGATACTAGTTTAATCTGCCTAGTCGTAAGGGACTATGTTGGATGCTAGTGGTATAATGAGAATGGCAAATAAGAATTTTTACTTATTAGCATAACCAGAAGTCAGGTTATCGAAAGAATGCAAAGATTTCATTAATATTTTTACATACAGTTTTTCTTTTAGTTCTCAGATAGTTTTTCTTTCCGCTGTTAGCAAAATTCTATAAAGAACATGTTTCATTCTATTATACGTTTTAATATTTTAATCCAAAAATATGCTGGTTGTAGCTTGCTACTATCGAAGTTTATTAGTAGAAGGATTTTCAACATGATCCATGTCAGAATCAGTTAGTTAAAGCCCGTCGCTAAATAAATATTTTCCTGGCAAATGGATCGGAATCTATATGGGTTAATGACCTGTAAGTTCGCCGAACTAAATCCCCATGAAAGTATACGATTTATGCAGCTTATCTTAACTTCTGCCCCTTTAAAAAAATATTTGACAAATGGCTTGGAACTAATTCTGTGGAAGCAATCTTATTAAATGTTAAATACTCTCCATAATACTCTCAGTCTGAAGCATTTAATAATCGAGTGGCTAACCTTACAGTTATGTTGAGATATTTATTTATAAAGCCGAATATTTATTATTTAATCATAATCAACCATATTTTTTTAAACATTAAGGTTTAGTATAAACGTACTATTCCACAGAAATTAGATTTGTCACACATTTTAATTCATATTTTTAGCATTTTATTACGGCAATTATGTTAATGTTGATATTGCCATCTTGTCATGTCTTTGATTTCTTTTTTTTACATAAGATGTCTTATAGGATATATGATCTCAATTGGGACAGCATAAAAACGTAAAGTCGGCATCTCCTTTATGGGATATAAGCGGCGGTGGTAGAAATGTAGAAATGCTTTAAATACTAAATAATTATTTTTTAATTGTTAAAGAAAGGGATTTCTATAATACCTTTATTCAATAGAAGTGGTTAATGAAAAAATATGTTTATCACATTTGATAAGTCACATACTACATCTATTGTCTAGTGACCTACCTCCCGTTCTATCTTCTAGAGGCAAAGTGATGTAATCTTAGGCGGGAGTTGCATAGATGATATATAATCCTTCCGAAGGGGCGTAAAGCGGCGACTGTCTTGTTTATTAAATGTTAGCCATGATACTATGAACTTTGCAATATCATGATGTTAGGCAAGTAGAAAATTTCTACTATTATATAGAGGAAATACTCAGCAAAATTTTAAAGGGGGAACTCGTTTCGTGGCATCGGTAATTGGTCTCTACAGCGGAAACAGGTTGACGTAAAATAAATAAATTTAAAAAAGCTTTGTCTATGAACTTTAAATAAACAATAATTCATTCGTCACTATCCGAGTTATCAGAACTTGAATCGGTATTTACATTAAGGTGGCCATTCCCTAGAAAGAGACATCTGATAGGGAAATATTTATTATTTTTAGCCATAACTTTCTTCTCTTAGTCCGTATATTTAAAAAAAAAACTATAATAGTACCTAAGTAGAACCATAACAAGACTATTACTATGAATTTTCACTCAATAATTTCAGTGATTTGCAAAATAGCTAGATTTAAATTTAAAAATTATGTTAATCTTCCTATTTCGTAATTTTAAATCTACCTATTTTGCAAACCATTGAAATCATTGAGTGAAAATTTATAGTAATAGTCTTGTTTTGGTTCTACTTAGGTACTATTATAGTTTTTTTTTTAAATATACGTACTAAGAAAAAAAAGTTGTGGGCAAAAATAATAAATATTTCCCTATCGGTTGTCTCTTTCTAGGGAATGGGCACCTTAATAATAATTGGATCAATAGGTGGTAATATAGAATATTCATTTTATTTTTTTATCACATGAGATACACACTTCTTCCATATATCGTTTTTGCCTATTTCGTCTACTATTATCTTTATATCCTTTAAGACAGACTCACTTAATTGTGGGGATTGATTATATTGACGTAGTTTTGTTTTTACATCAACTCACACCATTTGAATGGGGTTGAAAACGCAATAATATGGAGGCAGACGTAAAGTAAATTTTTTCAAGGGCATATTCCGTTTTAAAATTTTGCTCTCCAATCATTTCTAATGAAGTCCTTTTTGGTTTTTTTTTCTAGTATTTCCAAGCCTCTTGCTTTCATAAATTCAATGATATCGCTTTTTCTTATGTTGGTGTTCGGAATTTTTTTGTTTTGCCACGAATGGTCATACCATTGTCCACAACAATTACAGAATTTTGTGGGATATTTGGTAACAGCTGTTCCTTTGCCCACTCTTCATATAATTCGGCTGTCATATTCTCGTGGTAGTCGGCAGAGGATTGCTTCATATTTTTAGCAGACAACAACAACGCATTTGGAATAAAACCGTTTTTACTTCCAGCATGTAGAATTATAATTCTTTTTCTCCTAGAACATGGAGCACTTAAATTACACTTTTTGGTGTTATCTACCCAACCATATCGAACTACATCATGAGTGTCAAACCACGTTTCATCAAGATAAATTATGTCCCTATTTGCATCTTTTATTTTACGCAGGTACTCGTGTCGATGATCGACGATGCGTGCTGATACCGTAACCACCATTCATTTGTCCAATTTTTTGTACATAAAACCGCAATCGAGCAAAACGTTTCGCAAAGTATCTAATGGTTTATAGTTATAATCTGGATAGTCTCGTAACTTAGCCCTAATCATTTCTAATGTGGGCAGCTTCTGTTCATTGTAAAAGTCATACACAAATCGACGAATGACATCTTTGGACGCGTTATCAAGTTTTTTAAGTTTTTGTCCAATTATTTTCCGTTTAATAGAATGATCAACTTCACCCCCGGCTCTAATAATTCTATAAATTGTAGTATGGCTAAATTTGGTTAATTCCCAAATCCTCTTCACAATTTGATTATATGAAGAATCAATATTTTCGCCTTTTAAACACGAGTAAATATTCCCTTTGAGTTTGAACGTGTTTGAAGTCTTTATTTTTCAAATTCCGCTTGTATAGGCTCTGTATCAAAATCGACCGTTTCGTTGTCACTACTATCGAAAGGCCTCCAAAATGACATTTTAAACAATTAATTGCAAAAAATCACTCAAACACAGTAATAAAACTAATAATTTGTTCAAATATTCACTAGAATTAAATAATTTATAACGCTGCCTGGCTGTACTGCACTGCCTCGTACAGATCATACGATACAAATAGTTCATACGTATTTTTTGTTTCATTTATTATGGCATGAAAGAACTCTGAACAAGGTTGGTGTTAACAAATCAAATTCGCTAAGCATCTAACCCCACCTATATTTCTATGTGACAGACGGATCAAGTCCGCGTGGACTGTAGACGAGGAGTGGTGAATATAAATCTGTAAAATTGTGTGCTCTCTCATTCAATGTGAAGCGATATATTGACAATGCCCCGTAAGATCCTCTAGTCCCGTGCTGTTCCAATTTACTTCATAAATACTATAACTTGATACCGTACTTTTTTAAACATAAACCTAAAATAAAACTTTGGCACAATATTAATTTTTGAAATGAAAGTATCTAGGATCTTTTCAAATAGTGAAAAATTCTAATGAAGATGTGTAATAATAATGGCAATATGTTGAGTCATCTCCAATGCTTTACGTCTATATTAGTTCAATTTTTGAAAGGGCTCATACATTCTACGTATTATACAAAACATGCCAGAATATAAAATATTCTTCAGTTTATGAAGGTATTAATCTAGATCCATAAATGAAGTAAAACTTTTTTCAGAATTGCTAGCGACTTCTCATAGTTACAATAAAATATTCTCATAAAGCTAAAAACTTTTTTATAGTTGACGAGTCATAAACTGAACATCATGTAGGAATATACATTATTCATATATTTTTTTTCTTTTATATCGAGTCTTATATATGGCATCTGTCTTTATAATGAAGTGTAAGATGAGTGAGTAGTCATGTTACTTGATGCTCTTTGTACCACTGTTTCTAAATTTCTACCACAATATATGTTGACGTGGAGTGACGTAGCATATCACCAAAATTAATTGTTTAAAATTAATATGTATACAGGGTGGGGCAATAGTTTCTTGATTCATGTGTGCATTGTACAATTGTACATATAAAAATAATTTAGTACCTTTTATTTGAAATCATTGCATTTGCATATGTTTTACTTATGTCTATACTACCAATTCAATTTAAAAAATACTTATACAAGACGTTTTTAGCAAATTGGAGGATGTTATTAAACTGAAGAAAAAATTTCCTTCTAAATAAATGAACATTACAGGATTACCGAGGAAAATTTTTAGCTAAAATTTGCTTATTAGGAAGATCTCTCTATATTTTGACGTAGAGCTCTCCGCTACAAAATAATCTGTAAAGTATGTGGGAGTCCACAGACCCACAACAAGCAAACTAGAATATACACAAAGTCTATTGCCTGCCTAGGAGTCTGTACCCTCTGATGGTAAAGAATACTACACTAAAGAGACTAAATAAAAAATTATTAGACTGCTGTCGTGAAACCGGTCGTAATATTCGCGGCGCCAATATGGCGCAGTGCGTCGGCCACAACATTTAAAAAACTATCTATTCTAGAACGAAAATGGTTCCGACTCATTTCAAATTCAAACAGATTCACCTCCCTCAGAAAGTTACACGCTCGTTGTCACGACGTTGTTCCACTAGCCGATTACCTGAAGGATATTTCTCAAAAATGTCATATCAACATAAACTTGGTGATAGTCTGCTAACAAATAACATCGCAGGAATGATAATAAAGTCAAAACTGAATATAAACTATATAGGCACATACGCACAAAAAAACAAATGAATCAGTAGTTAAATTATGTTTATATTCTTATCAGATATTATCTTCTTTTTAAAGCTTCTTTAAAGGATGGAACAGATTTGGTTGTTATTCTTGGAGGAAAATTATTACATATCTTTGTAATTTGATATGAAAATGACCATTTGTAAAGTTAATTACGATGGACAGTTAATCTACCTCTAAATCTAATATTAAGGTTATGAACATCAGTGCTAAATGTGAGCTTCTTGTATAAATATTGTGGAGCTTTATTATTTATGATTTTGTGAAACAAGCAAGCAGAATGAAGTAGTCGTCTACGAATTGAAGATGAAACATAACCCATATAACTGATCATGAAAGACTTGCAATAAATTATTATTACTATGTAAAAGCCATCTCTGGAAGATGTCAATGTGCGGTTTGAGCACAGCTAAGTAGTTGAGCAATCTGTAATATCTACTATTAGACTGTTTGCGACAAGGAGCAATCATTGAAAATGCTCAAGTTTTACTATTTCACGAGAAGCGAATATTATTTTTTTGAATGAATTTTTTTATATTAATGGAATATGAGAAAACAAAATAGAGCAATATTGTATTCTCCTATGAAAGTTTATCAATTATTTTTGGTGATGACCCTAAAATAATGTCCACACATTTCAATATGCTAACTAGATCTCAATCTTGTTTTAGGCTTTGTAGGAAAAGGAGTAGGATTCGGAGTGAAAGAAGACCTTGTGTGGTACGTTCTATTTACCGTATTCGTACCGTATGCTATGCTGCCCCTTCCTCTACGTTGGTGTATGATAGCCGGCTGTCTTTCATCCATAGGCCATATTATTGTCATATCCATTGAGCTTTATGATGGATCACATGAGGTATGCGAATCAAAATTGCTTCCTCTGTATTAAAAATAGTTAACATTGAGTAGGAAAGATTAACGATTGAATAAAAAGAAAGTTGAGAAATGTTAAATAAGCTCCATTTATAAAAAAAATCTTCATACAATACATCTACTTTTCTATTCAACTACTTTACATAAAAACAATTATATAGTAAGTGAGGTAAACTCGGTGAATACCACTGAAGCAAAGATTAGGGAATTAACAAGATAGGACAGCCGGCGGAAAACCTTTTATCTTTTAACAATGGCGCCATTGACATCGAAATTTAAATTGGAGTTCTCGCGCAGTTGCCACAATGTGACAACCAGACGGAGAAGGTAACATCAGAAAGAGAGGCCAATAGTGAAAAATGGACAACACTGTCCTAATAGAACGATCAGACTCAGCTGACTGTCAGTAGCCAAGGTCACTAAAAAAACAGGTTGCTTTGTAATATACGTCATATATGAAGTATTTCCATGTTTATATGTAAGGTATTTGTTTGGTTAGGATAGAATTGTACATTGAAAGAATAATTTTGAAACGTTTTTCTATAGAATGAGGAAAAACAGCCACACGCAGCTGTCATCGAGGTCTATATGTGACGTAGCACTTGTCGATTTTAATGAACTAACCTATCTTTTAGCAAACTTGGTCAAATTCTTTTAATGCGTAACCGACAAATCCCGAAACCGTTTCCGCTGGATGTCGTGTCCCTTTAAATTGGAGTGCACAACTGTCTTCGTCTATTTCGTCTTCTCCGTCTGACTGCCCTATCTTGTTAGTTCTCTGTGGTCTAATCTTTGACTGAACTATACAAAGAAAATGGAATGCCAATGTCTATACCTATTTGTGCGCCCACGCAAGTATGGCGGCCCCGGGAACGGGCTCAATCGCAGTGTATAGACCACCAGGGCCGTCTTTATTATTATTGTAAGTGTTTTTAATTCGTCCTTTTTCAAAAATCATGAAAAATATGCGTGTATAGATTGACATTTCTTATATAGAACAGTACACCATACAAGACCGGATGATATTGCTTTATTAACTTATCACGAACTGTTTATAAATCAAAATACTACACAAAACAATTGATAAAAACGAGAGAATTACTTGACGCCGACTCTGAAAGTCTGCACTAATCCAAGACCTCCCGCTACGGGAGACAAATCAAAGAAAAATTGCCTCGGCGCATAACGTCCCCAAGAAGCATTCTGACCCAAGCACCAACATACTTTTAATACCAGATTTCTATTGCGACGACGCATATCCTCGGGACCTTGAACCGCATGACAGGCGTATTTTGTTCACGCGCATGTATCTGTATTGGCATTCCATATTACATGTATACGTTCAGTGGTGAATACTGGTATCGGAAAGACCGAATTGCGTGCCCCTCTCTTACTTACACTATGTCCTACACAAAGTTGTTGATTTTATACACTGTGGAATAGCCAAATGGAATAATTCAGTATCTCAATCTCAATATCATATTTTTTTTAAATCCCGAAACACAACGCAACGTAAGAAATTCATCCCTAAATTGAACCCCCTTTGAGTGGCAGTTGTAACCACAAAATTTTTAAATAAGAAGTAGAAACTTGTGTTACCTCATTTGAAAAATAATATATTTACTGCAAAAATTAACGATCTGCCTGACGAAATTCGCTACAATAAACGAAAAACATAAAAACTTAGTGTTTTGTTCTTGCAGGCTAGCAAAAACGATTTCAGTGTTCTTTTTCAACATTATCAACTAAGAAGACATAAAAACATCAAAATTCTTCATAGCTAGCATTGCCGGTTTTATTGAAAACACCATAGCGATTGTCAGCAATAAATAGTTGTCATAGTTGTCAATAAATAGTTGTCAGTGTTTTGCGTATTGTTTGAGTTTCGCAATTTCTAAACGTGATTTATTTAAACGAAATACAAAAACTAATAATTATTACAATGGTTGGTTATGGACAGAATGCAAAAATCACCCCTATTTAAGGGTAGAAATTATTTAAAAAAGGCAGTATTTAATGAATATTTAAAGAATAAAACAACTGTTATTACTCAGATTTTATATTGTATGATTTTTTTACCGATTATATATATATTCTTCTGTAGCGTATTTGGAAGAGATTAGGAAATTGTCCTACAACCCTCCAACACCTTGTAATAATTAAAATACCAACCCCTGAAAACGAAAAAATTCATAAATCCTACCCACATGATACAATCGTCATGTGATTTTCATTAAAATTATTGTTATGGCTAGTCGAACCCATATCTACAGGGAAATTAGGCTATCACCCTCCTACCCCTTGTTTTCCTAATGCGCTACAGAATATTATTTAATCCGCAAAAAATTCATACCATATAAAATCTAAATAATAACGGTTGTTTTATTTTTTTAAATATTCATTATATACTGCCTTTTTTAAATATTTTCTACCCTAAAATAGGGGTGATTTTTGCATTTTTTTCAAAAAAGTAAAAAATATGCTCACCTTAAAATTTCTCAATTCAAGCCCTATAGGATTTATTTTGCTCTTTCCCTTGGCACGCTATCTACTATGCAAAAACAAGCGAATTTTGCGGTCGCTCTTTCCTGATTTGCTGCTATCCCAAGATACAATTAACAAAATTGAAAAGCAGTTTAGGGAAAATGGACATGTACGGCAGATAAAAAGTAGCTTCCCATGGAATGAGTAACGATACCAAATTAGACATACTGCTTGGATTTGAAACAACCCACATAGTTCAAGTCGACAGCATTCCCATTCCTCAATTATTCGCATATTAAAAGAATATAAAATGCATCCCTATAAACTGACCCCAACTCAAGAGCTTAGTGAAGATGATTTTGATAGAAAAACGCATTTTTGTGGACAAATGATGCAAAGGTTAGATAACAATGTTATCGGACTAGAAAATGTTTCGTTTTCGGCTGTGTCCACTTTTACTCTTCATGGCCATGTTAATCGTCAAAACTGTCGGTACTGGACTAATGAAAATCCTCAATAATCACTGGATGCGAGAATTACATACGTAAGTAAAATCCTGAAAAGGTTAATGGCAGACTTATATTGTGCTCAAGCAAACCCACAAGTTCCAGCGGATGTAATATGGTTCCAGCAGGATGGAGCACCACCACATTATCGAATCGATATCCAGCAATACCTCGACTTAATATTTCCAAATCGGTGGTTAGGGAGGTGAGAATCGCTAGAATGGCCAGCACGTTCTCCTGATCTTACACCCGTAGGTTCTCTATAGATATATAAGAAAAGTATGGTAACAAAATTAAGCCACGAGATATAGCCGACTTAGGAAGAAATGTGGTTAGGTCGGTCACGCCGAAGATGATGGAAAACATTAGAAGAAATTTTTATTTACGATTAGGATACTGCAAAGACGTTCAAGGAACTCATTCACTGGAATTGATTTTTTTTAGTTTGCTGTATTTACTATAGCGAATTACGCCAAGCACATTTAATTTTTTTACCATTAATTTTGCAATAAATAATAAAAACATAGCATTTTAGAATAGAGAATGAAAAACCTTTCAGATGAGGGTCGTGAGCAAAAAAAAATAGGACAAGTCTTATAACGTATTTTTTCCAAAAGCTAGTTGTGTGCATATAACTTTAATTTTTGTGACAATGTCATTTAGTTGTCAAAATAATTTGCAAGTGTGCCAAAACTAATGTGCCCCATATAAGCGATTTAGTTAAAGCTGAAGTTATTGCTAAAGCAGAAGATGAATGGTCAATGAGACAAATTGCACTGCGTTATAACATTAACAAAAAGTTTGTGCTTAACATTTTTTTTAAATGGAGAATAAACGATACGATTAGTAGAAATCCTGGATGAGGGCGACGAAGGATATCAACTCAACAGCAATTTTTAAATAAATTAGTAGAGAATCCATTTCACCCAGTACATCAGGCTGCTTAAGAATATATTCTATAACAAGTTATGGAATGGCCCATATTCCACACGAGAGAAAAGTTTGTAGGCCTAGCCGAAGGCGAGGACTACGGTTCACGAGTGTGGAATATGCCATTCTAAACGTGTTGTAGACTATACTTTCTCTAACAAGATTTCAGAAATTATACAAAAAACTTTAAAACTGTTCAAAACGTCAAATGCGAAGCTACCTTTTGTTCGTAACCATAGCAACCGAACCACTAATAGCTTCTGATTCGTCGAAAGCCGTGCGGTATTATACCATAACAGGGTGTTGGAATGATACTTGTTCCGACACAATTTTTAGTTGTGGAATTTGTAATTTCTGAAACGAATTTTCCTGGATCGAGTAGTATTGGTCGCCGGCGAGTAGGAGAATCAAAGCTACGCTGTCATCCAGCAGCACAGAAATACCTACTTAAAGCTGAATATAAAGAAGCTCGACTGGGATTTGCGATTGAATTTTTAGTGCATGCAGTAAATTTTTGAAACAATGTAATCTTTACAGATGAAGAAACTTTCCAGTCTACACACAGCGGTCGTATTCGTGTTTACCGACCTCCGAATACTTGATTCGATGAGAAGTATATATCTAACAATGACAAAAGTGGTAGATTTTCCGTTAACATGTGGGCTTGGATATCGGCACGTGGTCCTGGTGTTTTGTGGCATATTGAGGAACGATTTAATAGTGAACGTATATTTAGACAATATTGTGTTCCCTTCTGCGTCACAATTATTTCTAATAATGAATTCATATTTCAACAAGATAATTAATATTCAGTTCATACTGCTCATACCGTGACTTCAAGATAACAATATTGTTTTTAACTGGCCCAGTCATAGTCCAGGTGGAAGACGTATGGGCTAGTATGTTGACTACTCTTATTCAAAGACGAAATGTGAGACCACGGAATGCCCAAAATATTATTACTAATGATAATTGTATACATTTATTTAATTCTATGCCAAACAGACTTATAGAAGTTATAAATAGAAATGGTGCAAGATATAATATTAATAGTTAGTTTCTTGGATATCCTTTATTGCCCTGATCCAGGATTTCTACTAATCGTACCATTTATTCTCCACTTTTTTATATTGTTAAACAGAATTTTTGTTAATGTTATAACACAGTGCAATATGTCTCATTGACAATCCATCTTCTGCTTTAGCAATAACTACAGCATTACAATAAAAAATATAATAAAAATGCTAACCGTTTTATATCGGCTACTCATTACATATTCAAATAGAGACGAGATTTCCATTAGTAAAAAATAATTGTTATAATTTTTTTGTTCACGACAGTACCACAAGCCCCTACTTCCCATTTAAAAATTTAGGGATTGCAACTACCATCCGAAGGGGGTTGAATTCAAGAATGAAATTTGTACGTTGCTGGCTGTCATTTTAGAATCCAAAATTGATGGTTTTTGTATAAATATGTACAATAACTGAAATACTGAATTTTTTCCATTTGGCTGTTCCACACTGTATTTCTGCTTCGTGCATTATTTTTAGTTAGCTTTTTCTGACTGGCATGTAAAAGTTTAAATTATTTATTTATAACCAATATTGGCCAGCAAATTTAACAGTAGTTGCTAAAAGTAGATGTACCGTATTTTTAAAATCCTTATATCTATCTGAACATGTGAAAAAATAATGTATTTCTAAAGCCGATCTTAAATAACAATATGCGAGAAAAGTATGCAATAAATTAGTTTTTACGTCACAATATTAAATATTCAAACCTAAAAATTTTCTCCATTACTTTTTTATATAACTCTATATCAAGCTTATAGTCCGGGAGATAGAGTCAATATTTTATGCGTCATTTCAACATGACTTCTTTGGTTTTTTAATGTTAGTTTTCGTTCGAAAAACAACTAAAATAAGTGACAGCTGGCGCGACCATGGAGATTAAGAGCGTGGGACGCTGCGGTACACTTAAAGGGGTTAGCTGACAGGTTTTGCCCCATGGTATTGTCAGCTGACATTTTTTAATTGTTTTTTTTATATTGTAAACTATCATATAAATAAATTTTAGCTTTGTTGAATAAAAAGAATTTTCACTGTTTTTCATACATGTTGACTAGGTAACTGACAACCTTCGCTCCTTACCCTACGCAGCTGACACATTTTTTTTTTCATTTATATTATATAAATAGACTACTTATAGTTTAGTAGCCTTGTTGGATTGACGTGAAATTATTTTACCGGATGCGCAGCCTCCAACGTCCTTCATCTCCGCGATTTAAGTAGCTGACACCCGATTCTTCGATACGCAATGAAAAAACAACCTGTACTGAAAAAGCTTTGTTGAAATGATTGAATTGAATTTGACGCTACCCCCGACTATTATGACGTAAAAAACAAACGTCTCAAACCCAACTTTTTTCAAATAAAACCCTCTACATTCTTACGTGCTTTCGGGAGAACTTCTTTCCAACTCATTATAAAATTCAAATATTTTTCTCATATGTCCGGTTCTAATTAGCTAAATTGTATAAAACATAATTTTCTTTTAGTGGTTTGATAGTGATAACTGTAAAATAAGAAGAATATCTGCTAATATTCTATTGTATATATGTGTTAATTTTGCCGGAATGTATACCAAATACTTGACGGACAGAAGCCAAAGAAAAGCTTTTTTGGAAACTCACAGATCCATGGAAACCAGGTACAGAACTCAAAGTGAAAATGACAAACAGGAAAAATTGCTCTTATCAGGTAAGAATTATTTTAGGACTAAATTCTGAAAATTTTCCGGTTATACCGGAAGTCAATACCATCTTACTTATTTAAAATGAAACACCCTATATATTTTCGACTTTTCGAAATGGCCATAGAATTCTGAGTCGAAACATGTGCATACTCTGTATCTAAACTCAGCAGTTTCGGAGATATTTGTCGTTTAATAAAAAGTTTGACGGGTGCAACGGTTTGCATAGAACCGTTATGACTTTCTTCATGTCGGAGATAATCTTTTGCTCTTTGGCACGTAGAAAGAACACAAGATGAGCTACTCTCTACAATGAAAATAAATTCCATAATAGTCTACCAAGTGTTCTACTTTTCACGTCACATTTTGTCAAATTCAAACCTCAAGAACTTTTTTACTTTAAATGGAACACCCTATTTTTTTACATCAAGTTATGTAAAATTAAATTCCCTTTTTTCTAGTACAAGGGCTAAAGTTAAAATATTTTGAATATTGGCGATTTTCTGAATATTCAAGAATTTTTAATAAAAATTGCCGTCAACTTAGCCATGATTAGAAACAATCATTGTCAGTGATTCTCTTATGTCAAAAAATGCCAGCACGTTTAAATTACACCCACGAACACTTTTTACATTTAATTTATTATTTATGGAGATTGTGATAAAGTAATATCAAGAACATGTAACACATTTGCTACTCGATACCCGCAAGAACAGAAACCATCACCATACACTGTAAAACGCACATTGGATAATTTTAGAATAGTTGGCCCTCCCGGGTTTAGGAATAGGGTATGCTACATGTTTCGATTCAGAATTTTACGGCCATTTCGAGAAGTCGAAAATATATAGATTGGTTGGTATCGACTTCCGGTATAACCGGAATTAACACGTGCATTTAATTATTTTGGTTCGATTGGCCACACTGACTTTAGTAACTCCCAAAATTTTCAAAATTTTTTGTAACATGCTTTTCCCTATATCGATCGATTCAGTGAATCGGGGTGAGACACCCTGTAACGAAACGTTGAGATAGTAAAGAGCAAAGAAAAATGTCTGCCTCCCTGATGGTCGGTTGGTCGGTCTGACGATCGTTCTGTAACTTTTTTTGTGCGTACATTTTCTCAGGAACAGTTTAAGATATTGATTTGAAAATTGCTACACGTATGTATTATGACGATGGAACTAGAGTATATTTTGCGTTAATTCTCATGATGGGTTGGGGGTGAAATAGGGGGTAAATAAGGGAAAATAAGTAAAGCAAGCTGGTAAGAATACAGAAATTTAGGATTAGATGTATAACTAGAAGCCAATGTCTTAGATTTCTTTTTAATATTTTCCGTCCTCCCACCACCTACACTCCATTATTAAAGGGGTTGATAAAATATAATGAAGATATTCACTTGAAATTTGGTGCACGTGTCCTGTGTATTAAAACGATATCTGGAACTACACTAAAATAGTGGAAAATAAATAAAGCAAGCTAATAAGAGTCCAGAAACCTCAGAGTTGGTGTATAGCCAGAAGCCAACCCCTCAAATTTTTTTATGACATCTGTTTCAAATATTATATAAGTACTAAAATTCTAAGCCCAATTATTTCCACATACACTTAAGAGTAAAAATATTGCATAAATTGAATGTTTCAAATAATATATTACTTTTTTCTTATTTTTTATTTTATTATTTAGCTAACACACAATATATACGGCTTATTTATGGGATTTTATGTAAAACAGAAACTGGAGCTGATAAATAAATGTTTTTATTAGAAAACAATAAACAAAGACAAATTCAATATTTAAATGCATACGTTTGTTATTAGCTGGCGTTCTTCAATGAAACAAAAATCTTTAAACTTGGAGTTAATACAGTGTATTACCTCCTCTAGCATATAATACAGCTTGCATGCACCTTCCCATTCCAATAATAAAATTTCTTAGACAACACAGCCACACAAAAAAACAATTTCTTTCTGGCCTGGAAGTCTGTCCGTGTTTCCTATATGTTTTTGGGGTGAATCCGAATCCGAAGTCTGTTTAACCCCATCACATCAGGATTTTGCCATAACCTCAAAAACCCATAATTTAAGCGATTTCGACATCTCTTCACATAAATCGCTGTAACTTTTTCTAGACCTCATTTTAGTACTAGATCGATTGCAAATTAAATTGCCAATCCGATGATGTGGAGCACGATATTTTTTCGGCGCTTTTTAAGTGAGATATCGGCCGCCGAAGTGAGAGGTCCGAGAAATTCGCCTCTCGAGCAACACAGCCCAGCTTCGAGGGCCATTTCTGCCAAACGAAGGCTAACAAAAATTTGAAAAAATTCAAGGATCCGTAGAAAGACGTGAGAAATCGATTCGCGTAATCGGTGGCCGGTGCGTGCCTTGGTTTTCGAGATATAGCCGCACGAAGTAACCGGAAGGTGAAAATCGAATTCTGTTACCGCTTCCCGAGATCATATCGAAAACGAAACGAGATACAGTTTGCTCCGATTTTCTCGCCTTCCTGCATAACTCTGAATTTTTTAGATGCTTTACCTTAGAAATTTGGCGTAAACTGCAGCTCTGTATCTCGTTTTGTTTTCGAGGTATAGACTCGGGAAGAAGTAAAAAAAATCGATTTCCACCTTCCGGTGACTTCGAGCGGCTATATCTCGAAAACCAAGGCACGCCGCGCCTTCTATTGCGCCATACGATTTTTTACGTCTCTCTACGTACCACTGATTTTTTTTTCAGATTTTTGTTAGCTTTCATTTGGCAGAAATGGTGCTCGAAGCTGGGTCATGTCGCTCGAGAAGCGAAATTCTCTCACTTTGGCGGCCGATATATCACTTAAAAAGCTTTGAAAAAATATCGTGCCCCACATCATCGGATTGAAAATTTGATTTGCAATCGATCTAGTACCAAAAAGAGGGAGGGGTATCTTTGTTTAGAAAAAGTTGTGGCGATTTATGTGGAGAGATGTCGAAATCGCTTGAACTATGAGTTTTTTGAGGCTATGTCAAAATCCTGATGTGATGAGCTTAATAGACCCAGGATTCTGATTCAGCAACCCCAAAAACATATAGAAAACACGGTCAGACCCCTAGGTCAGAAAAAAAATTAATGTGTGTAATCCAAGCATGTCTCTTTTTAACTAGGGATCCGGTTGTTTACCTTAAATAGGTTCGTGAAAACAGTTTTTATTATTCAGAAAAATGTGTTTTTACGTTGTGACTAAAAATATTTATAAATAAACAGAATCTTTCTTGTAGTACCAAACAGTAAAAATATGCAATACTTTGCTCATGAGTGTACTAGAGCGCAAATATGAAATCAACATGTTTTCCATTAAAAAGACTTGGATGGGAAATCTGATGGATGTGGAAGTAGTGATTCCTTAGGCAGTATCTTTTTCTTTGTATTTCCTACGATAACTATGTATATTAATCGCACGGAAGAAAACATTATAATAGTCTAGGAAATGCCGTGCAATTAGGTGTTTTCACTATATGCAAATCAGCTTTTTCGATATTATTAAAATGAAGTACTTAATGTATTAAAGCATTTCTTTGAATTGAAAAAGCAATCTGTAGTCTATTAAATTAATATTTCAACAAATAAATAACATAAACTTTGAATAATTGAACAGCTACGCGAAAACCTCCATTATTGCTCATGACACTGGTGACGTCACCGATTACATCAAACAGTAATATCGCATGTACGTAGAATATAAACATAGCATTTTAAAGACTTTTAGTACATTCGTAAGAACTACTTCATGAAATTTACCGGCAGTAGATGTGTTCATGATCGCGGAATTTGTGAAGGAGCTCTAAAGCTGCAACATAAGTACTAAACTTTTTTATTCTCTTTGTATTTATCTATTATTACTTTAACGCAGTCTATTGATTCCTGTATTATGATCATTATATATAGTTGCTCGATATAATATACATACAAGGTTGACATTATATAAACATAACCTATAAATGCTGCTCATAAACTTGTAATGTAAACAGGGTTAGCTAGCTAGTTATTATTTTAGACTAATACTCATGCATGATAAGGAAGTTTTAAACTTACTTTGCTTATTCAACTTACTTTGAAATGATCCTCATAGCAGAAAGATACTGATGTTGTTGTAGGTGGATCACGTCTAGCGGCTTCAAGTCACTTTATTTTGCGTTGTTTCGTTTTGGTACTGTCACGAAAACCTTTTCAGATGCGTACTTGGATGTATTTTTGCATCCTGGCACAAAACACCACTTATTTTCCACTATAAAACGTTAAGGTTTTGCAAAATAATATATATTTATAATACACAACCCATATTTGTGTACCAACAACGTAACCTCTGACGTCATCAGTGCGGGATACGGTAACGTACGGTTTTGCGCGGTAAAATTTAAAATGGCTTATTTTAAGGAATAAATCGATTGCTTGGGAAATTTCAATTTTTTAAATCATAATTAAGTATTTTCTTCACAGTCAAAGATATTTTAAAATTTGTGAAAACACCGAATTCGACGACGAAAATTTACCGTCTGCAAGTTGATAATCGAAGATACTACAAAACTTTTTTCTCTCTGGAAATTTTTGGTATGGTGGGAGAATATGGAGGGGGGGCAATTTTCTAACTAACTGTAAGTAATTTAATCGATTTTTACTCGAGTTTTGGTTTTATCAGAGATGATTTTTAGTTATAACTAGTTATTTTCTAGATGTCCACAAAAAGTCGTCTATTTCAAGAAGCTCAAAAATTAATACTTTTCAAGGTCTCATCTCGGTCAATTTCACTGACCCGCAAGGTGTTTTTTGTTAATTCAAATAAGTTACTTCGAAGGTTTTTGTCGTGCTGGACACGATGTCGTTGACTGCTTTGCGCGATCACCTCACAATTTTGAGAAAACCTAGCCCAAAAGTGCTAAAAGGCCATTTCTGCATATATTCATGCCCTAACAACTGGACAACGTACGAGATTGAGTAGAACGGATCAGACCATCTTATTGAGCTCCCCAAAATCTTCAAAAACCAATAGTAACAATAAATGGAAATATAACTATAGATGGCGCCAACATTATTTTATTTTTGAGTTTAGCAAGATCTACTAGAATTCTTGTGGTATTACGAGTATATATTATACAAGTAAATCGGACCTATAGCTAATTTCATACGATGTTGAAGCGCTGAACACAATGCTATGACCCGTGTTGCTCTATGAGGTCAGCATTTTGCTGCAGCAAAATGGATAAAATAATATTATAAAAATATTGTTTTATCCATTTTGAGGTTGTTTTCTCAAAATCCTAACCTCATAGAACAAAATGGGTAACGGCATTGTATTCATTCGTCAAAATCCTATGAAATTAGCTATTTAGGTCCGATTTACTAGTATAATATATACTCACCACAGACAAACTCAGGAATAAAATAATGTTTGCGCCGTCTATAGTTAAGTTTTCTTTTATTGTTACTATTTGTTTTTGAAGATTTTGAACAACTGAATAAGATGGTCTGGCCAGTTTTACAGAATCTCGTAGCGTGGTGCAGTTATTAGGACACGAATATAGGTAGAAAGGGCCTTTTTAGCACTTTTAGGTTAGGTTTTCTCAAAATTGTGACGTGATGGCGCAAAACGGCCAACGACATCATGTTCAGCACGTCAAAAGCCTTTGGAATCATCTATTTTGGTTCAGAAAAAACAAAGGAGTGTTTTTTGCAGGTCTGTGTTTTTATTTCACATAAATGATGACAAGATCAAATTAAAAATAATTTAAGCCTTATCTGTTTGATTTTGTGACTCTCTAATAGCGCCCATATAGTTTTTTTAAATGTTCACGAAGCCGATTTTTGCAGACATTGTCTTAAAATGGCGCCTGAAGCCGACGAGCTACAGATGGTACATTTTGACAGTAATATTATCGTTTATTAAGTAGATTTTATGTGAAAAAACTTGTGGTCTATTTGTTTATTATTTTTAACATCCCGTATCTGGGAAAGGAGGTTTTCAAACACATATCTCTACACTTTTCTTCTTATCTGGAATCATACATTCTGCCAATAAGCTTTGATTACCGCACCGTTAGTAGGTATTTTTTACAAAACAAATATGAAACGTAACCCTGCACTCTTGACCTACCTAAAAATATTATGAAATAATTACGGCAGAGGGTATATATCTACAAGTTAAGAAGGTATGCAGATAATTTATAATAACTAGGAATAGAAAGTTTTAAGAAGTATGCCCAATCCACAGTGATTTTTGCCATAGCAACAACAGGTAATGTCATCATTATTTATAAAGGTATTTTTAACATACAATACGAAAAGTTAAATTGTTTACAAACGCCACAAAAAGTTCTAATTCCACTGGGGTTTCATGAAAAGTTTATACTCCGCGAATACCCCCAAAAGCGTTTTTTCATTTACAATTTATTCGAAACTCATTTCTCTTTTTGTACTTACGTAAACAATCCAAACAAGTTTTAATAATCATTTGCTTGTATTTAAATTTGCAAACCTTCGTTCTCTAAGGGCAAATACATAAACAGTTCAAATCGAACGAATAACGATTTCAGAATAAAAATAACAAGTGGACACGGAACAGTATACAAAAAATAAAAATTGTATTAGTCATGGTTGTTGGATGAAAAAGTAATTAAAAATGGTAAACAAACATTTCAGTAATTATATAATACATATACATACATCGTTTATCTATATTTCAAAGCTATTTTCGACTACTAGATCATCTTCTTAAATTGTAATTTAAACCTCTAGATATAAAGTATAATAGATTTTGCGATTTGGAACTGGAGAAAAGACTGACAATAATTACAAGACTAAAGGTTTGTTTAAAAATGGTCTTAAAAAAATCCACTTACCTTATACTTATTTACACATTTTCTGTCGTTGCACTGCATAATCGTTATCTAGGTACATAGACAATCAAGTAGGCACTGAGTAATAGTAATAAATGAAAATCCGCTTATATAAATTAGTACAGGTATTAAACATCGCTGGTAAATAGTAAGTTGAAACTTATTGACATGTTTACTTAAATGATAAAACTATATTAACTAAACACATATAAGTACTTTTCACTTTAACTTGAAACTCACGTGCTTTTATTAAATAACGAATCATAACTGTCAAACATATCACAGACTACTCTATAATGCAGAGTAGTACACTGTGTATAAACGAGTCAATGAACAAATCGCAAAGAAATCAAACACTCTAGAAATGGACGAGCTATTACCAACTGTTCAACGTTCAACATTCGTTTTTAAAAATATTTCGTGAGGTGACCTGTAACCAACATCAAGATATTTTCAACATATACAACTTATTTGTTTCTTAACATTCTTCAATGAAATTTTCACGAAATATAGATTAAAGTGCGTGGAATCGAATCCATGCAGTGAAAAAGCACCCATTGTTACGGGAGAAATAGGCAGGGTGCATAAAATTCAAAGATGTGAATAAATCAACTGTATAAAGTTTACTAAGCCATCTTCTAACACTTTTTTCGTTTTTTCTCTATGATATAAATTTGTATGAATTTTGTGATTAGTTCCAAATTAAAGCTGATACTTTTCTCTACATTTTACGTTGCTTTCATTTTTTTTTAGCGGCTCTGAATAGTAATAATTATTATCGATCGATATGTCCGGTCGTACGAAACACCCAGAGAATTCTCATTTTCCGCGCATTTTGGAGCGGCTCAACACTATAAGTGAAAAACTGGATTTATCTCCTAAACGGCTTAAGTAAGACAAAAATTGGTAAAGACCTGTTTTGTAGAGAAAGAGACGAGCTACAAATTTTGTTGAAAACTTTTTTCTGTATTTTCATTATTTTAGCCGTTAGAGCAAAAAAAAAACAAAAATCAAAAAGTTTACAGGTTATTAACTACTTAAATCCCAGAATGATTCTTTTATTAATTTTTGCGAGGTTTTTACAACATTTTGCCTTCATTGCCTGTACTAATACTTGACCTCTTGAAAAAGTACTAAAAATATTCAAAATAAATCAATTTACTATGACATTGTAAGAAACAATTTTTCTTACAATTTATATGATTTATGTGCAAAGAGTTTAATAACTAGAGAAGACAAGCCGTGGATTTGCCGGGAGTCGCGATTTGGTCACAGCATGCTGTGATTTGGTTGTCTTGGAAACGGTAGGCTCTTCGTCCTTGTCGCAGACCTCGTACCCTCTCTCTCCACTCTGTTTTACAAAGCAACACAGCGCTTTGATTTCACAAATACCGTCAATTTTTAATCTTTGTTTTGATTTTGAATAGCGTTCGGCTTTATTTACAATTACAAGTAGTGTTTTCTCAAATTTTTCTTCTGTTTATAACGTTTAATCTGTTTATCACGAAAAATGTTGCTGAGACATTAATTTTAAATATGGTACAATTTAAGAAAAACTTGAAAGAAAAGCTACATATTATATAAAGATCTGGTGAAGTTTATAAATTAAGAGTGAAAGTTCAAAGTGTAGTTTTCATCGATGATCTGCGGACTAAATGTACCTATTGTTTTAAACTATATATTGGTTATTTAAAAACTACTCAGTGCTGATTTTTTTAATATTTGAAACCTGAGTCTAAACACTGACTTAAGTCCATTTTCACAGTTTTGTAATGTAAAACAACAGAATTGAGTAGTTTTTAAACACCACACGATATATTTTAAAAGAATACAGATCACTCAATGAATTTAGTATAAATGCCATCTAAGTTATATTAGAAATGTTAAACTTGTTGATAATAAACAGTTATATATTTAGTAAATATATTTTTGTTTAATTCTCATTTACAGACATGAATGTAGAAGTTCAGAGTAGTCAGCATTCAACTTACTGCTAACGATAGTAATGACTGATAAATAAAACAATAAAAGGAAAGGAGAATATTTAATAAAATACATAAATTAGACAATAATAACATTAATATGACATGACAAAAAGTTCTTACCGAAATTACAATGATTTGCACAGCTCCGTGCATAAATATACCATAGACGATGAGTGAACCGTCAGATAAATTGTGTCTACCTTATTATAACTAAGTCCTTTGTTTCTTTTCATGAGTAATTTTACAAAATCTACGGATTGTATCGCACAATGGTTAACTGCTTAGCCATAGCCATTTTTACTGCTAAAAAACTAAAAGGAGTGACGTCTCATCGCCTCACTCTGTACCTTATAAATTGCAAATCAGGCTAGCGAACGTGTTTTGCCTGTATCTGCAACACAATTACAATGAGTACTAACAACTCATTTGGATCGACTGGATCTGCAATAATCCAAGGAATGATGTTTTTGTTGACAATGTAGTGAGACCATAACCTAAAAAATGGATCTGTGTTAGTAATTATTCATAAAACAACCTTAAATTATGCAAGTACATGGCGAAAATGATTTATAATTTATAACTAATCCTTACCTTTGCGATAATAAGCTGTTATCTTGTAAATTTCTTGGAGAGAACTTCTTTCACCCAACTAGGTACTAACAAATTGGTTATAAACTTCGTCTTTTCAATGCCTTGTACTCATTCTTTTAACTATGCACTCCTTTCAAAAATCATGTAATTACAATATATGTATGTCTAATATTCGGAAATACATCGGCATCTGTACTAAGGTCTTCTTTATTTAAATATATAGCGATTTAAATTGATAGCACCAACTTTCTTCCATACACTGATCCTGTACATCATAAGGTAATTTCGTATATAAACTCATCTCCATCTTAACAAACAAAATTCGCCACATGAATTGATTAAACATAATTGTAGATGTTAAATAATCCAAAATTAAGTTTTAAAACATCACAGAATCCACAAAATATACAGTTAAAACAACACGTTCGATCGGCGAATTACACAATGGCGGCCATTTGTTTTCCCTCAGGTCTGAAAAGTTATGACATCAGCGCACGTCATACTACTCATACTGTCATTGCATTGCAATCGTTACCTCCCCTCATGTACTGTGCGACAAAGAGAAAACGAACTGTGTGAGCAGGATGAGAATACTACAGTCTACCGGCTGCTTATACATTACGCTTATGGAGCTTGTCTCCTCTATTTGTTAAACTCTTTGTTTATGTGTGTATGTGGCAGAAGGGGTAGGTGGATGGGCCACTGCAGATCCTTCATCATTGGTGTCGGATGCAACAGGCTCTTGATCTGGTTCTACCGCTTCGTCGTCTGCCACCTCCCCAAGATCTAAAGTATAATATATTAACTTACAATTTGTGCAAAAATTAGAAGTTCACATATCTTCTGCAAACTGTAACTCAACGCTCTCCCAACCATAATCATTGTTAACTAAAATATTCTACGTCGGATGCGCCAGTATTTATAATATCACACAGTTTCTTTTCCGTCAGGGGCCTTGTATTAGTCATTTTGAACTAAAATCCCTATGAAAAAATGTTTATAAGGCATAATAAAAAAAGTGAGGTTATGTTTACCGTATAATGTTGTACCCCCTAAATCACAATGACTACTGTAGTCTGTAGTGCACACACTTTCAAAACTCAACAATAATGTAAAAAAAAAGAAAGGTCCTTGAGCGCCATTTCACACTCTAAAATAAGACTTCATAAATATACCAAACAAGCAGCACGATGATTTACTAACAAAAAAGTGATTATAAAATTACATTTATTTGAGCATTGCAGGTTGTTCGCGCCAATATTCTCGACTGTGAGGACGGTCTCGGATGATTAGGGGTCGAGCTTGAGCTCTTTGCCCCAATCATCGCTGTAGACTTGGAGCGGCCTCGTAAGGGGTGGGCCCGCTTTTTACGACTACCTCCCCCCCTGCAAATGCAGACGGTGTAGGCGAAGTTAGCAGACCTCCCCTGGTCCTGGCTGTTGGACCCTGCCGGCTGGGTGGTTTCTTCTGGCGCTCTTCTGTCTTGATTTTCTTTCTTCGCTGGCATGTCGGCTCCCGGGAGCGTCTTTCGTCTGTCGTGAGAGGGAACGGCTGTTGCCGCACCCTCTCGGAGTTTGGAAGGGTTTGAGGATGTGTGATTAGTCGGAATCCAGGGCGCCAATTGGCATCATGTGCTCCGATTTCGTCGGAAGGAAGTTTTGGGCTGTGTAGCTCAAGGATTGTGCTCGGCCAAGGACGCTTGTTTTAGCGTCGAAGGCCGGCACGGGCTAGGGTAAGGGTACCTAGCTGGTTGCTTGCTGGATACCCCCGGGATCGGGTGATTTGGGTGTTTTGGTCATTGTCTCCTTACGGCGTGGCTTGAAGATCGAGCTGAAAGGAAGGTTAGTTATACTTACCTATTATCCAGGATCTGGAGCTTCGGCCTCTTGTGCCTAGGAGCGTCATTGGGGTCGTAGTCAGTCGCCTCTCTAACCAGCGGATTCCCATGCTCTGCTGCACGGGCGTATAGTTTCTTCGCTCTGACCTAGATGACTTCAGTTACCGGGGTGTATTCCAGGTCTCTGAAGATGTCGACGTTTCTGACAAACCATTGTGCATCCACGGCGCACCTGAGTGCGACGCTTTCCACGGCTTGTATCCTCTTCAAGTAGGTGGCTGCTTGGTATCCCCAGGCAACGGAGGCGTAGGTCAGAATGGGTGTAATGAGGCTCCTGATGAGCGTGAGCTTGATCCTCAGATTGAGTTGGCTTTGTCTACCTAGCATAGGATAGGGTAGAGTCCGCAGATCGTTACAATTTGAGCATTGCTGGTAACCATAATTTAGAAATTAACTAAATTATTGTTTCTGGTGGCTAGGTGACGTTGATAGGACAGTCAGTTAAGAAATGCATTACGTTACACTGTTTTACATTTACAAAGTTAAAATCATACCCGATTTTTTTATTTTAATTTTCCAACTTAATATACACTGTAGTGTACGCGGTGACCGAAAGGGTAATGCTCTAGTTTCTCCACATTTCTTTATGTGTCTGAGACATGGACCGCTAGCGAGGCAGACAGGCAACCGTGCTAGGCTGTCGGACATGCTGTACAGCAATGGTACGCCAATTGAAACTACATAAATCACAAAAGGTCTGTTGAGAGGTTGTGAATAAAAAGAAGACCTCAAACAAAGTGTCCCTCTGTCGATCAAAGTAATTATAATTATTCCATCAAGTAGCAACAACTGTTTTGGCGCCCTATATACACGCAGTTAATTTTCTAGGATATAAAATGCTGTGTTAGATTGTATTCTTCATATAGATATGTACATTATTACAAAGAACTATAATAAATATCGTCTAACAAAATCGAATTATATAATTAATAATAACTTTAATCAATTCCGGGAACGAACACACATAGTCTTAGGTACCATATGGAAAAAAAATGCTTTTAATTTTAGGTTATGTTAGTTCTTTTTTGCGACGAACGGAACCATAGGCTGTCAAAGGCCGTCGAAATAATCGGAAAAAAAAAACGTAAGGCCTAACGTGCACTTTTTGGCAGAAATAGCTTCATCTGATGTCAAAAGTGACCGAAATGCAAAAAGCCGCACGAAGGAGCCCTGCAGGAAATTGACCCAAAGTCGTCGATAACTGACTTTGAACACGAAAAAAACGCGAACTTTTAAGGTAGGCTTCGCGGGCTTGGGAAATTAGGATTTATTTCTCAATTATTTCCATTATTAGTATCGTAAAAAAATTGACGATTTTTTTTACTCGAAATGGGTTTAGAATTTTATGAAACTTCGAGATTTTATATTTGAGCAAAAAAAAATTTCTGTCTGTCTGTGGGTCTGCCTGTCTGTAACTTTTTTGTCCCCATGTTTTCTCCTGAACGGTTTAAGATATTGACTTTTTTGTACACGTATATATTATAACGAGATCTGGAACCGAATTGATTTTTGAACATTTCCGATGAAGGGTTGGGAGATAAATAGGAGTAAATAGGAGAAAATAAGTAAAGCAAGCTGGTAAGAGTACAAAAACTTGAAATTTGGTGCACATGCTAGAAGCCAAGGCCTCAAAATTTTTTATAATATTTTCCATCACATAATTCCGTTGAAGGGTTGGGGGTAAATCGGGGAAAATAAGTAAAGCAAGCTGGTAAGAGTACAGAAATTTGGGATATGGTGTATATACTAGAATCGGAGGCCTCAGTTTTTTTTTATAATATTTTCTATCTCCCCCAACACCCCCACTCCCTTATTAAAAGAGTTGATAAAATTAAATTGAGATTTTCACTTGGAATTTGGTACATGTATGTATTATAACGACATCTAAAACTAGATTATGCTTTGATATGATTCCGTTAAAGGAGTGGGGGGTAAGTAGAGACAAATAGGAAGAAATAAGTAAAGCAAGCTGTAAGAGCACAGAAACTTGGGATTTAGTATATATACTAGAAACCAAGGCCTCAGATTTCTTTATAATATTTTTCAACCTCCCCAAGCTCCATTATAATGGGATTGATACCATATAATTGAGATATTCGCTTAAAAGTTAATACCTACACGCATGTATTGTAATGACATTTGATTGTGATGATTCCGTTGAAGGGGTGGGAAGTGGTAGGTTGTGAATTAGGGGAAAATAAGTAGAGCAAGCTAGAAACTTAATTTTTAACGTATATGGTACAAACCAACGCCTCAAATTTTTCTATGACATCTGCCCCATATATTGTTAAAATTCTATGACCAATAATTTCCACATACTAGAGTGCAAATATGGTCAAGATGTTTCCTTTAAAGTGACTTAGATGAAAAATCTGGAAGTGGAAGTAGTGATTCCTTAGGCAGCGGCTCTATTTTAAGACATTTGCGTCTGAATAATATTTTGTTTTTGATATTATCAATAATTTCGTATAATAAGGGTTGTAGCCCTGCGTAAATATTTCTCATTATGTTCATTTTCAGTTTTGCCGGACTTCGTGGCCAAAGAAATGATACGAGATATTGAAAGAGAAGAGAGAGGAGGTGCTTTTCAACCTCACCAGTTCCATAAAATTTATATTCATAGATATGAAAATGTTAGTATTCTATTTGCTGATATTAAAGGTTTTACAGGTAAAGTAATACGTATAAAATTGCATGGAGTATTGCCTAACTGTATTTCTTTTTTTTAGTACTGGCAACAAAATGTACTGCCCAAGAACTGGTGAAAATTTTAAATGAATTATTTGCTCGGTTTGACAAATTGGCAGCAGTAAGTTTTTCCTTTTCGATCAAAACATCGTGAGAGACATAGTCGAGACCCATAGCTTAAATCGCACAATGCAAGGGCAGTGAGCATCCCCTGATCAAGGTCATCCACTATGTCTCTCACTGTCTTTAATATTCTAGAACGGTTTTATGTAAAACTAACTGGAAGTTAGGTTAGGTATCTTTATTAGTGTCAAAATAGATTGCTACCCAGTTTTTAAAATAATTTCATCAATCTCGGAAAAATAATGAAATGATAGATATAGAACGAAAGTTAAATAGGGAAGGATCGTCTCTTTGATTAAAAATTTTTCATGTTTCAGTTATGAAAACTCATACTAGTTTACTCTTAATAATGTTACTTTGCGTTAAAAAAAGTACTATAACAATGGTTTCTTTACCACCCCGAATTTATGACTTTGACGCCTGACCTAATAAAGGCTAGTTTACACTTTTAAACATAAATATAGTTGGAGGTGTCTCGTCTACATTTTATCTCTATCGGACAATGATATATTTGCAATGGACAAATTCGCAGCTGCATTATGTCGTAGTATGTCCGTCATAATTGTCACTTTAGTTAATAATATTGTGTTGGTACAAATAACACTGACCCGCAAGGTTTTTTTTCTCTTAATAGTCCAGTCAATAAAGTAAAATATACACAGAAGCTGGCAAAAGATGTTATCTGAGATTTTCCTTCCGTAACTGTTAATGCGAAGATTAAACATCACATAACTACAAAAATTAGTTCTGGGGGTGCCGCGCAACCCCCCCAAAAACGACTCGGTGAAATAGACTTGTTTTACTTATAACTCGTTAGCCGTTTATGATATAAAAAAAATTGCTCATCATAAAAAAGACAGCTTGACTAATAGTCTAAAAAAAGTCCTCTTGTAATTTTCTTGTATATGGCATAGTTTTCGAGAAAATCGATGTTGACAAAAATTGCAAAATTTGTATTTTTAATGCGCGCGAATTTTCGTTTATTTGAAATTTTTTGCTCGTGGCTTATAGAAAAGATTGAATTGCTCAAAAACCAAACAAGCTAGGAAAAAAAATCAAAATGGGTTTTAAAGGGGATATAAAATACTCTCTTGTGTTGCCATTTTTGAGGGCTATTGTTAGTATATGAAAATAACAATATGATATAGTTATCTCTTGATTTTTTGTGAATATAACTATTCACAGGCCCATAAAAATAACTGACTATAATATAAGTTATAAATACATTATCTTTTAGTTCAAGGTAGTACTTCAATGCAGAAAAAGTTAGAAATAAAAATATTCACATTTACAAATTCGGCAGCATTAAAGTTAGCCAAAAAAAAATCAAAACAGGCTGCATATTCAATTTTTTGATGATATTTTCTTAATACGATTTTTTAACTATTAAATGTTTTAACGCAGTGATATCTTGGAGTATAAATAAAAGTGCTGTAGAGACACGAATGGTTTCAGCTAGTAACAAATCGTTTTATTGGATTTAAAAATGTAGATACAAAATGTGACTTTTATATAAACATTTATTTTGAAGTTGATAATTCTATAAGTATATTTTTTCACAGTGATCATAGAACAAACAACAGTGATTCTTGCGTATCGTTCACAAGGATCAATGAATTGTTCTAATTAAATGATTAGAAATGAAATATAAACTTAAGAAAAAAAATTTCAGCTAAATTTTTAAGATGTTTGGGTTTTTAGGAAATAATAAAAAGTCGGCCAAAATTTGGCTAACTTCAACATGCTGGTAAATTTGTAAATGTGAATATGTTTATTCCTAACTATTTCTGCATTGAAGTACTACTTTGAACTAAAATATTATGCATTTATAACTTATATTAAAGTCAGTTATTTTTTATGGGCCTGTGAATAGTTAAAAAAAATCAAGAGGTAACTTATATTGTTGTTTTTATATAGTAATAAATATCACTAGCCCTCAAAAGTAGAAACACAAAAGAGCATTTTATATCCCCTTTAAAACCCATTTTGATTCTTTTTCTTCCTAGCATGCTTGGTTTTCGAGCAATTCAATTTTTTCTATAGGCCGCGCGCAAAAAAATTCAAATACACGAAAATACGTGCGCATTAAAAATCCAAATTTTGCATTGTTTTTCAATACTGATTTTCTCGAAAACCATGGCATATGCAAGAAAATTACAAGGGGACCTTTTTTAAGGCAATTAGTCAAGCTTTCTTTTTTATAATGAGCAATTGTTTCATATCTTCAACGGTTAACGAGTTATCAGTAAAATAATGCTATTTTCAGCAGAGGGGATTTTTATGGTTTTGTGATGTATAATCCCTCCACTAAGAGTTACTGAAGGAAAATCTCAGCTAACATTTTTTGTTATGGAAATCTTTAATATTATTGGACTATAACCCAAATAAGTGATTCAGACGTTCTGATCACGATGCCGTTGGCCGTTTTGCGCTGTCACGTCACAGTTTTGAGAAATCATAAACTTAAAGTGCTAAAAGGGCCATTGTCTATTTTCGTCCCTAGTAACTGGGCAACGGTACGAGATTGAGTAAAGCGGCCCAGACCATCTTATTCAGCAGTTCAAACGCTTCAGGAACCAATATTAACAATAAAAAAAGAGGAGAAAGGAATACAGTTCAAGTTCTCTACCTATCATAACCTAATTGGTCTAGCCCTAATCGAGTAGAAAAGAATGTTTAATATAATCCCCTTTAGCATCACCTGGAGCTAACGGCGTTGACGTGGTGTACAAATAAAGACAAAACAACAACAAAAAAATTAAAAAACAAAAAACTAAATTAGAAAACAAGAAAAAGAACAAAAAAATGGAGCCTCTAACTTGAGCTCATAGAGCAAAACTGGTAACGGCATTGTGTATAAAATAATGTTTGCGCCATCTGTGGTTATGTTTTCTTTATTGTTATTATTGGTTTTTGAAGATATTGAACTGAATAAGATGGTCTGGTCCATTCTACTGAATTTCGTATCGTTGTCCAGTTATTAGGGCACGAATATAGGCAGAAATGATCTTTCTCAAAATTGTGACATGATGGCGCAAAACGGCCAACGGCATTGTGTCCAGCAAGTCAACAACCTTCGAAATCACCTATTTTGGTTAAAAAAAAAATAAAAAGTGTTTTTTGCAGGTCTGTGTAATCGTTCATATACTGTAGTACCAGAACATCAGCATTAACACTATATTATTTGGGTTTTTGACCTGTTATGCACTTTAATAACAAATAAATAAAATAAGTTACTTAAATCTTGTTATTTTAGGAAAACCATTGTTTAAGGATAAAGTTGTTAGGAGATTGTTACTATTGTGTCTCTGGACTTCCAACTCCCCGATCTGATCATGCTCACTGTTGTGTAGAGATGGGTCTTCATATGATCAAGGCAATAAAAGACACCAGGTACAAGACAGAGGTAAGTTTAATAGTTTCATATTTATTTTAATTAGTAGTGTCTCAGGTTTTGAGAAGTAATTCTGATCATAGTACGTAATCGAATTATTCATTTCAAAACAGCAGATATACATAATTTTGGTTCTACAGGTTTTATAATACACACGTGGAAATGGTCTTGGAAGAAAATAAGAAATCGCGTTAATTTTTTAAAATCAAATATTAGAAGTTTGTATGTTTCAGACAAAATTTATCAGACTTACATCGTTTTTGACACATTCATAATGCATTTTTTAAACTATTTTGCATCCCATAAAACAATTCCAAATGATCCTATACATATCAATATTTTTCAGTTTTATTTAATCGCAATAGTCCGCCAAATTAACTGATAAATATGCACTTCATATAAAAGACAGGGTTATTTTTGTCTGTGGAATTTTAAGAAATGTTTTGATCAGTAGAAGTACTCGCCATCTATGTCCCTGGTACCATGGGCACGAAAAAATGTACACTTATTATTACTACTCTTTTCTACATATGGGATCAAAGAGTATATTGCATTTGATCAGCACATTTTTAGAACTGTAAATATCGCTTATAGAGAAAATAGTTTCATAGACAGACTGACAGACAGGCTTTCATTTTCATAATCTACATAATTTGAAACGTGAAAATCCAGATTCATTACCTAAGCTTTCACATCTATCTAATAAACGTGATTTTTCGTTAAAGAAATAAAGAAATTTGATTTTGGGCCTGACGCACGAGGTTTGGAAATCTCTAAACTACTTTAAAATTTGCGTTCTCTAGTCACATAATATGATGAAATAGAATTTTCCGCACCTCTTTATCATAGTAAAAATATTCGAATTGAAATATTATTAGGGGCTTTAAAGGGGCTCAAAACAAAATTGAAATTAACGGTCTTTGACCTTACTATATGCTTGAATATTTTCTGGGTTTTAAGTTTTTTGTAAAAAAAAAAACAAAATGAACTCTTATTTGGGTAGGAAGGGACATTTTGTTGTACATACCCTGTATATCTTATTCTTTAGGCCCAAGAAACGATCTTATCAGGTTAATTCCAAAATCCGCGTTCGAGGGCATTTGACCTAGGTTATCCCAAGGTACTCTTTTAAGTCAATATCTTAACTTTATTTTGGAACCCTTTTAAGAGGAGAGGGTGTGGTGGCGGGGGTGACGTTTGT
Organism: Stenurella melanura; assembly: GCA_963583905.1. Classification (NCBI taxonomy): domain Eukaryota; kingdom Metazoa; phylum Arthropoda; class Insecta; order Coleoptera; family Cerambycidae; genus Stenurella; species Stenurella melanura. The sequence goes on from OY757311.1 coordinate 135,327,659, forward strand.
CATAAAAAAAATGTAAAATTTGCCTTCTAGTATATATACGAAATCCCATGTTTCTGAACTCTTACTAGCTTGCCTTACTTATTTATCACTATTTAACCCACAACCCTTCAACGGAATAAGCTCAAAATCTAATATAGTTCTAGACCTCGTTATAATACATGCGTGTGCCAAATTTTCAGTCAATATCTTTAACAGTTCCAGAGTAATCGTTTGCACAAAAAAACGTTACAGACCGACCGACAAATAGACAAGCCGACGAACAGAATTTCTTTTGCTCATATTTAAAATCTCGGCGTTCCATGGCCTATTTAAAAAGAAAAGAAACATACTTTTTTTTACTATTACTGTATTTACTTCATCTTCACTACTTGGATGTGGAAATAAAATACGATTTTTGTTAACTTAAGACCCGCTCATATTCAGCTTTAATTTTACTACTATAACGACATCTGGAACTAGAATATATCTTGGAATTATTCCGTTGAAGTGTTTGGGATTAAATAGGGGTAAATAGGGGAAAATAAGTAACGCAAACTGGTAAGAGTACATAAACTTGGAATTTGGTGTAGATGCTAGAAGTCAAGGCATCAGATTTTATTATGTTTTTCAAACCCCCCACCACTTCCAGTCCATTGATAAAGGGGGTCGACAAAATAAAATTTTAAAAAGTAGGGGTAAATAGAGGAAAATAAGTGAAGCAAGCTGGTAAAAGTGCGGAAACTTGGATTTGGTGTATATACTAGAAGGCTGGGTGTCAAATTTCTTTATCATATTTTTCAAACCCCCCACCACCTCCACTCCATTATTACAGGGATTGATAAAATATAATTGAGATATTCACTTGAAATTTGGTATGCATATGTATAACAATGACATCTGTTTGACATGACATGACATGACATGATACCGCTAAATGGGTCGGTGTGGGGGTTTTGTAAACTGGAAAATGAGTATAACGAGGTAATAAGATTCCAGAAACTTCATTTTTGATGTATATGCTAAGAACCAACGCCTCAATTTTTTTTTGATACCTGCTTCAATGATTAATTATTTCCACATAGGTACTAAAGTGCAATTATAGTCAAGATGTTTTCCTTTAAGAGACTTGGATAGAAAATCTGGATGTGGAAGTATTGATTCCTTAGGCAGCGGTTTTTACATTATAATATTTAAAACACTGATTCGTTATCACATGTTTACAAATAATATTAAGAGATCGCGTCTAATTTAATATGCTTTTTAAACACTAATTAGATCTAATTATTATGCTTTAAGTCCTATTATCTAATTATGTTTATTCCAAACATTAAGTCTGAATAGTTGACCCTCACTGCGATTACATTAATGAGAATTTGGGATTATTAACTCGATGATGGAGTCAGGCAATCTAATAAAGAGACTAATCTTATAAAACGAGATTTTGTTTTCCCAAGGATAATCTACACTTGTAGTAAAGTTTGATTGACTAAGATACAGGACATAATGACATAAATAGACAGAACAACATTTAGCAGTAATACATCTTTGAAACCCCTATTTATTTAAATCTAATTTAAACTATAATTATTCCAGGTTTTATAGACTTCATATTTTACATTTTTATTAGAAAAAAGAAAATCCCTTGAAAAAGAAAGATACATGTTTCACTATGCTTCAAGAGCCATTTTATATAGTAATTATTTGGTTACTATTTTGTAATACTTGTGGTAATCAATATCTAATTCGCTGTGTTACAATATTTAGAGCTATTTATCGGAACAGAATTCTCTGATCCAATTTAAAACGGAAATTATGAAAATTAGGATTATTAGAATTCGCTGAAAAGGGGATTATGAAAATTTTACATCAATTACAATGATTATACTTTAAATAGATCAAAGAGAGGTGGATAATAAAGATCTAACTGGTCGTTAAGGATACAGTTATGGATTAGGTTACATTTCAAAACTTCAAAGATTTCAATCAATTTAATTTAAATAAATTTTCTTGTATACGGGTGGCGCAGCCAATAGGCACACTCTTGTAACTTTTGAATGGATCAATTGATTATTTCAATTTTCGTGTAGTGATATGAAAAGAAAATCCAGTTGTACGATGTAAGGAACCAAAATTAGTCACTTCCGGTTTCGATGTACATGGAAATCAAATTTGTAAGATGAACAACCTATTTATTTTTTCATGTTTAGATCCTGCTTGCGAAAATACATATGACCCAATTATATTACGATAATCTATTATTATTAATGTATTATTTAGAAAGTAATAATCTGATAAATTGTAATCAGTATGGTAATAGAGGAGGAAAGTCTACTATCAAAACATTAACAGATATTATAAGTTTTATTATGGATGAATTTGAAAATGGAAATATAATCATAGCATCATATTTAGATCTGTCCAAGGCCTTTGACTGTGTTTCCGCCGAAATACTGTTAATAAAATTGAAAAGTTTTAACATAAGAGGGCTTGCTCTAACTTGTATTCAAAGTTATGTTATGAACAGATATCAGTGTGTCAGTCATGGTAGGTACTATGAAGTCCTCACTAAAGCCTCTAAAGCATGGAATTCCCCAGAGATGCATCTTAGGAGCAATTTTGTTCATAATATTTGTAAATGACATATCAACCAGTCTTTGTTGTAAACATACTGAATATGCTGATGATACCACCTTACTTACGGTTGATAAAAATTTAAGACATTTTATCAGATTATCGAAGAAAACACAGTTAAAGCTTAGAATGAGTTTAACATATTAAATTAAAGTTAAATGAAGACAAAACTCAAGCACTTATTTTCAACTTAAACCCGCAAGTCAACATTGATAATAATAATCCTGTAAAGTGTTTAGGTCTCACTTTTGATAGTAAGTTAACTTGGGAGGCTCACATAGAAAGCTTATCCAAAAAGGTGTCAAGGTGCATCTATCTATTGAAAAATCTTTTAATGAGATATCATGCTCTGTTCCATAGCGTAATGGTATCTTACTTTTGAGAGGATCTTCACATGCCCCTAAAATTTTATAATTGCAAAAACGAGCAGTAAGAACTATTATTTATAAATTCAGGTATGCTTACTTCCACCAATGAGTACAAATTTGAATGTATTATCTATGCACATAACTATTTTAGAGAATACCAGATTCAAACTAGCTGTAATGCGACATAGATCTATAATAGCTCCATATTTCCGTTTATCGAAGAATAGTAATAGTTACAGGTATAAATCAGTTGAAGTTCAAGAGTTTATTAAGTATTCTCAACACACCACTTAAAATTGTTAGATCTGTAAGTAGTTTTTTAATCATTTGTACTATTAATGTTTTTGTTAGTATATAATGTATTAATGTATTTTTTATATCTTTAATATTTTAACTTTACTTTTAATCTGTTGACAAGTGTTGTGTCTCACATGAGTAAACTGTCTGGCTGTCTGTCTATCTGTATATCTGTATTATTTTGATTTCAAAAATGTTTCTTTTTATTTGTACTTTTAACTATAGAAGGTTGCGACTTGATCAAAACGATTAAAAATCGGTCTGCCAACATCTGTAAAATATTATCTCTTTAAACATTAAGACTAGGATTAAACACGATTTTCTTTTCATTAAGTTCAGCAGTATTAGTTTTTCAACGAAAACTATATTTTTTAAATGGATCCACTATGGTACAACATATTATTTAATTAGACATTTGAATTATGAAAAGAATGGTTTGCGTAATGTCTACTTCCTCTTTGAAATAAATCAGTAAATAAAAAAAAGAAAAGTTTTGTTATTTAGTTGTATATAATAATTATTTTGAATAAGTTTGCCTTGAGTAAGGTTGATTTCTCAAACCTACTTAATGAAGAGTAAATCGTGTTTAATTTTAGTATTTAAAAAGATAATATTTTACAGATGCCTGCACACCGAATTTTATCAATTTTGACCAAGTCTCGATCATCTATGAACAAAACTAAAAATTAAAAAATGATATTTTTTGAAAATCAAAATAACATCTCACTTAAAAATTTGATTTTCATGTAAAATACATCGATACCGGAAGTCGGCCATTTTGGTTATTTACATCATATAATTGAAATCTCTTTTATTACACTATACCAAATTTAAAAATGATCAGCCCACTGACCCATTCCAAAGTTCCAAGAGTGTCCCTGCTGGCTGAGCCACCCAGTAATTTCTATATTGCGAAAAGAGTAACCGGATTCAAAAAAATTATTTTAAAACATTGAATTGGTGAAAATTTAAACGAACGTAAATATTTTCACTATATCTAATTTTAAATATACGACCAGTTTGACCTACAAAAAAGGCAGCACTGTCCCAACAGATCATTAGTCTTATCTTTGACATTAAATAAAATATGTGAAAGTTTTGACTACGATTTAAAAGTAACTGTTAGGTTCTGACTTGACAAGATGTTAGCGATTTTCTCAGAAATAGTTCCATAATATGTTAGCGAAACATTTAGTATTTTCTTTATCTTTAAAATATGGATAAAATTGTGGTATGCTAGATTTAGTTGTTTTCTATTAATTAAAGTTTCTATCGTTTCTATTGAAACCCGCTGCTAAAATCTATTGCTTTTAGGTATCTAATTCGGTGTTTAGGGCTTGTTCTGAGAGAGGCAGTAATACAGTTTTATGTATCATAGAATTATATGCTGCTAATTTATATGATTTAGATAAGTTGAAACATTGATATGGTGGAATCCGTTAATGCCGGTTTTCTGTGAATGCTAAATGTGATTTTCTTGTTCTTACATGTTAAGATTAAGTTCAGAGAATTGTTTTTATTGTCCTTAAATAAATGATAGCGGTTCAGTGTTTACGGTGGTAAGTTTCTGACCGGGGTGTCCCGGATTCGAATCCTTGCTAAAGTATAGATATTTAGTGGCGTTTTAATGTGTTACTGAAACGATAGCAACAGTGTGGTAGATCACAGTTGAATGGCACAACACGGCTAGTCGCTGTTGTCTCTCCTGGGTTCGAATCTCACCTGAGGGAGATAGTAATGTCGCAGGGAATGGTTGTTGTGTTGTTAGTTATGCGTATCCTGGTTGAGTAATGGAATAGTTATGACTACATTTCACCAGAACGTTAATATATTAAGACGATTAAAAAAATTGTTATAAAGAACAAGCCAAAAATGTTTTAATAGTCAAATGACAGAGTGACCACAAAATCCGCCTGCTTTTGGGTAGCGGATTGCGAGTTTGGGAAAATGTGTTTTCAATCAAGGGTTACAAATTCACTCGTAAGACCTCAAAAGGGGGTGAAATCATCCAAAAAATATCAAAAAAATCAAAAATGTTTTTAAAACTCTGTAAATAAACTATTTACTTAAATGTTTCAAGCCATGATAATTATGGAAAAAATATTAATTTGAGACTAGCTAAACCTTTTTACGATTTTTCCCAAGCTCGCAATCCGTTACCCAAAAGCAGGCAAAAAAACAGAATTTTTGCGGTCACACTTTACGATCAAAATACAAGTTTATTCTGTAACTATTTGAGAATGCTAGAACAGCATCTTAAACTTATAGTCCAGTAATTCTACGGAAAAATGCAAAAACGATGCTACCCGGAAAGAAAAATAGGATCATGTAGAGGAAAAGATTCTAAGAAAGGTAGCGTTTCTTGCATCGCTCTAGCTGGTGCAGAACATAACCTAAAAAATTGGACTAAGTAAAAAGAACTGTTTTTTGCAATTTAAGAAAAAACGAAGCATCCTACAAATAAACGTTAAACAAAAAAGTTGTAGGTAATGAAAAAACCTATCAAATGCGACCAACAGAATCAATATTTAACAAAACTCGGTTATTTATGTAGTTCCTTTACCGTTGTGAGGATAATAAAAAATGAATTATTTCGGACCAATATGGTCGTAGGATGCTCATTTTTTTTAATGTGTGAAAAAGTGTATGCTATCGATTACTATACGCGGAATTTATAATTACTCAATTAAAAAGATACTTCGCAAAAACATAACCAAAAAACGTTACGATACTAATTCGCTTTTTTAGAGGTTACAAAGTGACTAAAAATATTTATATCTTAAATTATATGATAGTACTATCCCTTATAAAGAATTTAAGCTCAGGTTTGATTCTCTAGGCCATCCCAATCGTGGGCAATAGCCGATTTACGAAAAGGTATATTTTTCGTAATTGCTCTTTAAATCGCGTATTTCTAATTTTTTGGAAATTTTTTTAAAATGCTCTTCTTCTACTCAACAGTGACAACATTTTCACCGAACAAAAAGCAATTTAAATCAAAGTTGTAATAAACACAGCAAAAACAATAAATACCCATTTTTGAAGGTATTTTTAGGTTATCTCTGAAAATAAATAACGAATTTTTATTCTGTTGATCGCATTTGATAGGTTTTTTTATGACCTAACTTTTATTTGTAGAATGTTTCATTTTTTCTTAAATTGTAAAAAACCGCTTTTTCGAATTTGTCTAATTTTTTAGGTTATGTTTTACATTCACTAGAGCGATACAAAACGCTACCTTAGAATTTTTTCCTCTACACGACCCTATTTTTTGTTTCCGAGTATCATCGTTTTTGCATTTTTCCGTAGAATTACTGGACTGTTAAAGCTATGCTATAAATTAAAGATAATAAAAATAACTAGTATTAAAATAGATCTGTACAACACACATAGACGAATATTTATTTATATTACCATGTCTTCAGGTTAATACAATACAAATATATGAACGATATATAATTATTAACATAATTAAATGTCATAGGTAGCTTATATTGAAAAGAATCAATTTTCATTTTTTACGTGGTTAAAAACTGCAAAATGTTTTATTTGGATTTATTTAGCATTATTTGAGATAGTTTCATTGATTGTAAATAAGGTAATACTATTCAAAATGTATTATATTTAACGATGTTAAAGTATTATAGTTAGGTATACTTTATAAAATCTAAAAATAGATAATAATTTATAACGAGAATATTGTCTTTCGTAATTAAAAATGTGATGCATAGAGAATGATTTATTTATGCGCCACCATACATGTTAATCTTTTATTTTATTTTAAGTGAACAATAATATACGTATCAGAACGATATATTACATAATTTTTTTTATATATACGATAATATTTCTCTAGCCAATCAATACGATGTAGTACTAAGGATTCAACCACTGGAGACCCTGATTCTATTATAAGTCTATTCTGTGGAAGGAGTCGTTGGTTGAAAACGAATTCCTTTTAAAGAGTACGTCCTACTGGACGGGAAAACTCTAATTTGGAAGTTTAAGGTTAGATAAATTAGTAACAATAATAGTAATAACAATAATGTTAACTTTTTAATCCATTTTTCTCGATAACAGGCCACTTCATTGACATCAAACAAGAATATCTGTTTTTTAGAAAATTGTTAAGGAAGTTTAAATTGTCATAATAACTTTCAAACATTAATTATTGTCGAGATTTAGGGGTAAAAGCAAGTAAGGACGTTCCACCACTGACTTTACAGTTGGTCTCGCTTCTCCGCCTATGGATGAAGTTAGTTTTAGTTAGTATCGTAAAATATATGCATAGCAATACAAAATCATGAACCAAGTTTCAAAAAAATGTTTCAAACTGTTTCCTAGATAATCAGTTAAAACCGTTATTATTAACTCTCTATATAGATGCAATCTTCAAACGGCCGTAGCTCGTTTAAAAAGCATATCTAAACACGTTTATAGCGGTTTTATTACTATTTTCACGCGTGACATACACCAAATGGGGAATGCAGAAATTTTGAGACACCCTGTATGAATATATTATATAAGTACCTACCTAGTAATAATTTTATTGTTTAAACGTACACATCAATTTTAACCAAATATTTACGCCATAATTTATCATTGTTTACTAAACATGTTTACTGCTGTTTTAAGCGAGACACCGCGCACTTCGATTATGTTTACTGTCGCGTAAAGATGGATGTAGTTGAACATTTAACGTTGTGCGAAAATATTTTAAATGAATCATTTAATGACACTAAAAAACGTTTAATTAAATCCTTTCAAGAAAAAAACGAAACGTTTGTACTGCAAGTTTCTACTGGGGATGAAGACTATACGTTCAGTTTTAAGTTGATTCCTAAACAAGATGAAAACTTCCAACATTTAATAAATACAGGTGAAGTTAACGAAGCATTTTATTATAACGAGGATGACAACTTCTTTGTGGAAATTAAAGACATCGCTTTGAAAGGATACAGCTCAATAGATTTTCAAGAAATGGACATATCACACCTCAAATCGGTTTTGAAAACGTTGGCTCACCAATATTCGAGACAACTTAAAGATAATAATTGTGACAAATTATTTAGTCGATCTCAATTTTCCGAAGAAAATTTTAACAGTTTTTTACACAGCTTAAGTGAACTTATTGCAGAAATGAATCATAAAGATATTGATAAACACTTACTCATTGAAGGAATCAAGACTTTGGTTTGTACGCGGGAAATTCCACTAAAAGTAAATGAAGACAATGTGTACATTCGTGGAAATATTTTTCGAAAGAGAGTGTTTTTCAAAATTAAAGAAAATCAATCAGTGAAATGCAAAATATTAAATACTCGGCCAGGCAAATTATTACCATTGGTATATGATGTGTTGTTGGTAGTTTTATATTTTACTGATCAAAAAACGCGTCAACAAAAATTTCACGAAATTATGGAATATTTTTACATAATGTTAGACCAAGATTTACGTAAATTTGGCTTAGACATAACTACTATGTTGCCACTACCAAAATACCACATGCAGATAAAAATTTTTAGTCCATATGTAAAGTTAGATATAGCCCACCACTATTATCAGCAATTTTGTAGCAATTGTGCTAGTGAATCTCAAGTCAGGAAACAGGCTTATAAAAATTTACTTTTTACCTCACTTTGTGAACTAAACGAGTGTGTTTTGTATCCTAGCTTAACGAGGGAAGACTGCTTTAAAGTTTTAAATAATATAATAGGGTCATGTGATTACAAGTTTTTAGGATACAAACTACTTCCTGTAGAAGAACCAATTGGATTTATGGGTGATTATTTTAAGTTAAAAATAAATATTGCCAGAAACGGCCATGAAGATACTATCCATTTATTTGCAAAATACGTACCTACCGCTAACGGAATGATTAGAGAAGTAGCTCTTTCTCTTTTTAAAAAAGAAGAATTTATTTATAATATTTTTGTTCCCAAATTGGTTCGTCTTGGCTTGGAAGACATTGTCGATTTTTCACCAAAGTGCTATTTTGTTAGGACAAGCGACGTGTTAATATTTGAAGATATGTCTGAACTGAACTATATTTCTGTGGATAGTAAAGAACCTCTTTCTTACAAATTAATGCGTGTTGCTGTTGAGAAATTGGCAAAACTACATGCATGTTCTTTACTATACGAAGAAATACTGTCAAAGGAGTTGAGAATAACTGTCAGAATTAATGAACAATATATCGAATATATGCAAGAAAGGTTTTTTCAAGAAGACGAAGAAGGCAAGAAGTTCATCCAAAGTGGCATAAATGCAGTCACTAGATACGTGTTAGGTGAATATCCTGATATTCCCAACAAATTTACCATGAAGGAATTTAAGGACAAATCGAAACTTCTGTTTAATTCCATGTTTGAGAGAGTGAAAAAGTCAGAAAAGTACCGCAACGTAATTTGCCATGGAGATGTTTGGAGCGCCAACGTATTATTCAAAATGAATTCTGATAAAGAACCGATAAATTGTTCCTTTATAGATTATCAGCTGATAAGGTATTGTCCTCCAGCACACGATCTGCTCTGTTTATTTTATATAAACACTGATAGAGATACCAGGAGGGAGCATATGTTGGAGTTAATAGACAAATATTACGCAGAACTATCAACTGTTTTAAGAAAATACGACTGTGATATAACTACGGTTTTTCCTTATGATGCTTTTATAGATTCTTGTAATTATATGAAGTCGCAAAGTATTTGCCAGGCTTCTCTTTATTACCAAACTTCTTTATGTCCGGATATCATTGAATCTCTCATGTCAAATCGTGAAAAGTTTGACTACTTTTGTTTAGTTGACCGTGAAGACATAATAAAGGAGATGATGAAACGTGATTTATTTAAAGTTAGGTTTAAGGAAATTGTTCAGGATCTTAATGCAATATGTGAAAGTGCTTAATATGTAATAAAATATTTTTAGTAAAAACATATTCATTAATCGACCTTTATTGGAACTCCTACTATTATACTTACTGTATACGTAGAAATTACGTACAAAATTTCACACAAAAACGAAAGATGAGTAAATACAGGTTTGTTCATTGCATAGAGATATGCTTCAGTTTACTGAAAGAGCAATGGACCAGTTGTGTTAATTACATAAGAAATATTATCCTAAATATTTTTTGTGTGTCCACCCCGTACAATTTTAAGCAAGTGTCTTCCTGGACAACTGTGTTAACCAAATGTTATTTTATAGATCACATTTCTTTCATTCATTATTTTTTTAGGATGCTCAATGCTCACCCTGTATATTTTTCATTAAAAGTAGGTTCCATTTCTTTGCTTTGCTGGGAGTCAATTACCTGCCTGAATTTCATTCTTCTCCGTCGAATGATTTTGTAGATATAGCACCAACAGACAGACCTTAGTTTTCGTAATCTACATAGTCTGACACGTGAAAATACGAAGAATTAAATTAAGTTAAACTGAAATAAAACTAGTTGTAAAAACCGCTGCCTAAGGAATCACTACTTCCACATCCGGATTTCACATCCAAGTTTCTTTAAACGAAAACATCTTGATACCATATTTGCACTCTAGTATGTGGATATAATTATAATTGCTCATGGAATTTTACTAATATATTTGAATAATATATAAAAATCGTTTGTCCTAAGATGTTAATTGGGGTGGTTTATACCAACAATTTTCTTGAGAACATTTGTTGTCGTACACACACTAAATCACAATCATTACTTCCACATCCACGTAGTGGATTAGAAGTATAGTAATCGTAAAAAAAATTTCAAACATCTTTTTTTTTTCTTGAAATAGGTTTAGAATGCCATGAAACGTCGAGATTTTAAATTTGAGCGAAAAAATTTTTTCTGTCTGTCGGTCTGTCTGTCTAACTTTTTTTTGTCCGCACGTTTTCTCGGGAACGGTTTAAGATATTGACCTGAAATTTTGTACACGTATGTATTATAACGACATCTGGAACTGAATTGTTTTTTGAACATATGCGGTGAAGGATTCGGAGGGGGGTAAATAGGGGGAAATAGGAGGAAATAAGCAAACAAGCTGGCAAGAGTCCAGTAACTTGAAATTTGGTGTATGTACTAGAAACCAAGGCCTCAACATTTTTTATTATATTTACCATCCCCCCCACCCCACTCCGTTATTAAAGGGGTTGATAAAATAAAATTGATATATCCTCTTGAAATTTGATATACGTATGTATATATTATAATGACATCAGGAACAAGATCATATCTTGGAATTATTCCGTTGGAGGGTTGGGAGTTAAATAGGGGTAAATAGGGGAAAATAAGTAAAGCATGCTGGTAAGAGTACAGACACTCGAAATTTTGTATACGTCTAGAAGCCAAGGCTTCAGATTTTTTTATGTTTTTCAACCCCATCCCTACTCCATTACTAAAGTGGTTGATAAAATAAAATTGAGATACTTGAAATTTGGTACACGTATGTATTATAACGACATCTGAAATAGATTATATTTTAAGATGATTCCGTTGAAGGGTTGAGGGGTTAAATAGGGGAAAATAAGTAAAGCAAGCTGATAAGAGTACAGAAACTTGAAATTCGGTGTATGTACTAGAAGCCAAGGCCTCAGATTTTTTTATAATGTTTTTCAACCCCCCACCGCCACCACTCCATTAATAAAGGGGTTGATGAAATAAACTTGAGATATCCACTTGAAATTTGGTACACGTATGTAATTTTTGTTGAAGGGGTAGAGGGGGGTGTGTAATTCGGAAAAATCAGTAGAGCAAACTAGTAACAGTCCAGAAACTTCATTTTTGGCGTATGTGCTAGAAACTAATGCCTTAATTTTTAACATTGAAAATGTTTAACAAATCGAAGAGGTAACGGTAATACGGGGGTCCAGTAGCAATTTGTGTAATGCTTGGAAATTCAGCTGTTTTTTTTTGGACACAAAAGCGTTCGATGCTGTTACATCGCATACTTTTTGAAAGATCGAAATTTGAATTTGAATTTGATAAATTTTGATACCTAGAATCATATTCTTGCATTTTTACGCCTCAACGCCGACCGACGGCTAGGGTCGTTTTTGTAGAACTTGTGTATTTAAAAAATTTTGATACCTAGATTCATATTCTTGCATTTCTACGTCTTGACGCTCACCGACGCCTAGCGTCGTTCTTGTAAAACTCGTATATTTGATAAATTTTGATTCCTAGATCCATATTCTTGCATTTTACGTCTCGACGCCGACCGACGCCTAGTGTAGTTTTTGTAAAACTAGTGTATTTGATAAATTTTTATTCCTAGATTCATATTCTTGCACTTTTGCATCTCGGCGCCGACCGACGCCTAGCTTCGTTTTTGTAAAACTTCTGAATATAAATTTTGATACCTAGATTCATATTCTTCCATGTTCGTTCTCGACGCCGCAATATACACGGGGCCACTCATTTCACGTCAAGAGGTCCATCTTGATGACTTTATGCAGATGTAGATAAAGGTAGGGGACCACAGTATGGTAACGTTTAAAAGTAACACAGGGATAGTTAATACTGAGGATATAGCAAAGCTAATCTAAAATTACTTTTATTATAAACTTGTATTTGTTGCTTTAAGAAAATTAAATAATGATGTCAGTACATATTAATATTTAGTGGAAGATACAATTTTAGTTCTATTAATTTGTCCATAAAACCTTCATGTGATCTTGGTTAAATACACAATTAAAAAATATATGATTTGTATCCCCATATTGTCCACATATACAAATATTATCCGTAAGTATTTTTATTTTAAAAAAGGCTGATGGGAACCGGCCATGATTAAACTTAACTGTTGTAATAGATGTAAAAAATTGTCTGGATATATGCACATTATTGTACCGATGTTTATTGGGAAGTTTAGGGTGTATCAAACAGTAATTTGTTGGTTTGTCGACCTAAGCATTATTATACATTTGTTCGCTTTTCTTGCCTTGTGTTTATATATTGGAATTAGGTCACTATACGCTATTTCATTAATTTCCCTCAGTAACATTGAAAATATAATATTTCTCAATAAAAAAATGAGAGAAATTCAAAAAAATCTTATATTGCTGGATAGAGAATTAGAATCCTTTCAAAAGAGCTATCACACGCTCCCTCGTTCTATTTAAAATTTTTAAAGGAGTAGCTGTCACTCCAAGGGGGATGAAGGGGAAGGTATAAAATTATTTTCAAATAATTTCATTTTAGAATTCAAAATTGACGTGTTTTAGGATTTTAGTCATAAATTGTTAATTACCTAGATAATGAATTTATTCATCACTTATGGACCTCAGTGAATATATTTATTTATTAAATTATCGTGTCTCGTAGAAACGTAATTGACGGATGGGCACTTTGCAAGTAATTGATAATTCTGAGACTTATAAAATGACATGCTTTTTCTCTTTATGAGTGATTTTAGAAAACTGCCTGGCAAATACAAGTTAGTAGCTAAATAAGAATGGGCTTGTTCGGCATTTTTTTTTTATTTCAGAAATCGAAAGTGCAAGTATAAAATAATGGATCTGCAAAAATCAGAATCTTATTCGCACGTTTAGTATCTTAAAAACTATTACAAATCTCCACCTCGCGAAAATGGGGCGTGGCCAGGCGCTACGTCACTATACGCATAGACTAGGCGATCTCAATAGATTTGATGCTCCTTAGTTGTTATAATTATAAGTGTTTTCGAAGTATTGTTTGTTATGCTTACTTCTTGACAGTAGGGGAGTACAATTTGATGAAATGTCAAAAAATTACAATTTTCTCTCACTTCTGTCTGGACGAATGTTTGATTTTGACCCTACAATTTACGATTAGGATTCATCACCGACCTTCTTCTTTCCGTAGAGACATAGATCGTAGTTTCACTCGATGTATTTATTTCGTTACCAGCGTTTGAAAATTCCATGTTTTTCGACTTTTCAGGTTAAATTTGAAAGATCCCAGAAAGCCACTTTTTTTACGTCACTTGCGTATAGTGACGTCACAAATGAGCGCTCGGTTTTTGCAACTATTACTAATTTCAACTCCATATATCTCGAGGACAGAAAAAGTTAATAATACGAAATTTTAAGTGCATAATGAGAATATCGAGTACTATATGAAACAGTATAAAAATCAAATAAAAAGAATATCATGGAACAAGCCCATTGCTTTGCTCATATCTTGAATCTTTTACTGGGAGACATGGTCTGGAATGCAGTTCTGGTAGGCACTAGATGGCTCTACTGGAACCATATTATAGTTCTATTTCGGAAAACGGGATCATGGATATATGTATATGCCTATAGGCGGAACACTCGTCACAATTTCTCTTCATTTAAACAGAAGGATTAATTTTGACTATTTTAAAATTTTGCAATAACAATTAATAAATAAACCAAAATGTTTTGTATTAATTATAGAAATATTTACAAACAATCAGTTTCACAAATTTCATAAAATTCCTCAATAATTTCTCTCATTCTTTGCCCATACGTCTCATTAATTTTTATTTCTTCCAATAATTCACTACGTTCTACATAAAACATATGGGCAGCCCTGTCTGGATCTTCCATAATTGTAACCATTTTGTCTCTCGGATAAAAAAGAAATTGTGAAATAAGCGCTGTATGGCATATTCCCTGTGACTTCATATAGTTGCAAGAATCCAAGAATTGATCATAAGTGTAAATAGTGAGCAAATCAACATTATATTTTTTCAAAATAATTGACAGTTCTGAATAATATTCATCGATTAATTTGCCCATGTATTTCCTCCTTATTTCTTTATTGGTAACTATATAAAGTAAATACATTAAATCCTGTGCGGGTGGACAATATCTTACTAATTGATAATCTAATATACAGCAATCCACCGGTTTGTTATCTTCATTCGTTTGAAATAAAATATTACTGGACCAGCAGTCTCCTTGGCAAATAACATTTCTGAATTTATCCGATTTCTTTACTTTTTCATAGGCTAAATGATAACTGAGTTCTGCTTTGTTCTTAAATTCCTGCATAGTAATTTTTTTTGGAATTTCAGGAAATAAGTCGATCATCCTTAATACAGTATCCATTCCGCAATCAATTGACTTTTTAACTTGATTTCTGTTCTGAAAAATAGCTTCTTCAACATAATTCGTGTATATGTCATCTATTATAACTTTTTTTCCTGTTTCCCTGGTCATTATCTCTTCATAAAGTATAGAACAGGCATGCATCTTTGCTAGTTGTTTTATGACAATCTGCAACAAATCGTAAGTGTAAGGTATACTTTCATCCAATGAGTTATAATTCATAACAGACATATCCTCAAATACTAAAACATCATCTGTCCTGGAAAAATAGCACTTTGGCAGAAAGTCAGTAATATCTTCCAATCCAAGACGAATTATTTCTGGAATAAATATTCTGTAGTAGAATTCTTCCTTTTTATACGAATCTAAAGCTAATTCTTTGGTAAGTTCAAAGCCGTCAGGTAAGTATTTAGCAAATAAGTTTAGCATTTTATCTTCACCATCATGTTGAATGTTTATTTTTAGCTTAAAATAATCTCCCAAAAATCCGTTCCTCTCTTCTAGCTGTATTATCTTGTAACTTAGAAAGGTGTACTCACTTGATCCTATTTTGTTTCTTATGATTTCATAGCAATCTTCTCTGGTTAAACGAGGATTTAAAATGCATTCGCTAATTTCTGTAATAGAAGTCCAAAAGTGCTTTGTTTCAGATGAATTTAGTAGTTTTCCTCCATTTGAACCGTTTTTAATTTTATAATATTTTAACAGTGTTTTGCAATGTTGCCTTAAAATCTCCAGTTTAACATATGGAATGAATTTGTTTACATGCTTCTGGTATACTTTCAGTGGCAGCATTTTTGTGAAGCTGAATGATGAATTATTTAAGTTTATTTTCAGTACATCATAGTAATAACTTACTAACTCATGGAAATACTGTTGCCTCAGTTTTTGATGAGAGAAATAGAATATAGTCAGCAACACATCGTAAACTAAAGGTGTAAGATCCTTTGATTCAATATTTAATATTATGTACTCTTTTGGTTGATTTTCTGTATTTCTAACAAACAGTCTCTTTTGAAAAATATTTCCTTTTACATACAAATAATCCTCTTTATGTTCATTTAATGCTTTCCTAGATGATACTAATTTATCTATTCCTTCTAGGAGTATAACTGGATCAAATTTTCCATCATTTACATGTTCGTGCGTTTGAATAATAAGTAACATATCCCTAACATCAGATACATCATACTCAATAGAAATGATGGAATCTGAAGAACTATTCACGTACCGTTCTTGAATGTTCTTAGAATGTTCATATGCCAACGCTTGTAGAATCAATTTTAGATTAGTTAAATCACATGCCTCAAACTGGACTGCATCGTAACCATTTATTGAGACACTCCGAACCTCTACGGTAGTGTTTTCTTCTTCAATTCGATGTATTGGTTGTTGAAATAAACCATTGTTTTCATTGTCGTCACCTCTTTCTTCTGGGATTAGACCCAGAACAATTTTGTATTCATTTTCTTTGGTGACAATGTCAAGCTCTATACTTTCCTTATCATTTTCAGGCAGTGTAGTAGAATAACTTAGCACAGTTTTTCCGAAGAAAGGCAGTATTCTTTCACAAACTCTCAACGACACGTTTTCAACCGAATTCATAATTTTCAGAGAATTTTTTACTAAAATATTTCTCGTTATTTTTATCTTAATTTGTCTTAAATATTGGCCGTTATCTTTATTTAATTCTTAGACAATTAACTTTACTATTTAACATAGACGCGAGATTTGTGAATAACAATGCATTTTAATTTAATTCAAGACGATGTAAATAAAAAGATTTTTTTAATTACTTCTCTGCTAGCAGGACCGGAGCGAGGACTGCTAGCCCATGGAAAACAACAAATTTTGACATTTTTTTGCGATCTCTATACTACCACCGTTTCAAAAGCTGGTACTTGCGGCATGTTTCTTAGCAATGTTTAGTAGATTTTCAGATATTATTGTTAAACACTCAGTGTAACGGACGTTGTGTTCTAATAAATGGTCAAGGACTCGGTGTTATTTCACATATTAAATTAATGTTTATCTGAAATGTATTTAAACAGTTCTAAGAAATATCTTGAACTTGATAGGTTTAAGTTAATCTTGTAATTAAAAAAAAATGAAAATAAATATTAAATTAAAGATTTTAAGAACCTCCCATACAAAAAATAAACCTTTAAAAAGAACAAATAATTTATATCCACTGGCTCGAAATAATAGCTGTTGCTCTTTCTGTAAATTTGTTGTTGAACCGTGGATTAATAGTTTTCACTGAGGTAGGTATATTATTTGTTCTGCTACAGATATTATCATTATTCGAAAAAAATCAATATCATATTTGATTTTATGCATTATGTTACTTATAGTAAGTAGGCTACTGACTATGTCGAAGAAACAGGAGTAAAAGGAACTAATGCGTTATAGGTATTTTATTGTTTCATATGTTTGTACCAGAAAGATGATAATTCCACAAAGTGCTATTAAAGGTGAGTGCATGTTGTCGCGCAAGCGTGTTTATTAACCTTCGATTATTCGTGGATTGTTGAGATCTATCTGCGGGGGTCGCACAGTGGACCGTATTGCTGATCTAGGTGGACAAAATTCATAGCGCCTAATAAGACTAATACACAAGCTTTTATAGGGTTGTGTTGTATTTTACATGTTATAATTGTTTATTGACTATAATTATAAATCATAGGTGTACACACAAAAAAATGAAATTGGTTGGATAAAATATATTGTTTTTTGTGTTTATAAAGAATAAGTTCCAAGATAATAAATTACAATTAGAAAGCTAATATATTTCCCAAGTAGTTAAAAATACTAACATATGAACACATAACCATTATAATTTCTTACAATATTACAAGATATAGATCATAAAAAACTACCCTTGAAAACTAATATATTTTAACAAGCTAATTAGTGTAATCATAATCGTCACTGTCAGTATCAGATTCTGTAGAATCCTCTATGGTATATTCGTTCGCGGCCTCAAAAGTGGATGGATTATTGGTATGAGATTGTGATGGAATAATTGGACATTTTAGGAGGTTTAAGACATCAGAGGAAATCGCTTCTGTTGATTTGTTAAGAAGGGTTCGAAAACTGTTCAATATAGGATCGGAGGTTAGTAAAAGCATTGTGAGCAAATCTCTGTTTGTGGAAATACGAGATGTTTTTCTGGTGTACGATTCCCGAAACCTCCTACAATCCTTATTTCTGGCTTCCTGTGCTTCTTCTGATAATTGTCCTATGGGTAAAATACTACTATTGATAGTGGCGACATTATGCATAAGAAGTTTGTGCGCAGTAACAGGCATGTAATACCATGGATAAAGACGTAAATACATTTCCCTAGTTTCCCTAATATATTTTTCAAATTCGTCAATATTTATTTCATAGCCCGATGATAATGCTTGAATAATAATTCCAAATCTACTAATAATGTTTTTACCCAAACCCGTAATATCGGTACTATTTTCGGCATTTGCAAAAAAACGTCGAGCAATATTTTCCATAATTTGTGGAGCCAAAACCTGGTTTTGGCCTATCTACTATTAAGTGCATGTCTTCTTTAAATCGATTTTGAATATGAAATTTTCTTTGCTTGACACTTATTTTGTCAGACTCATCTTTTATTTGCCATTTTTTTAACATCAAGTCTATAGCTGATATGTAGGAAATATTCGAAACATCTGATCCAACAAAATAACGTAGATACGCCAAAGCTAAAATGTTCACGTTTGTCTTCTTTATCTCCTACTGATAACACATTAATTTCTTTAGGTGTAGCTCCACAAATATAGCAAGACTGGCTAGAACGATGTTCCGTTAGAGAATTACAGACTTTTCCGTTATCTCTGAATCTCCTATAATTATTTTGGTTGGTCGTAAATGAACTATTTTGTCTTTAATTAATTGGATTTCACTCTGGGTTAATTCATCAGTTTCTTCAGCAAATAAAAACTAAAAACTTTATTGGACGACACAATCTCCTTGAAGAAGATCTTGTATTTTGCAACACACATATTTTCATCGTCCACCGGACTTAACTTAATTGGAACAAAAAAAAAAATGAATAAGTATTCATCATCACTAGTTGCGTCAAAAAATGTTTGTTTATGACGACTATGGCCCTTCAACTTTCAGTTATTTTCACAAAATCTTCACCAGGACAACAAGCTCTTTTTGATTTTTGCAAACTATAATACGAAGGACAAAGACAATGACCTACGTTCATAGCCGTTTTCCTCTGTAATTTATAAAAATGCTTGGTTTGCTTACCATCAACATATAGATCAAGTGCTTCGTTACTACTCAATGCACGTATTTCATTTTTTTGGGAACGCAATATTTTTATATTCGTTGCTCTTGTAGAGAAGCTGAACATAGCTCCTCAATAATATTAGCAGCATTACTTTTACCTGAAGAACGAACACACACCTTAGCTGTATAGGTCAATTCGTCATACGAAGTCGAGTCTAACAAATGCTGAACTATCTTTCTCTTAGTTTTCTCGCTAGATTCCTCGAATTTTTTTACTGGGCAACCAGAACTTGTACCACTCGATATCGATGGCTGAACTTCATAAGTAACTGCTACGAATTCGATGTCATCACCACTTAACCAGTCGTCGTATTTTCTTAAAAAATGTTCCAATTTTCGTGATGATTTTTCCCACCGTTCCAATATTTTTGAAAACCACTGAATTATATTAGCTTTCATACTTCTTCTGCTGTTTTCACTCAAATCAGTAATTTTGAATTTGTTAATTACTAAATTTAAAAGTTGTTGCGAGTATTTTTATCAAAACTTCGCCGCATATTGAAAAACTCTCTTCGCGACAATGTATGTCGTAATTCTGAAAAAAATTAGAAATATATGTTATCGCAAAATATCGAGAAAAATGCAAAACACTGTTAAAAACTAGAGCCTTTAGCCTGTAACATAAGCCGAAAAACAGTATGGAAGCTCTTGGAAGTGATAAAGTTTCAGCATGCAGAACTTTTAGAAGTTTATTATTTTGCTGAAAAAATATCATCCTATTTTAAGACCTATAGTTTAACTTTATATGAAACATTTACAAACGGTAATATCTCAGACACAGTAGACTCTTACCTATAGTTGTAACATCCATAACACAAATTGCCTGCAGTTTCGTAAGTACTTATAGCAGGTAGATAATTCCTCGAATGTAATTTAGTTAATGTGTTCTTAATAAGGCTACCTGGTTTTTAGTATGATATTTTGACCTGAATTTTGTCCATCTAGAATGGCCATACGGTCCACAGTGGGTCGGTGTGCTGCATCTATAATTGTATTCAATAGAGAAACTGAGGGATAATGAACATTCTGCTCATACCTAGCGTACCCAAGATACCACAGTACACTCGCAACATGAACGCATGTGCCGAGAGTCCTAGCTCCAGTCTTGTAGGTACAATAATATCCATCAACAAAGGTATTATCGAGATTTTGATCCATACCTTCTGCCACATTTTCATTGTATGAAATGTATATCTCGTACTTG
This sequence comes from Stenurella melanura, assembly GCA_963583905.1. Taxonomy (NCBI): domain Eukaryota; kingdom Metazoa; phylum Arthropoda; class Insecta; order Coleoptera; family Cerambycidae; genus Stenurella; species Stenurella melanura. The sequence continues at coordinate 135,348,500 of OY757311.1, forward strand.
GACCTGCTCCTGAATCTAGAATAAACTCTTATTCTGAAAAATCCCCGTTCATTCATTAATTCATCGATCTGGAATTGTTCATTTTCTTCTCGTTGCAACTTTTCTTGAACATGCGATGGTGCCAAAGATATTTGATATTTACAGAATGTGAGATTCCCCAAATAATCCAAGGAGAGTCGGGAAAAGCAATATTACTATCTTCTAGTCTAACCCATTGACCTCGTCTTCTTTGAAGGTTATCGATTTCGACCCTCGCTTGGACAACGTTCGGTTCACGGGATTTATCCAGCATTCTCCTCGTCATGTGCACATTGGTACCTGTCATCTGGATTGTGGGATGAAACCTGTTTAATAATGCTGCCGCTATAAGGTAAAAATATTTGAGATTCTTGACATGTGGCGTTTCAATAACATTATCAAAAAACTTGAACACGCTCTTTATATGACTGATCCTGGATTCGATTACCGACCTTGTTTTCGTGATCAAAGGACTCTTATTTGCTTCTTTAGTAGTGAACTGAGTTCGTTCTCGGAGGAGTACGTGCGGCATTCTATAAGAAATGTCCAATGCCTCGAGGTAATCGCGATAACCGCGATCGACTATAAGAATGTCTCCTTCCTGAAGCCATGCTCGAATACCATTGACATCGTTCTCGAATTCATTGATCAACATTTGAGCATCATTATCCCTGCTGCCAAGTAAGGTCCGTGAACAGCAATATCCATCCGGAGCAAATATTAGCGCTGGCTTTACCAAGTGACGACCTTCATGCAGGGAGAAAGATTGTTGTAACGTGCGAAAGTTTGAACTCTTGTTAATATAAGAATATGTACCATCTACGCAAGCAATCCTTTTGGAACTTCAGGATTGGAATTATATAATTCATTCACAAAGGGAATAACATGTCTGGCAATATAGTCTTCCCTAGTTATAACCTGATGTCCTACATTTTCTGTGGCAAATCTCTGCATCAACGACTTTCGTACGTTGGCATTTGCCAAGCTGACCGCTTGTTGGGACGAATAGCGGTATATAACTTTGAGGAATTCATCTGATATTCCTTAGCGCATTTTACATAAAAATGTTAAAAAATCTTTCGTATAAACATGTCTGATTTTACCATTTTCTGGGACTGGATCACAATAAGTTAACAATAGATTGAATTGATCCTTTGTCAGCGATGTTAAGCAGTTGAAATCAGCATCATTCAAGTTACTTTCATCCGAGAAATAAGGGATTTTAGTAGATGCTTGACGGAGATCTTGCAGAAAGGATTGCAATTTCGCGCCTTTAATGACATAAGGTCTATTTACAAACCTCAAACCTGGTAGTAAAGCAATAGTTACACAGGCTTCATCATCTAAATGCTGCTGACATGATCTCACTCCCTTGAGAATGTAGATATCCCGATCTACAAAGATTTTCACTCATGCTTTTAAAGTCAGTGTCCGCAGATCAGCAATAGCACCACAAATAAAGTATGTATGGCTAGACGTTTGTATCAGTACATTCAAACGCTTACAGGCAGGATCCAATGACCAATCTCGCTAAATCATCCATCTCGAGAGGGGGCAAATCTATTACATTCCGTCTTGCCATGGTAATTTCTCTTTTATTTACGTTGGCATCGCCGTTGAGCCGACTTAATTATCGTTGAGGTAAAGCAAGATTGCAAACAAAACAAAGACGCATATTCTGATATGCCATATTTCCGCCAGTTGACGATCAAAAAAAATTTTAATGCTTAAGGCAGTCAACTATAATTAATCCGTCAATAATGACAGACGATAAAGAAAATCAAAATATGATGAAAAAAGAATATCTAAGTGCTGGATAGAGGGACTAATTTTTTAATTGTTCGATTAGTGAATTGCGCTTTTAATCATGTGTTACAACATAAAAGAATAGCACTTAACCACAGAGTAACAATTTTCTTTATATTGTAAAGAGGCAAAATAAACGCCATATTCAACGATCTCAAGGCTCTGGAGCTAAAAGTAAAGCATTTGGGGCGCCGTGTCCCTGGAGACTTTTGATCAGGACCTCGAAATATACAACATACTAGAATTTGACCGAAAGCCATTTTACAGGGGTGAGTGTGCGAGGACCTTCAGGTTTGGGTTTTTGAGAACTGAGCAAATTTGTCCACTTTTTACTTATTTAACTATAACTCAAAAACTATAGATTTCTAGTGTATACGTAATACGAATTTTTGTAGAGAATCAAATTTTCTATCGCAATGGCACTTTATCGTTCTCGAGTAATTTGTATTTAAAAAACAACGTTCATTTACAACATTTTATTAGTAAACGCTTTTACACATAAAGAATGCATTTTAAGGGGTATATCTCCCTTATTATTCATTTTCAGAAATAAGTTCATATTAATGACTACCATTATTTTTGGATGTACTGTTAGCTGATAGAAACACTGGGAAACAATATTGTACCACCTTGTATAATTACTATATTTATATAAAGTTAATTATTACTCTTTTAAAAGATAATTAAAGTAAACAATGTCTATTTTAATTGATATTGTTAAATAAATGGTTCATTGTATTAAACAGACAAAAGGATAACGGTAAAGATTTCCAAATTATATAAAACCAATTGATACACAGCATGTAATTCAATAGGTACTATTTTTTGTACAACATATGAACAATGAGTTTAATAAGAAACAAATGCCAAAAAAATTTGCGAGAAACTTGTAAAAAGGTGTATAATATGGGTCAAAGAAATTTTAAGCTATTTTCCTATTTCATTACAAGGTCATAAAGAAAACATCGTTTTGAATATATCCACAGAGAAAGATGAATATAAATTTATTATAAAAATGGAGATGATTTCCAATGCGAGCTTAATTAAAATATGGACGACAGCCCAAAATTTTGTATCAAAGACTAAAATATTCTTATGGAAGTTATCGACATTACTATAAGCGGTTATACTTCAACAGACTCCGAAGAAGTTGGTGTGATGCATTTAAAATCTGTTTTGAAATATTTGGCGGACAGCCATTCAAGGGACTTTCGAAAAACATTTACTCAACTTAACCATTCGTTGCCTGATTCTGAACAGAAAAACATTTAGAGCCCCTTGTATGATCTAACTGAAATGACTAATGCTGAAAACATCGATCTCGTTTCATTTAAAGAAAATGTAAAGAAACTTTCACTATTTAGTAGTTGTAGATAATGGCTGAGGTGTTTCTAGTCCTAACATCCCTTAAATTCTAATTTGCATGACTTTTGGAATATTTTGGATTGCACGGACGCGGAGATGACCTTCTATGAGTTGAAATGATAGATCACGTACGTCTTCGAATGTTCCACTTCATGTTGTTAGTTGAAAACACAATGAAAGAATTTATTCTAGCAACATTCAACAACGAGTAAAATACGACCATGAGTCAACGTCGAGCGTTCCTTCACACATTATACGCAGCACATAACTTGTCAACGCTATCGACACCTCCTTTTGTCCCGTTATAGTCTATTATTATTTCAGAAATTAAGGATAATAAAGATATGTCAATAATAAATGATAAATCCACTGCTTTTCTCATAGCCTACTTTTAGCTTCTACATAACTTTAAATATTAATTCACAAAAAATAATTTCTATGCACTTTTAATTGAATGGTTCAAAATAAAATACTAATTTATTGAAAAATTGGGAAGTCTCAAAAAAATAATTTTATGTTCCTGAAATTTGGTATAGAGGTATAAAAATGCATTCTAAATAACTTTTCTTAGTGGACTTTTTTCATATTTTGAAAAATAAAGGTACTTTATTAGTGGTGATTTTTACAACTTTGCTTATAAAACACCCTGTAGAACACCAAATCAAGTCATTTTTGGTACACTTTAGTTTTACAACAAGCAGGACTCAATCCCCAAATACCATTCCAGAATTCCAAAATATTTGGTCCATTACACCTCTTGTTACATCTATCCTGGGACACACTGTAGAATAGATGGAAAAATTTTGTTCGCTCAAATTTTAAATTTCCACGTTTCATAACATTCTAAACCTACCAAAGAAAAAAAAAGATGGCAATAATATTTGGCATGCACCTATTATAGTTTTACTGAAAAATGTACAGGTCATCCCAATAAATAATTCAACCATGGTGGATATTGGTAAAGGTATTTGCGCAAGCCTTCTATATTTGGCACCTGTTATTTGGTATTGAATTTTTGCTGTCGCATGACCACTCTGTATATTTTTTTGACCAAAAGTTATCAGGTTTTCTTTGTAATAATGGTGATGACTATATTCCGATTATTATTCTCAATGTCATTTCGTAATTAATAATTTTTTAGAGTGACCGCCATGCACAAATAAGGAGGGAAGTTCTGACACGAGTTCTGACACCTTTACCGATTTTTTTCATTTATGATAATATCTTTAACATTTTACTACATATTAATCCGCCTTTGCCAAGTTCACATACGAATCCCCTTAATCTTAATACCGGGTCACTTGCCGCTAATATTTTATGCCCATGAGCCTAAACTCTAACAAACCACTAATAACCAGGGTGGATAGCGGACACTGAAATTGTGTTATACTACGGCTACGCATATGTTGATCGTTCTTCGATTTTACTACTGAAATACGTATCAAAGCGGGATGTATGTCTATGTCTTGCATCTTATTCGCTTTATATCTAGGGAGGGCATGCCACGCCTAAGGAAAACTTAATAAACTTATGAATATTGAATTTTGAATATTCAATAGAATATGTTTACATTTGACAATATATCAGAATCAAACTGGAAAATGAAAAATGACTAATTAATTAAAGCGTTAAAATTTATTAAATTATTAATTATATCTTAATCTTAAGAGAATATCAAACTGAATATTAATTATATACCTAATTTCTAATTTGATATTTAATAAATAATAGAAACAAGGAAGTTAGTCTGACATTAATTATGATTATTATTATTATGAAAATATTTGTTAATGATAAAATGCAAATTCAAATAGATATCAGGCTTTGTAGCTTGTGGGTGGAATGTGGACACTACCTGCCTGACCCTTCCCTTTCTTTTACAATTGTAATTTCTAGCCAAACATCTTTCATTTTCGGAGGAATGTAACGTATTTATTACGATTTTTTATTTGTTTGTGTTTGTGCAAGTGTCCACCCAGAGCTAAAAGCCACAGGCCGCCACTGAAAGAAACCTGATAACTTTTGGTTAAAAAAATATACAGAGTGGTCATCCGATAGAAGAATTAATAATAAATAAAAGGTGCTAGTTATGAAAGGTTTGAGTAAATGCCTCTATTTATGATTTTCCGCCATAGTTGAATTATTTCAAGGATGACCATCCTGTATGTTTTCCATTATTGTGTAATAGGTGTCTTTCTTGCCAATTGTGTTAACTATATGCCAAAGATTATTGTAATCTGTCACATTTTTAGTAATCATAAACAAAATTTCAAATATTTTTCAATGAAAGTACTTACCCATTTCTTCGCTGGCAGTAGCGACAACTATCTACCAAATTTGATAGTTCTCCGTCAAGTGGTTTTTTAGTTATAGCACCAATAGACGGACAACAGGCCCATAGACAGACAAACTGACTGACGGAATTGAGAGATCTTTATTTTCGTAATCTACTATTGGTTTAACCTGTAACATTCTGAAAGAATCTTACAACTCATTTTTCACCCACTTGCAGATGTCGTATTGACTTGAAATTTGACATTTATATATCGTTCACATGCCAATATAATTTAACATTATTTAATAAAAAATTCCAAAATGGCATTTCAGAGATGGCGGACAGTCTGTTGTCATTTAATACCTGATTTTACTATAAATTGGTGTCTGGATATTCTTGAAGTAGCAGATAACAAGTATGTAATCAAGATTCAGAAATTCAAAATGGTGGCGTCAAGATGGCTGATAGGTTTTATCATTTATCGTCTGATTCGACTAAAAATTGGTATCTGAGGGTTATCCAAGTTGCAAAATTACAATGATAAGGTCCAAATCTAACAATTCAAAATGGCGGCGTCAAAATTGCGGATAATTTTTGTAAACTTATGGTCTGTTTCTTATGAAAATCGGTATCTGGAGATTCTAGAAGTCGCGGATTATAAATATTTACTCGAAATTCAAGAATTTCAAATGGCGGCTTCAGGATGACGAATAAGTTTTATTATTTATAGGGAGGGAATATTGTCGCACGAGCACACCACTCTGTTTGCAAAATCCTATAAAAAATATGTTTCATTACACTATTCTAATTGAAACGAAACTGAAAAATTCAAAAACGCTTTTAAACACACACTGAAACTGTTAAAAAATTTACTAAAAAGGAGAAAATAATGTTAATAATAACAATATTTTTAGTGGTAATATATTTATTTCCTCAGATTCTATTTTAAAGTACTCTTACATTGTAGAGAATTTGAGTATTTCCTGGACAGTAACAAATAAATATCTTTCATTTTTACAACAAAAATAGAGGTGGTATTATAGTAGTCTAAGACAGTTCCATATTTTATGACGACAATTTGTGAAAACTTAGTTCATTAGTCTTTGCATGTCATAAAAAAGGGAATTCCCATAACCCATTGTGAGGTAATTTCACGTCCCTCATTGTTTTCGTAATGAGAGAGGTATCCACAATAATAACAACAAATATGGAGACAAAGTGGGTACGTTTTATAGCCTTTCATCAGCAAGAAAACGCTGTAAGAATTGTTACAGGCTTAGCTTATAGAGACGAATGTAAGGAGACATTTAAGAAATTGAATACACTCACCGTGCCGTGTACTAACATATTTCAATATCTCTTGTACATAAGAGAACACATATTATGTCATTACACTACATATAATAGTGTTCGTACGAATGAACACTATTATATGTAGTGTAATGACATAACGCAAAATAATAACAACATAAATACGTATTTTCTGACGGTGTCAAAGTCAAGAAATGGAACTAACTATTACGAAACATTTTTAACGTATTGCCTATGCCGTCCAAGCACTTGAATTTGAACATTTTAAAATAGTAATGAAACGTTTCCTGCTGAATAATGCATTCTACGACTTATAGCCCAGTTGTCAGAGACATAAATTGATAAAAACCGGTCACTAAATGTTATATGGCTGCATTTTTCAGAATAAGTAGTTTTGTTGGTATAGAATACGACAAAAAAAGTTTATAGCTGTGAGATGCCGGCGACTCCTAAAAAAATCGAAAATATTGGACGAAATTCGGTCTTTGGCCAATAACTCGAAAAATAAAAATATATATCAAAGAACTAATAGCACTAGGCGATAGAGGGGGAAATTTCGTATAAAAAACGTATGACATTTTACATTTTTTTTACGATAAAAAATGTGGGCTCCAGATTTTTTTAACACACGAGGATGGAAAGTGGTATAACATAAGTACGGCTCGCGAAGCTTAACAAAGCTTAAATGAAACGAGAAATATGTGACTATTGGATTATCACATTTTCAAATATAAAAATGAATGTATGTAGGAATAGTACATATATGAAGTCGGAACATATATTTTCGATGAAATCGGTAAAAGCTCTACCATTTCTACACTTTTTAAGATAAAAATCTGAAACTTTCACATATTACTCTGGAAGTAATGTACAAAAAGATCCGATGGATAGGTATGCCAAATAATTTTTATGGTAAAATATATTAACGTTTATTTTACCCCAAGTTTCGCGAATTTTGGAGCAAAGAAAAATTTTTCTTTTATTATCGTAAAATAAAGAAGGTTAATTCAATTGTTAAGGTAAGTCCTCTTAAAACATCTTAACGTATACATTTCAAGCTTTAAGAATCGCATCTACAGAAATTTAATAACTCGATTTAAACCAAGGTGGTTAAAGTTAGTTATACATATCAAACTTTATCACTTTTTCAAGATTTTGGAATTTTGGAAGTGTACATTTTTAGAAATAAATTATTGAGACTTTTTTCACTCATCGGATGTTTTTATACATTACTTCAAGAGTAATATGTGAAAATTTCAGATATTTATCTTAAAAATTGTAGAAATGATGAGCTTTTACCGATTTCGTCGAAAATCTCTATATGTTCCAACTTCATATACAGACTGTCTATTTTACGAGGGCCACACCAAATATCTCGCTTAATATCTATTGTAGAAGAATAAAGTTTTAGAAACAGTTATCCCATTTTTTGTGAGCTATATTTCAGTAAAAAGAAATTTGAAATCCATAGCCTACTTTATGAGATATATTACAAAAACCTGAAAAATAGGAAAACCACAAACGGTTATAGCTTCCTTATTTGAGGAAATACGAAAAAAGTTAAAGGAATGAAAGTTGACGGCAAAGACAATAAGAATAATAACGTGTAACAAAAAAATCGAAAAATGCAGTTGGCTTTGACATACGCTATTGTGCAAAAATGAAAAATACATATCTCAAAGTAGGCCATGACGCCATTAATTCCGTTATTTTTTTCTCATTCCAACGATATAAAACATGTCACAGAAATTTTAACCGATAATGTCAATATTTAATATTTTACGAATACCACAATTCATATAATTGAATCGTAACAATCAGCTGTGTCATAATAGTAAAAATTCACTTTATAATAATTATAATTCCGTAATTATTTATTACAATTTAATACAAACTAAATATCTTATAAATAAAAATACAAGTACAAAACATCCAAAGAAAAAAACGAAAAACTATGTATAACAGTACTACCTACTACTATATTGAAAAGAAATTGTGTGTATTTATTTTTCTAACTACAAATGCTCAAATTGTGCACCATGCATTCTGACACATAAACGTGCTCTACGAGACACGTCACGCATTACATTTTGGAGCATTTCAGGAGTAATTGCCTCACATGCGTTTCGAATTCTGGTTTTGATGTCCTCAATATTTTCAGGGGCAGTTTGAAATACCTTGTCTTTAATGTAACCCCAGACGAAAAAATCCAAGGGAGTAATATCTGGTGATCGAGCTGGCCATAGAATGGGTCCATAGGTGCCTATCCAGCTATCTGGCATAACTTGATTTAAATAATTTGTACATATTACAGCAGTGTGAGGTGGAGCCCCATCTTGTTGAAAATATCAATAATTTAATCTTTCTGCCACTGTTAATTCATAAAGAAAATCTTGAAATTCGTTTTTCAGGAAATTAAGGTATCTACGAGCTGTTAATGTGCCATCATAAAAATAAGGTCCAATTACTTTAGTCCCTAAAAGACCCAACCAAACATTCGTAGAAAATCTTTCTTGGAAAGCAGTCTCTCTGCACCAATGTGTATTTTCTCGTGTCCACTTATAATGCATATTTCTATTGAAAAATTCATTAGAAAAATTTGATTCGTCCGACCAAAGAATTTTGCTACATATCAGCGCGTCATTCCTTTTCTTATTTAATAACCATCTACAAAATCTTACTCTCCTTGGCTTATCTCCCTCATTTAAATCTTGAACTTTCCTCATTTTGTAGCATCGAAATCCGTTTTTTTTCAATATTTTTCTTGCACTGTCTTTTTTTATGCGACAGTTTCTCTGAATTTGTCTCAAAGAGGTTTCCTCATTTTGGTTAACATAATTCATTACTCTATTCACTTTTCTTACATTATCCGCAACATGCGCTCGCCTTACTACTTTTTTTGAAAATGAACCGTGCGTTTTTAGATTTTGAACTAACTTCCTAAACATAGTTCGATTTGGCTGCGGAGCATCTGGAAATCTATCTCCGTAAACCGTGACTGCCATCTCAGCGTCAAAATTGCACTGACAATAAATGCTAATCATATCGAATTTGTTATTATTGGTGTACACCATAATTACTGATATAAAATTTGTCTTAGAACTCGACAACGCAACATACAACATACAACAGTGACAATCTGTCAAATTTATTAATAACTGTATACATTGTTTTTCACTAATTATGGCACAGCTGATTGTTACGATTCAATTATATGAATTGTGGTATTCGTAAAATATTAAATATTGACACTATCGGTTAAAATTTCTGTAACATGTTTTATATCGTTGGAATGAGAAAAAATAACGGAATTAATGGCGTCATGGCCTACTTTGAGATATGTATTTTTCATTTTTGCACAATAGCGTATGTCAAAGCCAACTGCATTTTTCGATTTTTTTGTTACACGTTATTATTCTTATTGCCTTTGCCGTCAACTTTCATTCCTTTAACTTTTTTCGTATCTCCTCAAATAAGGAGGCTATAACCGTTTGTGGTTTTCCTATTTTTCAGGTTTTTGTAATATATCTCATAAAGTAGGCTATGGATTTCAAATTTCTTTTTACTGAAATATAGCTCACAAAAAATGGGATAACTGTTTCTAAAACTTTATTCTTCTACAATAGATATTAAGCGAGATATTTGGTGTGGCCATCGTAAAATAGACAGTCTGTATGTACTATTCCTACACAGATTCATTTCTAAATTTGGAAATATGATGTTCCAATAGCCATGCGATTCTCGTTTAATTTAAGCTTTGTTGAGCTCAATTTCATTAATTAGTTCAAAAGTTACAACAAATTTAGTGCAGCGCATCCGTGACCGCGCACGATTCGCGAGCCGTACTTACGTGTCGTCCATTCTCGTGCGTTAAAAAAAATCTGGAGCCTACATTTTTGATCGTACAAAAAAATTTCGTGTACGTATTTGATGTGAAATTTACCCCTCTATCACCTAGTGCTATTAGTTTTTTGATAATTTTTTTTATTTTTCGAGTTATTGGCTTAGAAGCGAATTTCGGGAAAACTACTTATTCTGAAAAATTCAGCCATATAACATTTAGTGGCATCTTAGACGACTGGGCTAATAAACTGTTTAATATGGTTGATTATTGTTTTATTATACTCTTGGCAAATAGAAAACGAAATATATTATGTTCGATCGGCACATTTCAAAAACGGTAATATCGCTTGTAGAGAAAAAAATTTCATAGCACTTTGTTGGCGATCTAATTCTGAACAACTTTCAAAATGTCCGTCGGTGTGTCTGTCCGTCCGACCGTTCATCCCACCGTCCGTCCGTCACGTTTCTTGTAAGCACGATAACTTAAGAACGATAAATACGATTGTATTGAAATTTGGACAGTAAGTTAGTGTTATTTAGAGGAAGAACTCTACTGTATTTGAACGAAATTGATCAGTAAATGAAAAAGTTATTAAATATTTAAATTGATTATACTAATATATTTATATTATATAATATTGTTACATTGTAAAACCGGCTAATTAGGCAATAGTCCCTAACGTTTATCAAAAGAGCAACAAATTTGTCACAAATGAGATAAGATTATGGACCAAGCGTTGGCTGCTTTCATTCATCTCGTAGTTGGACAAGGCTGTCACTCGCTAATACAATCTAACATTATTTTTTATTTACTATAAGAATGTGGAGAGTATTTCATAGAATGTGCAATAATTATATAAAAAGTGCAGTAAGTCAGCGAATAGTATAATAGTTAGCTTGTTAAATTTGTGTATATTTTATTTGTATGTTTTATTGTGAGTTCTTATTGTATCTTTTTATACATATGTGTTGTGATCAATAAAGATCTAGCCTGTCTATCTATCTATCTACCTTCAAAACTAAGCAAGATAGGGTAAAATACTATACGTGCTTTTTTGGTAGGGCTTAAAATTTTCAATGGCAATGGTTACGAGTAAACAGACGATACAGACAATAGTTAGGTTTTTACAGGCCGCCAGGCCCGGTGGTTTTCAATTTTGAGGGGGGGGCGGGTTTCACTCGAAGTTAGAAAAGCATTCGCATTAGGCGAAACGGGAGAGGTTTTTCAAAATTTCGAACTAGGCAAATATTTAATCCTAGGGAATATGACCCCCCGTTCTTTCCTCGCTCTTTGAAATTTCATATCGAAGATTGCTGGGAGTCGTATGTTATTACCCCCCCGGGCCCCGAGTATGCAAAATGGGGGTTCGAAATGCTTGATTTACGTCATTGATAGTAACCTTACCAGTTTATTCGGTCACTTGAAATGCAGTTAAGTCATGATACAGAAATCTGTTGTACTATGAAAAGTATTTTTTAAGGTCCACAGATGTGTTATTTTTCTCAGATTCGTAATTAGCTTTAAATGGCCGATGGAAATTCTAAGGTTACTATCAAACAATGACGAAATACAATTGCCTGGGAACCCTATTTTTGGTGGCCTACAAAACAATATTATGTATCAGTTTTTCTATAACAATTATTTTGCAACATTTTATTCTCTACCAAAAAGGTACGTAGTCATAGTATCTTACCTTATTTTTTAAATATTGCAAACGAGAATAAAAATTTGTACCTATATTTCTTGATATTATTGTTAATAACTTTTTATTCTAATAAGAGAAGGGGGATACAAAAAGTATGGTACTTTCAACGATTTCGTTTTTCATAACGACAACTTGTAAAGGCTTATTTCCGTAGATATCCATTTGATTTAGTTAATATGCTTGGGACATATACCAAAAGATGCTCTATTTAATTTAAATACCAACAAATCTGAAACGTTTTTGACATCCTTGTAACTAAAAAAATTATAATTTCCATTTTTCATATGAAACTATCTATTTACCGAACCTATATTACATGTATACGCAAATGTTTTTCTAATCTCTTATTTCCATCAAATATAATACCTATAGGCGTCAAGGGTCATCAAAGTAATCATACCTGCTTCGAGCCCTTCCTAATCCTTTATTTATGTTTTGTATAAATAGGTTTGTCCACAAAGCTTCCTGCTAAGTCCTTAAATTATATTAGGGATTACGGTTTAAAAGTTTTAATTTCAATTAAAATTACAAGAACTATTACACTTTGAATCATATATTTATTGTCGGTAATACCAAATGAAAATTCATATAATAATTTGTTTTTGGATTTCAATTAAAAATTCTTAGAATTATAGGTATATTCCAGTTATGGGATTCATTATAAATAGACAAGATGGATGGATCCGAAGACAGTCTCTTGGCATACGTGATAATAGTTGTTGGTTAGTAATAGTTTCCATGAGTAACTAACTAGTGAATATTCTAGTGTTTTATCATAAACTTTGAAATATTTATATTTCTGATTCTTCGAGTAATTCTAATAGTAGTGCAGATACGTGAAGTAATAGCCAAAAAATAACACAGTGTCTCAACAAAGACTTCAATCAAGAATAATTGTATACAAAGTTGATGGTAAAGTATATAATTTCTGAAAAAAAAATACTTCAAGGTATTTTCCCATCACAATAGAAGACCATAAATAAATCATGGAGTTGAACATTTCGACAGAGATAGACGAATATAAATACGCTACAAAATTGTTTGAAGATGGAGCCTGTCTCCACTGTGAGCCTAATGAAGATACGGAGAAAACTCCAATGTTTTGCCAAGAGGATGAAAATATTGTAATGGAAGCAGGAGACATCGCTCTAAATGGATACGCTCCAGTACAGCCGGAGGATGTTAGTGTTTTACACTTAAAATGTATTTTGAAACATATAGCGTACAGTCATTCAAAAGACTTTGGAAAACTGTTTACTCAACGTAATCATTCGCTAAATGAAATTGGGAACAAAAATGTTCAGAAGATTTTGTGTGATCTGACTAGGATAACTAATGCTCAAGACATTGATGCTTACTTATTTAAAGAGGGTGTGGAGAAACTCTCAGTATCTAGTGACAAAGTATTAAAATCCAATGAAGACAACGTATACGTTCGGAGCCAAATCTTTAAAAGTATGTTGTATTTTAAGTGCATAGATAATCTGCCGGTGGGGTGTAAAATAACACATACAGCCCCAGAAAAGCACTTGCCCTTGGTTTATGATGTTTTGCTGGCTATTTTATATTTTTCGGCTGTAGAAATAAGGCAATATCATTTTCACGAGCTACTAGATTACTATTACAATGCGTTGGCTGAAAATTTGCTTACCATGGATTTGGACATATCAACTATTTTGTCTCGTGAGAAATATAGTATGCAGATAAAATCATTTATTCCATTCATCAAACTGGAGATGGCTTACCAGCAGTGTCAAGAACTTTTACAGACACTAGGAACTGCCGGTGAAGCAGATTTAAAGATCTGCTTAGAATGTCTTCTTGACAAAAATGAAAGTTATAGAAATTCGATTTCCACTCTGAGTTTGGAAGTTTATGAGTGTATCTTATATCCCAATTTATCTAGAGAAGACTGTTATAAAATCGTAAGAAATAATATAGGTTCAGGTGAATATGAACTTTTAAAGTGGAAACTAATACCAATTGATAGACGATCTAGCTATTTCGGAGATTATTTTAAATTAAAAATAATCATTAAGCAAGGCTATGAATACAACACTCTACATTTATTTGCAAAATATTTGCCTACGATTAACGGCACTGTTTTAGAACTAGCAAAGGTGTCTTTCGATAAAGAGAAATTTGTTTATGACACTTTCGTGTCTGAATTAAAATCATTAGGGCTAGAACTTATTACAGGTTTTTTACCAAAATGTTATTTCTCCCGATCGAATGATGTGTTAATATTTCAGAATGTTTGTCTATTGGATTATAGTTCATTTAATCCAAGTGAACCATTAACTTATGAAACCATGCAGCTTGTCATAAAGCAGTTAGCAAAACTTCATGCTTGTTCATTTCTCTACGAAGAAATACAAACTAAGAAACATAGGAAGATAGTCAGACTTGATGACAGATATGAGAAATATGTTCAAGAAATTACATTCCGATTGGATAAAGAATGCAAAAATAACAAAATAGTTACATGTGGAATTAAGGCTGTTCTCGACTACATGTTGGATGAGTTTCCTGATATACCAAAAAATCTAACGATGGATGCCTTTAAAGTGAAGGTAAAAGCGGCATTCAATTTATTGTTCGAGAAAGTGAAGAAATCTCATAAATACAGAAATGTATTGTGTCAAGGAAACTTTTGGGGGAATAACATTTTATTTAAAAGAAATAGACACAACAAGCCAACTAGATGCTATATACCTGACTATCAGCAAACTAGGTATTGCCCACCTAGCCACGACCTGCTTTCATATCTTTATGTAAGTACTGACCAAGCAACGAGATCGAAATATATGACCAAGTTAATCCAGGAATACTACACAGAATTATCAAACATTTTAAAGAATTACAATTTTGACTTGAATACAATTTATACATATGAAGAATTTTTGGATAGTTGTAGGTATATGAAATCTGCTGCTATATGTATAGCTTCACTTTACTTACAATTTACTTGTTATCCTTCTGAAAAAATGCACCGATTTATGTGTGACGAAGAAAAGGCAACGTACATTATTAATGAGAACCGTAAAGAAGTTCTAGATGAGATGCATTGCAACGAGTTATATAAGAAAAGAATTAGAGAAATTGTTGAGGACCTCTATGAGGTTTGTGAAAATGAATCTATGTAAATATTTAAATAAAAAAAATGTTTTAAAAATTGCTTTTGTTATTAATTTATTTAATTATTTAATTTAAGTTATACAGTGCAAATAGGACTCAACGCGAAAACTCGTAACAATAAATTGTTACTCGATAATGCTAAAAAAACTACAAAAGCTAAACGCTACGTATAAAATATATAATCTGGAATTTAACCGATCAGAAGACGCTCCTAGAATGTCATACCCATGGATCGAAGATACAGTTTTGTAAAAATATGCACATTGTCAGGAATAGCCTTATGCATCTGCATATAAAGGGTGCCATTCTATTCTTGATTGGAAAAAATATTTAAAACATTTTCCAAAAATGTTTGTAATACTGATAATTGATTAATGTAATATTTGCACGGCATTTGCCGACTTATTTTTTAACATAGTCTAATGATTCTTAAACCATTGGAAGCTTACTCTTTCTATATTCAGGTGCTACTAAATTATTTTCGAAATTGTTAACAAATTGTACAGAAATTGTTAAAAGAATGCGTTCCTGTGTAGAATAATTTGGTGTAGAATAATTTAGAATAATTTTGCAACATCTGAATCTATAAAGAATAAGGTTACTTTTTAAAAAAATCGGTAAAGGTATTTAAAAAGAAGTTTCCTCTTTTTAATTAGGGATCGGCATTGGAGAATAATAATCGAAATGTAGTTATCACTATCGCTGCAAAGAAAACTGGATATCTTTTGAATAATAAAATATACACAGCGATAATCTGAGAGAAGAAATAAATAATGAATTGAAGGTGTCAAATTTATAAAGTTTGCGAAAATATGCATTTCTTCATTATTTAATCTCTTTGGTCGGTCCACCCTAAATATTTTTCAGTGAAAGTCTACCCATTTATGCTCTCATAGTAGCATCAACTACCGCCCAAATTCGACTGTTCTCCGAAAATAGGGTTTTAGATATAGCATCTACAGACAGACGACAGACCGACAGAGTGACGGAATTGATTATTTTCGCAATCTACAAGATCTGAAACGCGAAAATCTGAAGAAATCCCTGAGAGTGACTTTTTCGCGATTACAGAACATCCCTTCGTTAAGAGGGAAGTAAAAATAAATTGTAAATTTTTTGAAACTAAAGATGTATCAGGTTTTCTTCCGCGGTAATAGTATTACCTACGTTCCAAATATTATTTTTAATAGTCGTTTCTTAATTAATTGTTGTTAGGGTAACAACTATATATTAGGGTGTATCGAAATTGTTGGAAATTCAAAATTCCAAGTTGATGAAAAGTTGTCTCTATGAACACCACAAAAATATTTAGCCCAATTGAAAAAAAATAGGTCCCCCGCAAGAGGCCAAAAGTGTCTAATTTTTTTCATATTTTTGTTTGGATTAAGGATTAACGACCTGTTTTAGAACAGAATGCTTATGATGATAATGACGATGAATAAAATATTTAACGTCCTAAAAAAAAACTTTCATCAACATTAAAAAAAATCGTTTAAATTAGAAAGAAACATCATTTTTATAAAAATTCTATAGGTTTAAATTACATGCGGGAGACCTAAACGTTTCATTAGAGTAACATATTTTTTTTTCACTTTCGTTCTATACCCTATTGAAAACTTAAAAAATAAAATCACTTAATCCTTCATTAAAAAAAATGGTATAATTCAGTTTTTTGAAGAAAATTATAAACTTTAGGTGTCTTGCGGGAGACCTAGTTTTTTTCAATTGGGCTAAATATTTTTGTGGTGTATATGGATTCATAGAGACAGCTTTTTATCAACTTGGAATTTCCAAAAAAAAATTTTTCGATACACCCTACTAATTATTTTCTGCTAAAAGTATAACACATGTTTTAATTGATTATTATTGTCCTTCACACTTTTTCACTTATTATATTATATCTTTAGGATATCCACCCTGTTCATTTTTCACAAGAAGTATATCTCATTTCCTCGTTGGCGATATTATTTTTCCACCTCAAATAGGTTTTAGATAAACAGGTGGACTTAAAAACCTGAATTTTCGTAATATACATAGTCTGAACCGTGAAAATTCGAAGAGTGCTTTTTTGACGGGTTTTTACTTCGGTAAGTAAAGGTAAAAAAAAACTTTTTCTTCTATTCAGATGATGTAGCAAAATATTTTAAAACAATTTTAATCCGCAACAAAGATCTGACATATCTTTTCAACTTGCATTATAAATGTCAGTCCATTATTTGCTAAAACACATTACATCTGTAGACAGTATTCATTTGATTTAAATATTAACCTTTATTATTATTTAATTCGTGAATAATTTAATTTAAAAGCGAGATTTGCAAATGACAATGCATTTCAGTTGTTGTCTTTGAATTAAATATGTAAGTAATAGTCTTTTCACGTCAGTGTGTAATATTCCATTCGAAAGAATATTTCGTCAAATGACTAAAAAAAGGAAACCGGAAGATAACAATGTATTTGAAAAAAAAAACGATCAAAACAGAGATATTATTTCACATTTTCCGATAAGAAATACATTTGCAACGGGTGAGAGTAAAACCCGAAAAAAACGTATTTTCATAAATTTGAGCATTGCATCGTTTCATTTTGAATATTAAACAAGATTATATACTAATTTTCGGACCTATTAAAAATCTAACCTAATTATACAGGGTGTTCTCCACAATAATTAAAATTCTTTTTCAAATGAAAGATCCTGTATGTTTTTACTTAAAATGCTTCAGCAATCAATTACTTATACGCTGATACCTCATACTGATATTTCTTTCGGTTGTCTTTGAAATATTCAGGTCGAAAATAAGTAACTGATTGCTGAAAAATTTTAAGTAAAAACATACACAGGGTGCTTTATTTGAAAAAATTGTGTTATGATTATTTAAAAATGAAAATTGTTTAATTATAATGGTTTTCAATAATTAGATGAAAACCTAGTCACAAGATTTTATTAACATGGTACGTGGAGCTCCCTACAAAAAATATATTGATAATCTAGTCAACATAAAATCTGTAAATGTAATAATTACAAAATAATAAAATACGCTTTTTTAAGAAAAGAGTAAGAAAAATACGACATACGAAAAAAGAATAATATAAAGCAGTGATATAATATTTGTCACCAGTGTTATAGGTTAATACTAAAAAACTCTTGCAGACTCTAAATTGCTTTTTGTAATAGTATTTCTTTAATTTTAATGTAAACAATTTTAACTATTTCTTTCAAATAATTAGGAAGAGATTGTGTTTAGGCAATAAAACGTCAATCGTGTGTCTTAGCTATACTGTATATTTCGATCGGAAAACTGGATAAAGCGATTAAAATTAAACAAAATATATAAAGCTGGCCGCATTAGTATTCCAAGCAAAATAAACAAATCTCTACATGAATGAGTAGCACGTTTGAACAACATGGACCTAATTATTTATTTTATATAATTAATAGATAATTAACTTTACTGGAGTTACCCCAGCAGAGAATGTCATAATTTAATAATGACTGCACCTTTGCAAAGGAATAAGTTTTAAGTAGTTCTAAATTCACACAAGAAATAAGTTTCCAGACGACATAGCATCGTTCTTATTCTAAGTCTTCAATATGTTCAAACCAGTTTAAATTACTATCAATAGTGGTACCTAATAGTTTTACAGAGCGACTGTTGTCTATACATAAATTATTGATTTTTACTAATAAGCTATAATCAGGACTTATTAGCAAACATCCACATTTGACTTTTTGTCCCATTAAGTTTTAATCCAAAGTTACAATAACTATTCATTAGTGAGGTGAAGATGTTTGCATTACTTGACGACTTATGTACATTGTCTGCCGTTGATCCAACTGCCACATCATTAGCAAATTGAGTAACATGGAAGGTATTCGTTGCTTTTAAGTGGCTTTGTAAACCATTTAAAAAATAAGAAAAAGAAGAGGTCCTAAGGTGCTACCTTGAGGAACTCGTAGAGAACAAGCTGCAGAATGAGACGCCTGGAAACTAGTACATGGTCTTGACTTCCTGATATTCAAAGTGAAACGACAGTTAAATCTAAGGAACACGTTCTTTCGAGAATTTGCTCTTGACCTCTATAAATGCATTTTTTATCGAAATATGTGGAAGAATGTGACAACGCTGCAATTTAAGTTAAATAAAGGCAATTAAGAAATATCAGAGTGTTGGCTGCTATCTCTATGTGAAACACTCGATAGGTTATACATTATTTTTAAATATGCCCTGATCTCCTACACATGAAAAACGCCACTAAACATTCATACCCTAGCCAGAATTTGACCCTGGGACTCCGTGATCGCAAGCCAAACACCTTTAGCACTGCGCCACAGGCTGGCTGAATATTCCGATGACACAATCACAGAAAACTCACATTAGAAAATTTGGGAGGAGAAGTAGGCTCTCCTTTCCAATTTTGTGCACCCCTGATTTAATTAACCCTTGGTGGATAACATCAGATAATGACCTTTATCACGTGCAAAAACTAGTCACTATAGCTCAAAGAGTTCCTGAGATATTAAATAAAATATAAATTTTGGGTGCTCCTTCAGAGGCCTACAGCGCCCTTAAGAGGGATTTCCAAACCCATGTTTATATGAACTTTTTTTTCATATTTTTTATATACAATCAACCCTAGAAATTAATGACAGCATACCTGAAACACTCTATAATAATATTTACATTTAATTGTAAATGTTGTAAGTAATAACGTAATATTGTATCCGTAAAACTGTTTATATTATCAATATTGTATCCGTAAAACTGTTTATATTATCAATGAATTTCTGTTCTAATACATGGGTAAAAACATCAACAATCGAAATATCTCTCAATTTAACGTAATAACAGACGGACAGAAGGTTTACACATTCATGTTAGTCATATCTAATATATCGATTCAATGAGTTATATTTTGTGCTCATCTGATACCATCAGTTCTTTAGATAAACTAGAAAATACTACTTTGACCTAGATAACATTTTGAAAATATATACGCCATTAAATATGACCTTACATTGACGAGTGTTTAACATGAAATGAAAATTTTATACTGTTTTAAATATTACCGTATACAGGGTGGGCCATTGAAAACGAAACACACCTGTTTTGGGACACTTAGACTAGTTTCTTGAAAAAACGCGCGGACAGGTCGATTCTTGATATTTGGGGGACAAGTATTAATGTCAAACTTGACAGTGACACATCAACCCCCTAGCCCCAGCAACCCCTAAGTCAAGAATTTAAATGGAGAAAGGGAGTCGAGTGACCCCTCAATTGAAGCATCTTTCAATTCTCTATGGTCGAAATTAGTTTTTCTTTTTTCTTTTTCGTCTCCATGAAAACCATCTTCTAGATTAACTAGGGTGGGGGTGTTGTTTGGGAAAAATCCTGAAACATGTCACCTGTTATCCTTTGAACGACACATGGTGATGTCAAATTTGACTTTGTCTGATCAACCCCCTACCCCAACAACACCCAACCAAAACAAAAATTACGGTAAGGTGGTCGAGTGTCCTTATTTTAGAGGTCTTTTGATTATCTATGCGAGGCATGATTGTTTTTAGGTTTGCTCGTGTTTTGTTTTAAACAACTGATAATATGCTTATTAATTTAAATTTTAAAAGAGTATGCAATACATTTTTATTTACCTTCGGTGTCTATAAAGACCTCTCGAGACTCAATACAGTGATTTGAAAGCCCTTTCTGCCCTGAATCCTTAACGGTTAAATTTTTTAAAATTGATTAATAGATTAGTATTCAGGGCAGAAAGGGCTTTCAAATCACTATATCTAAGTCTCGGAAGGTCTTTATAAACCCCGAGAGTAAATAAATCAGTTGTTTAAAACAAAACACGAGCAAACCTAAAAACAATCATGCACTCGTATAGAGAATCAAAAGACCTTTACAATGAAGGATCAGTCGAGAACCTTACCGTAATTTTTGTTTTTGTTTGGGGTTGCGGGGGGGTAGGGGGTTGACCTTACATAACAGTATGTCGTCCAAAAGATAAAAGGTGACGGGTTTCAGAATCTCTCCCCAACAATATCCCCACCTTAGTTAATCTAGAAAGTGGTTTTCATGGGGACGAAAAAAAATTGAAAAAACTAATTTCGACCATAGAAAATTAAGACACTTCAAATGAGGGATCGCTCGACCCCCTTCCCTATTTAAATTATTGAGTTAGGGGTTGCTGGGGCTAGCGGGTTGATGTGTCACTGTCAAGTTTGACATCATCAAATGAAACATATTCTTTACAAGATTTTGCAAACAGCGGGAAAATACTAAATGAGAACTAAAAGAAAAACTATATGTGAAAAATATTAATAAAATCTCTGCATTCTTTCGATAACCTGACTTTTGGTTATGCTAGCAAATCAAAATCCTAAAATAAATTTATCCAATCTCTTATTTGACATTCTCATTATAACACTAGCGTCCAACATAGTGTCCTACGGCTAAGCAGATTAAACTAGTACCTACTAGAGATGTACCGACTAGGGTTCTTGTCGACTAGTCAGTAGCCGACTAATCGGCTTTTCGGAAAGCCGACTGGTCGACCCAGCCGACTATTTTTAAATGCCAGCAAAATACGCGGCCAATTTCTTCGTGTGCCGACTTCAATAAACTTCGCGTGCCATCGCTCGTCGCCTGTCGCAGGCCGCTGGCCGACGCGACGGACCTATCAACAGTCACGTACACATATTTTCTGTTTTGTTGTTTACTTCACTTCACTTAGAACATTGTTTGGTTTGCCGGTTGTTTTAGGGTTAGTTTTTGTCTGTATTGGATTGAATTTTAGCTGCAGAACTATTAGATATAGATGTGTCGAAAACAATTAAAAAAACGTCACGTGTTTGGTTATTCTTTGATGAAACTGAAGGAGACAATGGCAATAAAGTGAAGTGTAATCAATGCCAATCGTTAATTTTGGTGGCCGCGGAAAAACAGCCAATACCTCAAATATGAACAATCATATAAAATTGTGATATGTGATGTACTGTAATACATTACATACTTACTAATATATACTAGAACAATGGTTTTTTAAAATTTTGTTTCAATATTTTCTATACTGTATCTGATCCCTTTTATTTTGTTGAGATTAAAATAATATTTAAAATGAATAATAGCATAAGTTCCTATGTTCCTGAGTTGGTTTTTAAGTTTAATTTTTGTTTTTGCATTTGTTAAAATAAAAAAGTTTGTTATCAGTAATAAGATTATGTTTACTGTTTATTTTGTATCATGTAGTATATACTATGTAGCGAAATACAGTGTTTTTTTTAAAATTTTGTTCCAACATTTTACACATGCGTTGTTTTACTTTATTAAAAACGCCCTCTTAATTCAGCAAGGTATGTTTTATTTTTTTCGCCGACTACTCGCCTAATAGTCACCGACTAGTCACAGACTAGTCGCCGACTACAAAATTGGCCGACTAGTCGGTGCATCCCTAGTACCTACATGACCCCTACAGTATGAAGATTCAATTAAAAATGACAACAAAGGTCTAAAATGGATTTATTTACCTACCTTGTCTTAAAAAATGATTCAAATGGATTACATTGTCATAAAATTTCTCATTCAGTTCCTTGGAAACGTTTTTCGCCCTTATTCTGAGCTGATCAGAAAGGCACAAAGCCACTTATGTTTCATGCAAAACCAAGACAATATCCATGAATAAGTACGAAATATTTATATTTGACATTGACTGATAAAAATCAACAGATCTTCACCTATCTATTAGCTAACTAGTATTGGAGAATATACAGATAAAACCACACTGCTAGGAACACAACAAGCAATATGTATAGTTTACTATCGCCCGGCTGTTCTAATACGGTGACGGAGTGGGGCTATCGCAGCACGATTGCTAATAACACATTTCGCTCCCGACTAGGCCGACGACAGAAACAACTGGTGAGATCTAAAACATAAATTAATATTCTTATAAAATTAATAATGGAGGTATACCAACTTGATAAAAAAAAACAAATCATTAAATGACATCACCAAAATAATACGGTGAGGCGAATACGAGATTTATTTGCAACAACGTTTGAAGGCAGGTCGACCCCTTCTTTATCAACGATACACAGAATTATTCGGAATTTTGAGCAGCATGGTTGTCTAAGTCCAACACAAAAAAGCCTCCTGTACCCAACGTTGACAGGGAAATGTTGGAAATAATGGTTTGCGCTAGAGCCCTTGAGGAACCGACACTTTCCAGCCGGTAAATTGCAGATGCAGTAAATTCGAGTGCCACGACAGTTAGACGAATTTTAAAGAAAAATGGATATCGTTCCTATAAAGTGAAGAAAACCCATGAAATTTTACCCACATTGTGAGACAGTAATGGAGAAAATAAATAGGGACGAAAATTTTACTTGAAATATCGTTTTCACTGACGAGTCAAGTTTTCCATTGCTAGACCGACACAATCCATCCAGAGTTCGGTATCGGTCAAGGGAAAATTTACACCGGTTTTACACACTGCGCACCCAGTATCCCCAAAAATTAAATGTTTGGGCAGGAGTGTTAGGGGAACACATGTTGGGTCCTTTCTTCATAGAAGGAAATCTAAATGGCGATAAGTACTAGACTTTACTGCAGAAACAAATTGTCCCGGAAATTCGTCGGCTTGCGGGGGAAAGATTTGGCGATATTTGGTTGTCCCGCTCATAACACTGGTTTGGTCCAATAATACTTAAATAATACTTTTTCAAACCGACTTATTATAGACAAGGGAACCATCTTATGGCCAGCAAAATCGCCCAACGATTTATTTTTATGGGGGTACTGCAAATGGACACGAAAATATGCCTAATACTTTAGAAAACCTACGAGCAAAAATTTTGGAGGTTTTTCCAAAGTATTACACCTAACATGCTGTCTAATGTTAGAAGGGGCTTTTACGATAGATTAGGCTATTGCCTTGCTCAAGAAGGAGGCCTTCTTGAGCATCTGATTTGAATTATTTATTTATTTGCGTATTATTTTATTTTTCAGAGTTGGTATTATTTTTCTTTATCATTTTTATGAGAATATTCATTTTTTATGTTTTTAGAAGTACTTTTTGTTTCGCAAAAAATATTAATACTTTATTGTGTGCTGTTCTGATATTTTCACAATTTTAGTGTTTTACTACCGATGTTATTGTCTCGGAAGAAACATTGAAATTGTGAAACATTCAGATAATTTTTAGTACCTAAATGTAAGCGCCCTGACTCGAACATGCAATCGCTAAGTTTCGTTCGGACTCATATGCTGCCAGACGGCCACTCGCAGATTGCACTTGTTTTACTCATGTTCGTAGCGGCGTGGTTTATAGTGTATACTCTATGTATGTTTAAACGTGAATTATTTATTATTTGTTTGCTTACAGTAATGAAACATATTCTTTATAGGATTTTGCAAACACCGGAAAAAAAAACTATCAATGAGAACTACTCCTCATAGATAGTTTTTTCCGCTGTTTGCAATATCCTATAAAGAATACGTTTCATTACTATAAGCAAACAAATAATAAATAATTCACTTTTAAATCAACAAATGTCCCCAAAAAATCAAGAATCGACCTGTCCGAGCGTTTTTTTAAGAGACTAGTCTAAGTGTCCCAAAATAGGCGTGTTTCGTTTTCAATGGCCCACCCTGTATAATAACGACATTTTATAATCCCAATTATTATTCACTTTTAAAGATAATTAAAATAAACATTGTCTATTTTAGTTGATATTGTTAAATAAATTAAATGTATTTGTCTAGGTACGTGCATTGTATTAAACGACAAAAAAATTATGATAAAGATTTCCAAATTATATAAAACCAATTGATATCCAGCATGTAATTCAGTAGGAACTATTTGTTGTACAACATATGAACAATGAGTTTAATAAAAAACAAGTGCCTAAAAATTTGCGAAGAACTTGTAAAAAAGTGTATAATATGTGACAAAAATATTTTAAGCTATTTTCCTACGACAATACAAAACCATAAAGAAAATATTGATTTGAATATATCTACAGAGAAAGACGAGTATAAATTTGTAATAAAATTATTTGAAAATGGAGATGATTTGCAATGTGAGCTTAATGAGGATATGGACGGCAGCCCAAAATTTTGTATCAAAGACGAAAATATTCTTCTGGAAGTTAGAGATATTACTATAAGCGGTTATACCTCAACAGACTCCGAAGAAATTGGTGTGTTGCATTTAAAGTCTATTTTGAAATATTTGGCACACAGCCATTCCAGAGACTTTGGAAAAACGTTTACTCGACTTAATCACTCGTTGACTGAGTATGGACAGAACAACATTCAGAACATCTTGTTTGATCTGACAGAAATAACTAACGCTGAAAACATCGATCTCAGCTCATTTAAAGAGGGAGTAGAGAAACTTTCACTTTCTAGTGACAAAGTACTAAAGTCAGATAAAGACGAGGTATACGTTCGGAGCAAAATACTTAAAAGTAAATTGTTTTTCAAATTCACAAAAAATGAACTGATGTGTAAAATAGTAAATGTAGCGCCAGAAATATATCTACCTTTAGTGTATGACGTTTTGTTGGCAATTTTCTGCTGTTCTGTCGAAAAAATAAGGCAATATCATTTTCACGAGTTACTGGACTATTACTATAATACGTTAGAGGAAAATTTACGCATCATGGACTTTGATATATCAACCATTTTACCTCGCGAAAAATATGATACACAGGTAAAAACATTTATTCCATATATCAAATTGGAAATAGCTTATCATCATTGTCAAGAATTATTACAGAATGTGAAAATTGTGAAGGAAGCAAATTTAAAAACACACATAAAAAATGTTCTTAACGACAATAAAAAATATAAAAATTTGATATCCACATTAATTTTTGAGGTTCATGAGTGCATCTTATATCCCAATTTATCTAGAGAAGACTGCTATAAAATCATAAGAAATAATATAAGTTCAAGTGAATATGAGTTTTTAAATTGGAAGCTAACACCAGTAGATACTCGCTCTGGATTTTTAGGAGATTATTATAAATTGAAAATAAATATTAAGCAACAAAATGAATATAAAACTCTGAACTTATTTGCCAAGTATTTGCCTACGACAAACCAAGTTGCATTAGAAATGGCCACAGCGTCTTTTGATAAAGAAAAATTCATTTATGATACCTACATATCTGAATTAAAATCATTAGGACTAGAAGATATCACAGATTTCTTACCAGAATGTTATTTATCCAGGTCAAACGACGTGTTAATATTCGAGGATGTGTCGCTATTGAATTACAGTTCATTCGAACCTAGTGAACCTTTAACTTATGAAACCATGCAGGTTGTTATAAAGCAGTTAGCAAAGCTCCACGCTTGTTCATTCCTCTACGAAGATATATTAACTGAAGAAACTGGTAAACTAGTCAGAATTGGAAATAAATATGAGAGATATATTCGAGAATTGTTTTTCCTAAGTGATATAGAAAATAAAAGTAACTCAATAATTAAATGCGGAATTAAGGCTATTTTCGATTATATATTGGATGCATTTCCTGACATTCCCAAAAATGTAACAATGGAAGCGTTTAAACTCAAGGCAAAAAAGGCATTCGATTTATTATTTGAAAAAACGAAAAAATCTAATACATACAGAAATGTATTATGCCAAGGAGATACTTGGGGGAATAACATTTTATTCAAAAAGGATAGTTACAACAAACCAATTACATGCTGTATAGTTGACTACCAGCTCAACAGATATTGCCCGCCCAGCCATGATTTACTTTTCTTCTTTTATTTAAATACGGACAAAGCAACAAGATCAAAATATATGACTAAGTTAATCGAAGAATATTACGCAGAACTATCAAACATTTTAAAGAGGTATAACTCTGATTTGAATAAAATTTACACATATGAGGAATTTTTGGATAACTGCCGCTATATGAAATCTGCAGCTGTTTGTACAGCTGCCATTTACTTTCAGTTGACTATGTATCCTCCTGAAAATATGCAAATAATAATAAACGATTCGAAAAAGGCTACATACATATTTACTGAGGACCGTAAAGAACTCTTAGCTGAAATGCAACATAACGAACTATATAGGAATAGAATTAAAGAAACTATTGAGGATCTCTATGAACTTTGTATAAATGACTTTATGTAAATATTTAAATAATAAAATTTGAAATAATTAATTTTTGGTTTTAACTGAAGAAAGACTGTATCTTTCTTGATCTAATATGGAATTTTAGCATATCATGCTTAATAATGACAAATTAGTAACCCATAACACTATGAAAAGTGCTAGAGCTAGATGATTTCAATCGGATTGAAGAGAGAAGTGTACTTTAGGGGTGTAATAATAGGTATGGACAAAAGCCTACAGTTAAACCTCTTCAATCCTATAACTTTGTCATATTAACTATAATTATATCTCCGGCATGGACGAAATAATTGAAGTTCAGCTATTTGGAATAAAAAAGTCAAAGGTTCGCCTGAAGTCTCCATTGGAGACCTAAACATTATTAAATTATATTAAACTTGATGGTAAGTGAATATTTAATCAAACTTAGGCTACATCTCGTATATTGAAGATTATCCGTTATATACTGCAATAAATATTATTATTATTATAACCAGAGAAACATCAGGTAGACAGGATAACTGTATTTACCACATATTTGTTACAGACGGAAAATAAAAATATAAAAACAATTACATCATTTTAATGGAAATCTATCTATATAATAGATCGTTTGCATACATATACAGGGTCCGCCAATATCAGGAAAAATCCTCTCTACAAATGACAGGTTAACGAGATAGGTTAACGGCTCAACAATGAATTCCGCTACTTTGTTTAGGAGTGAACACGGTATATCATCATAACCAGATGAATTTTTCTTAGAGACAGAATTTATAATATTAAGCATTTCGTTTGAACTGAATGGGAACAAAAAAATCGCATTGTGATTAAAAACTTATTTATTATCATTGAATTAATTCAAATGATTAAAAAAATGTGTTTAAAATTAAAAATATATTGTTGTAATAATGGACTCTGCCGCAATAAGTTTTCAAGAATTCTTTGAAAGCAAACTCAATTTGAAAGGGACAAATTGTATTTATTGAAGAAATTGCACAACGCAAGTAAAAATTAACGAGTGATAGCTACACAAACTCACTGACTTTCTTATGAACTATTTGCTACAGAGCTCGATGTGGCCTCCATCTACTTCTATGCAACATTAACACCCTGTATCTTTTTCCACAGCAGCAATTTACTTTTGTATTATGGCCTATTATGAATCGTTCACCCTATATATAGGTTTAAGAAATATTGCAACTGAAATTGTTAAATGAATGTTGAATGACGATGTGTTATCTTCAATTTAATCTATTAGGTCAACTATATGAGGTATTTGGGTTTGATGTTAGTCTTTACAAGTCGCCGTCATAAGAAATGGAATTACCTTAGAATATCATACCCATTGTAAGGTATGTTCACCCCCTCTTGTTTTCGGGATGAAAAAGTTATTAACAATAATAACAACAAAGTAAGGTAGGGTAAAATACTATAAGTACTTTTTTGTTAGAGCGTAAAATTTTCTATAACAACGGTTACGACGGTACAGATGATAATTAAGTTTATGCAAGCTGCTAAAGTATCTAATTAGGGTTTCAAAGCGCCTGTTTTTCGTCATTGTGTGATAACTAACCTTACCAGTCTTCTTGGTTATTTGAAAGGCAACTAAGACATGATGCAGAAATTTGTAATTACGTTTAAATGTCTGAGAAAAGTCGTGAGGTTACTATCAAACAATGACATAACACAAACTCTTCGGAACCCCATTTTTGAGGATTTGCCGGCCTACACATTTTTGTATCGGTTTTTTACTGTAACCGTTCTTTTAGGAAACTCTAATCTCTACCAAAAAGGTACGTGTAGTATCTTACTCTAACTCGTTTACTTTTCAAGATGCTGGCAAATGTGCATAAAGAGTACCGAATTTGTAGCTATATTTTTTGCTACTATTGTTAATCACCATTTTCTCAAAAAGAAGAGAGAGGTACATGCTGCACAATAAGTATGGTACCTACTTTCAAACAGCTCAATTTTTTATAAC
Source organism: Stenurella melanura (assembly GCA_963583905.1). Classification (NCBI taxonomy): domain Eukaryota; kingdom Metazoa; phylum Arthropoda; class Insecta; order Coleoptera; family Cerambycidae; genus Stenurella; species Stenurella melanura. The sequence continues at coordinate 135,378,087 of OY757311.1, forward strand.
GGCTACTTGTATAGACTTATTTCCGCGGATACTTCTTTGATTTAATTATCCTTGGGATATTTACCAAATGATGGACGATTTAATTTAAATACCAACATGTCAGAAAAGTTCTCGACATCCCTGTAAAAGTGAAAAAAATAATAGTTTCCATTTTGTATATTTCTGATTCTTCGAGTAATTCTGAAGGTAGTGCAGACACGTGAAATAATAGCCACAAATAACAAGGTGTCTCAGCTAAGATTCCCATCAAGAATAAATGTATTCAAAATTGAAGGAAAGTATATAATTTCTGATAAAAAAATACTTTAAGCTATTTTCTTGTCAGAATAGAATAGACCATATATAAAATATGGAATTTAACATTTCGACAGAGATCAACGAATATAAATATGCTATAAAATTGTTAGAAGATGAAGCCTATCTGCACTGAGGGCTTAATGAAGATAAAGAGGAAACCCCAATATTTTGCCAAGCGGATAAAGATATTTAAATCGAAGTTGGAGACATTGTTCTAAATAGATACGATCCAACGGAGCCGGGGGATGTTGATGTCCTACATTTAAAATGTATTTTGAAACATTTGGCAAACAGTCATTCAGGGGACTGACTTTGGAGAACTGTTTACTCAACGTAATAATTCACTAAATAGGATGGGGTACAAAAACGTTCAGAAGATTTTGTGTGATCTGACTAAAATAACTAATGCTCAAGACATCGATGTCTCCTTATTTAAATATGGTGTGAAAGAACTCCCAGTGTGTAGTGACAAAGTACTGAAATCCAATAAAGACAATGTATACGTTAGGAGTAAAATATTTAAAAGTAATCTGTATTTTAAATGCATAGATATTCTGCCGATGGAGTGCAAAATAATACATAGAGCCCCATAAAAATACTTGCCTTTGGTTTGTTTTCCTGGTTATTTTATATGTTTTAGCCTTACAAATATGGCAATATATTGTTACGGATTTCCACCTCGTAGGAAACACCCTGTATGAATTCGTGGGTTCTAAATAATTTTAACAAGAGATTAAACACTACTAACACTTTATTTAACAATTTACTGACTACAATACTTGTTTACTTAATAGTTAACCTCACTTTTTACCGAGCGTGTCACTTCTCAAATAAACTTCTCCTCCCGCGCTTGTAATCGCGCCTTATATACTCCGAAATTAGCTCTAGATCAATCCAGAATCTTCTTCAACCATAATCTAGAAAAGTCCTTGGCTCTTTCTAGAGCCTTTCCAGTCACCATCAGAGGCATAGGCGTGCCATCTCCTTTTCCAAGGGGGGTGTAATTCATAACAATATATTACTATTATAATACGTTGAAGGAAAAGTTTCTTAACATAGATTTGGATATATCAACAATTTGGCCTCGCGAGAGATATAATATGCAGGTAAAAGCATTTAATCCATTCATCAAACTGGAGATGGCTTACCAGCAGTGTACTTTTACGGACACTAGAAACTGTACGTGAAGAAGATTTAAAGATCTGTTTAGAATGCCTTCTTGTCATAAACGGAAACTATAGAAATTCTATTTCCACTCTGAGTTTGGAAGTATATGAGTGCATCTTATGTCCCAATTTATCTAGAGAAGACTGTTATACAATCGTAAAAAATGTATTATTTTTTACAATTGTAAATTCATATTCACCTGAACCTATATGGTTCAGGTGAATATGAATTTTTAAAGTGGAAACTAATCCCAATTGATAGACGATCTAGCTGTTAGATTATTTTAAATAAAAAATAATCATTAAATAAGGCTATGAACACAATACTCTACATTTGTTTGCAAAATATTTACGCTCCTAAAATGTCAAACCCACGACTCAAAGATATAGTTTTGTAAAAATATGTACATTGTCCCCTATTCTGTTCGCGATTTCAAAAAGCATTAAAAAAAATGAAAATTTGGGTGATATTGATAATGGAATAATGTAGTGTTTATACTAAATTTTTAAACTGTTGTTAACAAATTCTACAGAGATTGTTTCAAGTAATGGTAAAAGATAAGCCTGTAATTGCAGGGTAAACAAAAAATTAATGAATTTCCAACAATACAAACATTTTAGGAAAATATTTTTACGTTTTTTTCGTCTTCCACGTTTAGATCCAAATTGTCATTCGAAATGACGTACGTATTTATTCAAAACTATAATTTTAGGTGCACACTCTATGAGCTAATTTGTATCTCCTAGCAATGGCTCTATAATTAAACCTCATCGATTCTCATTATCCCTTGTTTAACAAAATAATAGCAGATTCCTTAAATATGTATTACTCCATACATTTTTGTATCGATGGGTTGTCAATTCTCTTATGCGAAGTATAAGTTGGTTCGTAGATATAATACGTTAACAGTAGGTGATTGTGCGGTGGATCTTGGAGCCCTTATAGAAGACATAATACAGGCAAATTAGCCATAGAGGGTAAGAAAAATTAATAGAAGGATCATCTCTGGGATTTAAGTAGGTAATAACCTGGAGAATGAGATGATGCATTCTTTGCACTTCCAAGTTCCGGGAAAATTCAAAAAAAATTGGAAAAATTCTTTGATTTTCGTTTTTTTGCTCTAGCTGTCAAAATAATGAAAATAGAAAAAAAGTTAAAAACAATAGTTGTAGCTCGTCCCTTTCTCTACAAAAAAGGTCTTTACACATTTTTGTCCTACTTAAGCCGTTTAGAAGATAAATTGAGTTTTCCACTTATAGTTTTAAGCCACTTCGAAATGCGCGAAAAATGAGAATTCTCCGGGAGTTTCGTACGACTGGGCTTATCGATCGATAATTCTTACTATTCAGAGCCCCTAAAAAATTAAAATAACATAAAATGTAGAGAAAAGTCTCAGCTTTAATGTGGAACTAATCACAAAATTCATAAAAAAAATTATCAAGGAGAGAAAGTGCCAGAAGATGGCTTAGTGAACTTTGTACAGTTGATCCACAGATTTATTCATATCTTTGCCGGTAGTCGTTAGAATGATAATTCATTTTACTTATTAGTAAGTATTATATCTTCCTATATAATGATATATTAATCCAATTAAAATTTTATTGCAATTACTATTGTTCAATTCGCTCTATCTTAATTAATAATAATAGCAGTCTTAATTTTCGGATTATAAGTACAATAAAACATTTTCTTTCGAATGACTTTAGAGTTTTTTAAAATGCGTGCAGTACTTTTTGAATTTGTCTACATTATTCAACGTTCAACACACGTTCAGGAAATGCACAATTATACAGTAAAACATATACAACTTATTTGTTTTCTAACATTCTACAATGAAATTTTCACAAAATATAGATTAAAGTGCGTGGAATCGAAATCATGTAGTGAAAAAGCACACACTGTTACGGCAGAAATAGGCAGGATGCATAAAACTCAAAGATATAAATAAATCAACTGATAAAGTTTACTAAGCCATCTTCTAACACTTTTTTCTCTATGATAAAAATTTTAATGAATTTTGTGATTAGTTCCATATTAAAGCTGAGACTTTTCTCTACATTTTGTGTTGTTTTCATTTTTTTAGCGGCTCTCAATCGTAAGAATTACCGATCTATGTGTCTGGTCGAACAAAACTCCCAGAGAATTCTCATTTTCCGCGCATTTCGGAACGGCTCAAAACAATAAGTGGAAAACTGGATTTATCTCCTAAACGACTTAAGTAAGGCAAAAAATGTGTAAAGACCTTTTTTGTAGAGAAAGAGACGAGCTACAAATTTTGTTAAAAACTTTTTTCTGTATTTTCATTATTTTAGCCGCTAGAGCAAAAAAGCCGCAAATCAAAAAGTTTTTCCAAATTTTTTTGAATTTTCCCGGAACTTGGAAGTGCAAAAAATGCGTCATTCAATTCTACAGGTTATTACCTATTTAAATCCCGGAGATGATCCTCTTAGTAATTTTTGCGAGGTTTTTACAAAATTTTGCCTTCATTGGTAACTGCGAATACGAGATTCGATGAATATTATTTCTGACTAAGTGGATCCCTGGTTCGAATCCTGATTAGGTTATAGAATTATATAGATTCACTATATCACCGAGATGGTAGCAGTGGACTAGACCGCAGTTGAGTTGCCGTTATGTCCCCCTGACTTCGAATCTCAGCTATGGCATATGGCAATGTCACAGGGAATAGTTATGTTATTGTCTGTGTGTGTACCAGTCGAGTGGTGGAATAGACTGTGACTAAACTCCACCAGGACATTAATATAAATAAGAAGTAAAATGAATACAGATGGCAATTTGCCAGTTGAACGAATACTATCACGAAACGTGTAAAGATCAGCCGTAGTTTTCTTTTTCTGTTCGTCTCTGATGTTTCAGTCAAATTAATAAATTTTTAGTCATGGACTTAGTAGAGGGTGTTCATGAGTGTAAAACCAGAAGGTTGACCTTGTAGGGCATAGGCGTTGATCGCCATATTAGACAGCAGTTCTTTGCTATTATCTCGGAAACTGTTGATCCTACGATAAAATTATTAAAGTCCATTTTTGTTCAGAACTAAAATTCCTAGTTCTTTTTAGAGCTTACAATTAACTGTTAATTTTATCCAAATTACTTTATTGTATGATTAATAGTTTACGACTTACAGTGCCACAAATGTCGCCGCTAGGTGCAGGAGCGCATTAAATTACCAAATAAAGTTGCACACATCAGAACTCTTTCCCGCGTCACCCAGGAGGTAGAGTTTTTCGTCTGCCTTGAGTGCATTTTCTTTTTTCCGATTGAATTATTCATGATATCTTTACCCAACCAGCAAGCAAGCAAAATAGACCAACCGCATAGGCAGAATAATTATACGAGGTCAAGAATTACTTAATTTCGTTTTAATCATTTACTATAAAGTAATAATAGCCTGAAATTCGTTGCTTAGGTTGTAAAGCAATTGTTTTTTACTCAGAAGATGTGTTCATGACCCACTAATCTTGTAAGTAACTCTGTCGAGTTAAAAATTACCTAAAACCTACCTCAAAAATACTCTCAAAGTTCATAGACACATTAAGTTATTTTGAAAGTCAAATTAACATAAATTTTACCTAAAAACTGTCTTCAGAGTCCATAGGTCTATTTAAAGACATTCAGCAAGGTAAGAATTTAACAACTGGATTTCAAAAATTACCTCTTAGTCATACACATAATAAGTCATTTAATAGGTTGCAAATGACTTAATTCGAACCATTCAAAATTCAAAAAAAGGCGAAGTAATATTTTAGAAAACATCTGTCAAAATAATTACCATTCAGTAACCATAGAGTCAAAATTACCATGGGTGTTGACCTGTTGGAAATAGCGACAATAGACAATGTCGAAATTACCAGTAAAAATATACCAAAAAGCATTTTGGTCTTGTTTAGTCTTAAAAGGCGAGCTAAACCACAAACTTCATCAGTCAACTGTGGCATCTGGGACTACTTTTATTAAAAACAATAATTAATTAACTGAAATCAATCAAACAAAAGATTTTTTTGTGATAACTATAGTGTATTTCATAACACCGCGACGATTTTAAAATACGCCATTATAAAACAAATCCCACCACTAGGTCACGAAAATTACTAAACTGGAACATTGGACCTGATAGTCAACAGTGTAGAGCAAATTGACTTATTTTATCACTTACTTTAAAGTCTATATTTTTTAAATAGGAAGTGTGGACCTCAAAATAGAAAATATTGGTTATATCGCTTTCGGTCTAAGAAAACTTGTTTTATAGGTTTATATTCGAGGACACTTAGACTTTCAAGTTTAACGTGTAAAAGACTCCATAGTTAACTTGAAAAATATTCGTTCGCCATTTTGGAAGATAATGACACACTGTTTTGAAGTTTAAATTGATTGTTTTGCAAAATATACTTGCAGTTACTTCAATAAATCATATTTTGGCTTCCAGAAATCAGTTGGACATATTGTTAGACAATTACCACAGTTTTAAAAGATTTAAAAAAAAATTATATTTTTAATTTTTATTTCATTTGTATTTATTTTAAGAGCGCACACTTTTTTTAGAAGTACAATAGTTACATTTACAGTAAATTTTAATTCGCAATTAATTTTCTTCCAAACACTGTGAGAGATACCATTCCAAATATAATTTGATTAAATACACTCATGTGTCCCCTACCAATAGTATATTTCTATCATCGATAAACCATGTACAACTTATAACGTAAAACATGGGCGTCATGTTGGTCACTCTGTAGTTATTAACCAACCTGCAATTCTAGTTCCCCTTCTCTTAATTGTTTTTGTGGTATGTGTAAATAGCTATTATTTAAGTAATAAATAAAGAGTAATTACGTTAAAATTACCACAACTTGACTTACTGACAGGGTTATGTTACCTTTAAATGACTTTGACATCTTGAACAAAATGCCCTAGCTTGCCTAATTTTTACTTCAGACTTACTTTAAGTTTTTCCCCCATATTGGTAAATTTGTGGTTACTTTTGGGTAAAAATGCCTATCACCAAATTAGTCAAACCGAAATTCTGACCTATTAGTAGGACGAATTATCGTAAACTTGACAATAAATGTTGGTTGGGTAGTGTTTTTACTAGTGACCAATCACTATGCCATTAAGTGGTGTGTCCTTTTTTGTATCCAAAGGAAACAATGTATTTTTAATAAATGAGAAAATACATTTAATATAAAATAATTCATTGATATATCTTTTATAAATTAAATAAAAAACCTGAAAGCAAAAAACTGTGTATAATTGAACATTGTGTGATATGTGATTGGCTCTCAACTTTTGGATGTACAAAAACTGTAAAGCACCTTTTTTGTGGAGAGTTGTATAAGCCTTAATGTCGTTCTGGAGTAACGGTTGCTGGGAAATCCTAAAAGAACTTGTTTATGGTCGCCATTTTATAAGATGGCAGACACTTGCTCAAGGTACACGGAGCTGAATTTTGAGTATAATGTTTTCCATCCTATTAACGTTTTGGTGAAAAAATTGTTCTGGTGCAATTGCTTTATGGCTAAGCATTTCAGCAGGTGAACATTTTCTTTTTTTTATTTCTATTCTACTACTATATCCCACATGTAGAAATATATAAACACAATACCATCAGGTTACATATAGAAACGTTTCGAGTCTTTATGAGGGAAAAAAGATAATTTTCCCGTAAGTCATCTACTGACTGCATTTCTGTAGTTAGATATACCTATATGTTATTATTTTTTTTTATTTGGAATATATTTTTAAGTATTTGTAGTATTCAAAAAATATTCAAAAATCAAATCAAATTCTGCCTAGGGGCCGTCCATAAAATACGTCACTCAGAATTTCACCTTTTTGGACCCCTCCCTCCCCCTTCGTCATGCTAAGTCACAGTTTCAGCGACCCCCCTAACAAATATTACGTCACAACAGCTAGACTACCCCTCCCCCCATTTACGATTTCTTGAGATTAAAAATAGCATACAGATGAATAATTTAAAATATTTCTTATGACCAGATAGGTAAATAAATAAGTGTATACAATCTGAAATATTAATTTTTTACTATCCATATGTTTATCTACAGGCGGGGCCGTCGAGAGAAAATCGGGGCCCGAGGTAGTAACATACAACTCCCACCAATTTTCAATCTAAATTTATAAAAGGGGGTGGCATTCCTGATAATAAATTATTTATCTCAATAAAACTTTCGAACAGCGAGGGGGATGATATTTCCTAAGATATTTACCTCGGCCAAAATTTTGGAGAGCGGGGGGGGTCTAATACTTAGAATTGAATATTTTCCTTGATAGAAATTTTGAAGAGCGGGATGGGTGGTATTCCTTGAAATTAATTAAATATTTATCTCGATCGTAGTATACCTCTCTCGTTTTGTCTAATGCAAATGCTTCTCTAACTTCAAATAATACCCGGGCCCTACACAAAACTCCAGGCCCCACCCTCCCCCCTCTCAACAAGCCTGTTTACAAGCTCTTAGTACTTAGGAAGGACTTTCTATCGTAATGAAAAAATTTTAAAAACTGCCGAGTTAAGAAAAAAATTAAAATAAAATTAATTAACTGCGAACGTCACATTTCCTTAGACACCCCCCCTCTGCCCCTTGGCACATCTCGTCACGCTAAGCAATACTCCTCCCTCCCCCTTATTTAGGAACTTATTTTATGAACTCATAAGTTTGTCATTCAATTTTTTACAATATTTTACTATAAAAAACCGCTGCCTAAGGAATCACTACTTCCACATCCAGATTTTTCATCCAAGTCACTTTAAAGGAAACATCTTGACTATATTTGCACTCTAGTATGTGGATATTATTGGTTACAGAATTTTAATAATATTTCAATGGAGTCACTACAATACATACGTGTACTAACTTTCAAGTGAATATCTCAATTTTATGTTATCAATCCCATTAATAATGGAGCGGACGTGGTGGAGTTTGAAAAATATTAGAAAGAAATCTGAGGCCTTGGTTTCTAGTATGTACACCAAATTACAAATTCCTGTACTTATACCAGCTTGCTTTACTTAATTACCCCTATTTACCCCTAAATAACCCCCAACCCTTCAACGGAATCATCTCAAAATATAATCTAGTTCCAGATATCGTTATAATTCATACGTGTAGCAAATTTCAAATGAATATCTCAATTTTATTTTACCAACCCTTTTAATAATGAAATAGGGGTGGTGGGGGTTGACAAATATTATAAATAATCTGAGGCCTTAACTTCTAGTACATACACCGAATTTCAAGTTTCTGTACTGTTACCAGCTTGCTTTACTTATTTTTCCCTATTTACCCCTATTAAACCTCCATCCCTTCCCCGGATATCCTCAAAACACAATCCAGTTCCAGATGTCGTTATAATATATACGTGTACAAAGTTTCAAGTCAATATCTTAAACCGTTTTTGAGAAAACGTACGGACAAAAAAAAGTTATAGGCAGACAGACAGACGGACAGATTTTTTTTTCTTCGCTCAAATTTAAAATCTCGATGTTTCATGACATTCTAAACCCATTTCAAGAAAAAAAAAATTGAAATTTTTTTTACGATTACTATACTTCCAATCCACTACGTGGATGTGGAAGTAATTAAACTTTTGTTGTTTGAAGTGTTTTCAAAAAACTAAAGCTAAAAAATAGTTGTTATTAAAGACTCCAATTGGCCCTGATTGGAGCCCCAATCCAGGAACCGATTAAATCTACGAAACAGGAAATTTTATAAATAATGTAGATGTGCAGTTTTCCATCTATCATTTTTAACATTTTCATATTATAATAACACCATAATAATATTGTTACATAGACAATGAATATAGTTATTTATAAATGTTATGTTTTTTTATTATTTGTTTAATAAATTTTGTCTCGTTCAAGAACAATACATTTGAATAAATAAAGTGTATTTAATATTTAAGTGACGTAGAGGATACTCTTATTACGTTCATTATATAAATTTTTTAAAAGATTATTAAAATAAACTGAACTAAACAGTTATTGTTAAGTAAATTAAATATATTTGCCCATGAAAGTATATTGTATTAAACAGACCGAAATAAAATGATAATGATATCCAAATTATATAAATACAATTGACACAAAACATTTTAATTCAGTGGGTACTGTTTATTGTGCAATATATGAACAATGAGTTTATTAAACAATAAGTGTTTAAGAATTTGCGAGGAACTTTTAAAAAAGTGCATAATTTCTGACAAAACTATTTTAAGCTATTTCCCTGTTACATTACAAGACCATAAAGAAGATATCGATTTAAATATTTTGACAGAAAAAGACGAATATAAATTTGTTATAAAATTATTTAAAAATGAAGATGACTTCCAACATGGGTTTAATGGAAATATTGACGGAAGCCCAAAATTTTCTATCAAAGATGAAAATATGTTTATGGAAGTTAGAAACATTACTATAAATGGATACACCTCAACAGAGTCAGAAGAAATTAGTGTGTTACATTTAAAATCTATTTTGAAACACTTGGCGTATAGTCACTCAAAAGATTTTGGAAGAGTATTTAATAGACTTAATTATTCGCTAAATGAATCTGAGTATAAAAACATTCGAAACATCTTGTTTAATCTGAGTGATATAACTAATGCTGAAAACATGGATATCAAGTCATTTAAAGAAGGTGTAGAAAAACTCTCTTTTTCTAGTGTTGAAGTATTAAAATCAAATAAAAACAACGTATACGTTCGGAGCAAAATACTTAAGAGTAAATTGTTTTTCAAATACAGTGAAAATCAATCAGTTGAATGTAAAATAATAAATGTAGCGCCAGAGCAATACTTGCCCTTGGTTTATGATGTTCTGCTTGCTATTTTCTATTTTACCACTACAAAAGAAAGGCAATATCATTTTCATGAGCTACTAGACTACTATTATAATACTTTAGAGGAAATAGTATGTAATACAAAGGTAGATTTATGCACTATTTTGAATCGCGAGAAATATCAAGCGCAGATAAAGACATTCATTCCTTTCATAAAACTGGAGATGGCTTACAGACAATGTCAAGAACTTTTACAGAAAACTAAAACTGTAGAAGAAGCGGATTTAAGATTATATATACAGAATTTTCTTAACAAACATGAAAATTATGAAAATTCGATTTCCGCTCTGATTTTAGAAGCTTATGAATGCATTTTATATCCCAATTTATCCAGAGAAGACTGTTACAGAATCGCAAGAAATAATATAGGTCCAGGTGAATATGAATTTTTAAACTGGAAACTAACACCAGTTGATATACGATCTGGATACTTGGGAGATTACTTTAGATTAAAAATAAACATTAAACAAAACAATGAATATAAAACTCTACACTTGTTTGCAAAATATTTGCCTACGACTAGTGATGTTCTTATAGAAATGGCAACAGTGTCATTTGATAAAGAGTCATTCTTCTATGATACTTTCATATCTGAATTAAAATCTTTAGGATTAGAGGCTATTACAGATTTCTCGCCAAAATGTTATTTCTCCAGATCAGAGGACGTGTTAATATTCGAGGATGTTTCGCTATTGAATTATAGTTCACTCAAGGCAAGCGAACCTTTATCATATGAAGCTATGCAGGTCGTCATAAAACAAATAGCCAAACTTCATGCCTGTTCGCTCATGTACGAAGAAATAACGACTGAAAAAGCTGGAAGACTAGTCAGAATTAATGATAAATATGAAAAATACATCAAAGAGATTCAATTTCGATTGGATGAAGGCTACAACAACAACAAATTAATTACATGTGGGATTGATGCCGTTCTCAATCTTGTATTGGATAGGTTTCCTGACGTCCCAAAGAATATGACGATGGAAGCCTTTAAAATTAAGGTAAAAAAGGCATATGACTTGTTGTATGAAAAAACTAAAAAATCTGATAAATATAGAAATGTGCTGAGTCAAGGAGATTTCTGGGGAAATAATATATTATTTAAAAAGGATATACACAATAAGCCAATTACCTGTTATATAGTTGATTACCAGCTAATCAGATATTGCCCACCTAGTCACGACTTACTTTTTTTTCTTTATGTAAATACTGACAGGGCAACGAGGGCAAAATATATGACCAAGTTAATCGAGGAATACTACACAGAGCTATCAACAATTTTCAAAAATTACAACTTTGATTTGAATAAAATTTACACATATGAAGAATTTTTGGAGAGTTGTAGGTATATAAAATCCGCAGCTATTTGTATATCTTCGCTTTACTTACCTTTTGTTTGTTATCCTCCTGAAAAAATGCAGAAAATCATGCTTGACGAGAAGAAAGCGACCTACATATTTACTCAGGATCGTACAGAAATAATAGATGAAATGCACTACAGCGAATCATATAGACAAAGACTTAAAGGCTTTGTTGAGGACCTCTATGAAGTTTGTGAAAATGACTTTATGTAATTATTTATATAATAAAATTAAAAACAATTTACTTGCCTTTTTAACTAAGTTCCTAATTCTACTTATGTTTTATGTATCCGTAAATGTTCTCTGCAATTCTTCAATAAATTGATCTGCTTTTAAAATACGGTCACTAAAATACATGGAATAAAATTTCACAACCGCCGTTTTAGTTGAAACTTATAACCTAATTTTTCATATCGAGGTCAATTAAAAATAGATTGTCTTGCACCAACTTCAATATCGATATTAGCTAATAAGCTTCAATTAACCGAGTGGAGGTGAAATATTATTACATAATTTCTAGTTTGTTTTTTTAAAGGCGATTCACAATTTATATTTATTACTTTTGACACCAGATTCAGTATCAGCTATTAAAAATGCCTAGCTACCAATTTTACTGCTTTTACCACCGACTTCTCTTTAAAAAAGTATGTTTCCAATTATGGTTCTCCTTTAGACATAGCTTGATGAAACTAATGGACCGCTGTCGAACCATATTCTATAGTTTGCGGAGTAATGATTGAATAAATATAAAAGAACATACATACAAATTGATAACCTCCTCATTTTAAAAAATTACTTAAGAAGAACTAACCGCCGACAAATCTGATCTCTTGTTTATTTTTGAAAGAAGTTGAATTTACAAAAAAAACTTTCTGGTGGCCCCTTACTTATTTAACTTCCACTTAATGAAAATTGTAAGGAAATATGTGCCTAATTTTGGTGTCGGTACTCTTTAAAATCAGCCTGTGCCTCCCTAGCGTCACGTCAGATAGTATTCCAGTAACTCGTGAAAATGATATTGTCCTATTTTTTTGACAGAACAGCAGAAAATTGCCAATAAAGCGTCTATACTAAAGGCAAATACAGGGTGTAATTGGTTTCATGTCATTAAAAAAAAAACTGGTAATAGGGACCGACTAGACAAACAAAAAACCTGTATGACCTTTTTCTCTAGGGACACTTTGAAAAAACTGACCTGGCAGGAAACTTTTTGGGAACCACTGTTTTTCAAGGTCAATGGATCAATAGTTCCGAATATTAGAAATAATAAAAAACTGTAAAACCCGACTTGTGTTCCCGCCGGTAGCAGTGCGGCACTTTCATGGGATTATTTGTATCGAACTTTTTATACCACTAATTATGAAAGTGTAAATAATCTCTTCTCTTTCGGCACAACGCAAGCATAGAACGGCCGCAGGGGTCTAAATAGGATTTGTTTACATGTGTTTTTTAATTTGGAACAAAGTTATTGTAGCTTTTATTGTCGTTTATAAGAATTTATAAAATTTTAAAGTGGTTTATTAACATTTGTAACATTGTGTTAAAAGCTTAAAAAATTAGTAATTATTTTATGAAATTGGAAAATGAACAGTTAGACGTCCGAGATACGATAACAGAAAATAGTTGTGTATTTTAAGTTAGGAAAAAATCTGATTTTTTCAACGGATTTAGCGCATAATTTTTCCCAATCAGGTATCGAAGACTAAAAATCGAGTCTTTGGTCTCTATGAAAATCAATGTAAACATTAATATACAGATCAAAATAAGACAGCGAATAATAATAATAATAATAATCATACCTTTAATGCCCAATAGGTAACACCAAATAACTGAACAATTACATAATCAAATGCAAATGCAAATTCCCTACAATGTAAGAGTAATCTAAAATAGAATTGAGGAAATGAATATATTACTAGCAAAAATACTCGTAATTATTTCAAACTCTTACTAAAGACTCATCATAGATAAGTACAAAAACATATATCCTTCTAAACAAAATACTTTGCTGGCTACATGCCACGAACAACATTGAATTATAAGAAAGAAATATGCACATTACGTACAGATAACTGTCACAATAATGTTAGTTTTAATTTTAAATTATCCTGTTCAACAAACTGAACAATTCTTTTGAATTTTTCACAAAAATTGTTCGAAATTACCTCCATCTCCACGTATACACATTTCGGCACGTCGAATTAAGGACATACGCACTCCGTTCAATACATTTGGTAAATTAGGATCATTTTCTATGGTTTCTATGCACATTAAAACACGTTGTTGCAATTGTTCTAAAGTGTCAATTGAATCACGGTAAACCAGAGATTTAAAATGCCCCCAAAAATAAAAGTCCATCGGATTTAAGTCGGGCGATCTAGCAGGCCATGGTACTGGTCTGCCACGTCCAATCCATCGTTGGGGAAACTTTCTGCTCAAAAAATTTCGAACAGCCAACGTAAAATGGACTGGCGGGCCATCGTGCAAATACCACATTCTTCTGCGCGTAGCCAAGGGTACATCTTCCAGCAAATTTGGCAATGTTTGTTGCAAAAAATTTAAGTTTACATCACCGTTTAATCTAGCGGGTAATTCTATAGGTCTAATTATTTTATTACCGCAAATTCCTGCCCACAAATTAACGCTGAACCGTCGTTGAAATGCGCCCTTCTTATTACACGTGGATTTTCATCTGCCCAATAGTGCATATTTTTAAAATTAAACACTCCATTTCTGGTAAAACACGACTCATCGGAGAAAGAGAACGTTTAAAAAATCCTCATTTGCCGCGTGTTTTCTTAAAATCCACCTACAAAATTGCATTCGCTCAGCAAAATCTTGAGGTTCTAGTGCTTGGACACGTTGATAGTGATAGGGATGTAGGTTCATATCTCTCAATGTCCTCCATACCACAAAATTGGATACTTCCACACGGTTCGCGATATCGCGGGTGCTTAAAGTTGAATCCTCTTCTACAAGTTCCAAAATTTGAACCTCTGCGTCAATTACCCTTTCTTCACGTTGTGGACCTCGTTCTTCTCCATGTCCATCGAGACGACCTGTTTCTCGAAGACGCTGGTCAATACCAACAAATGTACGAGCTCAAGGATGACGTCGATTGGAGAACCTTAAACGATAACGCTCTTCCGCACCAGCTGGGTTTCCACCACTTTCTCCATACACCAAGTGCTTATCCGCGAGCTCTGGATAGTGTAATCTCCCATAATGTCCAAAATCTGCGTTTTAAAACACCACACTAAACTGTGATTTAACGTTATCAATAAAGAAAACAAAGAGAAAAACTTGATCCAAAATCCAAAAAGTAACACAAGAAGCACGAACGAGAAGTAGTGTCTTATGTAACCAAGTACTAACGACTTGAACGATAAGTCAATAAAATAAATCTTAGCATAAGTGGCACAAAGCCAAGGAACGGCTAGGTCGCGCACCGTATGTGCGTTATTTACCAAGTAAGGACACAAACTGAAATTATTACTTGAGAATATTATAAGGCAGAGTATAACACTCCCAATAAGATAATTTGGCCGCGAAGAAGCAAAAAACATGGCGATGTCCTCTGTCTGTCAGTTTTAACTGCTTCGTCGGCATGCTTCTTGATGATCTCTTAGACGCACCATACTTATTTGCAGGAGTATGCCAGCAGTTCTCAAACTATGTTATTAATTATTTTGCCAATTTTTGTTTATTTTTTTTCTCCAAAAGTATAAGCTTTAGACCCCATGTTATATAAGGTTTTTTGTTTGTCTTTTCGTTCCCTACCACCAGTTTTTTTTAATGACATGAAACTAATTACACCCTGTATATTTCTTGCGCTATATTTTTTGCACATTAGTTCATTTTCTGTGAATTTGAAACACAATTTACTTTTAAGTATTTAGCTCTGAACGTTATATCTCGTCTTTATCTGACTTTAAAGTCCCTTCAAATTACAGACAGACAGACCGACCGACCGATCAACAAACCGACCGACACACAGACAGAACATTTTTTTTCGCTCAAATTTAAAATCTCGACATTTCATGACATTCTAAACCCATTTTAACAACAAAAAAAAAAATGAATATTTTGCGATTACTATACATCCAATCCACTACGTGGATGTGGAAGTAAAATTGAGGTATGATAGTCTAAAAATGAAAAAAAATTAATTATCGTGAAGAACACCCTGTATAATTAGGTTCGATTTGAAATAGGTCCGAAAATTAGTATATGATCTTGATTAATAGTCAAAATGAGAAGACTCAACGCTCAAATTTATGAAAATACGTTTTTACGGGCTTTACTCTTAGGGGCCGTTCCTAAAATACGTTTGCAAATAAGGGGGATAGAGGGGTATTACTTAGCGGGACGAGATATGACAAGGGGGAGGCGGGGGATCTAAGGAAATATGACGTTCGCAGTTTATCAATTTTATTTTAATTTATTTCTTAACCTAGCAGTTTTTAAAATATTTTCATTACGATAGAAAGTCATGCTTAAGTACTTAAAAGCCTGTAAATAAACATATGGATAGTCAAAAATTAATGTTTCATATTGTATACACTTATTTATTTACTTATGTGGTCACAATAGGGACAACTTAATATATTTTAACAAATATTTACTTATGTTTAATATGGGGTCGGGAACAGTGTTCATCGCAATCGATGACTCTGCTATTTTTAATCACACGAAATCGTTTATAGGGGGAGGGCTAGCTTTTGTGACGTAATATTTGTTAGGGGGTCGCTGAAAGTGTGATTTAGCATGGCGAAGGGGAAGGGAAGGGTCCAAAAAGATGAAATTCTGAGTGACGTATTTTATGGACGGCCCCTTAACCGCTGCAAATGTATTTCTTATCGGAAAAAGTGAAATAATATATTTATTTTGATTCTCGTCTTTTGGCAAATGCATTGTTATCTTCCGGCTTTGTTTTTTTAATAATTTGATATTACATTTGAAGAAATATTCTTTCGAATGGATTATTACATAGTGACGTGAAATGAATATTACATATTTAATTCAAAGACAACAATTGATATGCATTGTAAGTTGCAAATCTCGCTTTTAAATTGAATCATTTACGAATTAAACTATAATGAAGGTTAATATTTAAATCAAATGAAGGCTGTCTACAGACATAGTGTGTTTTATCAAATAACGGACTGATATTTATAATGCAAATTGAAAAGACATATGTGAGATCATTTTGCATGTTAAAAGTGTTTTCAAATATTTTGTTGCATCTCCTGAATAGACGAAGAAAGTTCTTTTACTTACTTTACTTACCAAAGGGAAAAACCGTGAAAAAATCACTCTTCGGATTTTCACCTTTCAGACTATGTAGATTACGAAAATTTAGGTTTTCAATTCCGTTTGTCTGTGGAAAAGTGTGACAGAAAATAACATTGGTTAACATAACTATCAAGTAAAATATCTGCTATACTTTTAGCGAAAAATATACAGTAGTTACCCTAAACAACAATGAATAAAGAAACGACTATTAAAAATAATATTTGGAACGTAGGTAATACCGAGGAAGAAAACCAGATATATTTCAAAAAATTTCCAATTTATTTTTACTTCCTTCTTACTAAAGGGTTGCTTTGTAATTGCGAAAAAGTCACTCTCCTGACTCCTGTATTTCTTCATATTTCACGTTTCAGATCTTATAGATTATGAAAATTAAGGTCTTTCAATTCTGTCAGTCTGTTATCTGTCTGTCTGTCAGTCTGTCTGTCGGTCTGTTGCCTATCCGTCTGTTGTCTGTCTGTAGATGATATATCTAATACCCTATTTGATGGAGAACAATCGAATTTGGGCGGTAGTTGACGCTACTAACAGAGCGAAAATGGCTAGACATTAACTGGATCGTCTAACGAGAATAAGTAAAGAGAAAAATTTGACAGATGTCCATAATATTTGGCACACAGTTAACACAATTGGCAAGGAAGTCACATATTCTTTTATTGAACAACATACAACTTAATCATCCTTAAAAATAATTCAACTATGTTGAAAATTTGTAAAGGTATTTGCGCAAACTTTTTATATTTATTATCTATTTATTATTTATTTTTTCTCTCAGATGACCGCTCTGTATATTATATTAATCAAAAGTTATCAAATTTTCTTTTTTCTTAATTAATATAGAGGGAACTTCATTTTAAATACCATTACCGATTTTTTCCTTAAGTAAGCTTATTCTTTATAGATTCAGATGCAGCTTAATTATTCCACACTTTTCAGGAACGCATTTCTGTACAATTTGTTAACAACAATTTCAAAAATAATTTGGTAACACCTGAATATAGAAAGAGCTAGCTTTCCATTAGCTTGAAAATCACAAAGCTATACTAAGAAATAAGTGGCAAATGCCGTGTAAACAATACATTCATCAATTTCAGTAATATAAAAATGTTCGAAACTTTATGTTTTTTGCAATCACTAACAAAATGTCACTTATTATATGCAGATGCGTAAGGTCATACCTGACAATGTACATATTTTTACAAACCTATATCTTCGAGTCATGGGTTTGACATTCTAGAAACGTATTCTGAGAGGTTAGATTTTAGATTATATATTTTACTTATATTCGTAGCGTCTAACTTTTGTAGTTTTTTTAGTATTATCGAGTAACAATTTATTGCTACTAGTTTTCGTGTTGAGCCACATCTGTTCTGTATAATTTAAATTGAATTAATTAAATAAATTAATAACAAAAACACTCACCTAACCTATTTACGGTTCTCATTAATATTGTCTCATTTTCTTTGTCACACAGAAATAACGATTTCTGTGTGCATATTTTGATGGGGATAACCAATAAATTGTTAATTAAAGTGAAGCTATGTAAATAGCTGTACATATACCTACAACAAAAATTCTTAATATGGATAAATTGTATTCAAGTCAAAGTTGTAATTCTTTAAATTGTTTGATAATTCTTGATGATTAACTCAGGGTCATATATTTCGATCTCGTTGCTTGGTCAGCATTTACATAAAGAAAGGAAAGTAGGTCGTGGCTAGGTGGACAATACCTAGTTAGCTGATAGTCAATTATATAGCATCCCGTTGGCTTCTTGTGGCTATTTCTTTTGAATAAAATGTTATTCCCCCAAAAGTCACCTTGACACAACACAGTTCTGTATTCATGAGATATTTTCACTTTCTGAAACAATAAATAGAATGTCGTTTTTACCTTAACTTTAAAGGCAACCATCGTTATATTTTTTGGAATGTCGGGAAACTCATCCAACATGTAATCGAGCACAGCCATAATTCCAGGTGTAACTATTTTGTTACTTTTACTTTCTTTGTCCAATCGAAATGTAAGTTCTTGAACATATTTCTCATATTTGTCATCAAGTCTGACTACCTGCCTAGCTTTCTCAGTTTGTATTATTTCTTCATAGAGAAGTAAACTTTTCTAATTGATTTATGACAAGCTGCATGGTTTTATAAGTTAATGGCTCACTTGGATGAAATGAACTATAATCCTATAGAGAAACATTCTGAAATATTAACACATCATTCGATCGGTAGGTAAATATTTTGCAAATAAATGTAGTGTACTGTATTCATAGCCTTGTTTAACGATTTTTTTTAATTTAAAATAATCTCCGAAATAGCTATTTTACCGACATCTGGAACTAGATTATATTTTGAGATGATTCCGTTTAAGGGTTGGGGGTCAAATAGAAGTAAATAGGGGAAAATAAGTAAAACAAGCTGGTAAGAATACAGAAATTCTCAGTTTTCTATCTAATATTTCTCAAAACCCGCCACCTCCTCTCCATTATTGATGGGATTGATTACGTAAAATAGAGATATTCACTTGAATATTAGTACACGCATGTATTTTAATGACATCTGATTGAGATTATTCCATTGAAGGGGTGGAAGGTGGTAGTTTGTGAATAGAGGAAACAATTAGGGTAAACATGTTTAACGTATATGGTGGAAACCAACTTCTAAAACATTTCTATGACATCAGCCCCAAATATTATTAAAATTCTATGACCAATAATTTCCACATACTAGAGTGCAAATCTAATCAAGATGTTTCCTTTAAAGTGACTTGGTTTTTTAATGACAAGTCCATCATATAACCTAAAAACTCATTCTCAGTTAACAACATTTTTAATTAAAGATAAATATGTTTTTTCTAACGCATATTTTTAATGTTATATTATATATTTTTTAGACACAGAAACGAAAAACAAAAAAACGTTTGTTTCTTAAACATTATATATTTGGAAAACTGACTATTTTTATCAATATTATAGGCAACAAATTGTTGAACATAAACGCATATATTAAATTTTTCAATTATTCAATATGTCGATTATTTTATAACACCACCTACTTAGAGATTTTGTTCCTTTCTCTTATTTATTATCGTTAAAAATAATAGATTAACCTGAAATATCGATTGTTTTGGATCCGCCATTTCCCAGTTTTTACTTCAAAATTGTTATCGGCGACCTCGAACACCCCCGAGTAGATATTTTGGTCTAATTCTGTTGATTATTTTCCGATATCCGTAATTTGTTTATTAATTGTTAAAAAAAATTAGCCATGTGTTAAATAAATTATGGGAAAAATGAAAAGCGGGTCCTAATTACATGTCAAACTAGATTAATAAGTGTTTCTGAACATTTTGCAAAAAGCATGATGAATATCTGTCTATGAGAAATCAGAACTTCTTCGGTTTTTCAGGCTACCTTGACACGACTAACGATAGTGTCCGACCACTATCATTTTTCATATAAGCTTTTCTAAGAAGACAAGTTCTCTAGAAAATAAATGGTAATTGGAATTTCATGAACTCTTCACAATTTAAAGCACTGAATAAATTGTTTCTAAATATATTGATGTCAAATAAAACTATTTAACACTAAAAACAAGTTTTTAAATTACAAATAAATAAATTTTTCAACGTACGTGAATATTTGCCATTAAGTAGCGTGTCTCTAAATTTTTTGTATCAAAAGTTAACAATGATGTATTTTTAATAAATAAGAAAATACATTTTCATGCGTAATTTTTTTTTTTTTGATAAATCTTTTATGAATTAAACAAAGAACTAAAGACAAAGAACTGCGTATAATTGAACATTGCGTGATATGTAGTTGGTTCGCAACTTTTTAACAATTGGATGTACAAAAACTGTAAAGCACCTTTTTTATGGAAAATTGTATAAGCCTTAATTTTGTACTGGAGTATTTTACGTGTCGGTGCACCAGATGCTAAAAAATCGTAGAAGAACTTGTTTATGGTTGCACATTTTGGTGAAAAAATTGTTCTGGTACAGTTTTTTTATGGTTAAGCATTTCAGCAGGTTAACATTTTCTTTTATTTTTTTTTTCATTCTATGCCACTACTATGTCCCACGTATCTATAGAAATATATAAGCCGAAAACTACCAGGTTACATATGAGTCTCTATGATGGAAGAAAGATAATTTTTCCATCAGTCATCTGACTGCATTTCTGTACTTAAATATATATGGTATTTAACTTTTTTTTAATTAGGTGTACCTATAATTTTAGGTATTTGTAGTGTTCAAAAATTAAATCAAATTCTGCTTAACCCCCTTTGACGCAAAAGTTTGTCAATAATTTTTTTTTACAATATGTTACTTGAAAATTAAACTTTTGTTGGTTTGTTTTCAACAAATTCAAGCTAAAAAATAGGTTTTTTTGAAGCCCCAATCCAAGGACAGATTATATCTACGAAAAAGCAAATTTTATAAATTATTTAGATGTGCAGTTTTTCATCTATCATTTTTAACATTTTTATGATATAATAACATTATTACTTAATATATTTACATATACAATGAATATAATTATTTATAAATGTTTGTTGTTATTTTCTATTAGTAAATTTTTTCTCGTTCAAGGATAATTCATTTAAATATATGGAGTATATTTAATATTTAAATGACGTAAATGATACTCTCATTACATTCATTATATACATTTCTTTAAGGATTATTAAAATAAACTAGGTCTATTTTAGCAGTTATTGTTAAGTAAATTAAATATATTTGTCCACGTAAGTATATTGTATTAAACAGACCGAAATAAAATGATAATGATATACAAATTATATAAATACAATTGATACAAAACATTTTAATTCAGTGGGTACTGTTTATTATGCAATATATGAACAATGAGTTTATTAAACAATCAGTGTTTAAAAATTTGCGAGGAACTCTTAAAAAAGTGCATAATTTCTGACAAAAATATTTTAAGCCATTTTCCTGTTACATTGCAAGATCATAAAGAAGATATCGATTTAAATATTTCGACAGAAAAAGATGAATATAAATTTGTCATAAAATTGTTTAAAAATGAAGATGATTTCCAATATGAGTGTAATGGAAATATTGACGGAAGCCCAAGATTTTCTATCAAGGATGAAAATATTTTTATGGAAGTTAGAGACATTACTATAAATGGATACACCTCAACAGAGTCGGAAGAAATTAGTGTGTTGCATTTAAAATATATTTTGAAACATTTGGCATATAGTCATTCAAAAGATTTTGGAAGAGTGTTTACTAGACTTAATTACTCGCTAAATAAATCTGAATATAAAAACATTCAACAAATTTTGTTTAATCTAAGTGAAATAGTTAATGCTGAAAACATGGATGTCAACTTATTTAAAGAAGGTGTAGAGAAACTCTCTTTTTCTAGTGTTGAAGTATTAAAATCAAATAACAACAATGTATGCGTTCGAAGCAAAATACTTAAGAGTAAATTGTTTTTCAAATACAGGGAAGATCAACCAGTGGAGTGTAAAATAATAAATGTAGCACCAGAACAATACTTGCCCTTGGTCTATGATGTTCTGCTTGCTATTTTCTATTTTTCCACTACAAAGGTAAGGCAATATCATTTTCATGAGCAACTAGACTACTATTATAATACTTTGGAGGAAATATTACGTAATACAAAGTTGGATTTATCTACTATTCTGAATCGTGAGAAATATCAAGAGCAGATAAAAATATTCATTCCATTCATAAAACTGGAGATGGCTTACAGACAATGTCAAGAACTATTGCAGAAAACTAAAACTGTAGAAGAAGCAGATTTAAGAATATATCTAAAGAATTTTATTAACAGGAATGAAAATTATAAAAATTCCATTTCCACTCTGATTTTAGAAGCTTATGAATGCATTTTATATCCCAACTTAGCCAGAGAAGACTGTTACAAAATTGTAAGAAATAATATAGGTCCAGGTGAATATGAATTTTTAAATTGGAAACTAACACCAGTTGATATACGATCTGGATACTTGGGAGATTACTTTAGATTAAAAATAAACATTAAACAAAATAATGAATATAAAACACTACACTTGTTTGCAAAATATTTGCCTACGACTAGTGATATTCTTATAGAAATTGCAACGGTATCTTTTGTTAAAGAGTCATTCTTTTACGATACTTTCATATCTGAATTAATATCTTTAGGATTAGAGGCTATTACAGATTTCTTGCCAAAACACTATTTCTCCAGATCAAAGGATGTGTTAATATTCGAGGATGTTTCACTATTGAGTTATAGTTCACTAAAGGCAAGCGAACCTTTATCATATGAATCTATGCATGTTGTCATAAAACAGTTAACCAAACTTCATGCCTGTTCGTTGCTCTACGAAGAAATAACAACTGAGAAAGCTGGACAACTAGTCCGAATTAATGATAAATATGAGAAATACATCCAAGAGCTTCAGTTCCGATTGGACGAAGGATACAACAACAACAAAATAATTACAAGTGGGATTGATGCTGTTCTCGATCACATATTGGATAGGTTTCCAGACGTTCCAAAGAATATGACGATGGAAACCTTTAAAATTAAGGCAAAAAAAGCATTTGACCTGTTATATGAAAAAACAAAGAAATCTGAAAAATACAGAAATGTGCTGAGCCAAGGAGATTTCTGGGGGAATAATATTTTATTTAAAAAGAACATGCATAATAAACCAATTACCTGCTATATAGTTGATTACCAGCTAATCAGGTATTGCCCGCCTAGTCATGACTTACTTTTTTTTCTTTATGTAAATACTGACAGGGCAACGAGGGCAAAATATATGACCAAGTTAATCGAGGAATACTACACAGAGTTATCAACAATTCTCAAAAATTACAACTTTGATTTGAATAAAATTTACACATATGAAGAATTTTTGGACAGTTGTAGGTATATAAAATCCGCAGCTATTTGTATATCTTCGCTTTACATACCTTTTGTTTGTTATCCTCCTGAAAAAATGCAGAAAATCATGCTTGACGAGAAGAAAGCAACATACATATTTACTCAGGATCGTAGAGAAATGTTAGATGAAATGTACTGTAGCGAATCATATAGACAAAGACTTAAAGGCTTTGTTGAGGACCTCTATGAAGTTTGTGAAAATGACTTTATGTAATTATTTAAATAATAAAATTAAAAATAGTTCCTGGTTCCACTTACGTTTTATGTTTTCTTAAATGTTCTCTGCAATTCTCCAATAATTGAACCGCTTTTAAAAATACGGTCGCCAAAATGCATATAATGAAATTTCACAACCGCAGTTTTAGTTGATACTTATAACCTAATTTCGATATTGAGGTCAATTAAAAACACGTTAGATTTTGTTATTGAATAATTTTTTACCCCAATCACAATATCGATATTAGCTAATAAGATTCAATTAACCGGGTAGAGGTGAAATATTAATTCATAATTTTTAGTTTGTTTTTTAAAGGTAAAGCTCACTTTTTTCAAAAAAGGAATTGCTACCCTCCTAATGAATTCTTATATAGTTTGAGCAAAATAAGAGAAAATATCCGTCGTTTTGATTTTTGAGCTTTATCAATCAACTAACATCAGACTTGTTTCCAGAGAATCCTCATATATCCATGTAATATAAATCTACAAATAGTTTTGCAGGTTTTGCAACTATGGCAGTCTTAGTTGTCGATTTCAAGTTGTTACTTTTGACATCAGATTCAGTATCAGCTATTCAAAAATACCTAACTACCAATTTCACTGCAATTCAAACGAAATTTACCACTAGTCCAATACCAAAATCGCTTAAAAAGAACTAACCGTTGCACAGTGGGAAATTTAGCACTTTTTTGGACAAAAGTCCATTTGACGCACGGTTCTTGAGAGATTTGAATAATTTTTTTTTTAATACTCATAAATTATTTACCCTCCAATTGAAAAAGAAGAAGTTTAGACAAAAATTGCAGGAGGCAAAAAGAGTTTGGAATCGCCCGAGGAATATTTTCAATTTTTTTTAAATTGTCCAATGCGCTTTTTCATACACTTCAAAACTCCACAATGCTCTTTTCTGCAAAGGACATTGAACAATTCCGAAAAAAATTAAGAATATCCCCCGGATGATTCCAAACTCTTTTTGCTAAAAGTGATAATTTCAGAAAATCGAACAAAAGTAGCCTATTTTAGTCAGACAATCCGAATTGGCAATAAAATTCAGGCCAAAATATTGAATTAGTTAATTTATGCATGAACGAAGGCGAAAAAGGTATTTTTAGCACTTTTAGGTTAAGTTTTCTCGAAATCCTGACATGATGGCGCAAAACGGACTACGGTATCGTATTCAGCACATCAAAAACCTTCGGGGTACGGTAATGGAATCCCATTGGTCGGACATTTTTTTTTTTTGTAAACCTGTGTAATTTTTTAGAGTGACCGCGCTGTATAAATAAAGAGGGAAGTTCTGTATAAATACCTTTACCGATCGATTTTTTAAAACTAAAATAAATTTTCAAAAATAATTGTTCTAGTTCAAAGCGCAACGTTAGCATCTAAGGGAATTTAGACACTTAATCAATAGGATTTTGTAGCGGATCTTTCCAACCTTAGCCAGTGGCGTAGCGGACGGACCCGCAGGGCCCGCAGTGCGGGGGGCCCCCAGCTTTTGGGGGCCCCCGAGTCTAGAAATTTATGACGCGAAAACATCCTCAAAATTAAAAATTACATTCATCTTAAACATCAATATTCAATAGTCAATATTATATATAAATATTTTAATATAATAATGGTTGATAAAAAAGTTATTTCGTACATAATTAATTTTAGTAGAGGTCTCGGATCTGTCAAATAAATGGGGTATAGAACAAGAATTTCAAAAAAAAGAGAAAAAGGCGTGTTAAAAAGTTTTTTGACGAATTAGCAGAAGATGAATGACTTATAGATTCCGAAACATCTTTTAAAGTAGAGGTATTTTATGCCAACCTTGATATTGTCATTCAACAGATTGTTGGCCGATTTTCTGGGATGAGCGAAGTGGTAAAAAGATTTTCCTGTTTGAATCACAAAACATTATCAAAGTTGAATAACGATCAGCTTTATTTGGAAGCTAGCAATCTTGCTGAAAATTATTCTGAAGACTTATCGGCAGATTTTCCCCGCGAACTTCTGTTACTAAGAAATGTTTTGAGCACACAAATAATAGAAATTGCGGATTCTTCAGTCTTTTATTTTGCTATATTCCTATAAAAAATTTTAAAATTTTACTGTTAATTGTTCCAAATCTTTTCATTGCCATAAAATTATTCTTAACACTATCAGTTACTGTTACTACAGCTGAAAGGTCATTTTCAAAATTAAAGCTTATTAAGACGTTTGTACGAAATTCAATGACACAAGAAAAACTGTCAGCATTATGTGTATTAGGTATTGAGAAAGAGAGAGCAAGGAAGCTAGATATTGATCACATCATCGAAGACTTTACTAAAGAGAATGTACGTCGCTGCCGAAAAACTTTATAATTTAAGTGAGTTTCTTATTTTGTGGGGGCCCCGACCATACATTTTCCGGGGGGGGGGGGCGAGATTTTCAGCTACGCCACTGACCTTAGCCCGTTATTCGTAAAAATAGGGAACCTTTGGGAACTTTAAGTAGAATACATTTTTGAATATATTTTTGGATGAACTTTATTTTCATAATTTTCATTTCATCTTTATCGACAGAGATCATTTATTAACACAGTAATTAGAGTGCTAAATAAAACAAGTACTCTTATTTATGTTATACGTTTACAAAAATAAATAATTTAATCTGAAAGAATATTACACAAATAAAAACAAGACAGTTATACATATTCACAATAATCCTTTAAATCTTGAATTGATTCCTTTAGCCTCTGTGCATAAGACTCATCTTTATTCACATGCGCCAAAACAAGATAACTTCTGTCTTCAAACAAAGCCTTTTCGTTGAGTTCTTGATCTGAGAAATAAGATTCTACCAAGTCATTACTGATCAATATTAACGGAAAATATATGGCGGTTTGAACAATAGCGAATAACTTTTGTTCCTCACAGCTGTCCATGAAATCAGAAAATGGTATAATATTATTTATATTAAACCCGGCAATTTTCAAGTGTTTTTCCAAATAACTGTAGTACATACCTATAACCTGGTACATGTTTAATTTTCTAAAATCTCTAGAGGTTGTTAAGTACAGCAGAGATAGAACATCTTGCGCAGGTGGCACGTACCTCCCACATTGAAAATCCACGAATTTACACCCGGTAATTGCCTCATTCTTCTTATCATACTTTAGTAAAAAATTCGTTGCCCATAGATCCCCATGACAAACAACATTTCTAAACTTCTTTGACGGTTTTACCAGCTCATAAATTTTGTAGCATAGTTGCTTTGCTACTTCAGAGAAGCTTTTTCCTGATACGAGTTTATCAGGAAAATCAAAAATAGCGATTTCCTTGACAACACACTTAATTGAAGCTTCCACCCCTTTAGCATTAATAAAATCTTCACGATCATTAAAGAAAGACTCCTCAAAATTCTTTTCATAGTCATCTATTAGCCTGTAATGTTCACCCAACTCAGAAGACATTTTTTCTTCAAAAATTATGCTGCTGGCATGTAATCTTGCCAGATATTGAAGCACATCTAGTACGCAATTATAGTCAATGGTTATGTGTTTATCCAAAGTGGTAAAACCTTCACTTATCAAATTATCCAGTATGAAATATTTGTTATACTGAGCTAAATAACATTTAGGGGTAACACTAGCAATCATGTCAATACCAGATTTCATGAACATTTCGAAGAGTTCGTACACAAACATTTCCTTTTTAAATGCCCCAATCCCTGCTGCAAATTTAGCAGGAGCTTCAAATTTTGGGAAATATTTCACAAAGAATGACAATTTGGTCTCCTCCCCGTTGAGATTTAAAACTGAAGTGTACAAAATGCTATGGTCACCTAACAGTCCTATCCTCTGTGTAAGGGGTACCAATGTATAGTGTAGTATTACAAAATTACTGGTGCCTAATTTTTTTTCAATAGCTCGGGAAATGTCTTCCTTCGATATATCTTCCTTTGGTATATCGTCTTTCAATATATCGTCATCCACGATGTCTTCATTTATTATATCTTCATTCACTATATCTTCGGATAAGTCTTTGTTATTTGGCGATTCCTCGATTTCCGTCATGTTTGGAAGACCTGGAGACAAACATTTACTTTTATTAAAACATTTGTTTCGAAAAAGAAGCATTCAAATTAGATTTATGACATGACAGAAAACACCATACTCCTGTGCGCAAAATAGAGATAGTTTGGTATATATTTGTTTAACATAAAGAACTGTGTTACACAAAAATGATAACTAAAATTCGAAATGACTGGCCCTCAAGTTCTAAAAATACTCATTTCGACTTCTCTTTAACATTTGAAAATGTTCCGACAATTATTTACATGTTTACAGCATTAGGGTAGTAACATATAATTTTAAAAGTTGGTATATAAGGCGGCTACAGACGTAACTGCATACTTGAACGGTATGCATGCGCAAGTTTATTGTACAAGTATACTGGAACATGTGTATTATAAAAATTGTGCAAGTGTTACAATACACACGTTCCAGTATACTTGTACAATAGAGACTTGTTGAGCAGCCAATTGTGAAATACCGTAACGTTATTTTGATATCTACGCATGCGCAGTTTCAGTTAGGAAATACGGTAACTTTAATAAAGTTAACGGTCTCCGTTAACTGCGGAGGGATAAAGTAAACGTAGTATAGGCACCTCAACGTTATCGTTATACTGCGTGTGTGTACACCGTTCAGTTGTCGACCGCTATGATTGATAATAATCTGAATAGCACTATCCATTTTGTATTATATAATAATATATAGGTGTAATATTCAGTACATAAATATGCAATAACCCAAACAATGAAAATACAAAAGTAGGGTTAGGTTAGGCTGTCAAAGATAACGAACAACGATTGCTGATTAAGTAAATACTGTTCAACAACTCTCTTTTTGGAAACGCGTTATTTGCTAATACGTATTGAAATAAAGTTATCGTATCTTCATAACGTTACGTTATTTTGGATGCTCAACAACTCTCTAATAAACTTGCGCATGCATACCGTTCCAGTATGCAGTTACGTCTGTAGCAGCCTTAACGTTAACGTCCTCATATGATGTACGCAATTTGGTGTGTTTAAGTGTTTAAAACAAGTGAAAAAAACTACATTTTGATATGCTTTTTGTCCAATTTGTTGGGATGATTCATTACATTTTCAGCAGAGGGTCGCAAGATGACTCAGTGCTTTGACATGTTTTATTTTTCTTTTTTTTCTTTTTGCATTGACTAAAGTAAAAGCTAACTACATTTTGAAACACGGAAAGGGCATCGGTTCTATTTTTATTTAGTAAATGAAAATAAGGAAATGAATGATGATATTTTAAATATAACATTATCACTTATCAACTTGTAATATTTTTTTAATTAATTCTATGGAATGCATTTTCGTAAATAACTCGTTTATTTTAAGTTTTTCGAAAAAACGCTATTTCAGATTTTTTGTCCAAAAAGGTCCATGCCTTATACTGGTTATAGAGATCGATCGACGGAATAGTTAATTTTCGATTTTTATTAGGAAACTGTACGGAATTTGTAGAATTTATCAAAAAAATCAAGTTTTCCAGGATTTGTAGATTCGCTTTTGTTTTCTCAAATTTCTCAGAAACGTCAACTAATAGACCCACGAACCCTACAATTGCCATTTTTGAAAATCAAAATCGGACCTTCAGTTCGGGAGTTATTAATTTCTTTGAAAAATCATACTCGGCCCTGGAAAACATGCTTGCGGTCAACGGATTCTGGCCATCAGCAATAGGCTTGATTTGTGGCCGGGTACCTTTGATCCCACCAAGTCTCATCGAAATCGATCAATATTCTCGACAGTTATCGTGCTTCCTAGCCTGATTTCGAAAAAACCAGTTTTTTGCATCAATTTTCGTTTGTTTTTCGACATAGTATCTGGTATACTTATTTGTAGAGCTTTGCCAGCGGCACCATTTCTTTTTTGAAATATCTCGATCCGACTACCCGTTATCGAGTTATTCAATTTCTCCCGAAAAACTCGAAACGTCTATATCGGGTACTTCCGGTTTCCGAACGGAGCCGAGCTTCGGGCGTTAAGGTTTTCTAAAGACCTCCTATGAACCACCCAAGTTTCATCGCAATCCGAAAACGGATTAGGGGTTTTTTTCGGGTTTCGACGGTCCACCGGAAAAATGCTAAACGTATACTACATTTTTTTTTTCAAAATGTAGTAACAAGTACATTCAGTTAATGTTGGCGATTCGCGGCTATGCCGACTAGCGTAAGTTGTGAAACATATTCTTTATAGGATTTTGCAAACAGCGGAAAAAAACTATCTATGAGAACTAAAAGAAAAACTATATGTAAAAATATTAATGAAATCTTTGCATTCTTTCGATAACCTGACTTCTGGTTATGCTAACAAGTAAAAATTCTTATTTGCCATTCTCATTATAACACTAACATCCAATATAGTCCCCTACGACTAGGCAGATTAAACTAGTATCTACATGATCCCCTACGATATGTAAATTCAGTTAAAAATGAGAACAAAGGCCTGAAATTAACTTATTTACCTACCTTGCCTTAAAAAATTTTTTCCTTCTAATGAATTACATCCTTGTTCTCATTTTTAACTGAATTTACATATCATAGGGGATCATGTAGATGCAAGTTTAATCTGCTTTGTCGTAGGGGACTATGTTGGATGCTAGTATTATAATGAGAATGGCAAATAAAAATTTTTGTTTGTTAGCATAACCAGAAGTCAGGTTATCGAAAGAATGCAAAGATTTCATTAATATTTTTACATATAGCTTTTCTTTTAGTTCTCATAGATAGTTTTTCTATCCGCTGTTTGCAAAATCCTATAAAGAATATGTCTCATTACTATAAGCAAACAAATAATAAATAATCACTTTTTAAACTAGTTGGATTAGTGGTTCACAAAAGTAAAGAGCGTATAATATATTCCTAGTGAGCGATATGTTTGTGGTTTTATTTAAATATATTTCTTGAGTGTTATCTGAATTATTAAAAAATGTCTAAATGCAAATCTTGCAATTTCTCTTTGATTAAAAGTCGACTCAACAAAGTCATAAAAGTTGAAAATGAGGTAAACTTATATAGTGCTGTTATAACGAAAGACATTGCTAGGGGATATTTTGTGTAATAAATGTCCATTAATACCACATCGAAGTTCCAGTTCTATCCGGCAGAAATAAAAAAAGATAAGAACACAGCTTGAGTAGTGAGGACGAGGTAAAAAACGAAGCTAATTCCGAAATTGTCTTTCTTATAGATTGTGATAATTACGTTGAGTTACCTATAAGGCGAGTCGTCTCTACACATAAGTATTGTATTATATGCCAATCAGAAGTAAATATGTTATACCTCCTGAAGCTAGGCATCATGCTTTCGTAATTAAAAAAATATTTATACCTGAGGGAGATTTTTGCTGTAAAACTCAGCTAATAAATTCTATGCAGATGAACTTTCGAATCTCCGTAAACACCAGTAGTGCCAATGTTAACGAAATAAGTGCCCTGCTAAACCTTACTTCGATTTCTGTGATAATTCCCTTTTCAATAGTTTAGCCCACTGCACCATATCGGAAGAGAAACTAAAAACATTCACTGGACTGACTTGGGAAAACATTATTTATTTATTTGAGAAATATGTTAACGCCGATGAGAGATACAGATTCTCGTAGTGTGACCCAAGCTGTTAAATTGTTAAATACCGATCACAACCAACTGGCACTGATTTTTGACGGCACTTATATTCGCCACCGTAAAATCAGTAATAATGAGTACCAACGTAAGTCGTATTCCGGTCAAAAAAATCAACCCCTTTGTAAACCATTTACATACAATATGTACTAGGGATGGTTACATTATGGATATTACAACTTAATGACTTATTCACTCTTAATCGAGGTTTTAGGGATGCTCTGGAGAATATCAGCAATAGAGGCTTTATTCCAGCCTTCAAGGGTAATCGACCACTACTGAGAACAGTGGAAGCTAATGCTTCTAGAAAGATTACCAAAATGTGATGGGTTATCCAAGCAGTCTATGGCGCAATAGCTCAAAAATATAAACTACGCAGAATAAGATGCTTCCGGATGTTAAACTCTTTTGCAGAATTGTTGGTTTTTTACACAATACATTTGGAAAAAGACTGTATTTGGATGGAGAATTACGTGACGATATTATTGACAGAATAAATAACAGAATGGATGTGCCAAACAATCTTAGTGAAGAATTCGCTGCAAAGCGTTATTGGAATCGACCAATGAAGGCATTTAGACAATTAGTGGCTGCAAATGTAATGGATGTTCCTCAACTCAGTAAACGTGACTTAATGCTTTTTTTTACCGATTCATATCAATTGTCACAAGCTGTAGCATATTTAGCAGAGTTAATTGGAGACGACAATAATCCTCAAGTTAGATATGTTACAGAAGTACCAAATGTACTAAAGATGGTGAGATGTCGTCACATAAACAGTAAAACCTACCACTATTACTTGGAATATGTCTCTCACTGTTCAGACTATAAAAGTGTTTGTCGGCATTGTTGTGATTGACCTAATGTTAATAGAACTGTCGGCTCCTGTTCACATATAGCGGCTATCATCTATTACCTGTCACATGCGAGATATCTTTCATGAATATTTAGACCGGCTGAAATTCTTTATAAAACATTTGACACAAACAATACCAATGTAGTCATAAATGATGATAGTGACGAAGATTGACAAACTTGGGCAGAAAATATGAATTTACAGACTAGTCTCTTCAAATTACGAAAATTGAGGGAAATTCCTACAGCTAAGCCACTCATATAGAAAGTTGCCTTGGGGTTGTATTAACATATTTTTCACCAAGCGCATAAAAAAGGGTTGTTTTTTAGATATAGATACATATATATGTTTTTTTGACAATTTTGGGGGTTTTTTGCGTTTTGCTGCAAAACTATGTATTTTTGAGAAAATATCACCTAATTTGATATTGCAGATCTAGCGATTCTCTACAATTTTTGTTGTCTTCATTTTTTTGAAATTTCGCTTAGTTACGGCGCTAGAGCGCGCTGAAATTTATATAAATGTATAAATTTTTTTGGTGTTTGATTTTAAGCCAAAACTATGCATTTTATAAAAAAATATCAAGATATCAAAGTTGTAGATAAAAAAAATTTCGACAAATTTTGTCCTCTGTTTTTTTCAAAACCGCGTAGTTTTGCTGCTAGAGGGCGAAAAACATTTTTTCGATACTCTTGAGGGGATAAAAAAAATATAGGCATCGTGAACAGCTGTAGTATTTTGCCCCTCCACCTCCCTTTACTCAATATTTTTATTTTTAAGTTAATATAAATGACATTAAGGATGACATATACAAGAAGGCCCATCACGACCACTACAGCTGAATGCGCGTAGTTCATACTATTAGATGCACTGTTCTATGCGCAGCTGTGTAAGAAATGAACGATGGGTTTCAAAAAAGAAATTTTTTTTTGCTCTCCAAATTTTTATATAATTGACGAGTACTTTAAAAAAATGCATAGTTTTGCCTGTATATCAAACATATATACGCTATACTTTTTTCCTCAAGAGTATTGAAAAAATGTTTTTCGCGCTTTAGCGGCAAAACCGCGCGACTTTGAAAAAAAAACAAAGAACAAAATTTGTCGAAAATTTTTTTATCTACAACTTTGATATCCTGATATTTTTTTATAAAATGCATAGTTTTGTCTTAAACTCAAACACCAAAAAAATTATACATTTACATAAATTTCAGCGCGCTCTAGCGGCGTAACTAAGCAGAATTTCAAAAAAATGAAGAGGGACAAAAATTGTAGAGAATCGCTAGATCTACAATATCAAATCAGGTCATATTTTCTCAAAAATGTATGGTTTTCCAGCAAAGCGCAAAAAACCGCCAAAATGGCCAAAAAAACATATATGTATCTATATCTAAAAAACAACCCTTTTTTTATCATGCGCTTGGTGAAAAATATGTTAAGACAACCCCAAGACAACTTTCTATACGAGTGGCTTAGCTGTAGGAAAAATTTCCCAAAATCAGTGATTTTTCTTCTAATTTGAAGGGACTAGACAGTATGTACAGATTGTACGATTCATAAATGACTACCACAATTATTATATATATTTTTTTGAAAGTGTTCTACCTTTTCGATTTTAATGAAACTACTGGTGGTACAAAAAGGCATTAGGATCTATTTATGGTAATTTTTAGAAAGTGGTGACTCAATAGAAACCACGTGATATAAGGCTTCGAATACGTTTTCTATTATTATTATTGCTGTGTATGAGAGTTTAACGCAACTAAGTAGTTGCATAATAATCTTCACAATGTTAACTTTCAATTATGTTTTGTTTCTCTAACTTAAGCAGTATACGAGAAATAACTTTTTGAAAAAGTCCCCATTTTTTCATTTTTTTTTAAATATCTCCACAGCAGCTGAATGTTGGACTGAAGAACCTACATACATAATTTACCCATTGACTTGCCTACACGACACCATAGATATTATAGGCAGTTCCTATCGGGGGCAGATCGCCCATTCTTATCCTTTCAAAATATTTTACTGTTACTGACGAGGGAGAAATCCGATCACTTTTCGTTTAAAGTGTGACTCAATTTTTTTCTTGTGATAACTAAATTTCGAATTTTTTGTCTCGTGCCCAAAAATCCCAAAAAAATAATGTCCAAATTTGAACAAAAGTAGTTTAGGATTGTTCAGAGAATACGAAAATACAAATTCTTGAAGGAACGTGTTAATATTACCCGATTTAGTGATTTACAGCACACGCCTACGGCTCGCGCTGCAAATTTCATCTGCGTGAGTTATTACCTAGATTACCTACTGGTAGTTAAATAATATACGATAGCATGTATGTATATTTGTTCCACATGATATTACGAAATTATAATAATTTCAGAGGTAATGTTTATTTAAACTACATTAACTTAAGCAAATGTCAGTTAATGAAGTTCAAACTGATACATTTCTTGAAAGTTTCCCATAGACCAAAAAAAGTTCAAACAAGTCCGACGGATTATCATACAATATATGAAAATGAGGTCATTTTCGAAATATAATATATATGTATTGATGATTTGCATCTATATATTAGCCTTATATTAATATACAATTATATGCATAAGAAAGGTGAGACTTCCAACTTTAAAAAGATTCCTTACTTTCTTAATTTATGTAAATTTGGTTTGTCTAAGCAACAGGTTTTTATTCGCGTGCCAAGTACTGCAAAACGCGCGTTCGCGCGCACCTTCACTCATTTTTTATGGAAAATCCGTAGCATTAGTCGAAATATTCTGTGGATTAATTTTTTGTGTGAAAAACTATTTCTAAAAATATTTTGCATTTTTTTCTTCCTCGGCTTATTTTTGAAATTTTGGGAAAATACAGGAAAAACTAAGTTCTTGATTTTTTTTTATGTTACCGGTCTGGAAATCATGCATTCTTTACGTGATGTTATTGCTTACCATCCAAAGAACTCATTAAAAGAAAAGTGCGACTTGTACTTGACCACCTCATTTTAGTTTTAACTGATTTACTTTTCTGTTTGACAGTGTGAACTATTTGACCTACATAACACTTTATAATCATATTCTGAACTTAACCATTTATCAAGTATTAACCTTAAAGAAACTTTACGCTAATGTATTTACTTCAAACTTAAGTCTTTCTGTCTCGTCAACACGTTTATATAACATTAATGTATCTTACCGTTAATGTTGTTTTCTTTAGCAAATACGATTCTTCAAAAAAACAATAGAGTAACGAAACACATAGAAAATTAGTTACGTATTATGAATACTTAACTAACATTTCGTTAAAACAAATTGCGTGTATCTAAAGGCTGAAGGTTATCAGCGTTATCATAAGCTAATATTTAATTTTTATAATAAGTTAATAAACAAATGAGGTATAAATTTGTTAAACACACACGTGCATATGCAAGTAATTTATGTGGACGATGTTTTCCGTCGACGGAAATTTAGAAAAATTTGCCAGGAGATGAATATTTATAACTTTTATAGGGCGCAATAAATTAATTTAGTACTAAATTCTTGTATTTAACTCTGGCCAAAATTACGCAATTTTTTAATTGAAAATGCCCCTCACTTGCTCTCACTATAGTAGCTCAACAGTAGTCATGAAAATGGGATGCTCTTGTCACCTTTAGTTCGGTATCCTTTGCTGCGGGAAAATAGAGCTTGTATCTTTTGTGTGGTAAAGATATAATTTTTCGTAGGAGATTTTAGTTTTATTTTGATCGTCAATCTACAGGGAATGTACGTCAATTTATTTATAATATAGGGTCTCCTGCTCACTTTCCTCTCATAAGTTTGCTGTTAGGGTAGTGTGGAAAAATGTAAATTTGAATTTTTAAATACAATAACATGCAAAAATTTTTTAGAAACAAAGAGTATATTGCATTTGCATACTTCTGAAACCGTAAATATCGGTTGTAGGTTAATGATCTAATTTTGAACAACTTTCAAAATGTCCGTCCGTCTCTGTCCGTCACGTTTCTTGTAACCATGATGACATAAGAAAGAAGTCCTATTGTATTGAAATTTGGACAGTAATTTACTGTTTTTGAACAAAATCAATCGGTAAATTATTCTGTCAATGAATAATTCTATACTAATTAAATATACGCCTATTAGGAGGGGAGCCCTCGACCAAAATTTTAGACCGCATCCCGACATGAAGATTTCTATTATTTTTCAATAGATTATCACTCCCTAAAGAAAAAGTTCCATTACCACTGACATTTCAACAGTTAGATATACCATTATTTATTTCTTAAACAAATGGTTTTCGTAAAACAATTTTCTATTTGTAAAAAGAACAATGTTAATCATCATCAATTGTAACAATTATAATAAAACTGTTTATATCATTTTGGAACTCACTGGACTCTAATGCACGTAGTACTGACATTTTTAACACATTTTACAGTAAATTATTTCAAGATACCGTGCAATGTCTGCCAATTTAATATATCATAATTCTATTTTAAAATATTTGCAGCAGACCGTCGATATAATTATTTCCATTTAGAATTAACATAATAGGGTGTGTGCACTATTTTTTTTAATCGAAAATTATAAAGTACTCGTGGTATATAGTATAACTGAAACAATTTTTCGGTAAAAAAAAAGCTTTTAAGTAATTTTAAAAGAAATTTAGTTTTCAATTAAATATTCGCCACCAAAAAGGACAAACCTATATCCTATGTCATATGTGACATCACTCATCATATAGATGTATATAGCAGTATTGAGTATACTACAGTGGTAATCTATACAACTATCATGTACAATCTGTCAGAAACATGTTATACGACTTAAGTGAAGTTAGCAACGCATTGCCAGCAACGCATTACCAACTTCACCCTTTTAATTTAATTTAGCAATGGAAATAAATTTCGAGTTTGATGATGTCACTGAACTGAACTTGATTGAATAAAAACTTTTTTTTTATTTGGACTAATATTTTTTATTGGTGAAGTAGCAACATCTTTGGATACGAAACATTTTCCTGTTGAGTAAGCTCTGTGTCTCACATCGCTTTTAATTTTACATGTCACATATTTACTACGAAAGAATGGTTTGACCTGCACCCCCACACTTTTAGTCTGTATAATTTGACCTATGTCTTGTTGATAAAATTGTTCCAACACATGTTCGTCTGCATCTAAACTGACCTGATCAGTGCTCGTACTGGGTTGATCAAAATTTACAATTTTGGTGATAAATACTCCTGTTCATTACATATCGTTTCCATATTTTTATCCAGCACAATTTGAATCAACATCTTGTTGATAAACATGTTTCATCACATATTCGTCTAATCTGACCTGCTCAGTACTTTTGGATTGATGAGAGTCTGTAACGGGTGATATATCTTCTAATAGAATGGAATTCGTATCCTGCATTAAAGCCTACTTCACTAACTGTTCTCTTTGCGGTTTTAAAGGAAGAGATCGTTCTGGTGCAGACGCATATGTCTCTGTCTGGTTGGTAGGCAACTATGTGTGGAACTACATCCTCCTTCAGAATCATATATCCTCCCATAAGTTTGTATCTCATGTAATTTTTCATGTCTTCCTCAAGCTGAAAATAATAAAAAAGTATATTATTTATATCTTGTAATATATTACTTAGGTGGTAGTTCATAGAGTTAAATATAACTAATTAGATTAGTTTCAATTCAAAATACATATCATACCATTACAAGCATAATTTTAAGGGAAGTATATACCTAGTATGATCTATTTACAATATGTAATAATGGTAATAGTAATGTAATGAGTCATTTAGCTATTATCGATTAGTTTCTACCATGATGATAACAAATAAACTGTACTTACATTAAAATAATCTTCACAACAATAAAACGCCGATTTCGATTTGGGAACATTGCGATTTTCTGCTTAAAACCATTTCATTCTTTGTGAATAATCGGTTTTAGGAACACTTATAAAATTATTATTTGGGGCATTTACAGAAGTATTTCTGTATGTTGGCACAAAACACCACTTATTTGCTACTCCACTCATATTTCTGACTTATAATAATGACATTAATAATATCTGACACATATTGTTTTTAACATTGGCTCAAAACTTATTTCCGTTGTCTTCCGTTGACGCCACGTGACGTCATCTTCTATATCAATGTGTGTAAAGTTAGCAACGCGTTGCCAGCAAAGCGTTGCCAACTTCACACATATGAAATATGACGTCACATGGTGTTTTCGAAATCATTCAAATATTTGATTTTTAGGTCGATTTGTTTATTAAATATTTATTTTAATCCGATGACATGATTAATACAAATGCGTTTAGGCTTTCATATTTATGTATTACTTGATATTAATGCATCATTTGAAGTGAATTATTATATAGTGCACACACCCTATTGGTAGCATAAAGCTTCCATCGAGAATGAAAAGAATATTTTCTGTTACAGGTAGACGATCTGGATATGAGAATAGGAATACATTCTGGTTCGGTGTTGTGTGGTGTTATAGGTTTAAGAAAATGGCAGTTTGATATCTGGTCATCGGACGTTAGATTAGCCAACCATATGGAATCAGGAGGAAAACCTGGGTAAATAATTTTTACACAAATCGTCTCTCTATCATAGCTAAATATTCAGCGTTCTAAACTAAAACGAAACTCTGAGATACCTTTTGATCCTCCATACCGCTTTGGATTTATATTTAACTGCGTAAACCGATAGCTTATAACAATTAATAACGATGTCATGAAAGCACTACTCATTGTTTTTTATCACATTTATTGTAACTTTTACATTACTGCAGTTTCGGCACCCATATTGAATTTTTAAGCGACCAAAGAGAGCCTGGACACCCTGTATATCTACACCTACATCTCATTTCATATATAATATTTTTAGGCAGGTACACATCTCCGAAGCCACCTACCAGTGCTTAAACGCTGCTTATGAAGTGGAGCCTGGAAATGGCCAAGACAGAGATCCATATTTAAGAGAACATGATGTCACGACTTATTTAATAAAACATGTGGAACCTATGAGGACTAGAAGACGTTTAGCTTCTAGACCTAGGTACAGAAATGACATTGAAAAAATTATTTTTAGATATTAATAATACAAAAGTAGACATTTCTATATAGGTTTCCACGTTTTTGTTTTAGTATATTTTCTAATAAACTGTGGCCAGAAGAAGACATAAAAAGTGGCTTTAGTTCTCCCAAAACTCCGTCCACTCCTGCCTCACCTCCTCCGCCACCTTCCAGAGAAAGAAGTGACAGCGGAATTCAACAAAGTGCTATAGAAGAAGAAAATACCACCGACTGGACCCCAGAGATACCCTTCGAAAATGTGAGTGAATAAGATATATAGAACAATAAACGCTAATATTTTTCTTATCTTTAACATTTCTTTCAGAGGATACTCTTGCCCATAAAACTTAGTGTAATACTATCAAATTTTAAGTTATTGAATAACAATTAATACACACAATGTGATTTCTTTGTCATTTCATATACATGTCATCAATTATCACTAGTGGAAGCACTTCAATCGACTTTAAAGAAATATAATCTTGTTTTTAATTTGTGAACTATATCACACTTTTATTTTTAGAAAAAAGTAGCTTTTAAATTTAAGGCATAAAATGTGGAAATTAGGAAGACACAAGCAAAGAAAAACTCTTTCTAAGATATTTCAAAATCAGAAGAGTTATTTTTGACAAGATATGCCCTAAATATCTAGAAAACATTCCTCATTTAACTGTTTTTATCTGTAATCATAATAATAATGAATCCATTATCTGGAGTCAAATCTGAACCAATTTATGTACTGCATATAAATACCTATTGTCTTTAAATTTTAGTTGCATAGAGCTTTGTCTGGAGATTTAGATGAAGAAATGGATTCTATATCCTACAAACAAAAGTATGAACAAAGCGACCCAAGGCTGAGAAAAAGAGGATCGACTTTCACCCCTACAGTGGAACAAGTTGACGATATTATAGACCATAGTATAGAGATCGAAAGTAACAAAAGAATGAGAAGTGCCAATGTCAACCCGTGGACACTCAGATTTATTGATAAAGATATGGAATATCAGGTAAATTTTTAATACGTTTTTTTTCATTAATTAATATTATAGGCAAAAAATGAATGTTGCTTCTAATGTCTTCAATGCTTGAATATTTTTCTACTATTATAGATAACCTAATAACATGCTTTAATATAATCTAAATGAGCGAGAATTCTTTAACTTTTTAAATAATATCACTAAATCAGTAAATTATTTCTATCTAGAGCCTGTCACTGTAACTGATATTAATACTAATATCGCAGAAAAGCAAAGACATAACTTAGAGAGTAGCATAATTAAATGTTAGCGGTTGCAATGACATATTTAATTAACTACTTTTTCCAAATTGGTATATTTCTAAATTGGTATATTTCTAGACTATCTGAACGTTTCTGTTATAACCAGATATCGGAAATTTTATCTCGGTGCCAGGGACGGTTCTCACACAGACGTAATATTATATTGCAAATATTTACTGAAACAATCAGAAAAAGGACGAAGTGGTGAAATATTAATTATTGCCAGGTACATTGTATTTTTGGTAATAAATTTAACCTAAAAACGGTAATAGTTCTTACAAAAACATGAAAAACATATTAGCAAATAAAAAGACAATTTTGAATCAAATACACACTTCCTGCTCTGTTTAATGTGTGGCGTATTTATTTTGTTTATTTTCATAATAATTGAATATAAAAACCCAATTAATTTCTGGCAACATAAAACATATTTTCCAATAAAATAAACCACACCGACGCTCAGAAGAAAATATTTATCAACGGAGTGTGATAATGAAACATATTCTTTATAGAATTTTGCAAACAGGGGGGGAAAACTATATGTAAAAACTATATGTAACAAATTTAATGAAATCTTTGTATTCCTTCGCTAACATGACTTCTGGTTATGCTAGAAAATCAAAATCCTAAAATAAAATTGTCCAATTTCTTATTTGATATTCTCATTATAACACTAGCATCCAACATAGTGCACTATGGCTAAGCAGATTAAACTAGTATCTACATGATCCCCTACGGTATGAAGATTCAGTTAAAAATGAGAACAAAGGCCTAAAATGGATTTATTTAACTACCTTGTCTTACATTTTTTTTCATTCTAATGGATTACATTTTCATAAAATCTCTCATTCAGTTTGGAAATGTTTAGCCTTTGAAACGTTTTTCGCCCTTATTCTGAGCTCATCAGAAAGGCACAAAGCCACTCATAACAATGTTTCTTTTAGTTCTCATAGATAGTTTTTTTTCACTGTTTACAAAATCCTATAAAGAATATGTTTCATTACTATAAGCAAACAAATAATAAATAATTCACTTTTAAACAAAGGAGTATGATAATGTTAGACACAAAATTTCTTCTGAGCTTACTGGACGATGCCGCCAATGCTTGTGGTGAGAAAATAGCGAATGTTTTTAGTGGGTGCATTGGAAGAACTGTTCAGTGCGTCTTTAAATTTGTAGAAACGATAAATTATCACATTATAGTGAATTCAAGTCCACAAGAGTTGTGAGGTGACAAATATGTAGACAATAAGGACAAGGTGTTATTATTTCTTACTGATGGAGTGAATTATATGAAAACTGCAGGACAAATTATGAAATATATCGCAATATGCTGCATGTAACATATCTAGCATATGGACTCCATAAAATTGCTGAAGCTATTAAAGGGCGCTACGCTAATGTTGATAACTTAATATCTAGTGTAAAGAAAGTTTTCCTGAAAGCACTACATCGTGTACGGTTATTTAAAGAAATACTTACTACAAGTACATCATTACCTCCTGCGACCATTATAACATGGTGGGGAACTGGGCTAGAGGCGGCATCATACTGTTTCTGCCATTTTGCAAACGTCAAACTAGTAGTAGTGCAGTTGAATCCAAATGACGCAGTTGTTATTTCACAAGCTCAACAGGCATTTAGGGATTCAACTGAAAATCTGAAGACCATACACGGAAGTTTCTCGCGAATTCCTCTAGCCATACGAGGCCTTCAACATATGCCAACAACATCAAAATTTACTGCAGTTGATGCACTAAACATCGTATTCGATCTCCGGCAATATATTTTTCAATTACCTAAAGAAATCGCTGAGATGTTCAAACAAAATCCCAAAGAGTTTTAAAAACCAATCTTGGATCTGTATCGATGTCATCTGTAGCAGACCTCTTAATTGGTAAAGAAGTAGACTTTTCCTACCTGACGTCAGTGAAGGCGACTTTAAGAAATTTCACCAGCTATTTTAAGTACGCCCCTATGACATCTGTTGACGTTGAGCGATCTTTTTCTTATTATAAATGAATGTTTAATGACAGGCGGCGAAGGTTAACTTCAGAACATTTAGAACAAATATTAATAACGTACCTTTATATTTATATATAGATCATGAAATAGTATATTATTCAACGAGCATATAATGATGGCTATTATTCACGAGGGTGAAGTTTAAGACACGAGCCGCAGGCTTTTCACTGTCAGTATCAATTTATTTAATTCTATTACTCTTTTCAGTACTTGTAATATGTAAAATTATTGTAAATAACGTTGGCGTTGAAATCGCACAAATATTGACGTTTCAAATCAATTACAGAATTATGCTTTGACACATTGACATGGCTTACTAAAAAATAATACAGTTTGTAGGCACGTCGGTAAATGGTTCCCAAGACAATGTAGGGGATTGCTGCGTGTTGCTAATAGATGATGCTTTGAAAAA
Organism: Stenurella melanura; assembly: GCA_963583905.1. NCBI lineage: Eukaryota > Metazoa > Arthropoda > Insecta > Coleoptera > Cerambycidae > Stenurella > Stenurella melanura. The sequence goes on from OY757311.1 coordinate 135,421,593, forward strand.
AAAACTTACTAATGTAGTTTTTGAGTGTTAATTAAAGTACCTCTTCGGCACCTACCATTTTAGTGCTTCCTAGAAAACTTACAGAGACAACACTTGTCTTTTGGTTGCTGCAATTTTGGCATACTAAATTTTTAGTAAAAAGTCACTAATGTCATTTCTTATGAACAACTGACTGTCCTCATTATTTACTGCAATCAGTGAATAATGAAATCATTATTCACTGCAGGGAATAATGGATAGAATTATCATTGAGGAAAAACATACATAATGAGTACATTATTTAATAGTCGTGGACAAAATTACATATGTGTGTGTTACTTTAAGAAGAAAAATACACGTGTGTGTTTTAGTTCAATGTACATCCCCCAATACCTCCTCTTCGAGTGAGTGTTTATAATAAACTGACCATATTAATTTGAGATATTACGGAATTCACTAAAAAAAAAGTACAACGTAAGATAAATTATATCATACTTGCATAAAAATCTTATCGCGTCGGCAGTGCCAACCCTGACTTTTACGTCATCCAGATAAAATTCTTGATCTCTGGTTATAACTGCTATATTAAAAAAGATCCATAATATGACCTCAAATTGTAAACCCATTTCTATTATTTTTATAATAATTAGTAGTAGTAGTAATTTCTTCTGTCACATTTTACTAAATATAACTATTTTATTGCATAACTATTTGGCTGCTTACCTGGGAGATGAATATTAAGGGCTCTAAGTTATACGTGTTGTATTACTATACTGTGCATTTGAGGAACGAGACACTTGCATCTCTAACTTATATGACTTGCCAAATGCATTTGGTATAGTTAAACATGATTTACTGATGTTAATACTTGGCCGTTATGGCATACGGGAAAATAGTCTTGAATTTGTTAGGTCATACTTAGATAAAATATACCAAATAACAAAATGGCATAATGGTATCCCTTGATCATACTCAGTTCCATATGGAGTACCTCAAGGCTCGATGTTAGGACCTCTTCTCTTCATAATCTACTTAAATTATATGCCACTCTGTTTAAATAAAAATACATGTCCTATATGCTATCCAGACGACACCTTTCTCATTGTTAAATCAAGAGACACTGTTGTATCTAAAACTTGCCTGAGTGAAACCCAATTAATATTAACTAATTGGTTTGATAACACTTATTTAAACCTAGATATCAAAGAACTTCAAACTGTAAACTTTCATATATCAAAAACTACTTCTGTTATGGTTTCGTTTGTTAAATTACTGGATGTATATATGTAAATAGTTCATTAAATTGGATATCTCACAAACTTCTTGACTGATGGGTTGGCCATATCAATTTATGTTTTGAAACAACTAAATATATTATAACGTTACTTTTATAGTTTTACAATAGTTTATAACTATTGTGCTCAGGTAACAAACAGTGGAGTAATTCCAAGGTTCAATAAAAGTCAATGAGAATAATTTCGATTTAACAAAGTTTATTTAACAATTACTCAATGGTAATCCAAGACACAGTTTACAAATTGTGTTAACGAATCGGTTTAACAAATATTCAAACAAATAAAACAATAACATTTAAGGGGGTGATGTCTATCCTGACTTTGATCAAACCTAGCAACCTTCACTACATGAATCTAATATCCGAATGTAAGTTATTATCACAAACGTTCCAGGGAAAGATATGATGAATTAGGCGCTGCCCGTTACACCAACTGAATTTCTTAATGACTTTCGATATCTCAACGTTACCGTAGATATCGACTAATTGGACACACGTCCCTTCGACAATAGAAACACAACTGTCGTTACAACAATGAAAAATCTGACTTATGTCACTTTGACACTTAATTGACAGCTGTCATTTCGATAATCGATTTAATTGACATCTGTCACATTTGACATTTAAATGACGCGGGCTTGTCACTTTGACGGAAAAACACGCGGCGTTAAAATATTTACATCTGTCACTTTGACAGGAAAAACACGCAGCGTTAAAATATTGACACCTGTCACCTTGACAGGAAAAATACGCTGCGTTAAAATTATTGACACCCGTCAATATGAAATCCAGTTAACGTGACGCTTGTCACTTTGACAACAAAAAAATACGCGGCGTTAAAATATTAATAAGTCCATGACGTCTATGGCTCAGATACTGACGCTTAACGCATAAAAACTCTCCAGCTTATGGTAGCGGCTGTGAACGTCGTACACAATTGGACCAACACACCTGTCAAGCGTTCCTCAGATCAGGCTTGAGCTAAGTAGCTCCCTCAGCTCTGAGTTTCGCACGCTTAGACTGGGTCAGAAGATCACGAAGTGTACGTCGTCTCTCGGACTAGGTTTGATTCGAGAACCCCACTAGTCCGAGTCTCTCACTACCAAGCTGGTGACACTTGAGAATGAAAGAATGAGCTCGTGCATCGGCTTTTATAGTAGTGGGTTGCTAGGTCTGTGCATTTTCGTAGTTACCGATATCCCCATGGATATCGGTTGATGATTTGTTCGTAATGATGAATCCCGTTTACTGTTGTTAGTATGTACTAACCTTTGATTAAAACTGGTAATTAATAAACAAAAAGGAATTCATCGTTACAATATTGCCTTATCCTACTTAATCCTCCTTTAGGGAGGATCACATCATGCTTGTGAATATTCTTTCCTATCGAATTGAACATCGTTATGAGTGGCTTTAGGCTTTTCTGATGAGTCAACAATAAGGACGAAAAATGTTTCAAAGGCTAAGCATTTCCAAGAAACTGAATGAGATTTTATGAAAATGTGATTCATTAGAATGAAAAAAATTTTAAAGACAAGGTATGTAAATAAATTAATTTCAGGCCTTTGTTCTCATTTTTAACTGAATTTACATATCGTAGGGGATCATGTGGATACTAGCTTAGCCTGCTTAGCCGTAGGGGACTAGGTTGGATGCCAGTGTTAAAATGAGAATGGCTGATAAGAATTTTTACTTGGTAGCATAACCAGAAGTCAGGTTATCGAAAGAATGCAAAGATTTCATTAATATTTATATATATAGTTTTTCCTTTAGTTCTCATAGATAGCTTTTCTTTCCACTGTTTGCAAAATCCTATAAAGAATATGTTTCATTCTTTCCTACAAGAAATAAGCAATCCTTATTATTGCTATTCGGAATATTGCAGGCCTTTGGTAAAACGTCTTGGAATTATGTTTTCATCATGCTTCTTTAGTTCAGAGTATCTCCTTTTTATTTAAGATATCAATCAAACTGTGAGACGGATTGATCTACACTAGTGCAAAGTGCAATACAAGTAATAACGACTATCTAAGCCAACTTCAATACTGACTTTGAGTAAAGAAATTATTTTTATAGGTCGGTCGTCGTAACTTTTTTTTTTTAGGTCGGAAAATTAAAACAGCAATTTTATTGACTATTCTTTTAGGAAAAATTGCGCTGAATATGATGGTGATATTAAAAAAATTATAAAACACAGGCTTCAATGCTAAAAACAATGATTTTTAGCGAAAATTCTCAATTTTTTATGTTGTTTGACTTTTTAACCAAAACGGTGGTGGGACAAAAAAAGTTCAGATATGAAAAAATGAAGACTTTATCAATACGCGTCGTTTGAGACTTGTAGCAACCTTTTCTTTGACCTTAACAAATTAATGGTCCTAAATTAAAAATTTTTTCCTGTTCAACGAAAGGTTGTACGGATATTTTATTGCAGTCAAAATGTTGCATTTTGTGCATAATATTTACAGTTTTTTTGTGTCGATTCTCACCATGCACTTTGTAATTGTTTAAAAAAATAAGCTAATTTGTTTATTAAGGGTTTGGACAGCATTTTTTACTCTCTCCACCCCCGGCAATCGATAAATATTGATAAAAACTACTATTTCTTTGTGGTCTTGTCCCTTTTTTCTTGGTTTTTACCCCCCCGCCAACGTTTTTTAAAAAAATGGTTAGTAAACAAATGAAATATCTCGGCTCAGGATCATTGGATCGAAGTGCAATTGTCGGAAAATGAAAGATAATAAAAAAAAAGGAAAATTTTGAGTCCAGATAGACCTCGATCCGTTAACTATAATCGGAGATATGGACCATTTTGCGTTTACGACTGTCAATTGTTTATTAATTAATTTTTTTGAAGAAAATCTTGTGACAACATAAAGTTAATATATTAAACTAACTAGTTTCAATTATCACAAAGATCCAATGGTTTTCCATACATTTTATGGTTTTATAACAATTAATTTATGAACCCCCTACAACGTTTTTTAGTGTTTACGCTTCGAGCGACTTGCGCAGTAACGACTTTGTGTATATAAAATTCAAAGCACGCTCGGTTTTAAATGTGCTGTAAGTAATTTAAATTGGTTTAAATAGTCATTGAAAGGTATTTTTATCCTATTTTAAAAAATTTCCTTAATTATTTTTTGTACAGGGTGTTGCTTAATGACGTGCAAATATTTCAGAGTGTGCTTCTTTACGTCATTCTATGAAGAAAAGTTCATATGAACATATGTCCGCAACGGCTTAAATTTTTTGCTACGGGATGTTTAATTTTTTTGTTAATCGTTATTTTTTAATATCTCAGAAAGTACTTTAGATATTACTTTCAATTTTGGTATGTGTTAATAGGATATAAAACCACATATATTTTAATTGGAAAAGTTATCTTATCTCTCCACCAGTGGCTTCCTGCGAACATGTCCTCTGATATTTTTTCCAGGAAAGTGGTATGCCACTGACATTTTTGCATGTGGATATTGTTCCTGATTATCCTAATCAATTCTACATTAAAACGGTCTTTTGCGTTTTTTTCGTGAGAGGCACAGTTCTTGATTGACACAATTAAATTCAAATTGAAACTAACTACACAGGCACACGCAGAGCGTAAACACTTAAAAAGGTTGTACGGCGTTCATAAATTAATTGTTATAAAAGCATAAAATATATGAAAAACCAATGGATTTGTGTGGCAATTAAAAACTAGTTAGTTTGGTATTTTTAAAGTGAATTATTATTTGTTTGCTTATAATTGTATTGAAACATATTCTTCATAGGATTTTGCAAACAGTAGAAAGAATAACTAGCTATGAGAATTAAAAGAAAAATTGTGTGTAAAAATATTAATGAAATCTTTGCATTCTTTCGATAACGTGAATTCTGGTTATGCTAGCAAATTAAAATCCTAAAATGAATTTGTCTAATTTCTAGTACCCACACAGTCATCTGCGGCCATGCAGATTAAATTTTCAAATAAGAAATTATACAAATTCATTTTAGGATTTCAATTTAAAGTAATAAACAATTGATAGTCGTAAACGCAAAATGGTCCATATCTCCGGTTCTATTTAACGGATCGAGGTCAATATTTTCCTTTTTTATTATCTTTCATTTTCCGACAATAATTGCACTTCGATACGACATTCCTGAGCCGAGATACTTCATTTGTTTACTAAACAATTTTTTTTAAAACATTGGCGGGGGGTTAAAAAAGAAAAAAAAGGCAAGTCCACACAGAAATGGTAGATTTTATTAACATTTATTGATTGCCAGGGGTGGAGGGTGCAACAAATGCCATGGCAAGTCGCAAATCCTTAATAAACAAACCAGCTTATTTGTTTAAACAATTACAAAATGCGCGAGCTATCAACACACAAAAAAACTGTAAATTCTGGGAACAAAATGCAACATTTTGACTGCAATAAAATATCCGTATGCCCTTTCGTTTAACAGGAAAAAATTGTTAATTTAGGTCCCTTAAATTGTTTATGACAATTGAATGGTCAAAGATAAAGATCTCAAACGACGCGTATTGATAAAATATTCATTTTTTTATATCTGAACTTTTTTTATCCGATGCACCGTTTTCGTCAAAAAGTCAAAATAACATCAAAGACAAGAATTTTCTCTAAAAACCATTGTTCTTAACAATGAAGCCTGTGTTTTATGATTTTTTTAATGTCACCATCGTGTTCAGCGCAATTTTTCCTATAAGAATAGTCGATAAAATTCTGTTTTAAATTTGTGAAGAAAATTGATGATTTTGACTTACGACGACCGGCCTATTATACCTTGGCATAAACTGTTTTAATAACTTGCCTCTTGATTTAAAATCAAACTCCCTGGCTGTCAAATTGAATTAGAAATAAGGCAAAGAACCTACATTTTGCAAATTGTTTCTATTTTTGCGAAGAAAATATCTTTGTGGCAATACTGGTACTGTGAAAAAATATGTTGTATGTATACACAATTTTATTGTTTTCATTTATTTTTTGTACTCCAAGAGGCGACTGCAAATTTGTGTGGGGAACGAGTGGACGGGATTTAACAGTTTAGAATACTGCAATAGTATGCCCTAAACTTATAACCGCTGGTCGGCCGATCACGGTCCCTGACGGTAATGAGTAATTACGGTAATTGTATATTGGGGCAATGGGGCGATTGTGGTGACAAAGTGGACGGTTTTTTTTTGTAACTAATTTGTTTATTATGATCCAAAGAATATAAAATGCTCGGTCGGCCGACCTCCACTCCTGGCGATAGCCTTAGCCGACCATTAACAACAATGCAATTTATAATGCCTAGCCTCCCCCAAGGAGACCAGGTCGGCCTTGGTCTATTCGAAAGAACAAAATTTTTCCTTTCATAAAACCTCGGTCGGCCGAAGAAACTTTTCGGCTAGTGGCTGCCGTAGCTAATTCAAAAAGTTAGAATTGTATACCAGCGCGCGACCTTGATGACGCTCGCCGGCTTCTCAAGGCTCAAAGAAGTTATTAAACAAATTCCCAGAAGTTGTGTTGTAATGAATATTTCAAAAATCTAAGATGGTGAAACTGTCAAGTGTTTTTGCAGACAATTTAAGTATATAAATAATTGAATTAATTAATAATTATAAAAATCTTACATTTCAAACCGTATAAGGTATCAGATTTGATTACATTTGTTTCTAACAAATACTTGAAGTTCAAGTATTGAATTTTTTTATTGCAATAAATATATTACGATATTCGACTTTAATATAATGCTTTTATTTCAACACATTTTTAAAGAAATCAATTTGTTTATTACTTTCAAATTCATTTGATTGCATTTAAGGGGGTATTATTCCAACAACAGAATAAAACAGGGGATTTTAAAATATTTTTACTCAAAATATGTACAATTTGTTTTCTACAGGATTTTGAAACGAATAATATCTACGTTTATGAGATTATAATAAGGAAGCACGTTTCCCTTCGGTGTTGTTGGTGTCCAGATTTTACCAAATGTGGCCTTGACAGGCCCCTGGTTAGTGCCATTACATGTCCTATTATAAACAAAAAAAATTTAATAGGATCAGTTTTTCCTCGGTGAGAATCGTAAAAGTCGCTAAAAGGGTTTCTTAAAAAACCAAAGTTGGTGGCCATATCTTACATAGGGTGGCCTTAATAGGCCCTTGATAAATGTCATCATATGTGCCCTTCCAAAACAAACAACTTTCATTCGGACAATGTTTTTCTTAGATCCAAATTTAAAGTTATTCTAGGTGTAACTTCAAAATGAAACACGTATATTTATTTCAATAAATGGTACATGCATTTTTTTAATTAACACCGTAAATATTTTTTTTCAAATGTAATTTTATAAAAGCAAAATGCCATTATAAACAAGCGATGAATTCCGATCATACAGTCAGAAAAAATTTACTAGTTTTAAGTAAATCCATTTATTTGAATCAGATTTTATTGAATCAGCTTTTTTTTTCTTTAAAACAAACAATTCTTTATTTACTTTAAGAAAATTGATTTATTTGATATTACGTAATTTAATATCTTAGAAACAATTTAAAAAATCATAATATGAAATAAATAACTTACTTGAATTAAGTAAAATTTTATACAATTAAATAAATGATTTACTTAAAACAAAGAAACATTTCATAGGTTCATATTTAAATTAGAACGTTTTCTTAAAACTATAGAAATTTACCTAAAACTGTAGTACACTTTTTCTCTGAGTGCAGTTGATACAACATTTATCACCCCTCTCCCCTTAAGGGGGTAAGAAGTTATAAAAGTGAAAACAGTGAGGTAATAAAAATTCTTTTGATAATTCACCCTTTCGAATATTCCAAGACCGATCTGCTAAATTCATACGTGAGGAAAGGCATTTACAATGTTGCAAATGGTCGGCCAAGGCTATCGCCAGGGGTGGGGGTCGGCCGATCGAGCATTTTACATTCTTTGGATCATAATAAACAAATTAGTTACAAAAAACCCGTCCACTTTGTCACCACAATCGCCCCATTGCCCCAATAGACAATTACCGCAATTACTCATTACCGCCAGGGACCGTGATCGGCCGACCAGCGGTTATGAGTTTAGGGAATACTATTGCAGTATTCTAAACTGCTAAATCCCGTCCACTCGTTCCCCAGACAAATTTGCAGTCGTCTCTTGGACTATAATATATTTTATACACATCTTGTACCTTCTTAAACTAAAAACTGTAACTTATTATATCTCAGAAATAAATTCTAATTTATTTAATTTTATTTCATATTTTAGTTCAGCCAATTGAGAGAGGACATGTTTAAATCCAATATGATGTGCTGCTTCATAATCTGGTTATTTATTGTGATTTGTCAGGCAACAATCAATCATCTACAAGACTTTGTAATAGCTTCCCTTGTAATTACAACAATAATATTAACCTCAACGTCCATCCTTGTAATGGCTGAAGAGTTTCAACAGTTACCAGAATCGTTACAACGAATTTCCTCCACGCTGGTCCATAACAGAAATAGAAGAACAGCATTCATTTGTGGTGTGATTATAATAATGTCACTGGCGAGTTCCATTAGCTTAGTTAATATCAAAGTACATAACAACGCAGTTGGAACAAATATATCGTCACGTATGTTTTCTGCTAGCGTTTTAAATGACGAAGATTACCTAAAGAACCATTCCATTATCGTCAACTTGTCCTTAAAGGCAACAATTAACAACAACTATACCATAAACATTGACAATAAGTCAAGTTGTAATGAGAGCTGTATTAAAGAAATTATCGAAAATATTAGTATGACAGGAATTATAGAAGACGCAGAAAATAGTACCAAATTAGCCAGCTCAACGTCGAACCTGATAAATACCATCAACCAAAAACTGACAAATTTTACCCAACTAGCGAGTTCAAAAAACTTAGTCGTTAAGAGGAATGCCAGTCTATTTAGGACAAGAAGGAATACAGCAGTAAAAAGTACGGAAGAACCAACAACTGAAAATAAAATTGAAAATGAAATAAATAAATCAATTACTATAGATCATTGCAAACATCCAGAGTACATAGTTTTCACCTGGGTTTTATGTTTGATAGCACTTGCTACAGCTCTAAAATTATACTATCTGATAAAATTATTCTTGGCTGTTGTGATGGTAGGAGTTTATACAGTTTTGATTCTTCTGCCGTATAATGACATCTTCAACGATTCTTTGGGACATGTAGTAGTGGATGAGTAAGTACTTATTTATTTAATCATTATTTGTCTCAATAACTGTAAAATGGGACCTGTGTTGAATATTGGGGAATCAGTGCAATTAATTGTAGAAAGATGATGCAATATGAAAGCGTAGAATGTTCATAAGAATTACTTATATCTCAAATTGACCTATAAATCAAAAGTCTGAACGGAGAGTCGAAGTATTAAAAACTTGGCTTATCAATTTATTGCTCTGGCATTTGATTGTCTCATCAGGAGAGTAGCAAGTTTCAAATTTTGACAGAAATAATTATACAGTTTAGTACGATCAGTCTAGCTTTTAAACCACGATTTTTTCGGAAACGAGTAATTTCCACAAAAACTTTTGTAAAAAGTTTCTTTTATTGTCTATATCATTTTCCACAACTTATGATTGCGTGGTATTGACCGATAATAATTTTAAACAATGTTCTTGTTGTTTGCTAACTTATTAAATTTTGGCTAAAGTTTAATAAAAAGTTTTACGTAATATGATGGAAAATGACAATTTTGCACTCTTGTTAATTTAAAAAAAAGCATATTTTTCGAGATGCAGATGTTTGAAATTTTCCAAAAAGGGGGAGGGGAAATCAAAATTGTTAAGAAAGATTCAGGTAAGTTTATTTTTTTAATATAAATCTTTTTCCCTCATGGACTTTTACATGAAATGCCAACCTGCAAAATTTTCTCGGAAAAACCTATAAAAAAACCGCTGCCTGAGGAATCACTACTTCCACATCCAGATTGTTCATCCAAGTTACTTTAAAGGAAACGTCTTGACTATATTTGCACTCTAGTATGTGGAAATTATTGGTTATAGAATTTTAATAATATTTGGGGCAGATGTCATAAAAAAGTTTGAGGAGTTGGTTTCTACCATATACGTTAAAAATGAAGTTTCTAGTTTACCCTACTTACATTCCCCTATTCACAACTCGCCACCTCTGACTCTTTCAATGGAGTTATCTCAATCAGATGTCACTACAATACGTACGTGTACTAACTTTCAAGTGAATATCTCAATTTTATGTTATCAGTCCCATTAATAATGGAGCGGAGGTGGTGGAGTTTGAAAAATATTAGAAAGAAATCTGAGGCCTTGGATTCTAATATATCCCAAATTTCTGTACTCATACTAGCTTGCTTTACTTGCTTCCCTCTATTTACCCCTAACTAACCCCCAACCCTTCAACGGAATCATCTCAAAATATAATCTAGTCCAGATGTCGTTATAATTCATACGTGTACCAAATTTCAAATGAATATCTTAATTTTATTTTACCAACCCTTTTAATAATGAAATAGGGGTGGTGGGGGGTTGAAAAATGTTATAAATAATTTGAGGCCTTAACTTCTAGTACATACACCGAATTTCAAGTTTCTGTACTCTTACCAGCTTGCTTTACTTATTTTCCCATATTTACCCCTATTTAACCCCCAACTCTTCACCAGATATCCTCAAAAAACAATCCAGTTCCAGATCTCATTATAATATATACGTGTACAAAATTTCAAGTCAGTATCTTAACCCGTTCCGGAGAAAACGTGCGGACAAAATAAGTTACAGACAGACAAAATTTTTATTTTTTTTTACTCAAATTTAACATCTCGACGTTTCATGACATTCTAAACCCATTTCATGAAAAAAAAAATTGAATTTTTTTTTGCGATTACTATACTCCCAATCCACTACGTGGATGTGGAAGTAATAGGAAAGATTTTAAGGGGGGAAATTATTGATTAAAAATATTTTTAAAAATCTGAAAAAATCAGACAACAAAGAAAAGATTTCTTAACATTTTAGTATTTTTTATTAAGTTCAATGAAATTGAATATTTTTCGACCTACGAAGATTTGATTTTCAAGATAATAAACACAATAATTTTTTCATCTAAAAGAGTAGAAAAACAGCCTATTTTTCACGTAAAAATTACATCAAATTTAAAAATCGTTATTTTTGCATACCAAATAAGAAAAATAGGTTTTTCTTAGTTCGGAAAATTGTATGAAAACAATTAAGAATGTTGTTAAAGTCCAGAAAAAGTTTCCTTGACTCCTTATCTTTTTTAATAAATATTCTTCTTTCAACGATACAAGGCATTAAAGAATGAAAATGAAAGGTAGTGGACTGTAAAAAATCGGGTAATATACTTACACATGGTGTTAGAGTATTTTTTACTTTGTATAATATTATGTATAGAGCAACATATACAGTCTTTTAATTAATATGACAATACGATTTTTTGAGCTATCTGCACTTATTCGATTTTAGACTGTCAATATTTAAATGCCTTAATTAATAATCTTATAATCCCATACATCAAAAAAATTTTTTGACCATTTTGATCAATTTTAACTATTTTTATATAATTTTCAGAAAATTTTCTAATTTTTCGAACTAAGAAGAGAGTATTTTTCTTATTTTGTACAAAAAAATGAGAATTTTAGGATTTTATATAAATTTTACGTGGAGAATAGGCGGCTTTTCCTGTTTTGGGTGAAAGATGCATAAAACTTCCTTTTAATTAAATAGTGTGGGTACTTACTAGGTATTAAAACTTAAAAATGAATTTCACGACCACTAAATCATTTCATAAAATTCCATTTTCAAAAGCATTTATTATTCGATGCATATTTTAAAAGAACTTTTGTAGAGATAAATCAAACCTCTATCAAATAAGATTAAAAAATATACAAGGTGCAATTTAAAATAAAAAGAGAGAAAAACGCAGGAATGGCGACAATTGCATCTTGGATGAGGAATAAGAATTTGAGTCCTTCCTCCTCTGCTGTAGCTCCTAGGAAAGGTTTCCAAACTTCATGTCTAATGTCTTTGGAAGATTTTGATCAGGACACCGAAATGTACAACATATCAAAGTTTGGGCCAATTTCACAGGAAGCCAATTTCCCATAAGATTTGTAAGGAGTCCTAATAAGTTAAAAACTTAACAATAAAAACATTGTTTATAACAAATGTCGGTCAATACCATGCAATCAAAAGTTGTGGAGCATCAATGACAATATAATATTTTAAGATAGAATCCATAGACAATGGGCTATACGATTCAGAAAGTATTCGTTTTGGTATGGCAATAATTGGCAATAAGTGGAAGCGAGAGCGAAGCAACTAGGCTATTCTTTTCTATCGTATGTATAACACATCGTACAAAACGCCCGCCACCTGCTATCTCCACCACATGTGTGTGGACATCCCTAGAGTTTAAATTTGTTTACGTCTTACACACGTCAGTTCTCGTTTTGCCCTATACGATAGAAAAGAATAACCTAGTTGCTTCGCTCTCGCTTGCTCTTATTGCCAAATATTACCATGCCAAAACGAACACTTTCTGAATCTGTATAAGTTAAAAGACGAAAAGATAGTGTTTGTATCACCGGCGACTCCGGCAGAAATTGAAATCCAGCGGAACTGGGTAAATTCTACATGAAACGCTAGGTTTCATAGACTGTTTACATTTTAATTTATCACTTCTTTTCTTGTTATAAGTTTTTATTCAATTCCACGTGTTTGTCAGTCAGTATAGGTCACATCTTGCAAATCAGTTTTGAACTACATCTATTTGAAATTTTGCATACATAGTATGGAGTATCGATAACAATACTATACTATATGTATTACTATAGCTGACCATGACCTGATGCCGAGCCAGTATAGTAGGCTGATAGACATACAGTTGATAGACATACAATGATAGACATATGGTAACTAAAGTGGAAATAATAAAATAGGTATGAGTAAAAATTAACTAGTTAAAAACATCACATCGCACCGAAAGTTCTTACCGAGGTTAACAAGTGCGAAATAGAAGTGAAATTGATGCCCTACAAATCAATTCCAGTCCTCCCTTCTATTTAATACAATAAATTAACCGTAATATCATTTAAAATTGTTTTCTTTTCTTTGCGCAATAGCTGAAGAGTAATAATTTGAAATAAAAGCACAATCAAATACTATAGTATATTGCATTGTCGGACTAAATACATTTTATTTACTTTTTTTCAGTCAGTTCATACCGCTGTCAGCCCAAATGTTAATATTATTAACCGTATTTTTTCTCATGGTGGCATACCATGCCAGACTAGTAGAGGTAACTTCAAGGTTGGATTTTTTATGGAAACAACAGGCAGAAAGGGAATTAAACGATATGCAAGAAACGCGACACAATAACACGCAACTTCTAAAAAATATTCTACCAGACCATGTGGCACAACATTTTCTTTCGAATGACAGGAATGGCGAGGTAAAGTTACTTTATTACTTTTATCTTTAGGTAGCCACAAGTCATTCATGTGTAAATCATGTTTAATTTGTTTTTGGAAGTTAAAAATTAAGCAAAGTGACTAGATCGGTGGGTAGGAATAATGCTCCAAATGAAGAGAGATGCTCCAAATGTGCAAATTCTAGCCTTCAACAATTCTGTAGTATTCACTCGTTTGCATGAAAATATTTCTTTCAGTTTAATTAATTACATCGGATAATTTGCGAATCTAATCTAATCACCATTTTAGTATAAGGCTCTTTTAGTACATGGAACCACCATTTCAATAGACCTTATCGTACTAGCTTTATCAACAAGGAATATGGTAAAACCTTTAGAATTTTGAATGAGTATTTCATGGGATATTCGTATACTACGCACATATAATATCCGTTATATCTGTTAAGTTTGATTAAAAATGAATTATTAATTTGCATATAATTAATTTGGTTTCTTTCTACAATTCTGACGAAGAGACCTATATGTGATTCTCATTCCACTGCATTTTAGGATTCTATGTCAAATTTTTCCTTAAGAAGTACATTAGAAACTTTATGGTGTATCTGATTTTAAAACGCCAACATTGTGTAAGAAACAATTTGACGAGGTTTTTAAATCTTTCAGATGTGTACCTCAGTGCAAAGAAAGTACGGATGAAAAACTAGACATGTAAATGACACAATAGATGCTAGTGCTATATACAGGGTGTCCCAGAGTTAAACGAACATACTCTAGTGGAAAGTGGAGGACACTCAGCTGAGTTCAAAACACCCCTATACTTACCGTTGAGTGTGAACCGTTTTTGAGATGTTTCATGATTTGTGACGAGAACTTCAGTCCGCCGAGAACTTCAGTCCGCCATATTATTGAAATGCCTGTACATATTTAGATAAAATTTGGTACATATTTTTTACTCTTTTAGGTTAATGAACAGCTTAAGTGATTTTGGAAAAATTCCAATTTATTAATTTTAACTAAATACCCCATAGGAGAGGCTGTTTTTGTTTTGACATTCAGTGTTTCTAAGTTTTTTTTTGTTTAAATTTCATCCAAAATAATACACATTCCATTTCTTTCATGAAGAAAAATAATGTTAGTGGAGGCTTGAATTAATAAGCACAATTTAAAAAAATATATTAAACACCTTTTGAGAATAACTTGAAAATATTTAAGACAACAGTTTGCAATTTTATTTTGCCAAAATAAATTTATTTAGAACTTTAAATAATTGAAAAAAATTAAAAACGGTGCAAATAATTAAAACTATAACAGGTTTTCAAAATGAATGCCTCTAGCGTCAATACATTTTCGCGAATGTTTTAATATGTTTTTCGCTGACCTATCAATCACTTCTGGGTTATTTCTAATGTTATCACATACTTACAGTAATAATTTTTTCTAGAAGCTGTTCTCATGTATTGAACTCTTCATTATACACCTTTGACTTGAGATGACCCCATAAAAACCGCTGCCCAAGGAATCACTACTTCCACATCCAGATTCTTCATCCAAGTTACTTTAAAGGAAACATCTTGACTTTATTTGCACTAGTATGTTTAAATTATTGGTCATAGTATTTTAATTATATTTGGGGCAGATGTCATAGAAAAGTTTGAGGCGTTGGTTTCTACCATATACGTTAAAAATGAAGTTTCTAGTTTACCCTACTTATTTTCCACTATTCACAATCTACCACCTCCCACCCCTTCAATGGAGTTATCTCAGTCGGATGTCACTACAATACATACGTGTTACTAACTTTTAAGTGAATATCTCAATTGATGTTATCAATCCCATTAATAATGAAGGGGAGGTGGTGGAGTTTGAAAAATATTAGAAAGAAATCTGAGGCCTTGGTTTCTAGTATATACACCGAATCCCAAATTTCTGTACTCTTACCAGCTTGATTTACTTATTTTCCCCTAGTTACTCCTATTAACCCCAACTCTTCTACGGAATCATCCCAAAATATAATCTAGTTCCAGATGTCGTTATAATACATACGTCTACCAAATTACAAGTGAATATTTCAATTTTATTTATCAACCCCTTTAATAATGTAGTAATGGTAGTGGAAGGGTTGAAATATATTATCAAAAAATCTGAGGCCTTGGCTTCTAGGACATACACCTAATTTCAAGTTGCAGTACTGTTACCAGCTTGCTTTACTTATTTTTCCCTATTTACCTCTACTTACCCCCACTCCTTCAACGCAATCATGTCAAAATATAATCTAGTTTGAGATATAGTTATAATACATAAATGTACCAAATTTCAAGTGAAAATTTAAATTTAATTTTATCAACTGTTTTAATAAGAGAGTAGATGGTGGGTAGATGGAAAATACTAATTAAAAAACCTGACACCTTCGCTTCTAGTAGTAGTAGATGTCGTTATAATACATATGCGTACTAAATTTCATGTGAACATCTCAATTTTATTTTATCAACCCCTTGAATAATGGAGTAGGGGTGATGGGGGGCTAAAATATATTATTAAAAAATCTGAGGCCTTGGCTTCTAGTACATACACTGAATTTCAAGTTTCTGTTCTCATACCAACTTGTTTTACTTATGTCCCCCTATTTACCCTTAAATAACCGCCAACCGTTCAACGGAATCATCTCAAAGTACAATCTAGTTCCAGATGTCGTTATAATACATACGTGTACCAAATTTCAAATGAATATATGTCAATTTTATTTTATCAACCATTTTCATATTGGAGTAGGGGTGGTGGGGGTTGAATAATATTATAAAAAAATCTGATGATTTGGCTTCTAGTACATACACTGAATTTCAAGTTTCTGTAGTCTTACCAGCTTGCTTTACCTTTTTTCCCCTACTTACCCCTATTTAACCCCCAACCCTTCAACGGAATCATCTCAAATTATAATCTAGTTCCAGATGTCGTTATAATACATACGTGTACCAAATTTCAAATGAATATCTCAATTTTATTTTATCAACCATTTTCATATTGGAGTAGGGGTGGTGGGGGTTGAAAAATACTATAAAAAAATCTGACGCTTTGGCTTCTAGTACATACATCGAGTTTCAAGTTTCTGTACTCTTACCAACTTGTCTTACTTATATTCCCCTATTTACCCCGAATTAACCCCCAACCCTTCAACGAAATCATCTCAAAATATAATCTAATTCCAGACGTCGCTATAATACATACGTGTATGAAATTTCAAATGAATATCTCAACTTTATTTAGTCAACCCCATTAATGGGGTAGGGGTGGTGGGGGGTTGAAAAATATTATAAAAAATCTGAGGCCTTAACTTCTAGTACATACACCGAATTTCAAGTTTCTGTACTCTTACAAGCTTGCTTTACTTATTTTCCCATATTTACCCCTATTTAACCCCCAACCCTTCACCGGATATCCTCAAAAAACAATCCAGTTCCAGATCTCGTTATGATATATACGTGTACAAAATTTCAAGTCAATATCTTAAACCGTTCCGGAGAAAACGTGCGGACAAAAAAAGTTACAGACAGACAGACCGACAGACAGACCAACAGACAGACAGAAAATTTTTTTCGCTCAAATTTAAAATCTCGACGTTTCATGACATTCTAAACCTATTTCACGAATAAAAATTTTTGAAAATTTTTTTGCGATTACTATACTTCCAATCCACTACGTGGATGTGGAAGTAAAACTAATGTAGCGGTGTAAGATCAGGAGAACTCGATGGCCAGTTTACCGGACCTCCGCGACCAATCCATCTGTTGGTGTAATGCTGATTCAGACGATCCCGGACCGGTACGGAAAAATAGGATCTAGCACCATCCTGCTGAAACCACAAACCCCTAGTATTGATGCCTTCTAATTAATCTGGCAAGATATCTCTAAGAAAGTTTAAATAAACTTCACCAGTTAGCCTTTCTTCAAAAAAGCCTAACGCATTAGATGATTATTGTAAATACCACACCACACATTAATATTAAATCTGTATTGGGAATGTTTGTGAATCACTGGATGTAGATTTTCGGTTGCCCAAACATGCTGATTTCTACAGTTGTTAGTTGGGAATTGGGCTTCATCAGTGAATAGAACTCTCGATATTGTTCTTCTCTGACTCAAAATCCACCCACAAAATGTTAAGCGGGGAACGTCGTCGCCGTCTTCTAGACGTTGAACTGTTTCAACATGAAATGGATACAAATTTTCCTTCTTTAATGTTCGCCATACTCTTGTTTTAGGTACTGCTAACTCATTACTTATTTTTCCAACACTTATGCATGGATTATTTCCACAACCTATAATATTTGCTCTTCTTGTGGAAAAGCTCTGGAAACATGTTCATGCTTTGTCATTGACGGAAATTGTCGATGTTCCCTACTAAATTGGTATACCTCTGAAAACGTTTTATGATCTGGTACACGGCGATTTGGAAAACGCCGTTGATACTTTATTTTTGCGGCTCTCCCATTTCCGTCGCAAAAATAATATCCGCATAATCTTCATTACTAAATTGAAACGGCATCCTAAAATTTTTAGTTTTAATAACTGGTATTTTATCACTCATTCTAATAATTACTAAGAGTGAACAGCATTTCTTATTTGTAAAATTAAACATTTGACATGTGCCTACTTCTGAATTTTAATGCAACAACGTCATGTGTTAATCGCATCGTTTTATTACTTATGTTTTATTCGTGAAATAAATAGAATGTGCTTAATTTTGGACAGAGGGAACACCGAATGTCAAAACAAAAACAAATAACAACCTCTTCTTGAGGGTATTTGGCTAAAATTAATAAAATAATAATGTTAGAAACTGTATTGTGTTATTTGTACAATGTCAAATACATTCAACGGTAAGTATAGGGGTGTTTTGAACTCAGCTGAGTGTGCTCTACCTTCCACTAGAGTATGTCCGTTTAAATCTGAGACACCCTGTATATTCCTGTATACGTAGAATATAGAAAT
Organism: Stenurella melanura; assembly: GCA_963583905.1. NCBI lineage: Eukaryota > Metazoa > Arthropoda > Insecta > Coleoptera > Cerambycidae > Stenurella > Stenurella melanura. The sequence goes on from OY757311.1 coordinate 135,440,305, forward strand.
TATATAGCCACTTTGTTTACTCGTAATTCAATTCTAATACAGTGCCACATTATTATCCATATCATTTCTTGTTTTACTCAGCTTCATTATAAAATGTGTGGGATGTTCCTTTAATATTTATTAAATAATAAGAAATTAGATCTTCTATTGAATATAGAGTATAAAGTATTAAATTTTAGGAGCTGTATTCTCAGTACAGAGAAGAAGTTGGCGTCTTGTTTGGGAGTATTCCAAATTTTACCGATTTCTACTCCGAAGATATAAATAAGGGTGTCGAATGCATTCGCCTTCTTAACGAAATAATAGGTCAGTAAAAGGTATAAACTAAAGTACAATAAAAAAATTTGCATTTTGCTTGCAAAATTTTACACACACACTTCTGTATACCTTCTAATTTACACTTGTTTATGTGTGGAATCTTGCAGAGTAAATCTGCTTCACAGAAAAAAATGCCTCAAGGTATAACCAATTTTATTTTCCAGCTGATTTTGACGAACTTCTTGATGAGGAGAGATTCAGCGCAATAGAAAAAATCAAGACGGTCAGCGCTACAGCTACCTACATGGCTGCATCTGGACTGAACCCAACACACAAAGTCAGTTTTTTTACTTAAACATTTTTTTTTTTTTGCAATGAAAATGCATTGTATACTAATTTTTCTTAATTAAAATTTACTTTGTTTAGGACTGCCGGAACTCTGACGGTCCGGAACATCTTTGTGCTTTAGTAGACTTCGCAATAATGATGCGTCTAAAACTGGACGAGATAAACAAGGATTCGTTTAATAACTTTGGATTGAGAATAGGTATATCATGTGGGCCACTGGTATGTGGTGTGATTGGTGCCAGAAAACCGGTCTTCGATATTTGGGGGGACACTGTCAATCTTGCTTCCCGGATGGATTCAACTGGAGTTATTGGATCCATACAGGTGCCAAAAGAAACAGCACAGGTAAGATCAAGAATATAGTCCTATTAATAGAAATTGCTTTTGTAATGACTCAAGATGAAGCAATAGTTTGCTCTATAAGGCTGAAATACATTTTTATTCGAGACTCTTTGTAGTCCATACATTATTCCCGTTGCTGTATGGCATCGCGCCATATACAGCGATCCATAAAATCACTACACCAGACTGTTAATAACAATGTTTGTATTTCGTCAATGAATTATTGTCACTTTGATAAACCAGCAAAATACTTTCATAGTTTATATCTTTTAGATACTTGGAGTTAGAGGGTATGAACTTAAAAAACGGGGAATAGTTGAAGTAAAAGGAAAAGGCCCTATGGAGACATATTTCGTAATGGGAAGGCAAGTAAAGAGGCCGCCAAGTTTTCAGCGACAACCAAGTCACTATAGCAGTCTGGCAGCCGTTGTGTACGCTTTGGCTCAAACAAGAAGGAAGCACACCGGGAATACACGTAATACTCAAAATGTTCACTTCTTTTTTGTCTCCTTAAACATTAACATTTTAGCTGGCAGTGCCGTATTAGGAAGAGCTAGGACTCAGCAAAAAAATGATGGTAGCAAGAAAATAATGAATTATAGCTCTATGAGAATAACCCATAAGCCTGGAGGTTATCCCGTGAGAAGAAATACCACGAGAGCTAATCAAAGGACTATGCACGCACGGTTAGTATATTTAATCGTAGTAATGACTGCAAGTGTTATAAGTTTCTTAAGTAAGAAGTACAACAGTACAATCTTTATCCAAAGCTTTCATTTATTCCGTTCCGTTCCATTTCGTTCCATTCCGTTCCGTCCCCTTCCATTTCATTCCGTTCTCTTTCCATCTATTCCGTTCCATTCCATTGTATTCCATTCTGTTTAAAGAAACAGAGAAATCGATAATTAAATATTGTTACATAGATCACATTGTACACATAATGGATACAAACATTATTTCCAGATCTCAACCTAACATGAGGCAGCTATCTGGGTCTGGCGGTTACTTAGAAAATATGAAATCCATGAAGTCAATAGACAGAGACGTAACCTCAAACACCATTAGTCGCATGGCAGTATCCCAGTCTGCCCCTCATACTCCCGTTTCAGCACCAAACCATAACGAAGCGCCAATTTTTAAGTCGGTGCCTCGTTTACTTTCTGAGCCTATTGTCAATCGTTCCAAAAGTTGTTCTCCAAGCACGAAGACCAGCAAACTGGAGCGAATGACTTCCATTGATAAGAAAACTGATAAAAAAATTGACAACTGTAATATGACTGATTTAGGTGATAGTTTTAAGATTAAAAATACAGGTGGGATTGCACCTGTACATTCTCCCAAACATTTAAGTAAAAGAGAATCAAAGTTTTCATTAAAGTCTCCTCTAATAAAACGGGAAACCAAAATACAGCTGGAAAACGCTATCAATCGAGATAAATTAAATAAAGTTCATTCTTTGGATGGAACCCACGTGTAAATCTACATTATTACTATTGATAGAGTTTTAGCCTAACGATTTCTAAGGATCTCTTTTGTTTTGTCTGTTTTACCCAAAACAGTATTTCTTTCGTTATGTATTAGTCCGATTAAAATTATATTGTTAATAAATAAAGCAAATGATAATATAGTCTAGGAAATGGCATGCAAAATCGAAGACAATAGGTTACATTCTGCCACTCAGTGATCGAGGAACATATAACTACGAAATTTTTTTCTCTCTGAAAATTTTTGGTATGGTGGGAGAATATGGAGGGGAGGACATTTTTTTAAAACGAATGGTTATCAATATCTGTCCTCATAGGTCGTTAGTATATGTACTTGTCATACCCCAGTTACACTGGCAAACGAAAATTCCGCTCGGTGTGCGGTAGAGGGAAATTTAAAAAAAATCTCTTTAAAATTCCCTTTACCGCGCACCGAGAGGAATTTTCGTCTGCCAGTGTAATTGGGGTATGTCAAGTACCTACAGATACTAACGACCTATGAGGGACAGATATCGATAACCATTCGGTTTTTAAAAAAAATGTCTCCCCCCCCCCCTCCATATTCTCCCACCATACCAAAAATTTTCGGAGAGAAAACAATTTCTTAGTTACATGTTCTCTTCGATCACTGAGTGGCAGGCGGTAACCTTTCGTCGTCGATTTTGCACGCCGTTCCCCTAACTAATAGGTTTGTTCCAACACGAAGTTTGATCTCATTAAAAGCAATCGCTCAGTCGTCTATCTAACTATCTATCGCTGTGACATATTCATGCCATGACTGGCCGGCTCCATTTGACCGTTCAACGGACGATCAAACTGCGTGTTGGAACAAACCGAATGTATCAAATTTGAACCATACATCAGGTATATTTTCTGACTTAAAAAACTGTTACAAATTTTTTATATTCCATTACACATTTTTTATTAAACAAAATCTCTATAAAAAGTCCCCTTTTCTTGAACATTGTTGTAATTTTTATTTTAAGAGCAAAATCATAAAAAATGAGAAAACAATATCTCGTTTTATGTTATTATTGGAGATATAACCTGTAACTGTCCAGAACACAAAGGCGTGAAGATATATTAGCTCGAATATATCCAGCTTCTATCATTAAAAGTCAGAATCAAAACTATACTTATAGTCCAGTCAGTAAAGACAAAAAAACTGCAAACCTAGGACTCAAGTTAGAAAATATCGATTTTCATGAAATAAATGGCATTCGATTCATAATTGATAGTATTGCAAAGTCCGTGTATGGTCCGAATGTGTGCTTTTGATTTTAAGCAACAATCTAGCAACGAATCGGTAACAGAAATGAATAAATGAGATACAATTTTGAATTCCACTTAGAACTGACTTTTAGGGGGTTTTCGAAGTCAGAGATTTCATAAAGGAAGTTGAAAATTCATAAAAAGTTGTTATAAGTAATTTAGCAACAAATCAGCAACAATTTAACTACAAATTAGAAACAAAATTTTTACTTGGAGAAGGAAAAAGTTTATCAAAAAATTAGCAACAAAAATAAATAAATGAGATTTGTATTTTATTTAAAAATATATATAATAAGTTTGAATATTTATTTGTTGATCTGTTTCTATTTCATCTTCTCCATCATCCACGAAATTTTTCATACTTGGAGGAGCATTGAGACAACTGCTGCCATGGCATCTAGTACATACTTGTGTGCAACACAGCCCACTCTTTCGAAAACTACAAGCTGATGGCGCTGAACATCCTTTCTGGCAATTGCAAAAAAGTGATTTCAGAATATTTTGTGGAGCTGGAGGCTGAGTCATTTTAATCGGCGTTAGAATATTTTGATTATATTTCCAACCACATTTTTCATTCGTTATATTATTCCCCAGCCACAGCTGAACTTGCAAATAGAATAATAATTGCAATAATAGCACTATGCAGAACAAATAATTAGATGTATTTATGAATGCTCCGAGATTGTCGAGAATAGAACAATTTACATAGTCTTTTAACGATAACTTCCTTAATTTTTAAGATATCTAATTGCTCCAAAAACCATATTGCACGGAATTTTAAGGGCTGCAACCCCTCGTTTTGGAGATTTTTTAATTTAAAAGGATCGAGGAAGGTGGTCCTCGCACTCAAATGCGAACTTAAGACGGTGATATCTCAATTAATTTTCATCGTAGAGAAATAAAAAAAAGACAAAATTGTCAGCAGGAAAAAGCTACATTTTTGTACTCTTGCATTTCTTACAAATCTTTAGTTTTTGAGTTATTGTGGAAAAAAGAACATTTTTTTTAACATTTTAAAAAAGCATTTCAAAATTGAATCAAACTTTTCTTCAAGTATAGGTATTCTAAACCTTTTGAACTTCTATAACATATTGATAGTATCTAAATAAAGTAAATTGTAAATGGATTACGTTTAGTTTCAATTCTTGTGGTTAAGCCATTTAAAGTTGAAAGGTTCAAATTCAGTTTTCGGCGAACGAATAGTCACTTTCAACGAACCATAACTCGGTTGGCATTGCATCTACAGAAATTATAAACCCAAACGATTTGTTATTTTATAATCTTCATTCTTTATCTTAAAGACTTTTTTGATAAAACTTAAGGTATTCGAGTTATTCTGAAAAATCTGTCCAAGTTTCACGTCAATCGGTTTTTCCCGAAAGAATTTTGAGCGAAAAACCATCAAACACTGGACTATGAGCATTAGCATTGTCTTTTACATTACTTTAATTATATACAGAGTGTCCGGTGCATACGTACAAATATTTTACATGATAACACTTTGGCCAAAAGGAAGTAAAGAAGTTTCATAAAATATTTGCTGGTTTTTCTTAAATTAATTATTTTCTAAAAATATGACATTTTCAAGCCAGATAACAGTACTTATAGTATTTAGTAGGTCAGTAACGCCGACCAAATTAGGCCAAGTTCAAGGTCCTCTTGCGACCTATATTTCCCGTTTTATTGTGGCCATTACATCTATAAGCATCAGTAAAGGTATTTACGTAGAACTTCCCTCTTTATTTGCCAACTTTTATTTATACGTCATGTTTGTGTTAGATGACCACCGTGTATATTGTATATTTTGTAACGAAAAGTATGTCAGATTTCTTCCTTGATAATAGTATCAATTATATTTTTCACCAACGTGTCTTAATTAACTACTTTTTAGGATCACCACCTTGTATATTTATTTAACAGAGAAAAATAATATTTTGTCGTATATTTGACAAAATTGCCAAGGAGGAATTGCTATACTTTTAGGAGAAAATTGTGCAGGGTGATCACTTACAACGGACAATATTTAAAGGATAGTTGTCACAATTGCCAATGAGGAATCCTAGAATACTTTTGGAGAAAATTATATAGGATGGTCACCTTAAAAAATAGTTAGAAAACAACGGAGGACACTCATACTAAATATGTAATTTTAGTAAAAATATACAGGGCGGTCAGTCTAAAAAGAGTTAATTAAGAAATAACATGGTAGAATAATAATCAGAGAGTGGTTTTGTCACTATTAATATATGGAAGACCTGATAATTTTCAGTTAAAAAATATACAGGGTGGTCATTCGACAGAAAAAATATATAATAAATGAAAGATGCCACGCAGGAAAGTTTTACGTAAATACCTTTACAAATTTCCAGCACAGTTGAATTATTCTTTAAGATGATCGCCTTGTATATTTTCACGATAATTTTATCAATACTATATAGTCCAGTCAACAGAGCGCTAAAATGACTAAAATCTCTAACTTGAGTGTTAGTGAATGGATTTTGATGAAGCCTTGGGCAATGTGTTTGTATAAAAATAAAGTGCGTTTTCACCCAGTTTTTCCGAAAATACCCGATAAACTACCCCTTTCTTTGAAATTGTAGCGCTTTAAAAATGTATAATTTTAAAAGTTGAAAGAAATTCAAACGTATGCATTAAGGCCGTCTAAACATTTTATGGCTCTTGAAATTTTCTTGTAATTTGCTATTTTTCCGAGTTACGGGTAGTTCTTCATGATAAATAATGTACTACATTTTTGCTCATTTTCAATTAAATAATACATGAAAATTCGAAAAATGAGCGTAATTTATATATCTTTATAAAAAATATGAAACCTATATAGTTATACTATTTTTAAAGGTTCTTTATAATTTTTAAATTGAAAATGTGCAAGAAATGCAGTACATTATTTATCGTGAAAACTGCCTATAACTCGGAAAATTGGCAAGTTACAAGAAAATTCCAAGAGACAAAAAATGTTTCGAAGGCCTCAATGCATATCATTTAAAGGGATAGTTTTTCATGTTTCTCCGGAAGAACTCGGTGAAAGTGCACTTTACCTAAAAGTTGCAAATAAAAAGTCTTATATTTCGATGATACATACACCTGAATTTTTTCAAATTTTTTTCTCAACTGTTAGATTTCCCTTCCCCCACTTTTAGGAATTTGCTAGTGGCCGTGTCTAGAAAAGTACGCATTTCTCGGAAAAATTCACAACATTAAGAACATCTTATTTTGGGCCTAAAAAGGTTTACATATTGTTTTTCTCTTTTTTCATTTTCGACCTAATTCTACAAGTTACGGAACCCGTGATAACAGAGGTGTTTTCTACCCCTTCTGGTCATTTCCTACTAAAATCTTTTTTTCAACTTCTTTACTGATGGCATTACAAATACATTGCACAAGGTTTCATCAAAATCCATTCACTGAAATTAGAGGTGAAACCCCCCTTAACTGCACTAATACATCTTAAAATTCAATTACAGTTGAGAGCATTATCCCAAAATTGCTTTATACGGCGTTGTGGTTTAGTAATATGATTTAAAATTAATCATATAAAATTTCCTCTAAAATTATACATTACTGTAATCAGATTTATTAGACGTGACAAAATTTTTATGCAAAAACAATTAAAACCATTTCTTTCTGTGGCGTCATTGAAGGAAAATTGATTATTTTATTTCCAAAAAATATTGTCAAACAAAAATCAATGTTAGCAATAATAGTAAAACCCTAGAATATATTTTAAATATAGTTGTCCTTCAAATACGAACCAATAATTTCAATTATTCCTATGGTAAATAGTAAATTTGTTTTTTCAGTAGATGAAATTATTATGACTGAATAAACAAACTCTAAAAACCATTATCTCAGATTGATTGTAAGGTTACATTAATTTATAATGTCAATTTTAATAATAACTTTTATACCAGCTAATAACAACATAATTAAACATAGTTGTTTAAAGTAAATAGAAATCAAAAACAATAAACTGAGTATCCTAGCTCCAATGCAAAACTTTTTATTTTATATTTTTGTAAAACTGTAACTTAAAGTGTTTATAAATAAACTTAATTGTAATAAAAAAAATATATAAAAGTGTGTATGCATGTGTTTAAAACAAGATCTAGATCTATTATTAGAAAATAAGAAAGTATCCAAGATTATAATTTTTGGCCGTACCTACTTATAGTTTTTATTTTTTTAAATTTTTCATTATTAACTATTTTCCTAGAACATGAACAACCTGCCACTACATAAGTACTCCTTGATTTTTAGAATAGTAAAATATTTGACTATGTATCATTGTAAATTTTCAATAAACAAAATGCATTCCAAAAACCTGTTATTATTTATCTCTGTTAACAACAGCAAGCCAAACAAGTCATATTGCTTAACAGTTGATGTGTCATCTATTAAGCCAAAGATAATGATTTAGAGTGCCAAGAGGACCGTTAAGTTTTCAAAAATACTTATTGGCATATCCTCTGTTGGTAGGCTTAATTGATTCCCAAATCTAATAAAATAATTTTCGTATCTTTCCCAAATTAATTTTATGTATTTTACTTAACTTATAGCATATTACAATATTTAAAGGAAACTCGGTGTCATATTTCAAACACATAATAATTAATAAAGTTCACTTAACTATAAATTATATTCTACCTATATGGAATATGCCGACTAAGCAAGTAGCATTTATATAAATACTCGAATCAATTAATGATAGTCAGTCCATTGGCATCCAGGCACAACTCCTCTACTATGGTTGGGTAAGAACATTTTTATTATATGAATATTTTTTAACAATTTTATTTTTAATGATTTTATATACTATGTTCTATTTTATTTCTTTTTAATGTTCATCATATTGTAGTGGATTGAATAAATACATGTAAAAATTATAATAATTTATTTATTAAAAAGAGCAACCTCTTCTCCCCCTCCCCCAGGTCGTGGCAAGAGCCTTTTCAGCTCAAAGTATCCTTCTACCCTTCAGCAACGAAACCCTATCTTCTGAAGATCAAGATGTACACAGAAGTTAACACAGACATCTATCATGTTAAAATATGGAATCTAAACAGTAATTAATAAACCAGCAACCTTTTCAGAAAATGTAACAATAATGACTGCTCGTAACTATGCCAAGACCTCCTAACCTCCTCAAGCCATTATGATCAAAGTGAGTATTACTCGTAGGTCAAAGTCACGGAATTCTTTTGTAAAAGATCTTTTCGGAGAATTTTCAGAATTCGGACTAGTGAAATTCGAGAAAATAATAAGTAAGAACAATAATAATTTGAAGAAAAAGCGATTTGAAACCATGAGAAGCAGAGACAACAGAATCTCTTCGTAGATTCAATTCAAATCAACTCGCAAACTTGATTCACTCGGGCCGACTCGCTTGGGCGAATGAGTTACATTTTAATTTTGGTTGCGTGTGTATGATATAGTAATTTTTAAAAAGCAGTCAAGTCTGGTAAACATTAAATTCATTCTTTATGAAGAGATTCAGTTTGATGATTCGCTCATAAGCAATCTTTAGTTCGCCATCGTTACATCTCTAATAAGAAGCAGCCTAGACGTAAAAAGTACTTGTTTACAGGTATACCGGGTGGCCACGAGTCAATGTACGCCCCCAATATTTTGGTTGTTTTTGTATTTAAAAATTTTGGTTTCGGATAGAAATAAATTAGACAATAATAGACTACTTTTAGACTAACAGGAATCAACTTTTTTTTCTTACACGGAATGACTATATTTTTTTATGGTTTTGGTTTTGAAGCGCCAATAAATCAGTTTAATAAGGTACCTATCTACATTTAAATCCAAAATTGCAGATAGCCATGAAAATGACAGACATTCACAAAAATTTCATTAAAGAATATTAAGATTTAGAGGTCGCTAGCGTGAGTTTTTTAAAACTCGTCCAGTCATTTTAATTTTCTCGATTTAGAAGGGAACCGAGGCATCCAAATTTCGTACCTTGTATACCACTCGCGGCCATAAAGAAAGTGAAGATTGGTAACAGGTACTACTCACATACTTCTAATCACATTGAAATGACCAAAGTTTAAAAATTTAAGATAGCTAATACCCCATTAATAATAAAAAGAAGAAATACCATAGCTTCCTGTAATTTGCAGCATAAAACGTAGTCGCTTGTTAACTTTATTATTATTAAAGATAACTAAGTACTATAACGACAAAATTCTAGCCAAGGAATCAAAGAAGTTTTTTTTACTAAAACACTTTTTTCAAATTCTGTTTAGTTTTCGAGAACTTAGTTGTTAAAGAGAATGTGTTATTTGCGCACTCGTATTTGATCGGCACATTTCCAAAACAGGTATAATATCGCTCAAAATTTTCATATCATGTCTGAACAACTCTCAAAATGTTCGTCCATCTGTATATCTGTCCGTCCGTCACGTGTTTGTACGAACGACAACTCGAAAACGAAAAGTCCGATTGTATAGAAATTTGGAAAATAAAGCAGTGTTAGCTAGATGAAGAACCCTATTTATTTTGAACAAAATCGAAGAATAAATGAAAAAGTTATTAAATATTTAAGTTTAAAAAAGTCGTTTTTTTTAAGTTTTGTAATTGCACAAAAAACATATAAAACTAATATTATTTGCAAGAAAAACTGCGAATAGGATCCTATAGAATATGTAACAATTATATAAAAAGTGCAGTAAATGGGCGAAGAGTATAATAATGGTTAGCTTGTTTATTTATCAATTCGTTCTTACGAAATTTATTTGTATTAGTTAATTTAGCTTGGTTTGCTTAAGAAAATTGTAAACGAAAAGGAACACTTTTATAGGTTATTACTTTTTATTGCTATTTAAAAAAAATATGTATCTTTTAATTACATTTCCTACAAGTCTCGATTATGGGCTTTGTATAGTAGAATATTTTATTCAAGATTTCTACTATAACAAAAGTTCGCACCCCGAAGAGGGTCAAATTCCAAAAATAAGAAGATCAGAGACAACGGTAATTTTAACAACAAATTGTTTTATCTGCTGCCAAAAAACTTAATCAGAAAGGCAAGAGAAAACTGGTTTCATTTAATAGACAATTAAATTTTGAAAATGTCAAAGAAATTAATAATAGTGAAATATTACACAGAATTGAAGGTTTTGGAGACAGTAGTTGTGTGGACATGATAGCAAAGACTTTAAGTACCACACTTTGTGAATGACAAAATTTTTACATATGTTTATTGACATATTTTGAGATGTTCTAACGCGTCTCGAAGAAGCTTTATTTACCAAAAACGAATTATTTACTGTAGCTGAAATTAGAACACTTCTTCATACTGAAGCAAATGTACATGGTGTTATATAGAATGCTATATATCCCAGTGGTGACGATATTGCACCTAAAACAAAAACAGTTTCACGATAAAGTTTTGTCGTGAAACTGTTTTCACAATAAGGATTATTTCACGAGTAGGTACGAAATTATCAAGCTACGTATGTTCCGCAGATTTCAATGTAATATAAACAAGCTAAACATTATACTCTTCGCCGATTTACTGCACTGTTTATAATTGTTACACATTCTATAGAATAGTTGAATAATGTTAGGTATTGCCTCCACTCCATGATTGTGGATAGGCAATTTTGGTTGTTTTTTTATCTGGTTGATCCTGGTGTTCCAGGAATTAATACACGGATTATTTTAGTTTGATTTTATTATTTTTTCATTATTTTATACATATATACGGGCATAGCCAGTCCACCCAAGTGCTATTATTTTAATTTCAATTCTTCTCTCTTTTTTGTTTACTTAGCAACCATACTTTAAAAACGGTCTTATCACACACTGCGATAAATATGGTTAAACATACCGCCGCCCTTGAAGTGTGTCCGCTTCAATAATAAGTCGTCACCTTTGTGAATTGGCATAATCACATATTTTTCAATACATAATAACATAATTAACAATAGGAAAATATTTTAAATATAATACACAAGTCAAATGAGATATCATCTAAGGAAATTAGGGTTGACAAACAAATGGAAATAATTATCATTATTGTCATTAAACATGCTAATTAAACAACAAAGCCTTTTTTGTGGCAGAAACTTATAATTCTATAGGTAACAAGCAAACTTTATTTAACGCCCTCTTAACAACGCGGTTAGAGGTCTTTACACTCACTACACGAACTAATCCATCAGCTCCAGGATGCGTAGCCAAAATTCGACCCATGGGCCAATGAAGAGGAGGGGCATTTTCCTCTTTTAAAAGGACCATGGCACCCACTAGAAGAGAGGACTTCTTCTGGAATTTCCATTTGGTTCGTTGCTGCAGCTGGTGTAGATAGTCAGTAGACCAACGCCTCCAAATATCTTGGTTCATTTTACAAATGTGCTGGTATCGTGACAAATGACTTATTGGGATTTCCTGCACATTAGTCTGAGGCACAGCCTTGAGCGGCTCGCCGATTATAAAATGTCCTGGTGTAATTGCTTCCAGGTCATTGGGATCATTGGAAAGAGGAACCAGAGGCCGTGAGTTTAAAACCGCCTCCACTTGTGTAAGAAGGGTATAAAATTCCTCATATGTAAATGAAAAACTATTTGTGACTCGTTTGAGGTGGTGCTTAACTGATTTTACGGCCGCCTCCCATAAACCACCCATGTGAGGTGAACGAGCTGGTATAAAATGCCATTCGATATTTGACTCAGATAAATAGCCCTTGAATTTGTCATTCTGTAATAATTTATTGATTTCTAGCAGCTCATTACTGGCGCCGCTAAAATTTGTAGCATTATCAGAATAGATTTTCCTACACAGACCACGCCTGGACACAAATCGCTTAAGCGCATTCATGAATGCATTTGTAGTGAGTTCACTCGCCAATTCTAAATGCACTGCTTTAGTAGCAAAACAGACAAAAATGCATATATAACCTTTTACTAATTTGCGATTACGCGTTTTACCGTCCTTTATCAGAAAAGGTCCAGCATAATCAATACCAGTTACAGAAAATATTCTTGACGGATTTACTCTGGAATAAGGTAAATCTCCCATTTGTTGCGAAATACTTTTGGGTTTAGCCTTAAAACAAGGAACACATTTGTGCACGATTGCCCTTACAGCTTGTTTGCCATTTAAAGGCCAATAGTTTTGCCTTACCAAAGATAGTGTTGCTTGCGTACCTGCATGTAAGTTGCGTAAATGCTCATAAGTTATTATTAATTTTGTAAGTTGGTGTTTTTGCGGAAGTAGCATTGGGTGTTTCTGGTTAAAAACTAATTTAGAATACTTGAGTCTACCTCCGACACGAATAATGTAGTCTTTATCTATGAATGGATTAAGAGATGTAAGTTTACTATTTGATTTTATCGATTTAGATTGTTTAAGCAAGAAAATTTCCTCGGGAAATACTTGACGTTGAACAATTTTAACTAATGTTTTAGTACTGTCCGACAGTTCCCGAACAGTCAACGAACCGTATTGTCTCGCTTCCGTAGGTGTTCTTGAGTTTCTTAAAAATCTTAAACAAAAAGCAACAATTCTTTGCAATTTTTTAAAATCTGAATAACGCTCGAATATATCGAATGACGTGATATGTGATAATAAAGTGGTTTTACGCTTACTTTCTGGTGTATCTGCACCAGCGCGGGCAAAATTAGAGATGTGTGATTTTTCTGGCCAATGTTGTGTATTTTGCAGGAGAAATGGTGGCCCGTTCCACCACAGAGTGGAATTTGAAAGTTCTGTAGGGTTCATACCACGTGACACTATATCTGAAGGATTATTAGCCGAGTTTACGTGATGCCACCTATCAACGGGTATTAATTGCTGTATTTCTGAAACTCTATTGCACACAAAAGTTTGCCACATGTATGGCTCAGCCGATAGCCAAGATAAAACTATTGTTGAGTCTGTCCAAAAGTACATATCATCAATTTTTAAAGTTAAACTTGTAATTATTTTTCTCACTAATCGAGCAAGTAGCAATGCGCCGCATAGCTCAAGTCGTGGCAATGAAACAGCCTTTAAAGGTGCTACACGTGATTTTGCACATAACAATTGAACCAGTGTGGCGTTTGAGGATTGAGACCTCAAATATAACGCTGCTCCATAGGCCCGTTCACTGGCATCACAAAACCCGTGTAGCTGTATAATCAATGTATAATATTTTATACATATATACGGGCATAGCCAGTCCACCCAAGTGCTATTATTTTAATTTCAATTCTTCTCTCTTTTTTGTTTACTTAGCAACCATACTTTAAAAACGGTCTTATCACACACTGCGATAAATATGGTTAAACAATAGTCCTCGCAGTTATTTGCAAATAATAGTAGTTTTATACATTTTTTGTTTACTTACAAAACATATATTTTTTTTAAATTTAAATAATTAACAACTGTTTTGTTTATTGATCAATTTTATTAAAATATAGTACGATTTCCTCTAGCTAACACTAACTTCTGTCTAAATTTCAATACAATCGGACTTCTCGATCTTGAGTTATCGTGCTTACAAAGAACGTGCAATGCCAAGCGTTTGATATGGCGGCAAGAAAAACAGAAAGCGCGCAAAAGACATTTGGGTTTAACTTACTATAACTTTTTTTATGCTGAAGTTAGAGACTCAATTTCTTCATTAAAAACCATTATGGTATTTTTGGAGAAATTTTGTCGCTTATTTCTTTTTAAATTTCAACAAATCGAAACTAAAATATAAACATAAACACTCCTAAACTTAATGGTCTCTTGTGATACATGCCGCCATATCATATGTCACTTAGTTTGCATAACTTGCGTTATTTCTAACAGAACACCGTCACTTTCAAATTAACATTAAAATAACAATAACCCAATAAAATATGGACTAGCTTAATTCGATCTTATGGACAAATATATTTAAAATTATATAAATAAAATTATCAAACACATCTAAGTATGAATAAAAAATTACAGTAGAAAAGCACTCTACAGGGTGTTCTACAAGCTTTATGACAGATGATAACTGGATTAATCTAAAACAAAATTATCAATGAACATGGCTCCAATTACAATGAACCCAAGTGGTATTATTAAATTTGATAAAAGTTTTTATTTTTATTTATTTTATCACTAATCGCTAATGGTGCCTAATGCAAATGCTGAAAATTATCCATCCTTGGACTCCAAGAGCAGTATAGTTGCATTTGGTATTTTCAATACGCTTAAGATACTTGCGAAAGATGCAAGATCTGTGAAATGTTTTCCTCACTACGACGTCGTTTAGTTCAACTAAACGACGTCGTAGTGGGAAAACATACCGAGAAATTCTGGACAGGCACGGTGGTTCCGGATTTTTTTCTCCTCCTGAAAACGAGCAAATTGAGGCTTGAGTGAGTAGAACTCCAAGCATCCATTTTTTTTCTCAAACTCATACTAATCTACGTTGTAATGGACACTTTTGGGGTATAATTTTCAGGATTCAATCTCATTCATGTAGTGTTTGGAATCGGACAAATAAATAATCTTATCACAAATGATCATGGATGATGGAATATATATTACACCCCAAAAGTGTCCACTAAAACGTAGATTAGATTGAGTTTGAGGAAAAAATAAATGCTCAAAGTTCTACTGACTAAAGTCTAGATATTTTCTCGTTTTCAGAAGTTTTCATTTTTCTCTCGCTCATTTCTTCTGAAAAAGAAAATCCTGAACCATCGTGCCTGTCCAGAATTTCTCGTTTACTTTAAGTTTGAGAAAAGAATGGTTTCTCAAAGTTTACCTCACTTAAGCTTAAACCATTGCCCGTTTTCTGCCATCTTTCGACACATTTTGGCTAATACAAAGAGATGCAGTATCTGTATAGGGAATTAACTATGACAATCGTATACAGCGGCCCCAAAAACATAAGGATTCATGTCTGAAGCGTGTACTTTATTGGAGAATTTCATATCCGAATAAATCCAAACTGTGAGAATTAAAATCACTGGATGAGTTTAAAAGAACTAGCAACCTCTAAATCTTAATTAGTATCACACTTTCGTGATCCATCAAGGTACATGTTTTTAAAGTAAACAGAATTATAACTCAAACAAACATCCCACCTCACCATATAGTGGATGAATACCCGTCACTTCCGCTTTTGTCTATGAAATTTTCAGGACTTCATGTGCGCCCAAAATAGAAACTAATCGTCATATGCGCAAGACCAAATTCAAGATTTCGTTTTTGGTTGGATCACGCTAATATATACATTTTAAGTAGGTAGAGCTTCTTACAGGGTATGAAACTGTTAGGCATTTTTCAAATTGTTATCATAATCATTTCCATGGCAAAATTCTTGTGAAATACTTATCAGTTTTCCTACACCTCTGCGATAGTGTGTCAACGAATTAGCTACAACCAGTGTCTACATCCCATAGGGTGACTAGTGGCTACCAAAATGTTATGTTAGAAGTAGATAAAAAATAACTCTAAGATGTCTTCCTTCTACATTTGGCCACTACCAATTCAGCGGATTTTTGGCAGGACGGCCTTGACTTCACTTCTACAATATACCGATTATGTAGGGCAATACTGACTGAGTAGCTAGAGTAGAATACTGGAAACTTATGTTGGAGTTTTCGGTAGTTTTTGACCCTTGCATTTAAAGTGACGCTTACCTAGGCACGTGCCGATAATTCTAGAATAATGATCGGGTTGTTGACTATAATGTACAGTGAGTTGATTTCCTGAATAGTTAGCTAACATTTAAATTATTCTACATGAAAGTT
This sequence comes from Stenurella melanura, assembly GCA_963583905.1. Lineage (NCBI taxonomy): Eukaryota > Metazoa > Arthropoda > Insecta > Coleoptera > Cerambycidae > Stenurella > Stenurella melanura. Next base: position 135,456,755 of record OY757311.1, read on the forward strand.
TATTTAAAACATTTTAAAAGCAAGATATTGGATTAAACATGAACAAAACCTAAAAGATTATCTAAAAAATATTTTAAAAAATGTTTGATACTGCAACGCTAACGCGGTCTGCATTTGGATGAACGACTAAGTATCTCATGTAACAGTCATGACTGTTACATGAGATACTGTGGCATATTCAGATTTTCTTACTTTTTGTTGGGTATTTTACCACTGAAAAATATTTAAACATTTTTAATGAAAGAACCTCTGTGACTAGTCGGTAGAATACCATCTAAGACAAGACCGGGAACTCCGTTAACCCGCTGTCAAAGCGATGCGTTGTTGGTGCGATCCTCGAGGTAAGTTAAGTTGGCAGCTAAGGACCATGGCTTTTAGTCCACTCTAAACTGTAAATCATTACAAGGTAAAGTAAACTTCATATTTCTAAGTCAGATAAAAAATTTCAAAGCTTTGCCGCCCATTACCACTAGGATAGAGCGGGGCATGGATTAAAATAAGAAATTAAGGGAAATTCGCCAGTATCAGTAATAATTACGCCACTCACTCTTAAAATATTTTACGATCTAACGGTCACTACTGTTTACTTAATTTTTTACACGCATACATAATGCTGTAAAAGGGCAAGCACTTTTATGGCCGAGTTTTATGGCTTTTTTTTTGGTGTCTCGCGCCGTTGGGTGTCTCCTTTGTTGGGAATTTTTTATTTGACTTAGAAATATGAAGTTCATTTTAGGTACAATAGGTTAGTTGTGACCTAGTTGTCTCGTAATACTATACTATCCTTTACTATCCGCTACTATTTCGCAAAAGGTAAAAAACAAATTCTAAGAGTCAACATAGTTTATTCTCATCTTAATAATAAAGTGTAAATTGCAGTTTCACAGTTATAAATATTCTACAAATTTTGGCAGAAATATATATTTATATAGTTTTTACTTAAATTAATTTTATATACAGTTTCACTTAAAAACGAGTTACTTTACATTAACATCATAGTCGCTATTGCACGATATTTAACTTCTAGTACAGTAAATTTCTTTATAAAACATAATGAGTAAATAAGAACATGTGTATAACCAAACAACTTATTCCAAAAAGTACTATTGCTTTTTCGATTTCAGTGTGAAAGGTTTCCATTTCTTTCACAGTTTTACTATTTAAATCTATGAAGAAGACACTTTCACACTGAAAGTTTAAAAGTTTTTAGATAAAAATACTGCATGTAGCTTGTATTAGAAGCAGCGAATATACTAATGGGGGTACAGGGGTGTGTACCCTCTGAGTTCTAAAATCACTCAATACATTAAATGTTCTATTTTCGTCACATTTTCGTGTTTATGTAATAACGAATACATATATATTACCACGGAATAAATGAACAGTTTAAATGTTAAGAAAATTAAATTAAATAAATTTCCTCTGGATGATTTGATGAAAACACTAACAAAATCACATTTTACTTATTTTACAGAAAATATTTAAATATGTAATAGATTCATTAGTTTCCCTAAAAGCACACTTCATCCAAAATTTCTTTAAAAATTTAGTCCACTATGAGGTAAGAACCTTCTCAGAAATAATTTATTTCGACTTCATCTTGTAAGTAAATATAAAAGTTTTAATTAATATTTTTAAATTGAATATATTTCGGTCGGAATTTTTTTACGCACTTCCGCCACTAATTTTTTTTAATGCCGTCCCTAATTATATAAACCTAGTAAACCTCCTCACTAGTGAAAAAAGGAAACGCATCTAACACTAGTTGGGCAAATTGATATTAAATAACACAGCCCCACAAAGAAAAAAAAATTAAGACCTGCGAGCCAGACTCATGTGTCCCTATGTATTTTCGGTTGCTGAATCCGATTCCGAGGTCAATCGTACACCCCCAAAATCATTAGCTGGAACCAAAATACACCCCTAAAATAGGATAAAAAGAAGATTAAGGTACGAGAATAGTTGTTATCTTAATCAATCGAATTACACATATTAAGTTTAAACAGCAGCGTGCATACAATAGATATTAAACACACCCCCAGGGAGGGATGAAAACTACCCCCCATATATAAAAGAATCGATAAAGATATTTATACAGAACTTCCCTCTTTATTCGTAGGTACAAGACGGTCACTCTAAAAAAATTATTAATTAAGAGATGACATATGAGAATTATAATCGCCATGTAGTTAGCCCTATTATTACAGAGAAAACCTGATAACTTTTTTCCATCTACTGTATAGTGGTGGGGGATTTTTTTTTCAAATTTTTAGCTTAGAATATAATGAAACGCGGAAATTTTAAAACTGAAGAAAACACATTTTTTCCATCATCTATTCTATTCTAGTGGTAAAAACTTAAAAAAAAAATTGTTTAGTTTTCAAAACCAATTTCTTTTTTGAAGTATATTTAGAATGTTACGAATTGTGGAAATTTTAAATTTGAGCAAAAATTTTTGTTCCATCAACCATTTTATAGGTACAAAATTTTCAAAATTTCAAATTTCCTTTTCTATTTTAAATTTTCAATTTTTTTTGTAAAATAGGTTTAGAATGTCACGAAACGTGGAAATTTTAAATTTGAGCAAAAAATTTTTTCCATCACCCATTTTATAAAAAATATTGAAATATGTTCAGAATTAAATTTTAAATTTAAACAAACAAAAATTTTTTTCATCGTCCATTTTATACAAAATTTTAAAAATTTCAAATATTTTTCCCAATTTTAAATTTTCTTTTTTTGAAATAGGTTTCAAATGTCACGAAACGTGGATATTTTAAATTTGAGCAAAAAAATTTTTCTCCATCACCAATTTTATAAAAAATTTTCAAAATTTCAAAAAAAAATTCTATTTTGCATTTTCAAACATCTTTTTTTAAATAGGTTTAGAAAGTCACGAAACGTGAATTGAATTTTCTCAATTTTTCAAATGGAACACCCTGTATGTTTTTCAACGATGTGATGTAGTAATTAAAAACGAACATTTTTTATAAGTACTATGGCTAATTGCAACCATTTTCGTTTTATAAATAAAATGTCAAATTCAAGAGTAAACTTAGAGAAGAGGTTCCCTCCAATAATAATCATTAGAAAAACTTATAATAGGTGTTCGACGTGTTGCCTATTTTGATTGAGACACGTCTTTACGCAATTTTAAAATAAGGCCATTTAGTGGGACCATTTATTCCAATCCACTGAAATGAGTAAATATTATTTAACAGGTCCTTCACTGTAACGTTTTTTTTTGTAAATTTTTTTGCCGTTTTCGTTATTCGACAAGCAATAAAACCTCAGTTTATTTATCACACTTATCGGTCGTTAGTTACAATTTGTATTGAATTTTAAATATTTGGAATTTTACAATATGAATTTTAATAAAGCGGAACTTGTAGACATGACTTTTGTTTTGGGCGACTCAGACGGAAATTGTTTACTTGCCAATAGAATTTATCACCAACGTTATCCTGAAAGAAGGATTCCTGATGTTAGCAGCTTCCAAAACCTTCTCGATAGATTTCTGGAAACAGGAAATGTCGAATATAAAAAAAATGAAAGAATAAAACGTGTTGTGAATTAACAAAATGAGTTTTCTGTGGTGCTGGCAACGGTTGAGAATCCCCATGTTAGTCAAAGACAAGTGAGCTCATTAGTAAGAATAAGTAGACGGTCTGTGGGTCGAATCTTAAAAACAAATAAGTTGCATGCATATCATATTCAAATGCACCAGGAATTATCTGGTGACGATTTTCAAAAGCGCCTACAATTTTGTAATTGGACCATAGGTAAAATGCAAGATGATGTCAACTTCTTCAATAATGTTTTATTCACTGATGAGGCAAATTTTCATAAAAATCGGTTTGTTAATAGGCACAATTTCCATTATTTTGCTTCGGAAAATCCTCCCTTTTTTTGCAACTTGATAACCAACACATGGTCCATAAACGTTTGGGGAGGAATTATTAGAGAACATGTAATAGGGATGGTACATTGACTGGAGGTATTTATCTTCATTTTTTGAAAAACTATCGAAATAGGATGTGGTTCCATTAAGATGGTGCTCGACCACATTATTTAAATGCAGTTAGAGATCACTTAAATAATACCTACCCTCATCAATGGATTGTAAGAAATGGACCCACTAGATGATCCGCTAGATCCCCAGATCTTACAAAAATGGTTTTTTTTATGGGGATACGTGAAGGAAATTGTTTATAGAGACATACCAACAACAGTATAAAATATGAAGGAGGGAATATTAACTGCCTTTAGATCTATCACACCGGCAGTTTTAAGAACAGTGGGAACCTCATTTCAAAAGCGCATAGAGATGTGTGTAAATCAAAATAGGCAACATGTGGAACATTTATTATAATTTTTTCTACCGAGTTATTTGAGGAAACCTCTTTTTTAAGTTTATTTTTGAATTTTCTAATTATTGCCCAATATGACTAAATTGGTTGCAATTAGCCATATGGAAGTACTTACAAAAAATGTTCGTTTTACATCACATCGTTGAAAAATATACAGGGTGTTCCATTTGAAAAAATTGAAAATATTCAATTTAAAAAGTTCTTAATTGAAAATTAATTTTTGGCCACCCTATACAGTTTCAGGAAATGAAAATGATTCAAAAACATTTATTAGATGTCTCGTAACTGGTATTCACATAAGTTTTTCTTAAAACCCATAATTGTGACTGTGGTGATTTTTTTAATATCCATCTGCAGATTGCATTATTTCAACAAAAAAATTCATTACATCCAAGTTGTTGGGAGATATTCAATGCTAATAAAGGAAAGAATATAGCCTAGAAAGAGGCTTCAAAAACTGTACTGATATACATAGCATTCCATTTAAAAAAAAGGGCACTTGGTCCTGGCTCGCCCTGTATGTTCAAAAATAATTTCCAGTTATCGACTTTATTATCTAGCTATCGTAGAACTCGAGATATCGAGGTCTGACGCACTATTGCCCCACCCTGTATAATGAAACTATTTATTAATAATGCAAATTTAACCTTTCATTTCAGTGCTTCAATAATTTTCATTTATTTAAACATTTACGTTTACCAAATTTGGTTATTGACAATGTAAAGTATATATTGGCATAGGGCAATTATTATAAATTTCCCTTGTAAATTATGACTATTATTATAGCTGTTAAAACGACAAAAATAAATAAATTGTGACATAAAGCATAATTCAATTTAATATAAATTATTATGTTTAGTTCTATTGTGAAATAATCTTTCCAAATACCACATGTGCTAATCGTTTTCTTAAAGATATTGTCATTTCTAATTTAGGGTAAATATAGTTAGAAAATGAAAGTTGTAAAATAAACCGATATTAGGGGTTTCAAGGGTATTTTTAATGCAACGAAGTCTTATCAAATGGGCAATTATACGCCCCGAATAACGTATTATTCCTACATTGGTGAATATGCTGTTTATCACTGTCCCATCATCACATGTAGATGAACGAAGTTAGTAGAGAACCATAAGATGGAAATACCCAAAAGTCTACCTTTAAATTGAATTTATCTTGCATTCTTCAAAACTGAGATCTGATAAAAATTAATCATTAGGCTTCACAAGCCCCATTATCAGACATCTTCAAAAATACCTCCAAAAATAAATCGAATAATTTAAAAATATCGCTACCTACTCGTCGTTAATTTTAATTTCTAATATACATCACTGCACTATGCCCTACAAGTTCAATTTTGCAAGTGACTCAGTGGCACCCACTCCTGCCTGGGAGTGCTAGAAGCAGATTCCGGCCTTTCTGCGTTTGTGGTTGTAATCGGATTACCATTTTCATATTCATTTTTTTCTATATTAGGCACTTCAGTTTGATATACCACTGGGGTAGTTCTGTCCGAACCGATCTGCGCATATGACGTCACTTCCGGATTTACGACCGATAAATATTCAGGGTTCTGATATGTCACGTCAGTGTAATAACTAGGATATGTTAAATTGGTGATGCTGGTTATAGGTGAGTGCTGGTAAATCTGGTGACTTGGTGACTGGTTCGGGGTTGCCTGTGAAGATAGCTGGTGAGGCGGGGGAGGACTAGATGTTAACGACCAGCAGTTTATTGGGGAGCTCATTATGGTTGTCGGGGTCTGCGCCTGCATCGTTGTCATACTTGGCCAGCTGGTGTACGTTGGACCGGAGGTGTTGTAGATCGACTGCTGCTGGATATGATCAGGTGGGTTGTAGACTGAAAAAAAGACACAATTTCTAATTATCTAAGTAATTAATATAATGGAAGCTTGGTAGTTACTGAATCTAATTTGCAATCTGGTCACAACTAATTGTTCCCTGAAATGGTTTTTGATTGTATGGTTCAAAGGGAAGATTGTAGGGCACGATCTTCTTTATTTAAACAAATCTACATCTATATTACAGATGACCTATAAACGAGTATTCATAATAAACCAAACAAACATTTCAGTGAATACAAGACGCATCACATACTGCTCGAAATTAATAATCTAGCTGTGTAAAGGTTATCAAATCTTTCTTAATAAAGAGTAAGAAAGGTCCTTAATGATATTAATATAAGAACGATAGCCATATTTCCATGAAATTTGGATTAGGAGGTTTGAAGACGTTGAAAACTCTGAGATAATGTCTGCAATGTTTCCAGATATTCAGCTTTTCCGAAATCAACATCAACTTTCTTGTTTCAACGAGAAACCTCTTGCAAAATATTTACTATACAGTTTGTTGTTCAACCAAATGCAAACAGGTGTCATCTCAAAACGTCAAATCATCTTTAGAATATTTCCCTATCAAAGGTTAAACTATTTGCCCATGTCGATGACATGATTTCTTGAAACTCCTTTGGAAAAGACGACATTTTTGTCTATCATTTAGACTCACAATGTTTTCATTGAACATTGAGATTTCGCCTATTTTTAGAGTTTAGTACTAAAGTTATCAACGTGTTTTTATTAAGGACATTAAAAGAACATTGGCGGTACGCATAGATATACAGGGGGCATTTGACAACATTTATAAAGAAGCTACAGAAAAAAGGGATATGCTTTCCCCAACAATTAAGTAAATATTATCCATGTTAAAATTGCCAAGAAGCAGAATAATTATTATACCTTTGGGGAGCAGTCCGTCACGGTAATTGCAGTCCAGGTGCAATCCTGGATCAAACACTTTCTGGAACTCGTGTCTAGAAAGAATATGTACATAAGCAACTATAGTCTGTTTTTAAACCAGGAGGAGTAAACATGGAAGTTCCATTCACACCATAAAAGTAACCAGAAAATACACTAAAACCTTTTTGACGTTTCGGGCAACCAACAATACACGACTACAGTGTTTTTGTGTGTATTTTGTTACATTATATAAATGCATCGACCTCTATTTGACCTCTAGATGTTTTATGCAGCATCCATACCATTTACGCAATATAAAGGCATCAAGTACTTAGCCACTTTTACCTTCAGATTGATACAAAAGGGATTAAGAACTAATATATAATGTGCAAACGATAAAATAGAAATTATAACCAAATAATTTATGACATGAAATTTAAATTTTTACAATATGTCAAAATTTAAGACTATTGCCTTGTGTAAAACTGGCGACGGCGTATCCAATCACAGATGTATGATTTAGCGCGTTAAATTTAAAACGCTCCTTCTGGTTTAAAAACAGACTATAGCCTATTTGGATGTGCTGTAGGCTGTTTGGTAAAAGTTCAGGTGTCAAATCGAAAATGATGTACTGGTCTTTCGGTTGTGAGATCCAAGGTGACCTACACGATATGTGTACGGTGGAAACTCGAAAAAAATAAACACAAGGACAGTTCCTCCACGTTTGAACATGAGGAAGGAGGAAGCACTTTGTGTGCTAGGCCTGGTATGCAAGTATTCACATTGAAATCAGGCGATCTCGTTGCATTTTGGAACTAATTGAAGTAGAGTCCATGACCAACCAAAGAACTTGCAATTTTTATATTATTGTCTCGCTAATCAGTGCCTAAATCTATACTGAAACATCAAAGTTATTGGAATTTATATCGGCTTGATTTTCGCACAACTAGTTTGTTAATTACGAAGTGTGTGTGTTAGCAAAACAGGTTGTGTGTCATTCTGTAAAATTGATACGTTAAACGTAATTATTATTACATAAATCCATATGACATAAAACCGTAAACATATCTTTGTTTTATTTGTAGCAACTGACAATGCAATTTTAAGACAAAATATAAACAACAATGCAAATTTTGTTATGCAAAATATTCTGTCAAAAAAGTTGGACAAATAATAAGAAACTTTTAATGAAATACACTAACATATAATGAATATATTATAACTTTTTCAAATAATTTTGTTGAGGTCACCTTCAGCTGGCCTTTACTACGATAATTTTTGTTGATATAACATATTTATGCAGCCGTTAGTCGTTGTATTTGTGTTTTAAATTTTATGAAAACAAAATAAAGAATATATACAAAACAAGTAAGTCAAATAGGCTTGTATGTTTTTAATCGACCATTATTTATCCTTAACAAAGCTCTTTGAACTGCAGAATACTGTAGATTTTATATGATTTAAATTGTTATATCTTTATGTATTAGAACAAATATAGACCTTTATACCTTAATCTTTAACATGCAAAATCAAATTAGAGAAATGCTTGAAGCTTTACAAATCTCCATTGCGTATATGTAATGCTAGAGATTACTTATCCAGCGAAAAAGTTTTCCAGTAATTTATTTCCAGTAAACCACCATGTATAACAACTATTAAATAAGTAAGAAATATCATAAACCCAAACAGCGAGTTGTTGCAACGTCTGTTAACAGACAAATATGCCGGGAGGTATAAAAGCTGTATTATAAGAAAATTTTACCTTGTAGAATAGACTGATCACAGTTGACCATTATCAGATCAGTAGATAAGGTTTTTGCGACAGAAATTGGTGGCAAGATAATGACTACTAGAGTCGGGTCAAGTTTTAAAAGACCGATGTATGAATTAATATTGCACATACGTTTTCACTATCTCCTGCACACATACTTAAAGCCATTGCCTAAAGACATTGTCAATGTATGTCTACCAAGATTTTTTCTCACTTCTTTTGAGACGGAAACATGAAATGTGCACTGGCGAGTGAGAAACATAGTCATAAGCCCAGTGATTCTCAAACTGCGTGATTTAACGACGAATATTATTTATTTCCGTGAACTAACATCACTCTAAATATGAAGAACGTTTTTATATGAAATATTTAAGTTATTTTTAGTGGTAAATAGTTGATATTCATCCGTCAAACGAACAATGTCAAACCACTAAGTTTTACAATTTTCTAGTATGTAGATATTACACGTTTTAGAGTAGAATAAACACGATCGCATAGCGCAATGGGTAAGATGCTCGAACAGCAATAAATATAAATAGGATTGTTGCGAGATCGATCCCCAAGCACTTCCACTTTTTTTTATTTGATTGATTATTAAAAGTTAATAATTTTCCTTCTAAAACTTTTGTTTTATTAAACTGCGCCGCGAGTTTTGTTAAAACTTTATTTTCCCCAAAAATGTGTCTTTTGTTACTACTAGCGCGTGTTTATCTCTAATAAAATCTACTTTCTTACGTTATGTATTAATACACGAATGGTGAAACGTGCATCGAGTAGATAAATTGTTCAAGTGTAGTGTTTTAGTGTTTATGAAAACGTGCCAATGCGCTGTTCTTTCAGAATTGTTTTAATTTATTTGTTTTAAAATTATCGTTAATTTTTTTAATATTTATTTTGTCAACCAGAATTTTTATTTATTACCGCTAAAAGAAAACATAATTTATTTTCGTTATCCTCATAGAGATTTCAGATTTTTTTTTGTTGTATGAAATATTTTATTTTTACTGACATCGTTTCCCCTGCTAATACTACGATCCTATCCTTTCCTGGCAAGAAATGCCCAAACCTTCCCGTGTCTCTTGCTGGACTGTAGCAATATTAGTCTTTGATTTCTTTTTCTGATCACTCATTGTTATTTACTGAATTGGGCAATTAATTTTTTGTTATCAGTTTCATTTGTGTCCGAACCTATATACCTACAGTATCCGTCATAAAGTTGGCTACATATGGGAAAAATTTGTATTATTGAGATTTCTAAAAAATACTGTATTGGGGGTTCGTTTCTTTTTTTACATGCAAATACCTTTATTCTACTAAAATACATAAAGTTTTTGTCGAAACTAATCAAGTATTTGTGAAATAGACACAAGAGTTTATGATAATTAATGGTAGGTGTAAAATTTGAACTTTTTTAATTTACTCATATCTGCTTCAAAATTGATATATGGGGTCCTTGTTGTACTCTATGTGCACTTTTCTTCATAAAATTTTTCGATATCTTAACAATTTGACAACTTTTCGGTACCACGGTCAACTATTTTTACAGCCCTGCCAAACCGGTGCGGTGATCACATGACATGTGTCAAAACGTAATTTTTTGTTGTTGGACATGCATATACGAACCCCCAATAGAGTTTTTTAGAAATGTCAAAAATACAGTTTTTTCCCATATGTAGCCAACTTTATGGACACTGTATAATCAAACTTCCACTAAAATTATGAAGTTACTAAATTACTAATCTTAACATTTTATGATAATATCTTTCCTATTTTTTTAAAATTATTTAGCGACATCATTGCTGAGAACTGTTTGAGAACTACTGGCATTTCTTATGCATCAAATAAAATCTTAGTTCAGGCGTTTTAGCGGCCATCACACAAGTCAGTTTAAATTGTACCCGACTCTATTTGTAGATGAATTTTTATTAAGATGGATCTTCCCTCTGACACTTAGGCACCTAGCAAGTAGTCTTGAGAAGTACAATGACCAACGTTGATAGAATTAAGAATAAGGTCACATTGTATTTCTGACAAATTCAGCAGCCAAAAGTATTAATGACGGTTGCAATAGGGAATATGAAAGGATACAAAGAAAAATATCTTGAAATTCTTGACACTTTCATGCACGAAGTTCTGAACAATTCAATTTCTCAAAAGACAATGCCAAACCTCATAGCAGCTATTACTAAGATTGTCAGCAAAAACAACAAGCTAATTTTTTTCTTAAGTAATCAAGTCATTCGATTTATCATTCGTGCAACTTGCAAGAATATCACAGGATGACGAAAATTGGTCATTGGCGTCAAGTTCAACGCACTTGAACGGTCAACGGTCATGAGACGACATTTCATAATATAACCTAAAGCACTGAATTTAGAGCTTGCCAAGAATAATGCTGAACGATAATTTACGTAAGGCCCCGTCTGATTAATAAATAAATCAATTTTCTTTTCGTAAAATGTTAATCGATGACTCTTTTGTCACACACGAAAACATTTGTAAAAAGTCGGAGCTCAATTTCTCTGTAGCGATATCTTCATAACATGTAGTAAGTAGGAATATCTCACTAATTTTTTCTTACAAATCTATTAAGCACTAAGTATGTGCCTCAATATCCTAATAATAATAACAAAACGGGAGAATATGGTGAATGCAACATTTTAAAGCGACTTACCATGAGGTGGTGGAGACACAGACGCAGATTTTTGTCGCTGTATTGTATATGGTGCTGATTTTTGCCTTTTCAGTGTTGGACTCGAACGAAATTGGCAGGGAGACATTTGAGCGGATGCATACATAGTTTGGTGAGGAAGAAACCATGATCCATCTAAAAAAAAATTAACCTTATTGTTATATGAAATTACGAACATTATTGGAATCAACCACGAAACGAATCACTATAAGAATAGTTGAATTTGAGAATTTTTTGTTCTAAATTAAACATTTTTATAATTTAAAAGGTAAAATTTGTTTTCTGGAATTGCCTTTCATGATGTAAGGGATGTTTGTCACCGTCTGCCAGGATTTTCTGACTAGAATTTTGTTTTGTCATTCTAAATATATACCGGATGGCCCATCCAATTACGTGATGCAAAGAGCCAAGATGGTGACTTCCGGTTTCGATGTCATTTACATCTAATCAAATTTTTAAAGGAAGCATATTGCATATTTGGATCTTGCTTGCCAAAATATATGTGACCCAACTCTGAAATGTCACAATTTACTAAAAAAATATATTTTTATAATTTTTTTAATCATAAAAGACCGCTACTTGCTTGAAATTGTTAAAAATCGGTCTGCAAACACCTGTAAAATCTTATATCTTCAAATGCTAAGATTGAAATCTGTTTACACTTAATTAAGTTTTATTATATTAGTTTGAGAATGAATTTTTTAATGCATCTGCGATCGGACAAGCTACTATTTATTTAGTCCTTTAAATTACGAAAAGAAATGGATGTACATGACGTTTACCTGATCTGTGAAATAATGTAATTCAAAAAATTAATGTTTTTGTCATTCATTTTTTTAAATAATTATTTTGAATAAGTTGGCCCTCAGTATATTTGATTTATCAAACCTACTTACTGAAGGGTAAATCGTGTTTTATCCTAGTATTTATAGAAGTAAAATTTCACATGTACTTGCAGATCGATTTTTAACAATTTTGAACACATCGCGGTCTTCTATAATTAAAATTAAAATTAAAACATATATTTACTTTAAAATCAAAATCGTATTGGAAAGTTGAATCACATGTATTTTATCCAGAAAAATTCAAATATGCAAAAATAAATGGGGTGTTCCATTTATAAATATAATTTTCATGTAAATTGTCACAATACCGAAAGTCGATCATTTTCGCAGTTTACGTCATAATTGGAATTTGTTTTCTTATCGTTACGCTAAATTTGAAAATAATCGATTTTCCCATTCAAAAGTTATAAGAAAGAATGTTTCTATGGACTGGACCACCCAGTATAGATATTGGAAAATAAAGCAAAATTCAGACTTGAATGCAACAAATTAAAAATCATACTTTTTGGTGAGTTTTTCCTCTATGTCTTTACCTGCTCATCATCTGTCTGCCAATTATATAAAATAACACAATATACTTGTATTGAGATTCACAAAAAAAAATTTCAATCACTGAATCTTTCGTTTAACTTGCTCTCACTCCAAAGCGGCACACTGAGTTGGTCTCGAAATTTTACTATGTTAAGGATATAATATAGATATTTGTTTCAAAAATCTGTTAATTTGAAGGTCAGAATTTAAAAAATATACAAAATATAAAGTTTCTTCTAATGTTGTGTCGATAGAATATGCTGAGGTAAGTATTTTATTGTTTTCCGAAATAGGACTCAATTGAATTGAGAAAGAATAAAGAAAAGGACGGAGATAACTTTTCCATTTGAAGGTTTTTTCTAGAATTATCAGTTCTAGATAAAATTGCAAGTGGAAATACGAAACGCCCTCATAGATAAATGGCGCAAAGTACGATGCAAGAGTTAGTATTTAAACGTAAATTTGTACGGGTACTTAATTCACTTTGACCTGAATTTCTATATGATCACATATTTCTCAATAAGAGGTAGGTAAGAAAAGAAAGCACAATTTTAATATAATACAAAGAATCCCCACTAATAATTATGTGTAGATTCCTTGCTTTAACTGAGTGCCGTCTACTTAATTTGAAAATTTCCAGAGAATGACGTCATGCGCAAATATTGTCCAACCTGGTACGAAGCATATTTCTTGTTTGAACACTGACTTATTGCATTTGTTTATTTGATTGATATTTAATTAATATTAGAATCAATAATTAATTAATTGATTTGATATCTTTTTCAAAAGTGTAACCTCTTCCAGGCAGTCTTGAATTTGGAAGTCGCGTAATGTGTATGGTGTGTGTTTATGTTTTAAATCATGATGAATATCGACAGTAATGATAGCACAATTATCAACTCGTGTTAAATTGACAACAAAACTGGTACATACCGATATCAATGTCACACTAATCTAATAAAGGATATTAAAGGAAGTAATAAGTATTTTTAATCGGTAACACCTAAGTTAAATTATTACAAGTAGTTGCGATGTATAAGGTGTGTACCAAATCTTTTAATTTGTAATGGATACGTATTTACATTTACTGAATGATTAGCAAACTCAAGGTTTTATTAACATGAAAATCAAACAAATTGTGTTAATGACTAAGAAAAATTGTTAATTGAAAAAGCGTGGCTCATACTAATTGGTTAATTACTCTCTGTTATAGTAATTAATTAGGACAAATTATATATTCTGCTTATAAATGCTATTGTCGGAAATGCTCTAATTTTATAACCATTACCTCAAACTCACAATTGTATATCAGTATTTCTCACATATTACTATATCAAGCTACTGCTTGACGTGTCGCAAAATGTTTCCGACACCACGCTAGATACATAAGAATGAATATATTATCTAGGTTCTTAACACATTATATTAAAAATATTTTAAATTAATCTTGGTATATTCAAATGTCTTCTGAAGTATGAAAATCATCTGAATTTCATGAACTTACAAAAACAATCACCGAAAAAAATGGTAAAATGTACACCTTTCGTTTACGCCACAAGACATATCTTGAATTAAACTATTTATTTCCACTTGGTGCATTTCATTCAAGGCTACTTGTACTATGAGTTGAGGCTGTTGCAAATTTGTGGGAGGCATGTCCAGAAAGAAACTACAACATCACATACTGCTTGCTGCATTTTTCTCCCAATTGAAAAATAAGGTCTTAATATGCTGAAAAAGTTAATTTTCGTATCCTTAAAAGTAAATCCTATTTCAATATCCAATCAATGCCACCTTGAACATTTAATGTAAATAGCATGGATGCTAATATATTTGCTGCCATTACATATGGCATATAACGTTATAACTTCTAATAATAGTTTCTTCTGACATCCCAACTAGCAATTTGATGTTTTGTAGAAGCTGAAAGAATGTTTACAGAACATTTTTTATAAAACAATATTGTTGATATAAACATTTTCAAAACGTTTATACAACGCTTATAGTCGCAAAATGGGCACAGTTTATGAAACAAAGTAGTTCTTTAATTTATTTTATTATGGCTCTCACAGATGTTCGAGATACGACAAAACATTTTTATATGCATTGTGTTATTATTTCCATTGATACTATTTTGTTATGTACAGCAACAACAACATAAGTAATTTATTTTTTAAATGTTTTGCAGACAATAATAATTCTCAAAATAGTTTTAAAATATTACAAAGGTAGGTACAGAGAATCTATGTGACATGGCGGCGTAATTAACAACATGTTTAGTGTAATATGAGATAAATATTAACTGATTAAGACTTCGTTTCACTTTGACAAAATAACGAATATTTATCAAAATTAAAAATATGAAGTGAAAATATAATTTTTGCATTGGATCATTTTGTGGTATCGCACCAATTGTGTTTCGCAAATACATATTTCACAATAATGGATTGTTGCTAAAATGGTTATATCACAGTAATTCTTATTTTTCAACTATTTTTATTTTAAAGTCCAAAATGGCCGCTATACAAATAGTTTAAACAAAAATAACATTACGGCGTCCATCTTATAAATCATATTTATAACTATTAAAATACTTATAGAACAAATATATTTTCAGAAGAATTGCTATATATCATTTTTTTTGTAATTAGACAGGGGCGTATTGCAAAAAGCAAAGGTAATTTCCATTAATTTTTTGTTCCGAATAATTTTGGCCGATATTGCCTTTTAATCAACTAGAAAAGTTCCCGACAAAAGACAACGGTCAGTACGAAGCAAATAAAATACAATTAATAATTAATTAACATTTTCCTCTATACTTTCATATGTGTTACTATTTTAAAAGTTTTTATTTATAGCTTCACTTGTAACAATGCAAACAAATCTGGCAATCAAAATTTCGACTAGTTCTAATTGAGCTTTGAAATATGGCACACATGTAGAATACGATAAACGTCATTCTAAATCCAACATGACGGACAACCCAAGTAGGCGGATTATATTTTTCTTAAGAACCCCCTTGATATGGGTATCAAATTAAAGAGTTTGACGTGTAGAATATGATATGTGCAACACAACAAACATCTGCACAATCTTGTTGGTATAAAATGTACAGAACTAAAGACTAACAAGTAAAAAATAAAATTATTAAAAAAAGCTTTAAAAAAATTTACTAAAAAAAAAGAAAAATTGAAAATACTAAAAAGAAAATAATTTTTTTTAATTCATACATCGGGAAATTAAGAGCTTTGGGGGCGGTCCTGTAAAAGACTTCCCGGTAAATAAGAAAACAATATAACTCACAAACACCTACCTATCTTTTATAAAAATGGTACAGAGCATATTATAGTCTTTAAAGACAATTTTTAGCTTTTTAACTATTTTATGTATTTTGTGAGAGAAATGTGTGCTTGGTTTTTATAACAATTGTTAGCAGGTAGCAGGTATGACCAAATGCAATATGCTCCCAGTAATAATATTGTGTTAAGAAGAATCCTAACAAAATTGTTTTATTAATGCTTAGCTAAACTCTTAAAGAATAATTTGATAGATTGCAAATTGACTAAAAAAATTTTGTTTCGTAAGCCAAAACATTCTATAATAATTGCTGTATACACGTTTCTAAAGCAGCAAAAAACAAATTCTACAAAATGTTTTATAATTTAGCTGTAAGAACATTCTTAGCACTTATTTATAAGGCGATTTAGTTGTGAAGACTAAATAATCACTTTAGCAGTTTTAATACAACAAAGTAATTTTTGCAGAGCAGTAATGCAACAGTAATAAAACAAAATTGTACTATCATCTTAAATTTATAGAGCAACTTTGTTTGTTGGGACCGAAAACTATGTAAACTGTTTAGTCAGCACCATTTTTTACAAAACTGATAGAGCCATTTTAAACGAAATTTTAAACTCCATTGAGATAATTAGCGTATGTTGAAAGACAAATAAAACCTAGACAATAAGGATCCCAAATCTCGCTGATATTTTGCATTCTGTATAAATCACTTATGTTGACTAAGGTTGTAGAGAACTTTGTACTCTATAAAAATGATAAGTTTTGTATCATAAATCTGAAAGAAAAGGGGACATATCGCAATAATTTATGAAAAAGAAGTTTTAGGCGTAAGTTTGCCAGAAACCCTATATTACATACATATTATAGAAAATTCTTTCGTAGCTTGAGAATAGTTACAAATTTGACTTATAATATCAATAAGTGTCTATATTGGACCTTCAATTAAAGGTAAAGGTAAATGTTTCCGCTGTTGAGTATAGTAAAAAATAAACACCAAATTCACGTTTGTGAAAAAGTATCACTTTATACACTTGTTACACAAATAGCTATTGCTTCTTTCTTTGCATGCTAGTGCGAGAAAGTCTTACTTTACGCACTACGCAGCTTGTAAAAAGTAAGTACTTTAGTCACGGTAGTAAAGAAATTTTCTATTTGAAATAAAAATATTATATATAAAAAGACCACATCAACATGGTAGCTAACAAATTGTCAAGCCTAGCATTCCTACTACGTAAAATAGCTTCATATGTATAAGTAAAATAGCATATATCGGACTATGTGAACCACAATTGTCTTATAGTGTACTTATATGAGGAAATTCGACTGAATGGAGTAGGATATTTCTATTACAAAAAATGGCGATTAGTGCAATGACTAACAATACATCACGTGTTACTTGTAGGCCCCCATTTGCTGAATTAAAAATTTTAACGCTCCCGGCATTATGCATATATCACTGGCTAATCTACATAAAAAAAGAACAACAATTTCAGAAACAAAGTATCAACCATAAATATCAGACTAGAAAATCCAACGATTTATTTCTCCCCCAGTATAGACTAGAAAAAACCCATAAAAGTTTTTTGTATATGGCTATAAAAATGTACAATCAATTTCCTAACAAAATAAAGGAATTATCATTCTCCGAATTCAAAATAGGGATCAAAGAACTACTCACCACTGTAGTACCATACAGTATCGAAGAATATTTTGATAAGGTATTTGATACACCATAATTAATAGTCTTCAATGGGCTTGTTCCATGATATTCTTTTTATATGGTTTTTATGCTTTTTCATATAGTACTCGATATTCTCATTATACACTTAAAATTTCGTATTATTAACTTTTTCCGTTCTCGAGGTATAAGGAGTTGAAATTAGTAATAGTTGCAAAAACCGAGCGTTCATTTGTGACGTCGCTATACGCAAGAAAAATGGATTTCTGGGACCTTTCAAATTTAACCTGAAAAGTAAAAAAATATGGAATTTTTAAACGCTGGTAACTAAATAAATACGTCGAGTGGAAGTTCGTTCTATGTGTCTACGGAAAGGAGAAGGTCGGAGATGAATTATAATCGTAAATTGCAGGGTCGAAATCGAAAATTCGTTCTGGTAGAAGCGAGAGAAAATTGTAATTTTTTGACATTTCACCAAATTGTACTCCCCTACTGTCAAGTAGTAAGCAAAACAAACAATACTTCGAAAACACTTATAAATTATAACCAATAAGGAGCATCAAGTCTATTGAGATCGCCGAGTCTATGCGTATAGTGACGTAGCGCCTGGCCACGCCCCATTTTCGCGAGATGGAAATTTGCAATAGTTTTTAAGATACTAAACGTGCGAATAAGATTCTGATTTTTTGCAGATCCATTAATTTATACATGCACTTTCGATTTATGAAATAAAAAAAAAATGCCGAACAAGCCCATTATATATATATTTATTATTTACTGCGCCTTGGCTTCATTCATTAATTTTTCGGTAGTTTACTTTTTTATTATTTTAACTTATAAAGCTTAATATTGTCTTATTATAAATTTGTAAAAGTAGTGTATGTGATTGTCATTTTAGCCCTAAGTGTATCTTCTAAAATATTTGATATGTATTTGTTGTGAGTTGTATGTATGTCTGTTCTTTATATACCTTGACAATGCTAAAACTGTAAAGTTACTCAGCAAATAAAGCAGTTTATTATTATTATTATTATTGCTGACCTCGCAAATGGTTGCTATTCTTCTTTTTAAACACGATTCGAGCAATTCAGCTATTGTTTACTTTTAAATTCAATCTTAACTTAAATGCATTATTTCGTGGTCTTATCCACTAGTAATAAAATAATGTTTTCTATTTTTTAATAAATGAAAATACCTATGACTAAGTAAGAATACCTCATGAGTTTGTTTCTTGAAACTGCAAATATATGCTTTATATTAGTTGAAAATTATGAAAGTTACCACAGATCATATCAATCACAGTTAACTTATTTATTTAATTGCCGTGTCGTATTGTCTTATTGTATTTATATTGATTAATTCAGTCTATTTTTTGTTTGAAATTCAACTTAATTATTTTGATTCAATTTCACTTAATATATTTAGTTTATTTCTAATTATTTAATTTATTTTATTATGATTTATGTGAATATAAAACAACTCTATCTTGAGCATTAATTTTGTCCTGCAATTGAGTTTCTTGTAGTCTGTAAAATATTTCCTTGTTCAAGAATTCTCTGCTAGAGCATCCCATTATTTGCCTACTTGACAAACATAAGGACTTTAGGGAATACAGCTTACCTGTATTAGAGAAACTCAAATGGACTTTATTGTAGGTTACGCATTAGAAAAAGAAAGACAGAAAAGGATTATGTTTTCATAATAACTTAATTTGTTGTGTAAAAACTGATATTACTAAATAATTTAAATAGTGCAACCTTGTGTTATAGTTTATGCTCCTGACACAAACGTCACCAATTAGCACAATACTGATTTACACAGCTGACAAATCATCAACGTCAATGGTGTAAATAAAGTTCAACTGTGGCAAAACATTTAAAAAAATTTATATCTAATAAATAAATATTATAGGTTACCTTACATCATACTACAATTTTTAATTTACATATACACGTTGCAAATTAAATTAAAATAATCCATAAGCTCCAAGAAAAAAATCTTCATTCGTGTCTGTGATGGTAGCAAGAAAGTATATGCCAACCGAAAATTGAAATAATTATATTACAAACAATAAAGTAAAAGTACGTTATAATATTATGATATACTGTACTCAGCCAATTGTCAAGAAAAATGGAGAGTTCTACAGTGATTTTTGAGTCTCACAAGATTAGACAGGGAACTGACTATCCACTCATCTGCATTGCCCCTGCTGCTGCCTTGATATAACACTATTTGGATTAATTTCAGTAGTGTGTGTAAACATGTGCAGATAGTCTTATTAAAAGTTATGAGTTTATCGAGGTCTATCTTCTAAACCTAGCAATATAGAATTAGCAGACCTTAATTTCTGAATCCATTTACTCACCTACTTTATTGGCAGGTTATTATTACTATTATTAAATTAATAAACCGAATCATAAATTTTAAATTAAATATTTTTAACAAAATAACAAAATAACAAAAGAGTATGTGGCAATTCCGTCTAAAAAGAAACATTTTAATATTTATCTATTTATCTATTACAAATATGACTGAAAATTAAAGTAACCTAGAGTTTTAGTTATCAAATGACATGTGACGCGTAAATATTGAATTTATTTATTAGTAGAAAGTTACGGGCAAAACAAAAACATTTTTATTCACATTTGATTTAAAATATCATTAAAATTACTTCAACTACATTTAAAAATTATTCCTTTTACAATTCCAAAATTTTGAGTTTTAACTTGAGTAATGGCATGGCTATGAACGCAACCTATAACTGGCCATATGGCAAAATTGTAACTGTAGCTTGTGAATTTAGCGACTAATTTCCAAGAATTATAACTGTTTAATAATATATTTAAAAATAATTTATAATTATGAAATAAACTACTTCATGCTTCGAAATTGTCACTTCATATTTGCATATATAGAGTAAATTAGATTGTATTTAACCGGATTCATACAAATAAGGCAAAAGAAAATGTAAAACTTTGAAAATCATTTAAAAATATTTACTTGTGCACTGCCGACATCGGGTAGACTGTATTGAAAAAAGCTAACAAAACTAATAGCGGCGTTACCATCAATAACCTGATCTAACTGCAGCCATCCAACTTGGTAACGTTCAATAATAGGTACTACTGAAGACAAGCGACATTTCCAAAATGTACTATTTATAAATCAAAAATATATTTACATCCATATGGTGAGCTCTTCATGGAAATTATTGAATTTGAGTTTCCTTAAATATATTGAAAATTATTTTCCGCACAAAGAGAAGCGAAATTCTTTTTTAATGAAGAGGATGTTCAAACAAAAATCGGCAGCTACTAGAAACGGCTGGAACCTCCCAACCCGGTGGATCCTTGAAACCGAAGAGCACTAAATTATGTGTCATAACGGCACTAAACGTAATCCGATCTCAACTATAACCATTTCAGATCTTCTGGAGCAAAGAAACCCTCATGCAAACTTTTATCCAACTCCATTCAGTAGTTTCGGGGCTATCGTGCTAAAAACAGTTGAAATTACATGGGACAGTAAAGCTGTATAGTTTTTTAATAGGAATGCAAATGACATGACGAGTTTCATAGCGCAACAGCTCCGCGCATAGACCGTGCCACGCGAAAAGCGATCCTATGCTTCACATTTGGTTTCTTTTTTTAATTTTTTTCAAATCGAAAGGGTGCGTTTGTAACACATCGTTGAAATCGGAATTTTAAGTGGTTTTCAATGGTTAGATTACAAATTAGTAATTATAAAATGAACAACTCGGTGTTCCAAAATGGCACTAAACGTAATACGATCCCAACTGGAGCACTAAAAAAAACCCTCGTGCAAAGTTTCATCCAAATCTGTATAGTAATTTCGTCGCTATCGTACTAACACATAAGTATACACACACACAGACATTTTTTAAAAACCACTTTAAATTAGATATTATCTCAATTTTCTATTTTGAACCAATTTTAGTGACCTTCCATGATTTTGTAGGGAGGTTAAAGTGATTGTAGGGAATTATTTCCTCGAAGAGTGAATAACTTAATTGTAAAATGAAGTGAAAGGGCGCTCTGACATTACGAAGTTGCTTTGGCGTGCCACGTCTCCATCAAATATAATCCTAAAAAACGAGAAAAATCATCATTTTATTCAAAATTATACAAAATGTGATAAAATCCACAACCCTACATTTGCAAACGGCTTAAAAATATAAGGAAATAAAAATACTTATAGAAACTTTATTTTTGTACCTTTTTAAATTGCATTTTACCCAAGAACAATTCTTCCAATAAAAAATATTATAAGACCTGTCCCCTCTTCTAAACCTTATCTTCTATAAAAAAAGAATTTAGCTTTTTTTGGTCTTATCAATGATTCTATCGATTCTCGAGATATTTAAGAAAAATGATATATTTTTTCCCTAAACTGGACTATCGCAATTTCAGTGTATTTTTTTGTTAAAGGTGCATGCCTCCTTAAAATTTTCCGGATATAATTCATTCTGTGCTTTTTGACCACACCGATCTTTTCACGTAACTGGGGAGGGTTTGTCGCTTTACCTATCATTAATATCTCCCAAGGTAATGAGACATGATTTGAATTACCAGTCAATGGAGCGCTGAAATGACTAAAATCTCTAACTTGAGTGCTACTGAATTGATTTTGATGAAACCTTGTGCATTGTGTTTGTAATGGCGTTAATAATAAAGTTGAAAAAAAGATTAGAGTAGGAAACGATCGGTAGAGGTAGACCACCCGTAACTTGTAGAATTAGATCGAAAATGAAACAAAACCTTTTTTAGCCCAAAATAAGATGTTTTTGCTCTTGTGAATTTTTTCGAAAAGTGTATATTTTACGAGATGTGGCCACTTGAGAATTCCTAAAAGTGGGCGAGGAGAAATGTAAGAGTTGAGAAAGAAATCTAAAAAAATTCACGTGATGGTATCATCGAAATACAAGACTTCTTTTTATTTGCAACTTTTCCGTAAAGTGCGTTTTCACCGAGTTTTTCCGGAAAAACCTGAAAAACTACCCCTTTCTTTGAAATTGTAGCGCTTTAAAAACATGCAATTTAAAAATTTGAAACAATTGAGACGTATGCATTAAGGCCTTCTAAACCTTTTTTATCTCTTAGAATTTTCTAGCAACTTGCTAATTTTCTAAGCTGCAGGCAGTTTTTCACGATAAATACAGTACTACATTCTTTGCACATTTTCAATTTAAAAATTATACTGAAACTTTAAAAATGGTGTAACTATATAGATTTCATATTTTTTATGATAATATACAGGGTGTTTGGTGCATCGTGTGCCAAATTGAAACGGCCGACAGAAAGGGTTATCTGCTATCCTTTCGGGCCCCTTAACACTTCCCATGCCCTGCGGGATTTTTCATATCGACCTTCTATCTTTTTAATGAAAAAAATCCCAAATTCTACATTTAAATTCAAATTATAAAAAAAGTATTAGGCGTTGACTGCGAATTTCATTTTTATTTTGATGTGTATTGTTGAAGGGTTCTTTTAAATCCAAAATTACTGGTATTAATCATCAAGTTGTTTTTTTATTCACTCGCAAACTTTCGGAATAGGTCAAATTTAAATTTAAACTTAGACTTTAGACGGCTATAAAAAAAAACTCAGAGCAACCCGGATCTTCCAACTCCCTCAAAAATTCTCTAGTCTATCCTCTTGCTAATGATGTGCCACATGTCATAAAAATCTTTTAATAACTTCGTGAATTCGCTAAATTAATGAATCGGGTCACATAAGGCTAATATTCAAAATTTCGAATAAAAAATTACATTTGCTTAAATTATGCATGGTAAACAGGTAAAATCTGTTATCTCACTCTTGCGAAGTAAAATATATCTTCTATCGCTTTCTGTTCATTGGTTTTCTTGAAATAAATAAACAGTTACATTTTTATCATTTATTAAACAAATTTAAAAATCTTGCTCAAAGTATTGGTCTCTGTTGCGAATGCAGGCCCGACATCTGCTTCGTATTTCGACAGTTGTTGTATGAAATCGAATTTCCTCCCTAATTGTACCGAAAGCCGTTTCTATGCGTTGGACAAGAGGACAAGTTCCTCCTTAGTCACAACCTCCGTCGTGTACGCGAGCTTTTTGGCACGTCCGCAGACATAAAAATTCAACGGAGTTAGGTCTGGGGAACGTGGAGGCCATTGAATAGGGCCATCCCGCCCAATCCACGTATTTGGGAACACATTGTCTAGATACTGTCTTACAATCAATCGCCAGTGCGCGAGACAGCCGCCATTTTGAAAAACTATAGGCGAATGCGTGGATTGGGCGGGATGGCCTTATTCAATGGCCTTCACGTTCCCCAGACCTAACTCCATTGGATTTTATGTCCGAGGTCGTGCCAAAGAGCTCGTGTACGCGACGGAGGTTGCGACTAGGGAGGAACTTGTCCTCTTATCCAACGCATAGAAACGGATTTCGGTACAATTAGGGAGGAAATACGACTTCATACAACAACTGTCGAAATACGAAGCAGATGTCGGGCCTGCATTCGCAACAGAGACCAATACTTTGAGCAAGATTTTTAATTTTTTTTAATAAATGATAAAAATGTTACTGTTTCTTTATTTCAAGAAAACCAATGAACAGAAAGAGATAGCAGATAGATTTTACTTCGCAAGAGTGCGATTACAGATTTTACCTGTTTCCCATGCATAATTTAATAAAAAATAATGTTTTATTCGGAATTTTGAATATTAGCCTTATGTGACCCGATTCATTAATTTAGCGAATTCACGAAGTTATTAAAAGATTTTTATGACATGTGGCACATCACTAGCAAGAGGATAGACTAGAGAATTTTTGAGGGAGTTGGAAGATCCCGGTTGCTCTGAGTTTTTTTTTATTGCCATGTAAAGTCTAAGTTTAAATTTAAATTTTACCTATTCCGAAAGTTTGCGAGTGAATAAAAAAACAACTAGATGACTAATGCCAGTAATTTTGGATTTAAAAGAACCCTTCAACAATACACATCAAAATAAAAATAAAATTCGCAGTCTACGCCTAATACTTTTTTTATCATTTGAATTTAAATATAGAATTTGGGATTTTTTTCTTTAAAAAGATAAAAGGTCCATATGAAAAATCCCGCAGGGCATGGGAAGTATTAAGGGGCCTGAAGGATAGCAGATAACCCTTTCTGTCGGCCATTTCCATTTGGCACACGATGCACCAAACACCCTGTATATGTCATGCTTATTTTTCGAATATTCATGTATTTTTTAATTGAAAATGTGCAAAAAATGTAGTACATTATTTATCGTGAAAAACTGCCTGTAGCTCGGAAAATTGGCAAGTTACAAGAAAATTACAAGAGACAGAAATTGTTTAGCAGGCCTCAGTGCATTCGTCCGAATTTAAATTACGTATTTTTAAAGCGCTACGATTTCAAGGATAGCGGTACGTTTTCATGTTTTTCCGCAAGAACTCGGTAAAAACGCACTTTACGGAAAAGTTGCAAATAAAAAGAAGTCTTGTATTTCGGTGATACATTCACTTGAATTTTTTAAAGATTTTTTTCTCAACTTTTAAATTTCTCCTCCTCCACTTTTAGAAATGTTCGAGTGTCCATATCTCGAAAAATGTGCATTTTTCGAAAAAGTTGAAAAGAGTTTAAACATCTTATTTTGGGCCGAAAAGGGTAAATATACAGGTTTTGCTTCATTTTCGATTTAATTCTACAAGTTACGGAACCCGGAACAAAAGGAGTGTTTTCCACCCCTTCCGATTATTTCCTACTCTAACCTTTTTTAAACTTTTTTATTAACGTCATTACAAACATTGCACAAAGTTTCATCAAAATCCCTTCACCAGCACTCAACTTAGAGGTGAAACCGCTCGTTGACTGCACTATGTCAGCTAGTTTAAATCGCAAGTGTTCTGTAAATTTTAGTTTATCATAATAACTCCCGTGAATATTAGTATTTACTTTTTACCTTGCCCTGCAATGTCGTTATTCGCAAACAAATTGGATTCATCCTAACATACAAACAATAATATAATTACTGTTTGGAAAACATCAATCCCTAATTTTAATACTTACATTGAGAATACTGCGCTTGCTGTTGACTGTAGGTGGGCGAAAAATCTCTTTGGTTGTACAAATTATCAGGTCTCTCCTTAGCATCTAAGAACGCCTTCGCAAAGGGGTTGTACTTAATCTTCAGAGAAGTCACCTCTTCGTTCTGATAGGCTGTCACAGCTATAAACTGCGTTTCCGGAAAAGGAAACGTCATCACTCTCCTAGGTTCGGTACCCACTCTCACCAAATGAACCCTGGGCTCATATTTGTGCAAGGAGTTTAACATTATCTGGCCGTTTCCATTGGACTTGTTTGTGAGTTTGACTTTGGCGAAGGATATAGATTCTTTCATCCAGTGGGCGCCGAAGTTTGGAGACTCTGGGTGGATATAAATGGGGTTGGATGGAGGTACCTCGGCCTTACCTCCTGGTACCCACTCTCCATTTACGTACTTCCACCTGTGGGGGTCGATTTGGACGAATTCTAATAGAACTGTGTACATTGCTTTTGGATCTAGTCCAGCTGCTGTTACCTTCACTACGGGGAACATTCGTCTGAAATTGAATTATTTTATATAGAAAGTGTATGGCTACTGAACGCAAACAGTTTTAAACAAGGATGATGCTTAACTTAACTGTTCATCTAATTTTTGTATTTGAAAAAAAAAATATTTTTTTTATTCGCAACAAATGAAATTTCATTATGTTTGGTTTACGCAGACGAGGAAGACACTTCCTTGTCGTTATTTCGAAATAACTTCTGATTTAATTGATGTGAAGGAAATCTTTTGCAACATAATCTAGAAATTATTAATTCAAAACCATAAAAAAGAAATCGATAGTAATTACACAGAACTTGCTTCTTTATTTGTACAGGGCGGTCATTCTAAAAAAGTATTAATGACGAAACGACATATGAGAATAATAATGGGAATGTAGTTATCACTATTATTACAATGAAAACTTGATAATAGTAAATAAAAGGAGCCAAGTATGCAAGCCTTGCGTCAAAATCTTTACTTTCCACCACAGTTAAATTATTTCTTGATGAGCGCCCTATATATTTTCCACTAAAACTATAGTAGGTGCCTTCCTTGCCAATTGTGTTAACTATATGTCAAATATTATTGTCATCTGTCACAGTTTTAGTTGCACATCCACGTAGTGAAGTGGAAGTAAGTACAGTAGTGGTTAAAATATATTCATTTTTTTAAATAGGTTTAGAATGTCATGAGACGTGGAACAAACGACATTTTTTTCATTATCCGTCTATCCCTTTAGACGGTCCACCATATACAGGGTGTTTCAGTTAAAAGTCCCCAGGCCATTATCTCTAAAATTAATAAAGATATTTTATTTTTGTAAATGGCAGATGATTGATACCAAAGAAAGGTTTAAATAACGGTGATTAGAATTTTTCCTCAACAGCACACAGAGATGGCGCTGCGATGCAAAACTATTTTTTGATGGCTGGAACCTTGAAACACAAGTCATGTGATTAAACAATAATTTGTGAATAATTTTGATCGTATAGAGAATTTACAAAAAACAAGCCGTTTTGGAGTTACATGAGTTTCTTTCATTAATGCCAGTACACGTGAATTTTGATAAATCCCTATAATTTATTTATTATTTATTATAGAATATTGGTTACCAAACACTTTTTTTCAAGATAAGGAAAGTGATATAATACACTATCATAAAATTATGTTTACCACTTCCGGCCAAACCGGAACTAACATGATTAACCAATATCCATATGATCCTACATATTACATTTTTTTTTCTAATAACGCTTCTAATAAAACGGCTCCCAAAACTTAAAGTAAGTAAGACAACAAAGAAAATACACACTAATTTAGAATGGTAATGAAAAATCTACTTAAGAGATATTAGTAGGCTTTGATTTAATTTTAAGTTTGACAGTTATTAAAAAAAGTTTGTAGTTGGTGCATTTCAATCATAGTTTCAAACAGAAATAGTGTACTTAGAAACAATTCAAAGCAAATTAATCCAAATAAGGCAATAAAAGAAAAAAAATTTAAAAAATGGTTAGATACACCAATGAAGATAAGTTAAATATGATTTTAATATACGGTGAATGCAAAAGAAATTCCCGACAAGCAAAACGATTGTTTTGTTTACGATTTCCAAATAGACCTACACCAGATAAAAAAACATTTATCATGCTGTTTAAAAATTTAAGAAACTGGGGTAGTTCTAAGAAAACTATTCGTAACAGAAATAGGCCAGTTAGAAACGATGAAAATACAGCCTTGGTGTTAAATAGTGTTGTCAACAATCCTCAATGTTCTCTCCGGAAATTGGCATCGGAAACTAATCTGTCGATATCTTCGTGCCATAGAATATTAAAATCAAATAAATACCATCCATACAAATTAAAATTGATCCATCATTTAAGGCCTGGTGATTATGAACGAAGATTACATTTTCTAGCTGAATTTTCAGTTCTTTCTGAAGAATGCCCAAATTTTAAAAAAAATGTGCTCTGGAGCGATGAAAGCCGTTTTCACAACAACGGAGTTGTGAGTAAGCATAACTGCCGATACTGGTCACAAAATAATCCTAGATGGATGAAAATGACCCGAAATCAGGTAACTTTTGGAGTTAACGTGTGGTGTGGAATATTAAATTCATATATTATTGGACCATATCTATTCCATGGGACTTTAAATGGAAGAAAATATGAGATATTTTTGAGAAATGTATTGCCAGGATTATTAGAGACTATCCCTCATAACCAGGAGAATATTTGGTTTCACCAAGATGGTGCACCACCCCATAACTCAGTACTAGTCAAAGATTGTCTTAATGAAATGTACCCTCAGAGATGGATTGGTACTAATGGAGTAGTCAGATGGCCAGCACGATCACCTGACTTGACTCCATTAGATTTTTACCTTTGGGGGTATTTAAAAAGTGTAGTGTACATTGAACCCATTGAGGATATGGCCGATTTGTATAATAAAATATATGCAAGTGTTGCTGCTATAAATAAACATACGTTACAAAAAGTTTGCAATGAAGAGTTACTGAAACGGTACAATATGTGTATTCATGAAGAAGGGAGAAATTTTGAACATTTAATATAATAAGTACCTACTAATAAGAAAGAAATTAGTTTAATTTCATTTTTAATAATATTTCGATAGTTTTTAAATGTTTGTTTATAAAACTTTTGTTTACGTTCTTTACTGAATTGTTAATATAAATTTAGCCCATTCTAAATTAGTGTGTATTTTCTTTGTTGTCTTACTTACTTTAAGTTTTGGGAGCCGTTTTATTAGAAGCGTTATTAGAAAAAAAAATGTAATATGTAGGAACATATGGATATTGGTTCATCATGTTAGTTCCGGTTTGGCCGGAAGTGGTAAACATAATTTTATGATAGTGTATTATATCACTTTCCTTATCTTGAAAAAAAGTGTTTGGTAACCAATATTCTATAATAAATAATAAATAAATTATAGGGATTTATCAAAATTCACGTGTACTGGCATTAATGAAAGAAACTCATGTAACTCCAAAACGGCTTGTTTTTTGTAAATTCTCTATACCATCAAAATTATTCACAAATTTTTGTTTAATCACATGACTTATGTTTCAAGGTTCCAGCCATCAAAAAATAGTTTTGCATCGCAGTGCCATCTCTGTGTGCTGTTGAGGAAAAATTCTAATCACCGTTATTTAAACCTATCTTTGGTATCAATCATCTGCCATTTACAAAAATAAAATATCTTTATTAGTTTTAGAGATAATGGCCTGGGGACTTTTAAGTGAAACACCCTGTATATTTTCCAACGAAAGTCTAACCATTTCCTCGCTGGCAACAGGGTCACCTATCTACCAAATATGACGGTTCTCCGTCAAGTAGTATTTTAGTTAATGCACCAAAAGATAGAGAACAGTCCGACAGACAGACGTAATCTACATGATCTGAAACGTGAAAATCCGAAGAAATCTCGGAGGGTGATTTTTTCTCAAATACAATACTTCCCTTTAGTATGAAGTGGTCTAGTGAGGGAAGTAGTATACTTAGTCTTTAAACATTTTTTCAGAAATTCAAAAATTGATTTGCGTGTAACATTAACTCAAGGGATATAGATAATTTGACCGCAAACTGTTTACCTAAACATTAGAGATCGCCTCGAACCTAAATTCAAAATTCAAAGATTCAGTATTTACGACCTAGACAGTGAGCTCTTGCATAATTTGTAAAAATCATAAAAGAGGTATTTTGGTCACAAGCTTTACAAACCTTTCTTTAAATATATTAGCGGTTACGCAATATTTTAATTGTAACCTCAAAAAAATCTTAGATTGAGTTCTATAGCAAAAGTGCCACCTAGTACCGTTTTCTTTCTTTGTTAATATACAAGCCTTATTATACGGTAATATTTCTGCACAAAATTAGCTATCACTATGAATAATTTTTTGAAATAAAATCTATTGTTTACAGGTAGCCGTTGCGAAGGAGTTACGTTGACTTCGAAAACTGAACCACTCTTAATTTTACAACATGCAATTTTTTTAGTTTCAGCAATTCTAAGTGTACTGAAAGGCTTCTTAAGTACCTTCTAGACAAATATAGTGTACGTAATCTGGCTATAGGCTCTAGGACTAGGTTACACATTACTAAACATATATAAACGTACGTAATGTACGAATCTGAGAACTTTTCATTTTATTAGTTACTACAAAGATAATTACAAAATTAAATGATTCCCTCATCAGAACTGTTATCATCTTCTTTATCATTATTTTAAGGATAATTTTGGCAGTTTTGAAAAAATCGAACTGTCCTTAAACAAAGATCAAAAAGTCATTAATTGGCCCTTATTACTTAATATGGATATTAATGTCGGTTAGAAATACGTTCGATTTTGTTACATGTTCATTTTTACATCGACCTCAATATCGTTAATAGATAATATGGTTAAATTAACCGAGTGAAATTTTTTATTTCATAATTTTTGTAAAAGATGTATTTTTTTAAAATTTTTTAGTGACCTCTTATATAGTTTCTGCAAAGTATTTGTATTTTTACGTCTAAACATCAGACTCGTTATCACAGAATCTCTATGAATCTCTAAGTTTCATGTGAATCCGCAGAAGTTTTTCAATTATAACAGCCCTATTAACCCAGTCGTCAGAGACTGAATTTTTCAAAATAAGTATTTTTGCTTGTGTAGAATACGACAAAAAAAGTTTACGGCTGTAAGGTGCCGGCGACCCCTGAAAAAATCGGAAAGATTGGCCAAAATTCGGTTTTTGGCCAATAACTCGAAAAATAAAAAATATGTATCAAATAACTAATAGCACTAGGCGATAGAGGGGGAAATTTCACATCAAAAACCTACATGAAGTTTTTTGTACCAGCAAAAATGTAGACTCCAGATTTTTTTTTGTTTAACACACGAGAATGGAACATGGCGACACAAAAATACGGCTAGCGATGAGTGCGCGGTCTGGGACGCACTATATTAAACTTATAACTTTTGAACTAATTAATGAAATTGAGCTCAAGAAAGCTTAAATAAAACGAGAAACATGTGGCTATTGGACTATCATATTTTCAAATATAAAAATTAATGTATGTAGGAATAGTACATAATATATGAAGTCGGAACATAAAGAGATTTCCGATGAAATCGGTAAAAGCCCTACCACTTCTACAATTTTTAAGATAAAAATCTGAAACTTTCACATATGACCCTTAAAGTAATGTATAAAAAGATCCGATGGATAGGTATGCCAAATAATTTTTTTAGTAAAAGTTATTAACGTTTGTTTTACCCCTAGTTTGACGAATTTCGGATCAAGGAAAAATGTTTCTTTTATTTTCGTAAAAAAAGATTAATTCAGTTTTCAAGGTAAATATCCTTAAAACATCTTAAAGTACACATTTCAAGCTCTAAAGATAGCACCTACAAAAACTAATAATGCGACTTAAACCAGAGTAATCGGTAGTTAGTTATACATATCAAATTTTATCACTTTCTCAGTATTTTGAAATTTTGGAAGTGTACTTCTTCAAAAATAAATTTTTGAGATTTTTTTCACTCATTGGATCTTTTTATACATTACTTCAGGAGTAATATGTGAAAGTTTCAGATTTTTATCTTAAAAATTGTAGAAATGGTAGAACTTTTACCGATTTTATCGGAAATCTCTTTATGTTCCGACTTCATATATGTACTATTCCTACATACATTCATTATTATATTTGAAAATATGATAAACCAATAGCCATATGTTTCCTGTTTCATTTAAACCGTTGAGCTCAATTTCATTAATTAGTTCAAAAGTTACAACAAATTTAGTGTAGCGCGTCCGAGACCGCGCACGCTTCGCGAACCGTACTTATGTGTCGCCACGTTCCAGTCTCGTGCGTTAAACAAAAAAATCTGGAGTCTACATTTTTGATCGTACAAAAAAACCATATACGTTTTTTATGTGAAATTTTCCCCTCTATCGCCTAGTGCGATATATTTCTTTTATTTTTGAGTTATTGGCCAAAAACCGAATTTCAGCCAATATTTTCGATTTTTTTAGGGTTCACCGGCATCTTATAGCTGTAAACTTTTTTTTATCGTATTCTACACCAACAAAAGTACTTATTCTAAAAATTTCAGCCATATAACATTTAGTGGCGCCTTAAAACCCCTGACGACTGTGCTATATTGCATTGGTTATTTTGAATTTTTAACTTTTGATAGATTGAGCAACATCTACTCCGAGAACACTAAACTATTAATTTAAATGCAATTCCGACGAAAATTATTTTTGACACATTTTGGCCAAATTTTAAAAGAGAAATAATTTCTAATCTGAAGATTTTTGTTCACGTTATATTAGACATAGCTAAATGAACGAATAAGGAACTGCCGCCAAGCCATACCCTACACTTTGCAAAAAATTTCATACAATTCGCTCAAGCCATCGCAGACTTATGAGGAAGAAATATAACGAAACATACATACGACTCAAATTGAGAACCTGTTGAAACCTATTAAAAATCATTTGCATTATTCTGTTGTATGTTTATAAAATTTGGAGTTCAATAAGGACTTTTCTGCACCGAGTCTAACGGTGATATAAGTTGGCAGTACATTTTCGTGGCTTGTAATGAGGTAATCTGCCTATAACTCACTTAAAAAATTGAAAAATATCGGATGTCTTGAAAGAGCTGTATTATAATAAAAAAAAGCAACTTTAGAAAATTCATTCCTAAATGGACAGTTCAAATTTATCAGATGAATAAGATTTTATCTGAAAAATATTAGCCGAATCTATTCAAAAATGCATTGATATAAAACGGTAGAGAAGTTTGAAATAACAAAAACCATAGGGGCGTTAATGATAAGTTAACTATTACGATACAAAACAATTCTCTAAGAATTATTTCCGGTGTTCATCAACCTTTCGCCCATTAAAAAAATATGACATGAAAGTTTTGTGAGATTTGTGATAATTACAAAATTCAATTACAAAATCATATTCAGTCAACACTTAACAAAAAAATATTTTACTACACTGCCGGCGCTGGTTGTCTGTAGCTGACCGACAACTTATTTCAGACGGGAGTGGCTGCTGATTCATTTCCTTACAATGAATTTGCTTTACATCCGAACTAAGTAAACAAATAGCCAAATATTATGCATTGGCTTGATTGTTGAAATATTATCAGTAGCATCCAGTGTTTCTAAAAAGGTGAACACGAAGTTCAGCTTCAGTTTGGGTGTTCTTATAATCGTATTTGAGAAATTACTTTAGCTCTGACATAGTATGCACTCATCTACGAACGAGAACCGGATACTAAATAAAAATGACAATGTAGGTATGGATATATAATTATTAATATTTGCATAGTTAATAAATAATATATTATGATTTTCCTCAAACAAAATTGTATTATAACAATTGTATTAATTAGCGGATTATAATTTAATCATATGTAACCATTCACTATTTAGCACTTTGATGTTGTTGTGTAATTAGCAAGCAAATATTATATATGTATAAAATCTATTCGTATGTTAATGAATATATGTTTATATAAGTGTAAAACCGATTTTTTAAATCCATTTTAACCAGATTATACGAAAAGTCTAATTGTAGCAAAACATATATTCTAAGCGGCCACCGTATGGGACCCTACCTGACCTACCTGATCACATTCTAGGCCGAAACATAAAAAAATATTAATAACGTAGTAATATATGAACCATGTGTCGAAGTTTTTTGAACTGGTAAGAATGAAAGTGCAAAGAGTACTTCCAGTTGGACTTTTTTTCTGTATCTATGTGATCGACTATTCGAATCATACTTAAGGTGGCCATTTCCAAGAAAGAGACATTCGATAGGGAAATATTTATTATTTTTGGCCATAACTTTTTTTCTTAGTGCGTATATTTAAAAAAACTATGAGACTACCTACCTAAGTAGAACCATAACAAGACTATTGCTATGAATTTTCACTCAATACTTCCAGTCGCTTCCAAAATAGTTAGATTTAAAACTACGAAACGGGAAGATTAGAATAATCTTTAAATTTAAATCTAACTTTTTTGCAAACCACTGAAATTATTGAGTGAAAATTCATAATAATAGTATTTATTATGGTTCTACTTGGATAGTCTTAAAGTTTTTCTGAATATACGTACTAGGAAAAAATGTTATGGCCAAAAATAATAAATATCTCCCTATCGGATGTCTCTTTCTTGGAAATGGCCACCTTAAATAAAGGATCACACAGGTCTACAAAAAAGAGAATTGTTTGATCTGGGGATCTGACCTTCAGATTCAGCGCATCAAAATATATGGAATAACATAGGTCAGATCTCCAGATCAAACAATTTTTATTTTTAGTAGACCTGTGTATTAGAGCTTAATGGTTCAGTAAAAGCCGCTGCTTAAGGAATCAATACTTCCTCATCCAGATATTCATCTCAGTTTCTTTAATGAAAATCATCTTGTTGCTGTATTCTCAGTCCAGTATGTGGGAATAATATAATGTTTGAAATCGACTACCACAAGGTGGCAATGATGGTGACTGATACCAAAAATCGTTTTAAGAACTTTTGTTCTCGTACGCACTGAATCATAATTTTATATTACTTTTCCCTTTAATAATAGAGTGGGGATGGTAACAGGGGTGGCAGATGTCAAAAAAAATTAGACCTTGGCTTCTAGTATACACACCAAATCTGAAGTTTTTAGACTTATTTATACTTATTTACCACTATTTAACCCCCCCCCCAATCCTTCAACAAAATAAGCTCAAAATAGAATCTAATTAGAGATCTCGTTATATATTCCTGTGTGTACGAAATTTCAAGTCAATAGTTTAATTTTCTTTTGTTAACCCCTTTAATAATGAAGTGGTGGGAATCATCATAAAAGAATTTAATACCTGGGTTTCTAGTAAATACATCAAATAGCAAGTTTCTGGACTCTTATTAACTTCTTTACTTATTTACTCCTATTTATCCCAAAATCCTTCAACGGAATAAGCTCATTCTAAATCTATTTCAGCAAAAAATAATTCGATTTTTTTCACTCGATTACTGTACTTCCACTCCACATGGATGTGGAAGTAAGTAAAACTTAGTATGCCTATCTTGACTCCGCCGTAACTCCTGGAATACCACTATGAGAAGGTAGTTTTAAGTTGACGTCAGCAAAATTTTAATACCATTCGAACATCAAACTACTCTCTATCTAACAAATTTTCAAGTAAAATACGTGTATATTACTTCCACATCCACGTAGTGGATTGGAAGTACAGTAATCGTAAAAATTATCGTCTTACCTTCCACTCTTTGTAACTATCATTTCGTTGGTAAAGCACTGAAACCTGACCCACAGCTCTCTTTCGTCTAGTATCACCGATAAATCTCGTTCTGTTGGATCGCCCTTTTCTTTTCCTGATGTTATTTCTGACTCCACTGCCGACAAAATGTGCTGCTGGGCCATTTGTACTAAAAAATAAAAAATATAGTCATATTTGATTTTACTATTCTTGTTGACGACTTTGGGAATCACTAGAGAAAGGCAAGGGGAGTTTCTTTAACAAAAAAGTGGAGAGCAGAAGCCAGAATTATTACGAAATGCGTTTTTTAACAACATTAAAATATTTATTCAACTAACGGCCTTGACGCAACGTATACACGAATTTAGACAGAAATTTCAGTTTTTCTTTCATTTTTAAAAGCTTTTATTTTAGTACGGACAATGAAGGCAAAAATTAATAAAATCATCATCTCCGGGATTTAAGTAGGTAATAACCTGTAGAATAGAATGATGCATTCATTGCACTTCCAAGTTCCGGAAAAATTCAAAAAAATTTGGAAAACTTTTTGATTTTCGTTTTTTTTGCTCTAGCGGCCAAAATAATGAAAATAGATAAAAAAAACTTCAACAAAAGTTGTAACTCGTCTCCTTCTCTACAAAAGAGGTCTTTACAAATTCTTGTGTTACTTAAGCCGTTTAGAAGATAAATCGAGTTTTCCACTTATAGTTTTGAGCCGCTTTGAAATACGCGAAAAATGAGAATTCTCCGGGAGTTTCGCACGACCGGACACATCGATCGATAATTCTTACTATTCAGAGCCGCTATAAAAATGAAAATAACATGAACTGTAGAGAAAGGTCTCAGCTTAAATGTGGAACTAATCACAAAATTCATATAAATTTTTATCATAGAGAAAAAGATGATAGAAGGTGGCTTAGTAAACTTTATACAGTTGATTTATTCCTATCTTTTATGCATCCTACCTATTTCTCCCGTAACAATGGGTGCTTTTTCACTACTTGGATTCGATTCCACGCACTTTAATCTATATTTAGCGAAATTTTCATTAAAGAATGTTACGAAACAAATAAATTGTATATGTTTTACTGTATAATTGTGCATTTTCTGAACGAGCTTGAATAATGTAGACAAATTCAAAAAATACTGCACGCATTTAAAAAACTCTTATGTCATTCGAAAGAATATGTCTTATTGTACTTATAATCCAAAAGTTAAAACTGTGCTATTATTATTAATTAAGATATGGCGAATTGAAATCCAAAATTTGTAGGTGACTGATCGATGAGAAATATACCCTCTACTTTGATCGCAAGGATATATTTTTCCAACAAAAGTAATTGCAATAAAATGTTAATTGAATTAAAATATCATTATATAAGAATATATTAGCAAAATGAATTATCATTCTAACGACTTCTGGTAAAGATATGAATAAATTTCTGGATCAACTGTACAAAGTTTACTAAGCCATCTTCTAACACTTTTTCTCTTAAATAAATTTTTCATGAAATTTGTGATTAGTTCCACATTAAAGCTGAGACTATTTTCATTTTTTTAGGGGCTCTGAATAGTTATCGATTGATGAGCCCGGTCCTACGAAAGTCCCGGAGAATTCTCATTTTTCGCGAATATCGAGGCTCTCAAAACTATAAGTGGAAAACTCGATTTATCTTCTAAACGACTTAAGTAAGACAAACATTTTAAAGACCTTTTTTGTAGAGAAAGAGACCAGCTACTTGAAAACTTTTTTCTATTTTTTGGCCGCTAGAGCAAAAGAGCCGAAAATCAAAATGTTTTTCCAAATTTTCTTGAATTTTCCCGGAACTTGAAAGTGCAAAGAAATTTTACATGTTGATTCAGTTTCAATGACAATGCATTTTTATGATAGGCATGACCTGATTCTATACCCAGGATGTACAGTGTGGTCGATTAAGTGTGCAACAAATGGAAGTTGCACAACCAAAGTTTAAATACCGTCAAAAGCTATTGAATATACTATAACCATTTCAGATGCACTTAGAATGGCTTCAATTTAAATAGTATAAAGGGTAGGGCAAAAACATGAAAATCGTTCAAGAGTAAAGTGCGCTTATGTCGAAAAAAAATTATAAAATAAATATTGTTAAGAAAAAGCTTTTATTAAAAAAAAAATACTAAAAAGTAAAAAATAATTTCTTTAAATTCATACACCTGGAAACCAGAAGCTTTGGGGGTGGTCCGTTGAGCAAAGTAACTATGCAACAATGCTATGACCATCACCAAAGCTTTTGGTTTCCATGTGTATGAATTTTAAAAACATATTTTTTACTCTTTAGTACTTACAGTTTTTTAAATAAAAGCTTTCTCTTTTTTTTTATAAACATATCAAAAAGAAATTGCAGAAATACTTGAATTTGTCCCTTTAAGAACTATGCAGATTTTTAGACGAACAATTTCATGATTCGATGACAAGAGTCTTTAATTTTTCCTGCAAACTCCCCACATAATAAGAGAATTAACTGGTTGGTGGCTCAATGCTAATATGACGTGTTAGGCTTGAAAAATGTTTGCAACAATTAGGTGTTACTGTAACCTGTAGCCCAGAACTCTCTTTTATTTTCTTGTTATTCCAAAATATTAAGCAATTGTAACTATTACTACAACGCAACGCGAAGCGAAGTTATCTGCAACTGATGTTGTTCCAGTGCTGTTTTACATTTTGAAGTAGTTGAGGTTTCAGTGGACAGTAGACGAGGTATGCCTGTTAGACAGAGAGAATATGCATATTTACATGAGCGTCCATCCTAGATCGTCCATCATCACATGTGCCTCCCACGTTTTCGAATAGAGGGGCAGTATAAGCTTGAGAGAATAGTTTTAAGTATGGCATTTAACGTCCTCAGAAGCGCGGCTCCTCTCTTGTAGTTAGTAAAAGGAAATGAAACCATACAAGTTGACGTAATCTCATAGCAAAGTAGTAAAATGAGCTTCTGCTTTAGCTCCACATTTGATGAAAAAGTTATATTTATGCCTTCATATTAATATTTGAAAACAAAATATTTGAGACTTATAAAACTCGATTGTTTAATTACAGAAAGAAATTTCAAATCTGAAACATTATTAGGTATATTATCTCTCAGCATCTAATTTGACCTTGAAAGAAATCGGGTATTCATTTATTTATATATTGTTGGCATAAGCATTACGCAATGTTGACTTTAAATAAACTTAGATTTAAATAAACTTATTTTAATTGTATTGAATTAAATTGGTATAATACCACATTAGCTCTAAAATCCAGTTTCACAATGAACATTTTAATCATCAGTTTCTTCTTTCCATCGATCTATTTGTAATCATGATCACTTGAGAGCGTTCCAAGCCTATTAAATCTACTAGATGTGTTAGATAGCGCCTAAGGTCATTGGTAAGCAAAATTATTTGATAAATACAGGAGAGAAGGAGAGGAAAGAACTTTTTTAATACCAAAATATCATGAAATTATTCATTAATCATTTATGTTACGTCTGTTTCTTCACGCTGTCTGAAGAAATCACTGACGAAAGGTGAAAAGCTCGTCAGTTCTTATATAAACAGAGAAATCCCGAACCAGAAAAGGCACACTTTGATTTGGCGTAGTGACATTCAACATACTCACATCGTAGATAAAATAAATCTACATTGCACAGTGGGGCGAAATAAATCTTTTTTTTTGCCAAAATTCTGAAACTTTATGAAATGCGTCCAAAATCAGGTAACGATTGCAGGAAAAATAATTTTAAAAATGCCATCGAGAAATTGGTGTGATTCCAGGGCGCAGGGGGTGGAATTCGAAATAATTGAGTAAAATTCTAAAGAAAATTGTTCACAGAGAATTCAACCTGCAAATTAACATAAAACTAGCAAACTCATGGATTTATTCGGGATGTATTTTGCAAAACGAATGAAAATATAGTACCAAAGATGGGAAAATATAATACAATAATTTACAATTAACACAAAAAAATAAATTATCATTTACAAAATTTGAACTTAAAAAGCAAGTCATAGAAAATAAAATCCTTATTGTTTATCAATAGTCACTTTCGTAGTCACTTAAATAATTTTCAGACATGGATGTACTCAGTTCATCAACATCTGATGAAACTGAGGTTTCCATTGATGCTGATGTTCCTGACGTTAATTCTGAGTCTTTCTACGTTTCGACCTTTCACTGCTTTCGTCAAAAGACAGTTTTTTTCTCCCTGCTAATCCAGATGTACTTGGTAAATCATTTTCCGCCCCAACATTATGACATAAATTATATTTTTCTTTCAGCCAGCCAGCATTATTGCTCAGAAATCGTTTTCCTGCTCTTCCATTTTTGTTACATCGTTCTCTAATTTTGCTACAATCTCCATACACATGGTGGCCCATTAGTGCGAGGAAGTCCAAGCTTATTATAAGAAACATGACAAAATATTTTCAATAAAAGTTATCGGGCTTGCTTTGTTCTCTCTTTCTAAAATGCTGGGAAATACACAGGGTGTTCCTTTAAAGCGGGACAGCTTAAAGGTCGAATTTTATAAATGACACACCCTATGTATTTTTATAATATTGATTTCAGCGTAAAATTTTACGTACAGCACTATTTTTTTTCAAATTGCTGCAGCGTTGCCAAGTTATTGTGAAAAATATGAAAATTTTTGCAAAAACAGTGCATCACAAATATCATCAAAAAACTTTGTTAATGGTAGTTAAAGGAAAACATTTAGTAAGTGCAAATGTAAGAGTTAGTTGAACTGTCTGAGAGGAGATAAAGTTTATTTTTATATACAGGGAATTTTATTATAGGGGAATCAACTTGCCAATCTTCAAACCTCTAAAACTTCGTTTTTTAAATGGAACACCCAGTATATTATTCCACTATTTTGTAGAACTATTTTATTTCTTCAAATTTGCTATCATGATATTAGTCCTTAAAATTAATATTTTTTGAAATGTTTTCAATTTAATTGATAACTTAAAAATAATTGCGTCTTTTCTCAAGTAAGCTATGACTTTGACGTTTATAACAGTATAGTCGATAAGACAAATAGTCACTGTCACATAGTTTCGTGTGCAATTTTAGTGTTTAAAATAATGAATTTCTCTACAGAGGAATTGACAGATATGGTTTTTGTACTGGGAGCAAATGATAAAAACTGTTTACTTGCGACAAGGACTTATGGGCAAACAGATCCAGGTAGAAGGAAACCCAAGAAAGAAGCTTTTGAAAATTTACTGCAGCGGTTTACTCGAACGGGAAATGTCGCATATGAAAAAACAGAAAGAACCAAGACTGCATTAAATGAAGAAAATGAAATGACTGTTCTGTTAAAAGTTACAGAATTTACTATCATTAACAAAGTTTTCTTGATGATATTTGTGATGCACGCTTTTTGCGATAATTTTCGTATTTTTCACAATAACTTGGCAACGCTGCAGCATTTTGAAAAAAAATGTGTACTCTATGTAAAATACTTCCAATCCACTACGTGGATGTGGAAGTAATTAGACGCTGAAATCAATAGTGTAAAAATATATAGGGTGTGTCATTTAAAAAATTCGACCTTTAAGCTGTCCCGTTTTAAAGGAACACCCTGTGTATTTCCCAGTATTTTAGAAACAGAGAACAAAGCAAGCCCTATAACTTATATTAAAAACATTTTCTCATGTTTCTTATAATAAGCCATATCATTTTGAATGTTTTCTGGAAACATCGGCATATGTGGCTGTTTTAAGATTACATTTACAACGTGCTGACACTTTAATAGATGTCTGTACAACCTGGTTGTCAATGTCAAAAGAAGAACTTCACAAACTTAACATTGTATAAACATTTAAAAAAAACTGTTAACTATATCAACAGTTCTATGTAAATAGTAAGTATCTATGGATATTGAATATAACAAACATTCTTAGAGCTGTGCATTTATCATACACAGCAAAAAAGACTTCTCAAAAAGCCTTGAAAAAGGAAACAGATTAGATTTCCGAAACGTCGGTGAAATATTTAATTTCAAGTTTTTTTATTTATTTGTGTTATTTATTTTAAAAAAGCAACCTCTAACTGATCCTTGACTTAAAAGTCACAAACGTAGAGGTTATTTATCAGTAACATACTGGTTAATTGTGAT
The DNA here is from genome assembly GCA_963583905.1 of Stenurella melanura. Taxonomy (NCBI): domain Eukaryota; kingdom Metazoa; phylum Arthropoda; class Insecta; order Coleoptera; family Cerambycidae; genus Stenurella; species Stenurella melanura. The sequence goes on from OY757311.1 coordinate 135,498,719, forward strand.
ATTTTGATTCCCCGAGCACCGCCTAAAAAGAAAAAAAATACATGTGGCAGGAAGTCCCAAAGAATTAGAGAAGAAAAATTAAGATAATGCCACAAACAACATTTAGACAATACTTTAATAGAAGAATTACAACCAGATTTTTCTGGATCCTACTTAGTTCCTTTTCATTTCTACCTGCACCTAGGATTTTAATATAAAATGTAATGCAAAGTACCTAAAATTTTCATCATTTATTTTACAATGTATAAGGTTCATATGGTTAAAAAATAGCGCGGGTCTAAGCTGGTCTAACTTTATAACTTAACGGGGGTTTTGTTATTTAATTATCTTTATCGGCAAAGTTCTTTGAAATAAAGAAATGATTATACATTTGTATCAAATAATATTATCCATCGATGTTAAGTAGCATTAAAGAGTACATTTCTTTTAAATAACAAAGTTCAGCGTAAACACACACATAAATTTTATTAAACTTTCACAGCTACAATTGTGAATGAACAACGCTCTCTCACAACTGTAATTAAGCTGATATTGTGTGCGTGCTGCAAAGAGTGTTTGCAGGTAGTAAGGGTAGATTATTATTCTTGGAACTATTACTTAACTGTATCCGCATTTAGATGCGTAATTCCAGGGAGGTGATTTTTGAGTATTTTGGTCAAGTTTTAAGGCACTCTGTCTCACTGTGAATTGACGTAAAATGCACGAAACGCATAAAAATCCGACTTGATAATGCACTATTTTTCTCCGTCTTTCTTTACGCCTCTGAAACGTGGATCATAGGAACGCAGACAGGCGTATTCATACCTTCGAGATGTGGATCTGGGGACGTTTGCTACGAATTCCCTGGACAGCTTATCACGCGAATAGCTCGACTGTGCATGAAGTACGTTCCCAAAAGCGACTCTCCAATATCGTATTTTCCCGAATCCTCTAAATCTGTGTCCACATCAACCGGAAATAAAACTCACGGTTCATACTTCGGTGAAAACAAATGGAAAAATGCGAAGGGACGCCCTTCAAAAGGTTAGGCTGATGTTACTAATCAACTAATAAGAAGGCACCTTTACAGGGCTGTGCATCTAACAGACAACCTGAACAGAAGTGTAGTTTTTGACTCGACAGAAACTGATATGTTGTTACATAAAAAAAATAACTTAGGCATATGGGAAAACTTGTCTAATTTACTTATATTATGTCATTTTTATCCAACCGTAAAATTATTGTGCAACTGAACAAAACTAGATCGGAAAATTATTATATAGACTTAGGGGTCGTCCAAGGGTCTGTTCTTGGACCTCTGTCTTCCTTTTGTGTGCAAATGATTTACCGAATCATGTACCAAAATGAAACATATTCTTTATAGGATTTTGCAAACAGCGAAAAAAAACTATCTATGAGAACTAAAAGAAAAACTATATGTAAAACATTTTAATGAAATCTTTGCATTCTTTCGATAACCTGACTTCTGGTTATGGTAGCAAATCAAAATCCTAAAACAAATTTGTCCAATTTCTTATTTAACATTCTCATTATAACACTAGCATCCAACATAGTCACCTACGGCTAAGCAGATTAAACTAGTATCTACATGACAGTATGAAGATTCAGTTAAAATGTTAACACATGTCTAAAATGAATTTATTTACCTACCTTGTCTTAAAAATTTTATCATTCTAATGGATTACATTTTCATAAAATCTCTCATTCAGTATCTTGGAAATGCTCAGCCTTTGAAACGTTTTTCGCCCTTATTCTGAGCTCATCAGAAAGACACAAAGCCACTCATAACTATGTTTCATACAAAACCAAGGCAGCATCCAAGAATAAGTATAAAATATTTATATTTGACATTGACTGATAAAAAACAACAGATCTTCACCGATCTATTAGCTAACTAGTATTGGAGCCTATATACTCTATGTGTGATTAAAAGTGAATTATTTATTATTTGTTTGCTTACAGTAATGAAACATATTCTTTACAGGATTTTGCAAACAGCGAAAAAAAAACTATCTATGAGAACTTGATTCTCATTTTTAACTGAAGCTTCATACTGTAGGGGGTCATGCAGATACTAGTTTAATCTGCTTAGCCGTAGGGGACTATGTTGGATGCTAGTGTTATAATGAGAATGTCAAATAAGAAATTGGACAAATTTATTAGGATTTTGATTTACTAGCATAACCAGAAGTCAGGTTATCGAAAGAATGCAAAGATTTCATTAAAATTTTTATTTTAGTTCTCATAGATAGTTTTTTTTTTCGCTGTTTACAAAATCCTATAAAGATTATGTTTCATTACCATAAGCAAACAAATAATAAATAATTCACTTTTAAACATATACCAAAATATTGCAATATTATACTGTATGCTCAGCTTAATTGTGTCTTCCCTTGATCCAGGGTGTCAAGGAGTGCGTTGGCTCACTCGGCCCCTTAATTGGGTTTACCGGGGTGGGTTGACGCACACCAGGGACGGTTGACGCGAATATAGCATTCTTGCCCTAGCCTATCACCGTCCAAGACCGTCCGCCAGCTTCACCAATGCCCCTTCGGAGGTGCTGGTAAGCATGTGGTGAAGAACCACACCCTGCACGAGGTGACACTGCTTAAACAAAAGGCGGCTTATCTAGACAGGGAGGTTCGAAAAACATCCCCCAAGTCAAGGTGTAAGCCATCGTGCCGAGGACTGAATGGTACCAGGGTTAGGGTACCTCTAACGATGCCTATGGGAATTTGGGCGACATCCCATAGTAACCAGCCCCCACGTGTTTGTGCCGTGCGTGGCGACCCGTGTCATCGGATGAAGGAATCCTGGTGGTTGAGTGGGCCGTGCCTGCAACACGCCACTTTGGTCCGGAGTTCGGCTAGACGGGCGGTCGGGAGCTAACCCACTCCTGATCAACCGGCTGCGTCGTCCCGTCAGAGGGCCGGCAGGGTGAGTCTCTGGCGGCAGGGGGCGCCTCGGCAGTCAGGTTTGCGCCACCCTCTCACAGCGTTGCCTGTCTCTGGGGGCTATATCCATCTGGTATCCTTGGTGATCGCACGGGCCTTACGTGCGACATCCCCAAAGAGGGCTCCGTGGCGGGTGGGGAACCAGATGGACGAAATCAACAAATAACCCATATGGATAATAAAACTTTAACCAATCAAGTGGCAGAGCGGCCACGCTCGCCGCACCAACCAGTGGATGAGCGCCAGCGCCCACCACAACATGTACAGTCTGCGGCAGAGCGACAACGTTCGCCACAGAACGAGCCAAACAAGGTAAGAGTAGTCCAGTGTAACCTGCAACACAGTAGAGCAGCAACGGCAACATTGTGCCGACGACTCGATGTGGAGCAGGATACACTGGCTCTAATCCAAGAACCCTGGATAGTTAAATCTAAAATATCTGGTTTAACAAAACTAAACGGAGTTATTTTCAGCTCACCAACAATGACGCCGAGGACAGCGATTTATGCCCCCCGGCACATCAAAATCCAGCCATTACAACACCTTTCAACCTCTGATCTCAAGGCCGTGAGGGTGGAATGTGCAATATCAGGCAAACCAACAACAGTCGTAATAGCATCAGTGTATCTCCCCCAGGACCAGGCAACACCACCGCCGACAAGGGAAATGGAGAACCTGGTAACTCATTGCCTCACCCAGAAATGGGAACTAATCATGGGATGTGACGCCAATGCTCACCATGTAACCTGGGGCAACAAAGACAACAATGTTAGAGGTAAGTCACTTTACGACTATATAATCGGTAATAACCTTAATATAATTAACCAAGGCTGTACACCGACATTTATTAACTCTAGAAGTCAAACCATAGTAGATATCACCTTAGCTACAAACCGTATATCCAACTCGATCCAAGACTGGCATGTGTCTGACGCTGCTTCAATGTCAGACCACCGCTGGATTGAATTCGGCATTAAATTAATCAAAGCACCAAGAAAACTCCTCAGGAACCCCCGAGACACTGACAGAGATGAATATCGACGTCAACTCAGGGAGAACCTGAGGGATGTACACAACGGGGTGCCACAAAACAACGGAGAGATTGAGCAGTATGTTAAAACTGTTCAAACCGCTATGAAAAAAGCTTACGAAGCATCGTGTCCCTTGAAGGCCGTACAACAGCAGCCTGGGGAAGCCACTAAATGGTGGTGCCAGACGCTGACCGACCTCAAGAAACAAGCTAGGACATCGTTCAACAAGGCGAAAATGACAAAACTTGAATCAGATTGGGAGCTATACAGAACCAATCAAAGAGAGTTCAAAAAACTAGTCAGGCAGAGACAACGAGAGGCATGGAGAGCCTACTGTGAGGAGATCGAGGATTACTCGCAGGCTGCTAGGCTACATAAAATACTTGCCAAAAACAAAGACAATCACCTAGGTCTACTGAAAAAGGATGATGGTACCAGTACCAACGACCTACATGAAAGCCTAGAGTTGCTTATGGAAACTCACTTCCCAGAATCTGTAGTGACAGATCGGAAGGAATGGCCAAATGGAACCGACACTCAACCCACCGAACTGGACTGGCAAACTGCCAAACAAATTGTGAGTGAAGACAGAATTAAATGGGCAATACTGGGCTTCTCCCCCTTCAAATCGCCAGGTACTGACGGCATTCATCCAGCCCTTTTACAATGGGGTCTGGATGAAATAGTGCCGCACCTGACAGCAATATTCAGGACGTGCCTAGCACACCTTTATATTCCGAAGGTGTGGAGAGAAGTCAAAGTAGTGTTCATACCAAAGGCGGGAAGAATAGACTATACTACCCCCAAAGCATACCGACCCATTAGCTTGACCTCGTTCCTTCTCAAGGCGATGGAAAAGCTATGTGAGCGATACTTGAGGGATGTTGCGATCACTGCTAATCCCACACATCCCAATCAGCATGCATACACCCCGGGCAGATCCACCGACACCGCCCTTCATGCGGTTAGTGGTCGGATTGAAAAGTCTTTGGACAATAAAGAGTCCACCCTGGGTGTCTTCATAGACATAGAAGGCGCTTTTGATAAAACCACCTTTCCAAAAATTACAGCAGCCCTCACGAGCAGGAACGTTTCTCCGATCGTAAGTGGCTGGATATCCAACATGCTCTCAAAAAGAGCGGTACAGATTAACATGGGAGACATCGCTGTTAGAGGAATGGTTGCAAGAGGCTGTCCTCAGGGGGGTGTCTTATCACCTCTTCTATGGAACTTAGTTCTTGACAGCCTCCTGCGCCGCCTCAACTCCGAGGGATTCCACACAATTGCATACGCAGATGATCTAACGATACTGCTTAGTGGTAAATTCGAAGGAGTCCTCTGTGATCGAATGCAGATGGCCCTGAGAATAATCGAAAGATGGTGCAGAGAACACTCTCTGTCGGTCAACCCCAGGAAGACAGAGCTGGTCCTCTTCACAAGGAAAAGGAAATTGGGGCCAATGACGGCCCCCGTTCTCCTAAATACCACACTAAATTTCGCATCAGAAGTAAAATACCTTGGAGTAACTTTTGATGCCAAACTAACATGGAATCTTCATTTAGACAGAAGACTAAAGAAGGCTTACATCTCTTTTGAGCAGTGCCGCAGAACCATAGGGAAAACCTGGGGAATGAAACCCAAAGTGGCTATGTGGATTTACACTGCGATAATAAGACCAATGATAGCCTATGGAGCCATCGTCAGGTGGCCTAAGAGTCAGCAGACTGTAGCGAAACGTAAGCTCAGCCAGGTACAACGAGTAGCCTGTTTAAACACAATTGGAGCTATGAGAACACCAACAAGAGCAATGGAAGTGATGCTGTGCCTGCCACCACTAGACATATATCTAGAAGAGGTGGCCCTAACTACTATGGCACGTCTCAAATCCGTTGGCATACAGCCAAACATAGGATGTGGAGTGACCAGATGCCGGCTGTGGAATGAGGCAATTAAACAAATGCCACTTCTGCAGGTACGTGCAGATGGTATTTCTCCACAATTCATCTTTGATAGACCCTATGAAATACACACCAACAGTAGCAATGAGGCCGTCAGTGAAGGAACAGTTAACATCTTCACAGACGGATCTAAAAAGAAAGAAGGAACAGGTTGTGGGGTATACTCCAGGAACCTGCAAATTCAAATTAAATGGGCTATGGACAAACAAGCCAGTATAATACAAACAGAACTGGCGGGAATAACCATAGCCGCAAAAGAAATTTCCCGTAGACAAATAACGGGAAAAACAATAAGAATCTACACTGATAGTAGACAATCACTACTGGCCCTACAGAGACACAAAATAACAACAGGGTCAGGCACTCGTGGGCGCCTCCAGCATGAACAGTGTCATTCTATGCTGGGTCAAAGGGCATGCACAGTGCAGAGGCAACAGGGAAGCTGACAGTCTGGCTAAGAAGGCAGCCAGTCTAAGTATACTTGGACCTGGCCCTTCCAACATACTGCCGACCTCAGCAATAATGCTAATGATTAAAGAAGACACCCACAGAAAATTTGAAAAACTGTGGGATGAAACTCATAGTTGTCAGTTGGCCAGGGATCTGCTTAGATACCCTGACAAGGATACAACGATGATCTACCTGGGAATGTCCAGGAAGAACCTGCGCTTCGCGACAGGAATTCTTACTGGTCATTGCCAGCTGAGGAAGCACCTTTACAACATGAAGTTAAATGACACACCCCTATGCAGAGGTTGTGAACAAGAAGACGAGACTGTCCAACACGTACTCTGTGAGTGCCCGGCAGTCTCCTCTAGCAGATAATCCATTTTGGGAGAACGTTGGCCTACACTGGCCGACTTGAGGGATATTCCCCTAAGCAGCATCACCACCTTCTTCACAAGATTAGGATGGTTGGAGGCCTAGGTGGAATCCTGTATCCCTCGGGAGGACGTACAAGGGGCCCAATGGGGCCTAGGTGCTGCGGTCACCTAAATGTGACTGCCCTCCCACAAACTCCAACTCCCTTGATCCAGATATTATTAAAACTCATCTGAAAACTGTACTGAAAGAGTTTAATCAACGGGCAACAATAAAATCGTCTTATTCTAAGTATGTATCATTTTTTTCAACAAAAAGCAACCCATATCAGATACAAACTTAACAATTTCAAGACTCATGTAAACCTTATTTTATCATATATTCAATTTTAACTGTGCCCTGTATTTTTATTTTAAAATCACTAACATGTGTGAAACAGAACCATGAAAATTTTGTGAGTATAGTAATGACTCTCACAAATACCCTACTCGTATAGTGTCTATTAATAATTTTGAAAACAGTTTTTTACGTTCTTTTACAACAAATAAAAAAATGAGTGTAAAAGAAGTTACTATAGTTATTTTACACATCTCTTAAAACCATTAATTGTAATAGTTTCTACCAGTTTCTCGTCTATAATTAACTATAAAAAAAATTGATGGATAATGTGTAGTGTCCCAGCAATAAAAATACCACATTGATCCATTTCATTCTGCAGTAATAGTAAACTTTTTTGCCAGGATATGCTTTAATCCAGTTAGTATTATACTAATCTCTCAAATATTAGCTACAGTCCTCCTAAGAATTCAGAGAGCAATAAAATATAGCAGGACCATGACAGTACCGCTATAGCAGTGGGCAGCAGAGCTGTTATCATCATATGATTACTTTTAGTTGCGGTGAAACAGCACAGTAAGAGGAATTTTAAGAACACTAGAAGATGATTTGGAGAAATGCCTTCGGGAGTGGAAATTTTTATAAAATCTAACATGGAGATCATTTATATCGTTTTCTAAATAAGAAATATTAAATTTATAAACCTACTTTCAAATTTTTTTTAAAGAAGTAGGTTCTTAATTAGACCCGTAATTATGTTTTCTTTTTCATGTATGTTCAGCGATTTATCTGGAATGATTTCTACGAAATCTTTCGCAAACTGTAAAGTATGATTCCCATATTATTTTTATTAAGATATGTCTAGTAAAAGAATGCTCAATAAAAATAATGAAATAAAAGTTCAGTGTCCGGTTAATTACCGATATCGATTTTGAGGTAGGTGTAAGAATGAACAAATGACAAAACGAATGTTTACCCCTCCTAAAAATTAATATTAGGTAATAAAGTTAATCCAACGACGATAAAATTGTATTACTTCGGAAAAATGATATTGAAAATTTGCAGATGTGCTTAGTTAAATGTATTTAAAAAAGTATTAAAAATATCCTAACTCTCTATATTCACGACATTGTTTTTCCAGTATAAGAAAGTATACACTTCTTTGCTAAAAATAGCCTAATAATTAGAGACGGATTTAGATATTTGGTTCTGTGTGTGGGACTAAATTATGCCACCCGTGTAGGTATCATTGACTTTTTAATTCAGAGGGTATATGCTCTGACACGTATCAACCGCCCTTCTTACAAAGTGATCAAGTTCGCCATTCTCAAACTATTAATTAGCTTTCATAAAAGGTCTAAATTTTCTTAAATTAAATTATTGCTGCCGCTGTTGTATTGTGCCACCCTCTCAAAACAGTTTTGGGAGAGCCAAGGTCAAATTCAATGATTATTTGTTATTTTTCTACAGTTCAATTTCTTTAATGAAACGTAAAGAGAAAACAAATGTTAGTAATGCCAAGAGACAAAATTCATTTAAAAAAATAAATAAATAATACGACTCACTTAGCTTGTATTAATGTTTGCTCTTGCCTTGACATACTCTCTCGCTGCATTTTCTAGGAGGATCTGATCATTCCATAATGATACTAAGGGAGTATCATTCTTGTATTGAATTTAATCGAATTAGTTAAACTCGATTTAAAGGAAAAAATTATATAATTTTCTAACAGCCAGTACAATAAACAACGCCAAAAGATCCTATAAGTAAAAGATACTTTATGCTTAAAGTCAACTTTTAGCATAAAGTATCATATTCTAAAAGGATCCTTTTGACAGCAGCTAAACGTATCTTCTCATAATGGCATTAAGGGTTACCTATTTAGTTAAATTTGATTAAAACCGTTGGAGCAGTTTTAGAAAAAAAAAATAATTTAGCGACAGAAATGAGAAGTTTATGTTCAATAACTATCATTCACATCATCACTTAGTTAATTAAAAACATTCATTTTTGTAAGAGACACTGTAAACACCTTCAAAACCAGGAAAATAATACTTATCAATATTAATATTAGTTATACAATTATTTCAGTAGATTATGTCCATTTGGAAAAATTTATTTAATATGCTTTGTATATTTATTGTATGTAGTATCAGAGCTAGCAGTGAATATAGTATTTGGACTTTGTAATTCTTGGTGTATTTTCTAGGCTTCCATGAATTATGTGATCTACATTTACTTCGTGAGTCAGAGAGTTTTCAAGCTACCTTCTTCAACACTAATTGATTTTCAACCTCGATGCCTTCTAAGATTGCTTATGTTGCTATCACTCTCCACGAATAAGGTGACTTAAGTTCAACATAACCATTTGTCAGTGTATGCTTTCGGATTTGATGATTTTAAAACCTTGGTTATTTTACAGGCAAGATTCACAAGACTGTGATTCCTTAGATTTATAATCATAACTGATGATAAATAGATAAATCAAAGATGATTGAAGGGGTTGATGGTGTTGAAATATAAGTTTAAACCTAAATTAGCTTGATCAAACATCAAAATCTATGGCTTTGATTGTTGTAACATTCGTAGTCATAGATTTTGATCTTTGGTAAAGCTGACTTAGGTCTATGCCTGGTCAATACAACTCGCCCTTAACTAATCATTTTAACCATTAATCAAAAATTAACCTCTAGATAATTATTATGTACTAGATAAGTTAACTTAATCAAGCAATCAAATCCCCTCTTCGAAGTTACCGGGCACTGTGTTGCCTTTTGTGCTTAATTACTTCCACATCCACGTAGTGGAAGTAAGTATAGCAATCGTAAAAAAAAAATCAAAAATTGTTATTGTTCAAATAAGTTTAGAATGTCATGAAACGCAGAAACTTCATTCTTGGCGTTTATCCTAGAAATCAACACCTCATTTTTTTTGTGACATCTGCTTCAAATATTAAAATTCTATTACCAATTATTTCCACAAATCCACAAATATAGTCAAGATGCTTTCCTTTAAAGAGGTTTGGATGGAAAATCTGGATGTGGAAGTAGCGATTCCTTAAGCAGCGGTTCTTTAATAATGTTTTTACTCCCAGGAAAATGATGGTGTTACTATGAAATTTAAATTAGTTTACGCCAATACATTAGTCAGACTAATTATTATTTGTTTATTTTAGCAAATAAGCTTCACATTAGCTAAGGAAACCTACATATTATACTTTAAAGAATATCGTTTCTTAATTCTCCATGAGTCACTAGTTATCACTTTAATGTGGGGGCATCTGCGGAAATCTAATCAGTGGTGGAAATATGACCTTTATTTGCTGTGAGGCTTAGCAAATATCGTTAAAAGAAATATCTCCTGGATTTGTTATAAACATTTACTAATAGACAAAGTACATATTGCAATATACATATATAAAACTTCTCTGGTAGCATTTTGTCTAGTTATGTCGTAGGTACCTGGTACACGGTACATTAAAACATTAACGTGAAACGTCACAGGTTTACATTTCATTATTTTTGCACTAATCTCCACTTGTAAATTAGGAAAGTTCTATTTTTTATTGAATCTATCAATAAAAAATACAATTACGTGAGCACGTCATGGTACCAACCAATTTGGTTTCTAATTAATGACGAGAATTACGTATTATTTATTTTATTAAACATCCTCACGCTGGATGTAAGAACATTAATTAAATAATGGCAATGTTTAAATTGAATTTACTAGAATAACATTAGCGACCTTAGTAATATTTTACCTCTAAAGTTACTATAAAATATACATGTGTCAAGACGAGGATTGGGACAATTCTAACGTATTTATTGTACAACGTCTATCTGAGGCACCTTGCTTTCATAGTTTTTCAGTCAAAAAATGGAAAGTACTAATTATATTCGTCTTGGTTTTGTGAAAATGACAATTTTAAAACAAACATAAATTAAAATTAAATATTAGCTGCCAAGAATATTTAGTGATGCCACAAATCATATGTATGTCAAATCAGCACGTGATTATTTGCCGTTTATTGACAGTAGTCAATTGAAATGTTACAAGTTTTCGGCCGATCGTTGCATTTTGGGAAGGACAATTTTTTTTACGTGTAGGGGGTCCAGTGTGAGTATAAAATCCGGTTTTCGGGGTTGAAAGCCCTCCTATTTGGCCGCAATCTTGAAAAAGGGGGTGTAAACAGTTTCTCCGCGATATCTTGAGAATCGTAAATCTCAAAAAATTTTTCTAAGAATTTAAGAGAACTGAATTCTCTACAATCTTGGTCTAGATACTTCTTACCGTTAAATTGAAAATGGAAAAGTTATAAATAAAAATAGACTAAAATTTTCATGTAAAATAGCATTTAAGGGTTATAACTTTTTCTATTGATCTTACGGAGAAAACACATCAGATGTTTTTTGTAGATCATTTTATTGCGAACAATTTTCTTACATTTTCTACATTTCTTTTCTAGGTATTAGGATACTGCAAATGGATAAAAAAACTCCATTCAAAACACGCGAAAGGGTGCAGGAAAGAACACAGGTCTAAAACTACTTTGACTGTACGTTTCTTGGGTTGCTGATTATGAAAATCGGGGTCCCTCAATCCTACAAGTTGAGAAACACTCCTAAAAATGCAAGGAACACACCTTCTAAAGGGTTTCTTGCCATAATTTTAATAAAAACCAAAAACGATCCTATGAAATTCCCTTTTTTTAATATTAATTTGCAAAGGTGGTTGACATATCAAATATAGCCAAATTATATGATTAGGGATAATCATAGAGGGTTAAAACCACCCCCATATCTACTTAAAATTTTAAAAAATGGAAAAAAATTTGTTTCTACTTTTTGCTTCAAATTTGGTTGAATGGGCATCGCCGGGCAAAAGTAGATTATTCCCAATCCTTAAGGAGTTTTTTGCCTTCTCCTTTTTATTTTTGATGAAATGTTACCAGAAAAGTTTTGAAATTTATTCTTTTACCCTTTTGGATGGATAAACCGCCCCTAAATTGAAATAAAATTTTTTTAAAACGTATCAAAATTTTTTTTTACTTTTTGCGCCAAACTTGGGTGGATGGGCTTTTATAGCCTAGTCAATAAAGCCTAAAAATCGTCAAAATTTTTTAGTCCTCAGGGACGGGTTCGATTTTGATGTTTTTTTTTAATGTGTTTTTGTTGATATTATTCAAAATCAGAAACATCCTAAGTGGCTCAAATAACTATTTATATAGTTTCGGGATGGATATCACCCCTTCTCGGGGTAAACTCAAAGTAACCGCAGAAATCAATAAGGGGATGAATTCTAAGCAAAACATGCTCTATAAAGTTTTTTCGATAAGATTATATTTTTCGAGTTATTCGCGATTGAAAATGTTGATTTCTCATCCCAAAAATGCATGTTTTAGAGCGATTTTTCACGAATAACTCGAGAACCTTACGTTTTATCAAAAAAAACATTAGGAGCAAAATTGAAGCTTATAAAATACTAACTCGATTAACTTATTTCTGTAGATGCAATACGAACCGAGTTATGGCTCGTTGAAGGTGACTGTTTGTTTGCCGAAAACTGAATATGAACCTTTCAACTTTAAATAACGGAATAACGACGACTTCTTGTAGGAAACTTATCAGATCTTTTTTAAAATACTTGATAAGATCTTTAAAATGGTTCTTGGAGCGATTAGATGTCTTAAGAGTTTAGGAAGTTAAAAAGTGATTTCAAAATATTTTGTAAAGCTGGAGGCTGAGTCATTTTGATCGGCGTTAGAATATTTTGATTATATTTTCAACCACATTTTTCATGCTTTACATTATTCCCAGGCCGCAACTGAACTTGAATAGGCCCTCTTCAAATATTCAGCTGCCCAGTTTTTTGTGAGAGGCAATGCACTTAGTTGAACCGCCCTCTTGTTCTTTGCAGTAGGTTTGACAAAACATTCGTACTGGTTTTTAAACGATAACTTCCTTAATTCTTAAGACATTTAATCGCTTCAAAAACCATTTTGCAGAAAATTTCAAGGTCTACAAGGGCCTGTAAAGTTGAACTTCCTTTAACCCTTCGTTTTTGGAATTATTTAATTTAAAGGGCTCGGGGAAAGTGGTTCTCGCACTTAAATACGGACTTAAAACGGTAATAACTCAATTAATTTTCATCCTAGAGAAATAAAAAGGACACCAAATTTTTGCAAAGAACAACCTAAATTTTTGTACTGTTTAGTTTTGAGTTATTGTGAAAAGAAGAAAATTATTTCAAAAATTTCAAAAATCATTTCAAAATTGAATCAAACTTTTTTCCTAATCTGCGCATTCTAAACAGTTCAAACTTCTAGAACATATTGTTACTACAGAAATAAAGTAAATTGTGAATGGATTACGTTTAATTTCAATTCTTGCGGTTAAGCTATTGGTTTCATTGCTGATTTTTTCTCCGAAAAAACGAGACAACCGAATTATTTTCATCAAAACTCCGTAAGTTTTTATGGTAACGACTTTTACTAAAGCTCATATTAAAGGCATTTTCAAGTACTTTAAAAAAGATATCTTAAGATTTTCTCCAAAAATTCGTCGTTCTTCCGTTATGTAAAGTTGAAAGGTTCATATTCAGTTTTCGGCAAAAAAACAGTCACCTTCAACGAGCCATAAGTCGGCTTATTGCTTCTAGAGAAATAAGAAAAAACTAACAGATTTGTTATTTTATAACCTTTATTTTTGCTCCCGATGTTCTTTTTGATAAAATGTAAGTTCTCGAGTTACTCGTGAAAATTCACTCTAAAATGTACATTTCTTGGATGAAGAATCAACATTTTCAATCGCGAATAACTCGAAAAATATTGATTTATCGAACAAACTTCATAGAAAATTTTTTGCTTAGAATTCATCCCCATATCGCTTCCTGTGATTATTTTGAGTTTACTAATTTCAGCCCCCGAGAAAGAGTGACATCCTCCCCGAAACTATATAAATAATTATTTGCGCCACTTGGGATGTTGGGATTTTGAATAATATTAACAGACACATTTTTTTTTAAATCATCAAAATCGGACCTATCCCTGAGCACTAAGAAGTAAAAACCTTAAAAGGGGCGTTTTTTGCGTTTTTAGGGGTGTTCCCCAACTTTTAAGACTGCGGGACCTGGATTTTTGTAATCAGCGATCCAAAGAACGTATAGTCAAAGTAGTTGTTCTCTCCTGCACCCTTTTAGGCTCTCTTTTTCAAGATTGCGGCCAAATGGGGGGCTTTCAACCCCGAAAACCAAGTCTTATACTCACACTGGACCCCCACCACATTAAAAAAAAATCTTGTCCTACCCAGAATGCAAGGTCAAGGTATCATTTCAATGAACTATAGCTTAAGCCTCAAAATTATTTTAAATGTCCAAAAAGGCGACCTAATTCTGCTTTTATTACTGCCATTTCTACTGTATAGTACTCTCTATATATCACGTCTGACGGCCTAATGGCACCTGTTGCTACTGCCTCTTAAATGCAGGACCTCACCAAAGCTCTTTCCCATCAGCACTTTGATGACACCAACCCAACCTTTTGATGGTTGTCCTTTTCATCTCTTTCCATTTAGTTTTCCCTGGACTATTAACCGTTCTATATATCTCTCTCCCTTTCTTCGGTTGATGTGGTTAAGAATTAGAAGATCCGAGAAAATATGATGGTGAAAGGTCCCTTTGAGCAGAGTTTTTCTTGGAGAATTGAGCTGTTTGTGAGATGAATTGTCTAGGGAGTACGTAGCAAACATCTCCAGACCCATACCTCGAGACCGTAAATACGTCATCTGTCCGCCTCTAATGGTACATGCCTCATATGCATGCAGAAGAAGTATGGAGAAGACTAGAGCATTAGAAAGTGTGCTTCTCGTGATATTCCCATCAAGCCAAACTTTGCTCTACTAGCAAATTACCAATCTTGTTATCTGCATTCTTTGTTGAATCGCGTATCCGCAGTTTCCTATATTGCCCACAAAGGCTCTAAGGTAAACTGTATTGTTTACTATAATAACCATAATTATAGTCATAAGTATAATCACAATTTTCGTTTTGTTATGTTATTCAGAAACCGTACTCAAAGCTTATTGTTTGGAGGTTATCCAGTAAGTTCACGAGCTCAACCTCATTTGCTGCAACTAAGGTGGTGTCATCTAAGCTGACATTTAGGAATCCTTTAAATTTCGAACTTTGTGATCACATTTAAATATGATGGATGTAATTAATATGAAGGCATTTGAGCATCTATATTTATGTCTCACTCTCTATTAAATGAATTTATTAAATGCGGAAAGCTCCATATTGAAGGTATCAACTTTAAGGCTAAAATTTTAAGTATACAAGGTATTTCAGCAACATGGGCCAATGTCTAATAAAATAATTTTCGATTTTTTTCTACGTCCAAAGTCAGCCGAGATTAATTTTTTTTTTCTGGTAAATGGTCATTTTGTATCATACTTGTAAATTGTAGTTAAATATATTCGAAAGTATTTATTATTTGAAAAAATTTTACGTACTTATAGTTGATTTAATGCGATTCCTTTCTTTAAATAATGCTTACCTATATTAAGCTTAGTAGTAGCAATTATTGTTTTACGGCTTTTACGATGGAATATGAAACGTGAGAAAAAATAGAGAAAAAATGTTCTTTAATTATGCAGGTAAAATACTCTCTCTTAGTGAGTAATAAATATTCAGAAATTATTGTCTTTAAATGTTTACACTACAATAAAATCTACCACTACCAAATGTGGTACTCCCAATAGTTTAACGACCTCTTGGCTGCTATTTACTAGCATTAAAATATTTCATTTTTCTCAAAATCTCAATCTCAATTTAAATTTTAAATAAAATTACATATGTGGGCCAACGTTTCAATGTCATTCAAAAGAAAACTTATGTTTATTGAAGGTAGCTTTCGAAGGCACAAGAATGCATGAAAAATAAACAAGCTATTCTAACTATTAAAAAATAAAGAGATTTTTCCTAATTTACAATGGAGGCGCAAGTGATTTTTATGATAAAGGAATTATCTTGGAATAGCGATAGTCTCTTTAGATCAATTCTTTGTTTTATTTGGAAAACGGAAGCTATTTAATTTTTGAGTTTTTTGAACGCTTTTATTCCTTGCCTGTGTTCTATTTTTTTATATCTCAAGTTATATTAATCAGATCGGCATTAATCAAAATTTAAATTGTTCGGAACAAATTTTATTTCAAAACTGTACATTTAAACCCTTTAAACGAATTACATACCCTTAAAAAGTAAAAGCCACAGTGCTCAGCAACTTTTAGGTTTTATAAATTACTTAACCTGGAGTGCATATACTGGATGGAGTTTACAAAAGAAGCACCTCTTATAATAATAATATAAATAAGTGTACTAAAATTGAAATTAAAAATTTGATCAATCGATTCTTTTGAACAACGCATCGTAGAGCAACGGATCTTGCATGAAAATACAGATTCTTTTATCTACTTTGAGATAAGAACTTTTTGGTGTTTTTGTTGTTTTTATTCTTTTTCGAGGTTCTATTGTAAGAAATTTAGTTATTACATAAAATAATAGCTATTATTGAAATCTAAAAACTTATTTTGAAGGTACGGAAAAGAACACACAATATGAAAAATACTTGTTAATGCAACAAGTGTTTAGAATGATACTTCTGGTAAATGATAAAATGATACTGAAAAAATGTATAGTACACATTAGTTGTATACAATGTTTTTTCTATTATCGCTATTATTACCATCAGAATATGTATAAATTAAAATGTAAATAATCTACTTTAAACATTATTAGTCTTACCGCATAATAATAAAATTTGAGGCTCGTGAGCTTGGAATAATGATCATATCATCTGATAGGGGGTCTAATATACAACAATAAACCACTTCTTGGCCAACCCTTGCATGCCTTCAAAAGGTCAAATATTCAGTGACCTGTAACCGTAACTCTTTGAGCTATTAGATTCGTTTTAGAAACGAAATTCATAATTTAAAGGAATATAAATGTTTCATCACTGCTGTATATATCGATCTTCGAGATATTTTTGAAAAAGTATTTTTTTGGTATCTTCTTGCTTATTTACAAGTAACTGTGAAATTAAGAGTCCTTAGGAAAAGTATATTTAAAATAAAAATTATTACCAACACATTTAGCTTTATTGTGGTGTAATCATATCTGTATTAGGAATTGTCCAAAACAGCTTGAATGATTTAAACAAGAGTCGATAACTTACTTTATGCATGTAGTACAGCTACTGTATAGTAATATAGGAAGCTGCTCGATACATTTCGATATATCGGTGCTTCTAGTAATTTTAATATAAACAATACTTGACCTGTATGCGCATTTAATTATTAAGTAACTGAAAAACGATAAAGCGAAAGAAGAGGCCAATACAGAAATTACACTCAACTCTATTTATACCTCTAAGAAATACTCTTCCAAAGACTTCATGTTACTCAATATATTCTCATCAGATACAGACGTATTAATACCACTAATAAAATACTATAACGTTATCACCTCAGACACACTTTTTATTACCGCTCCCCACCAGTCAATTTTTGACAAAATATTGCAATTAAGAAAGGAAACTTAATGTTGTCTAGAAAATTTACTAAGCCTCAGTGGAAACACTTTCTGCGTTTGACACGATTTTTGGTAGTAATAACACCGGTGGCTATTTTTGAAGGTATATTAACAATGTCTTTATAAATCCCTTAAACATTTATACTATATTGTAGATAAACTAACATATTGATACATGTTTAAGGTAGCCGTTGGAGTCGCTATAGGGCACTCATTTCTCTTTGTAAAGGCAAATTAGTTTAAATTTTATTTTATTTATGAAATTTACAAAAGTTAATGCATTAGCTTAATTAAGTTGATGGTGTTTTGTCAAAATACAACAACAGCAATATCGAGTATGATAGTAGTTTTAGACACAATCCAGACCAAGAATGTTAGTTTCAGAGTTATTTGCAAATATTTTAAGTAGGTGTCCTTAAAGATAAGAAAATCGATATATACAGTAATGAAACTTTTTATTTTCGTTTAAATTATGAAAAATAAAAAGATTTCCGAAGAAATCGGTAAAAGCTCTAGCATTTCTACAATTTTGAAGATAGAGACCTGGAACTTTCACATATTACTCTCGAAGCAATGTTTAAAAGGATCTGATGAGTGAAAAAACCTCATTGTTATCGTTTGTTTTGAAATACAGGGTGTAATTAGTTTCATGTCATTAAAAAAACTGGTGGTAGGGAACGACAAGACAAACAAAAAAACCTTATATAACATGGGGTCTAAAGCTCATAGTTTTGGAGAAAAAAAATAAACAAAAATTTCGCAAATTTTCAATAAAAATTTTTGAGAACTGCTGAAATATTGAGGTAGGTTTAGATCTAGATCTGATCTGAAGAAGCTGTACTTTAACTCTCCCTTGTGCAATATTTTAGTTACTGTCGGTGTTTCGTTATGTACACACGTCCAACCAAAAGTTCGTTGTTTTTGTTATTTTTGAATTTCGCGTCATTGTGTATTTATAGTTAAGATTTATTTTATTGACTTACCGTTCAAGTTGTCAAATTCTTGATTACGTACAGATACAACTCACTTGTTCGTTCTTTTTGTATTCCTTTTTGGTTTTTGTACCAAGTCTTTTTTTTCTTCTTTATTGACAACGTTAGTTGATAGTTTAGTGTTGGACGAAGTGCGTATGTACTTAATTCGACGTACCGAACTGTGTATTAATAGAGATGCAGAGATTTTGAATCATTTAGGTGGGTAGTAAGCTTTTAATCCAGGACGCTCATTTATGTTACAAATGTTAATAAACCACATTTAAATTTTCTAAATTATAAACAATCCATCTTGTTCCAAATTAAAAACACACATGTAAAGAAATGCTCTGTTTAAACCTCTATGGCCATTATTTGCTTGCAATTGTGCACGAAGAGAGAACGAATTATTTACCTCTTTATACTTGCCTCAGTTCAGTTGAGGCGGTACATCAAAGGCGGTCGATGATCCTTTGACACCGCGTGTGCCGATCGGCACTTTTTTATGACAATTTAAAAGTGGTGTAATTGGGAAGTACAAGTCCACCGACAAAGAAAAGCAGTGGTTCTCAATAGTTGTCTACCATAATATTAAATATGTTAACCTAGATCAGTGTTTTTCAAAGTGCCCCTAGAGGGAAAAGTCATAAAGGTTTTTTGTTTGTCTAGTCGGTCCCCATTACCAGTTTTTTTTAATGACATGAAACTGATTACACCCTGTATAATGGAGTAGACTCTAAAATAGAAAAAAATTTATGCATTTGTTTTTCAACGAAAGAAACAAAAGTTTGTTAAAAAATATTACTATTATATAACAATGACAGTTGCACCTTTGCCCTTTAAAATATTTCTTTCTTTATTATGATCCGATTATTTTTTTTTAAGTTATCAAAGTTTGTGTACCGAAACGCAAGGAAAAAAGACTTCCGTGCGTTGGCTCGGGACGCCATCAGTTTGATTCTTATTTTACGCGAAAACCGTTCGTTTTATGTATGAAATTCTTCGCAAAAACATTTTTGATAGAGTTCATCTTTATGATTTTTTTTATTTCTCGTAATTTAAAGGGTACTTCCAAACTAAAATAATTTTTAAACCTATACCAAAATCAAAAGTTATCATGACGATTATTTTTCCCTCTTTTGCCGCTATTTTTTTCCTGGGAAATGGATTATGAAGGGAGTTGTATGACCTGTGATATTACATGAACTCGATATTTTAGTTCAAGTACCATTTTTTTTTTTTTTTTTTTTTAGAGTAGTAGTAATTAGAACGGACTTGTCCACTAAGTCTACTTAAAAATGCTTGACCAGTTTCTTAGTGTAATCTAAATGAACATATAAGAGTAACTACGGTAGAAACTTGCAGATTTAATTTTAACTCATATGGATGTTTTTTCCTTTTATAAAATATGGCAGGTAACTATAAAAATATTTGAACTACTTTTTGATATTTCAAGAGTACACATTAGCACTTAGTTGGTCTAGTTAATTTGTACAAAGTACAAAAATATCTAGCTGTTGGAAGGCGAAATGCAAAACTTCATAGAATGTGAGAAATGACTATAATTCATTCGCTGTTGCTCGTCCTGTGTGTATTTGTGTCTTAGACCCTGAGTCGATCTCCGGCGCGCGGCATATCGGGAAACCGAAACAAAGTTTAAATAATAATTGTGACAAATAAAAAACTAACATATATAATTTGTTGATTCTCAATCACTATAGCTTATATTTAATCTAACAAAATAATGTGAATGGAAGAAAAGTATAAAAGGAAGATTTATAGAAACGAGGAAAGCACAGTCATTAATTATATTATCTATTTTTGTAATTATATAATGGCTGCCTCGAATTTTTCTTTCCCAGATGTGGTATACATAGAGGAAGTGCAAGAGATCGTGGAAAATTTTATTTTGGCGTTTTTGAAGTTCCCTGAGCTCAAAAAGTGTTTTAAAAAATTGACTACCCGTCGTCCGTCTGTGATCGCGCCTAGACCGCAATCAACTTGATCTGTTTTGTTCAAATTTTGCATGTGTATTCTCAGGATGGTCGCGTCCCGGTGTTTAATAGCAAAGTCGGTTTTAGTTCAAATAAAACAGAAGTTGTAGTTCCGGAAACCGGTAAAAAAGTGAAAAATATTTTTCTTCTCTAAAACGGCTCTAACGATTCTGATTTTGATTAAGTCTTAGGTGGCATGGCTAGTGCCTTCCAGAAAATGTAGGGGGGAAGCTATGAAAGGTAGGGATTACAAAATTATTGAAAGCAAAAATAGCATATACCATAAAAGTAACAGCAGATTTGAAAGTAGATGTAAAATAATGGAGATTTGGCGATGTGGAGATACAGGAATAGGGTATATTGTAATTGTTTAAAAAGTTTCTGACTGTGTTGAGGAAGAGGTAAACAGTGTAATATACTTTGCGAAGATTTCTATAATAACTATACATATAGTCAGAACTATATTATTTATTGTGAACATTTTAATGTTTTAGAAAAAAATAGAGTAGGTCATCTGTCATACGGCCACACATACTTACTACCACTGCCAATATTTAGTGGTTTATTTGTAATTCCTTGTTTTCTCAATACGTATATCCAAAGTTAGCCGCAATAGCTAAGAATTTTGCATTTCTGTATACTTCTAACATGAACACTGTGCAAACATAGGCTATATACACTATAGCAATAGTTAAATTGTGAAATTAACTCTTTCTATAATAGTGAAAATGCCATATTGTATCAAACCCATATTCTTTGCCCTGTATTAAGAACAGATGCAGAACTTCCTAATTTGTAGCAATTTCATTATCCCTATTACCGTGGTAGTACAATTTTATAAATTTACATAATGTAGTCCAAAAATGAAACTAAAACCACTTCTTCCAATAATCTCACAAATCCGCCGGCATGAAAGGATTTCCATTGCTAAATCGTATAGCAAGTTTCAAGGTGTCAAAATGATAAAATAATATTCCCTTTTCTTACCTTATTGTATTCTTCACATTAATAATTAGAAACCACAAGCAAAACACAGCACTTATTTAAATAAGTTTTTCACAAATTTACAAGAAATTAAATTCATTAATTGATATATTTGAATATTTAAAATGCCAATCATACACCATATGCTTATTTGATAAACACACAGGATAGTATTTTGTAAATTAAACGTTTATTATATATTATTTCACACTAAACTGATAAATACTTCTTATATTTTACTGATCTTCACATATTATCATACAATAACTAAAACTTTGAGAGTACAACGTTAAGAATCTTTAACCACACCTACTTTTTCACCATTGGTTGACCAGTACAGGTACAACCACAGGTGGTACCTGTTGTAGTACCTCCATTGACGTTTGATTCAAAAATACCAATATTTATTATGGACGCAGGTATAGTTGCGGTATTGCTCATTAATATTACATAAATTACAGTCGCTCACTTTATCTTTTGTACTCCTTCCTTATTCTTCTTTTTACCTTGTTTTGTGATGTGTAACAGCTTCTAATTGGGACCCAATTAATTTGATTTTTGTTAAATGATTTAGTATTTGTTTAGTAGTATGTTCATAAAAAATAGCACGTATCTAATATACATACAAGGTCTGTAAGCATCATCAAAAATTAATCTGTTATATTATCCTTGACAGCTCCTAATGGTAGAATTTCTCGTGTTTGTTTTGGTGAGATATATTGTGTAAGTGATTGTGTTATTCTTTGTTTTGATCATAAATAAAACAATAACGATTTATGGTGCTATGTTGTTCATTTTCCTTAATATAATTTCAGTCCGGATATGATGGTAACAGATTTTCACAAAATTTAAATTTACTTCTATTAAATTATTGATATTCTATATATTCTTTTACTTACCTTTTAAAATGAGTGACTAAATCTATCACCTCCTGGTTTGTCATTTATAATGAACGTTGGCCGAATCGTGGGTAGTTAATAGTTGGGAATATTAATACATCTTTTTGCCAGCTTTCATTTCTTGTCAAAAAATTTAGATCGATACTTCTTCCAACAGCTCGAATGGGAAAAACATAAAATTAGAAATGAAATTCAATATTTTGTACACATCTAAATTTGTAATAAAATTTTTTTAGTCATGTTTTAAGTGCAAAGTAACTAGTAATTGTCCTTAAAGAAAACATGTTTTGGTAACGATGTTGTCTGCTCCTGTTAGGGTTGCCAGGCGTCCGGCTTTAGCCAGACATGTTTGGTTTTTTAAATTTCGTCCGGCTAAAAATTAATATGTCCGACTTTTGTTTGATTTTTTGTCTAAGGCCTTGTCCATTAAAAGTGCTCGGGATTTTACGGAATCTAGAGGAGACTCAGCCAGTCAAGGTAACCGAATTCAAGGAAAATATGAAGAGTATGTACAAACTTGCCAAAGATGATATAGAGTCCTGGATGCGTCATCGAAGCACATAATTGAAAGATTTTCAATTGAAACAACGTCCCTAAATATGAAAATGTTGCAACCACCATTGAACATTTATTGACTAAGAATATAAACTTAGATGATGGTAAATGTTTTGACCAATTACATAAATTTGAAATATTTTTTAAGTAAAAAGAAGACGTACCTATCTAAGTGAGAAATATATTGTCTCATCAAAAATGGTTCTCTTACTTTAAATCTTTGAACTATACGGAATTTTACTCCGAATTATTAATATTAGCAGAGTATTGTTTTGTAATTCCAGCCCACAATGCCAATATCAAAAGAGTATTTTTGTTAATAAATGCCCAATGGTCGAAAGAACGAAATATACTACATATAGGTACGATAGCCAAAATGATGTTCTGACAGTGCAATTTAAAAATAATTTGACAAGAATTCTACCATATCTCTTCTAAATAAAAAAACTTACTTGACAAAATAGGCTCAAATGATAAATATACATAATTTCTGTTCTCTAGTTTCAAAAAACATTTTTTTATTAATACAAATTATTTTATTTTATATGATTTAGAACGGATTATACATTTTTTATTATGTGATAAACTAACCAAAGTTTCATTTGATAATTTGTATGAATTAGTTTCATACGTAATTCTTTTCGTTT
This sequence comes from Stenurella melanura, assembly GCA_963583905.1. Lineage (NCBI taxonomy): Eukaryota > Metazoa > Arthropoda > Insecta > Coleoptera > Cerambycidae > Stenurella > Stenurella melanura. The sequence goes on from OY757311.1 coordinate 135,522,460, forward strand.
TTAGTCGCCTTTTATAGATATATTTTATTGTTTTGCGATGACTCTCTCTGTTCCTATGTAACAAATGTTTATTTTTAAATTAATCAAGTTTAATAAAAATATTAAAAGATTGATTTACTGTTTCAGTTATTTCTTTATGGCGGACGAATGCTGTCCGGCTTTTTGTACCAAATATCCAGCCAAATTTATAAGTCCGACTGTTCGAATTTTAGGCCTGGCAACCCTAGCTCCTCTAGATAAAAAAATAAACAAATATTTTTAAAACACACTAGATTTGGGCATAATAATTCCTTGACTGTCAATAAATAATCATCAATTATATGACTAGGAATTTAGTATGGAAAAAAAATATAACTTACCTGTGGCTTTTAATTGCTTTTTTTATTGCTTTTTTGGTACAATTTTGAAGCTCAGTAATCAATGAAAGTAACCTAGTTGTTTAAATTTTCCATTTCCTTTCCAAATTGTACATTAATCTTCTAATCAACTGAGGATTTTACGATAGTTGTGTACAATCCAATTGTAAAGTGCATCTTTCGTTTCAGTTGGTGAAAAACTTTCTCCTTCAATGATCCGCAGAGAAAGATATCATATCACAAGGAAGTAAATAAAATAAGTAAATAAATTTAAAAAAAACAAAAAAAAAGTTGTTTCTTGGAAAATTGGCTTGTTTTCTGAAAACAGTGAAAGGTAACTTTTTAACACGCTTTTATTAGCTCAATTTCCACCCACTTCCAGAAGTCGCAATGACTTGAAATTTTGCATGTTTATATGGTTTACATGACAATACAATTTGACATTTTTTATAGAGAAATCCAAGATGGCAGACAGTTTATCATCATTTAATATCCAATTCTACTAAACATTGGTATCTGGGAAGTTTTAAGGTCGCAGACCCTAATAGCACATGGTCGTCCCAAAAACGTCCCAGACCCAGAGGACTTGAAAACGTACCGAGAACGTACTTCACCGACCTAAAACGTACCGAGGAAATTTGAGGGACATTCCGTGTCAGCAAAACGGGGTGTCCCGAGGACGTCAAACCCAGGACTTATGTGGGACGAATGTAGGTCTAGAGAGGACGTCCTGAAAATATTGTTGGGACATACTATGCAAAACATATAGATACCTCCCCCTCCACCACTTTTAAGGTGTATTCACAGTAGAGGGTATTTATGTTTCTTTTTGGGTTTTCTAACCACATGCATTTCTTTCGAAATAGAATCCAGTGATTGGATTCTATTTCGAAGGGAATAAATGTGGTTAAAAAAGCCAAAAGATAAAAAAATGACAATATATAATTACCATCTAGAAAAATTATTCAAATAGATTTATTTTAATACTTGGTATTTTCATTTATCAACACCAAATGACAAATTTATGCGAACATTTTATTTCTATTGTGCTATTGAAAAATAAGTTATGGCATTTGTATTTTTTTTAAATTAACTTCTTACTCTACAAGTTCAAGTGTCAAGTGTCAAAAATACAATTTTTATGGGATTTAAAAGTTATATATTATAATACCTAGTACAGTATAATATAGTTATATTTGCATTAAGTCATATTGAATATTATATTATAATAAATAAGCCAAGTGTGCAATAAAACGTAAGATAAATGTATATCTCACCTTCTCTTAACGTTTTGCACACTTCGTCTTTTTATAATTATCTTAGTTTATATTATTTTCTAATATTCTCTCTTTTTTGACACCCTCTCTGTTCTTTCTTTTGCCCTCTTCAATCACGAGGCGTTAGCGTTAGCGACTTCAGCAGCCCCTGTGCAAATAAAAGAAAAATTAACATTTCAGATGAAATCTTGGCAAAAAACATTAAGACTAATATATGCCACCTATTTAAAAAAAAATCACAGTTTAAGAAAATGTGAAAATTTTTTTGTTTAACCAACTTTTGCAGTTGAAAGGTTCCCTTGTTCATTTAAAAATTTTAAGAACACCTCTTTATATGAATGATCGATTCTACAAATAATACCAAAGACCGAGAGAAGCAGAAATATATGTTTTGACTAATGCTACTAGATTAATAACATCATTATAAGTTTAACCTTATATTTTTTGCCAATATTATTACAGAATTCAAGTAAAGAAAACGGCTGTGGGTTAAGATGCGTTAGGACTTAAGGTTAGAAGCAGGTTTATTAGGTTGAACATTGATGATGTATAAAAGTTTTTGTACGTATGTACAGCGTAATTTCAGAAAAAATATAACAAATAAGTTACAAAATTGTAAATTTTCCTCAAAAAGTACCTTTATTAGTTTTTTCCTTATATTAATTTACTGAAATCCCTAAATATGCTTTACAAGTTTGTTGATGTTTTCTGGCAAATGTTTTTATTACTCGATGTATCAAACATTACAAGTTTCATCACCTCCACTTGTTCATCAGCTGTCGAACCATATTTAACACTTCGTTTAACACACTGAGTAGGACCTTCTTTTCAATTTTTTATAATATTTAACCAACAATATTCTTTTAAGTGAATAAGTTTGCTCCGTGATAAACAACTAAAAACTACATACCCTGGTTCACAGGTGATCTCCAATAGAATTTTAACAGAGCCAAATAAGGTGGGTGGTAGTATATTTATTATATATAGGCTATAACCTACAAATAAGCAGCACCAAATTTATCTAGAATAAAATATCGATCTAAATACTTATATATTAATAAATCAATTAAATAGACTTACCTATTTTTGACACTTTCTTTTGTAGCCGTTAAAAATGACTAGTGGGCGGACGAAATAAAAATGATGTAATGCAATAACCATAGGACTGCCAAATTGAATTCCCCATAGTTTGACACTTTTGACAGCAACTAACCGAAATTCGTACTCTCAAGCAACACGACGTTTGGCGGGAATTTTAAAATAAAAAAGCTTTCTAGGAACTTAACATATTTTTGTTATTCATTCCAGTATTTCCATTTATTCTCATTGCGATATTTTCGTAGTTAGTTATAGTAGCACACTAATATAGAGGATTGTAATATATTAACTACACTGTACTGTCAAAAAGTACAAATTAATGTGATTTCGCAAGATGAAAAAAATTGTTGAAACGAATATAAGATTTCTGAAACCAGAAAAATCAAATTGACAAAATTTAAATGGACCATGAAAAATGAAAATATTTTGTTATCAAAAGAAATTTTGTTAGTAAAACTTTAAGGATTTTAATTTCATTTTTACAGTTTTTAATTTCCTTTTTTAATCACGTCCTCGTCTGCACAAAAAAAACATCACTCCTAGAGGTTATTTCACAAATGTGTTTAGGTTTGTCTTGACTAGACTCTAGCAGGATATCCTTAAAACGTTTTATTCAGAACGTTTTAGGGACGATAGCAAGCGGACGTCTTTGGGACGTACCATACAAACCTGGGACGTTCAGACCTAACGAGGACCTAAGTGTACGACAGTGTACGTCCTGAGGACGTTTGTTGTCACCAGGGGATTATAAATATGCGTTAAATTCAAAATGACGTCGATGTGGTGGATAAGTTCTTCTATCATGTATCATCTTATTCGACCGAGAAGCGGTATCTGAGGGTTATCGAGGTTGCAGACTATAAATATTTGGTCGACATTTAACAATTCGTAATGGCGGGGTCAATATGGCGAAATTGTTTTTGTAACTTATGGTCTGATTCGACTGAAAATCGATATCAGGTGATTCTTGAGGTCCCAGATTATAAATATTTAGCGGAAATTCAAAAATTCAAAATGGCGGCTTCAAGATGACGATTATTTATAGGTTTTATCATTTATGCGTAAGGAATTTTGTTATATAGCACGTCTTGGTTATGTATTTGAGGTGGTATTGCTTCCGATTTTCCGAATCAAATAAACACACTACATTAGTCTAATTGGAACAAAATTAAAGAGAAAACTTAGTTTTAAATTTATTCTCCTCTGTTAAGGGTTCACCGACAGTTTCGTAATCAAATTGACGCTTTTTCCTTCTAGCTCTAACTTCAGTCTCAGTCGGAAATTCTGTGCTGCATTCAAGACCCTCTGCCATCTCATTAGCAGTTTTTTTATCTGTTTTTATCCAGATTGTCTATAAATTTCCAATTTTTGTATGATTTCTGATAACATCCACACACAATCTGACTTTATAGTTACAAATTGCAATAGCTTCGAGACTGCATTTATTTCAAATAAAATATAATAACATTGAAGATATCAAATTTACGAAGAAAAACTATCGAACATTTCTTGTTGTAAATCGATCAGAAAATATTTTTAAAATTTTGTTTCATTGAAAAAATTTAATATATCATTTATAAATAAAATTGTTTCGAACAATTTCAAACCTGGTTACCGTCTGGTAACATGGATTCTCATAATCTGATTCCAGCGAAAAAACCGCCTGAAATGTATTGTAATTCACTGCTTGAAATGCTGCCCCCTAATGGTGCACCCTGACCCTGCTCACGTATAGAATTACAATAACGTATATGTTTTACGCATAAAGCAATCGTGAAAGAATCTATTTTTACATTCCTGGCTGTCCTACACCTATAGTAACTGGCGCAGATACAACAAAAAATATTGTATTAAAAATGTGTAGGTTTTACTGCTCTTCAACTTTTGTTTAAAATGTTTTTCGATATTTTGAATAGCCGAAAAATGTATGAATGACCTCCATTTTCCAATTATGGCAACAGTAGCACAGCATGCATCGTGAGTTATTTTCTGTTAAAAATTCTACCTAGACTAATTCTTTCAATAATCCCGATCGTAGTTCTTTGCCCAATTTGATTCCATCTTGATATTTTTAATTTTGCGCAAGAAGTTTCGCTTCCTCTGTGCGCCAATCTACAAAACCCTTATTCGTCATCCTTGTGGGTTAGTCTCCAATAAAGCAATAATTGTTGTTACCTACTCAGTTTTTGTTTCCTGTCCGGCTTATCAGCGGTGCTGTAAAAGCGAAAGAGTTGTTTAAAATATAACTTGGACCTCACAGTAAGTGTTGTGTGGTATTCCTTTACCTGTAAATTTTTATTGGGGTTATCAGAATTGTTATTATTTGGCAAACAAAGCAGGGCCGGCAATGTTGCATAATAAGAAAAAGTTAAAATAAAAATAATTGCACTAGTTCCGAACTAGACATTTTTTGCTGTTTCATTCATAGTTTCCGAAGTATGCAGAATGCAGACACACCGTCTTTAACGCCATCTTATAATTGTGTTGAATTCGATTTAAATAAAATTAAAATGTATAAATTGGATCATATAAGATGGATGTTAAAATATTTTTTAAAACAAATAGGTCATAAGAAAGAACCAAATTGATCTTTTTTCATGATTGGAAAATCAATTAAATAAGATGGCAAATAGGGATATGTACTTTTTAAAGAAACTTGAAACCGGATAAAAACAAGATTAGTCCGGTTTCTTGCTTTAAATTGATTGTAGGAATAAAACGAATTGAAATTTGGTAATAGTCCATTTTTATGGGTTTTGCCTCAAAAATAATTCGCTAGCTAAGCAAATTTTAGGCACACAAGTAATAATATGAAATACTACTAGTAGTGCAGTGCAACTGGTCATTAAAAATGAAAAATGACGGTGCCCAGCTATAGTGAATGGATTTTCATGAAACTTTTTGCGATTAAGTGCAAAAAAGTTTACCCTTTAAAAATTGCCGCTTTTTACTTGGAAGTGGTTTCCACCCCGTCTGTAGGTAGGGGTGGGCAAAAAAGTAAAATAGTAACCACCGAATCTGATTTAGAATAATATTGAAAGATAAAAAGGTGGTTACAATTTTTCATGAAAATTTATATTTTCCAAGTTATAACGATTTGAAGATTACGATTTTAGCCTTAAAAAATGGTACCTTGAGATTGTTTTTCGTAAATAACTCAAAAGTATTGCATTTATGGAAAAATGGTATGGTACCAAAAATAAGATTATGAAATTACAAGTATTTCGCTTTTTGTTTATTTCTGTGCGTTGAATAGTTCTAAAAATATGTTAGTTACAATGTTTAAATCTCTAATGTTTCAGAAACAATCAATATGATGTTAGAAATACATAAAATAGAAATTAAAGGGCTTGAAGTACTCTTTTATAGGTTTTTTTTCTATCCAGACACCTTGAAAGATAACAATATTATTATGTGCAAAACAGTGAGTGCTTTATAATTTCTTTAATTAAAAAATTTAGGATTTTCCTGGTGTCATTGGCCATAGAATAGAAAGTCAAAAATTCTGTACCAGTTTTAATTAATATATAGTATTACTAACTCTAGTTTTGAGAATTCCAATTTGTCAAGAGTTTTGAAGAAATATGAAATTTAAATGTATTTCTTTGCCGCTAAAAGTTCAAGCCCCGTATTTCCGAAACTATTAATTATACAAATATTTTAAAAGACAAATTAATATATCTCTTCTTTTTCTGTATTGTTATATATTTTTTTCTTGGCATCTGAAATAATTCTTTGCTACATAATTCATTAAGTTAAGAGAATGCTGAAGAATATTATTTATTTTTTATATTTTGAAATGAGTTTGTTTTAAAAAATTTATAATTGCAGTCAAAATTTGTGAATTAGCACTCAGTAAGTGAGTTAAATTGACAGGGAGTTGAACATTTAAGCCCCTTAAAACGTTATATAAGTTGGCAATAACTTGCCGATAGTTACCATAAGCAAAAAATAGATGGTTTAAATCACCTATGAAATATACATTGGGTTGATTCTACGGTTGGTTCCTTGTGAAACATTCTTCAATAATTTAAACATACAGGAAAAATTATGCTTTTTAATGTTTCAAAAAGTTTTATTAAAACTCTACACGTGTTTCGGCTTATTAGGCCTTTATCAAGAGTACAAGATAATACTAAATTTAAAATGTGTTCCTTACTTATTTATACCAAATGGAAGGTATAAATTATTCAAAGCTTTTAATCTATTTATTACATGCAACTAGTTATATGATTCCTATCCTATGTAAATACACTACAAATAAGTTCTTAATGTTAAATTATATTAATAATATTCTAGAAAAAATAATTTAATTTAATTTAATTTAATTTCTAGAAAAAATAATAATTTCTAGAAAAAATAATTTAACATTAAGAACTTATTTGTAGTGTATTTACATAGGATAGGAATCATATAACTAGTTGCATGTAATAAATAGATTAAAAGCTTTGAATAATTTATACCTTCCATTAGGTATAAATAAGTAATAAGGAACACATTTTAAATTTAGTATTATCTTGTACTCTTGATAAAGGCCTAATAAGCCGAAACACGTGTAGAGTTTTAATAAAACTTTTTGAAACATTAAAAAGCATAATTTTTCCTGTATGTTTAAATCACCTATGGAATTATGGTCACATGTGCAGTACGGTGACTATACGACTCCTAATTTAAAGAGATGTAACGGAAATGTCCCGTGAGTTAGTTTTAACCTGGTTATAGTGGTAGAGACATATCTTGGTACATAATAATCGAATATATGAGGTGTTGAATTAGGTAAGGAACGATGGATGAGAGCATAAGGATTGTTCGAAGATCTAACATAAATTGCCCAAACATTTTGCCAGTTTTCCCTTATATTTGCTTTAATCAAATTGTTAATACCAGAGTTTAAAATTATTGGTTTTATTTCAGAATTTTTAGTGGCTACTTTTGCTAATTGGTCCGCCCTTTCATTTTCAGCGATCCCTGAATGTGCTTTGGCCCATATAAATGTGACGGAAACACTTTGTTCGTTAGCGTACGTAGTTTTTATTTGATATTGAGAACTATAAAATTACAAAATTGCTTTAGCTTCCTTGACATAGACAATAATGATGCTTGCGAATAGGATACTATTACGGAATTTTCGAAAGTTCCTTCCATAATAACACTAACTGCACAATCTAATGCGTATAGTCCAGCAGTGAAAATCGAACTTTGGTCAAGAATTCTGTACATAAAAGCTTGATTAGTGTTTGATATGTAAACAGCACAACCAGTTCCCATTTCATTTTTTGATCCGTCTGTGTATATCATTTCACTGTTATAAGAGCTCAATACACTGAACTATACATATTATGTATAGTTCAGTGGCTCAATATGGATTTCATAATATTTGTATTCTCTATGGGATGAGCACCATACTTAGGGAAAGTGGGTTTAAACGAAACAGTGTCATGTTCATTCGTTAATATTGGGTATTTAGACGTGATGTTTAAATAATCAATATAATTATTTGTTTCTAAAAAAGCATCTACAAAAGGTGGATTATTTATTAATGCCCAAAACCTGTTAGTTAGGTATTCTGTTGTAAGCGTACAAATGCTTCTAATTAATGCTGTTGTATTAAGCCCCCTTATTTTAATTAGAAATTTAATTGCAAGGTAATGTGTTCTCAAATTTTAAGGTGGTTCTTGCGTTTCAACTAAAATTGCAGGGCATGGGGATGACCTCATGGCACCGGTACATATTTTAATTGCTTTAAATTGTATTCGATCCACGGTTAGTAAATTTGTCTTAGATGCAGATCCATACAGTATACATCCATGATCTAGAATAGAGCGTATATACGACCTGTAGAACATTGTTGATGTCTTTTTCACATTAATTTGTTTTTAATATGCGTTACATGTTTTGTCCATAACAGTTTTTTATGCAGTATGATGCCTAGATATTTATAATCGTTGGCTACAGGTATAGTATAGCCTCATAAGTTCACACTGTCTGGAGTTCTTAATCTGTGTCTAGTGAAAATCATCACAGCCGACTTTTCAGAGGAGATTGTAAAGCCGACAGATTTCGAATCGTATTGTAAGATAAAAATGTGGTTACAATTTTTCATGAAAATTTGTATTTTCCAAGTTATAACGATTTGAAGATTACGAACTTTATAAAATTGGTTCCTTCAGACTGTTTTTCGTAAATAACTCAAAAGTCTTACATTTATGGAAAAATGGTATGGTACAAAAAATAAGGTTATGAAATTACAAGTATTTCGTTTTTTGTTTATTTCTGTGCGTTGAATAGTTCTAAAAATATGTTAGTTTAAAAATGGCATTCGGACGTTTATCAGTCGAGATACAATGTTTAAATCTCAAATATTTCAGAAACAATCAATATGATGTTAGAAATATATATAATAAAAATTAAAGGGCTTGAAGTACTCTTTTATAGGATTTTTTTCTATCCAGACACCTTGGAAGATAACAATATTATTATGTGCAAAACAATGAGTGCTTTGTAATTTTTTTAACTAAAAAATTTAGGATTTTCCTGGTGTCATTGGAAAACATTCTGCAAAAATCCGTAGGTTCTAAATAATGTTAACAAGGGGTAACCACTAACACTTTATTTAATAACTTCTCAGAACTACACAACACTTTTCCTTGACTAAAATATACTTCTACTGGACTAAAGCAATCTTCAAATTTACACTCTGTTTTTACTTCCGATTTCTAACCTCACTTCTCACTTCTTAACTTTTTAACTTCTTAACTTCCAATCTTCTGCTGCGGATCGCGGTTTATATATCCAAAAGGAATACAAAAAAATCTAGCATAGACCTTTTCGAGAATATACATTTAGAATTTTTCTCGGCGGCGATTCCAGAACAATGTATACTTTATACGAGCAGAATTGAAACCGTATAAAAACTAAAAGCCGGCAAAAACAGTCGGCATCTCTTTGTTGTACATGGGCGGAGGTAAATAGAAATGCTTGTCATAAGAAAATGTCATAATTTTTTGAAAATTGTATTAATTTTTATTATTTTTTTTCTCGTTTTTTTTTTATTAGATAGGCTATTTTTGTTAATTTCGCCAATAACATATTTTTGAAGTATTATATCAGTTTTAGATATAAAGTCTAAATATTTAAATTTATTGGGTTTAGTTTTAAAGTTATCCCATACTATATTGAAATATGTTATTGCTCAACAAGGACCATCTACCCGAAGTGCTACTATACGCCGTGATTCCATAATTACCATACGACTGTCAAGTTTTTTATGTTTAAAATCGCATTCTAATAATACATTTCGTAGTGTATCTAAAGAACTATAATTATAATCAGGATAATCGCTTAATTTTTCTCGAATCATTTTTAACGTAGGAACTATATTTTCTTCATACATATTATAAATTATACGCCGTATTACATTTTTGGTAGCATCATCAGTATTTTTTAATTTCGTATTTTTCCGTTTCCTATTTGTACCGTATTTAACATCTTTTAATTGCGCGATAAATTGTTGATTTTGATATTTTAGTTAATTCGTTAATACGTTCTATCATTTCTTTCTCACATTGTTCACGATTTTCGCTTTTTAAACGTTCATATATATTTTAAAAAATGCGTTGACTTTGTACGTGTAAATCTTGATTTTTGAACTCTAAATTTATTTCGGCTTCTTCGACAATAACCGGTTCAACTATTTCGGGATTTTCGGGCGTTATTATATTATCCTCTGTTTCAAATGGCCTCCAGAAAGCCATGGTAAATCAGTAAATAATAAAATATCTTACCTTTTATATAGTAATAAATATTTATAAATATGAACAATAAGTATAAACTGAACCACACTTGATATTATAATAGGTATTTCTGCACTGCACTGGAAAAATGTTATAGAGAACTAGGTACATCTCACAAGTCCACGTTGACTGCTGAGAAACGATTTACGAATTTTTTTTATGCTAGTGGACCTGTCCGTTTTATTATCTTGAAACCAGTGCAGTCGTAGATGGTTCATTCAGGCTGATTACATTGCCAGTATCGTACTCGCCTGCACAGTTTCAACCACTATTCGATTCTCGATACCATTGTTAAATACATAGGACAAAATATCAAGTTAAGTGCACACGGTCCTGTGCTTTAACACTGACCAGTTTCAATTGACTTCGTAAACACTATAGCAAGTCACTATTAGTCATGGGCGTATCAGTTTCCAGTTTCAAGGGAGTGTAATGCATAACTTTAATTTTGAGAATTAAAATTTATCAAGAGTTTTGAAGAAATATGAGATTTAAATGTATTTCTTTGCCACTAAAAGTTCAAGCCATATTTCCGGAACTATTAGTTCTAGAGATATTTTAAAAAACAAATTAATATATCTCTTCTTTTTCTATATTGTTATATTCTTCTTTAATGCAATTGTTTTGGAGTTATTTACAAAAAAAGGGAATTTTTTCAGCAAAATCGTAAAATTTTTCTTAATTTAAAGTAGACATATTTTTAAAAACGACTGCTTTAAAAATGCCAAAAAATTAGAGCTTGTTAGTAATGATATATATTAATAAAAACTGGTACAGATTTTTTGAACTTCCATTATATGGCCAATGGCAGCAGGAAAATCCAAAATTTTTTCTTAAAAAAAGTTACAAAGCACTCATTGTTTTGCACATACTTAACATTGTTATCTTTCAAGCTGTATGGATAGAAAAAAAGTTCTATAAAAGAGTACTTCAAGCCCTTTAATTTATATAATATGCATTTTTAACAGCATACTGATTATTTCTGACATATTTGAGATTTAATCATTATGTCTCGACTGAGAAACGTTCGAGCGCCATTTTTAAACTATCATATTTTTAGAACTATTCATCGTACAGAAATAAACTAAAAACAAAATACTTGTAATTTCATTATCTTATTTTTGTACTGTTTTCATAAATGTAAGATTTTTGAGTTATTTACGAAGAACAAGTTACCAAATTTTTGAAGCTAAATATAAATCATGAAAAATTGTAAACCATCTTTCTCTCTTATAATATGATTCTATATCAGATTGTGTTGGTACCATTTAACTTTTTTGCCCACCCCCCTAGAGGCGGTGGGAACCACCTCGAAGTAAAAAGCGGCAGTTTTTAAAGGGTAAACTTTTTTGTACTCAGTCTTAGAAACCCAATGCAAAAAGTTTTATGAAAATCCATTCACTATAATTGGGCTCATTTTTCATTTTCAATTATCTACTATAATTGCACTGCACATAATAAAAGTATAACATTTAACTAGTGGAAGCTAATTAAGCTAATTAAATAAATCTGTTAAATTTTCTTAATTTCTTGATACTATTAATATTAGTGTATTTGTAACAATGACTAATTGATATTTTAACTACTTGAATAAATTAGATACTAAAACCGAATATTTTTTTCCAGAGATTTGTGTATAGACTAAGTTTTTTCTTAATAAAATTTTCGATTTTAATCTTTTTTTTAATTTTCATATTTTTTAACTGTTCTCAGCAGGCCATGATCGACGAAGTGATTTCTTTTTTAGCAAAAAAACAATCAATTTTGTTGATTGCATAACTGACAAAAATTTGAAATTGTTCTGAAAAATCTGAGAAAGGTACGCGGGTGTGTAGGCGAGAGGGGAACACACTGTATATGAAATAGATAAAGAAAATTATATTATTAACTGTTTCAAACCTTTAAATATAGATACAGTTATCAAGAAGTTTAAGAATGTTATGGTTCAAACAATTCAGAATATGATTCTGAGATAGCCGAAAAATATTAGTTAGCAAATATAATTAAATAGTCGCAAAACTTTTATCTGTGTTTAAAAGGCTTTCTATTTCTATGAAAGTTTTTTTAATAGCAAATTTAGCGCTACTGATAATGGAAAGCGATTCGTGATAATAATATTTTTTACAAACTATACAGTGTTAATGAGCAGCAGTGGTTTCAGTGTAGTTTTTTGATTAAGCTATGCCCAGTCTGCAATGTGCCAAACTACCAAAAAATAAAGAAAATTTAAATATAAGATTGTATCAGATTTTTCATAAAATTTGGTAAGTGATAATAGTAATAATAAATCGTTATTACCAATAGACCATTACAATGGTATAGGATAACTCACTGAACAGAAAGGCACAGTTTATGCAAGTTGATAGATACCTATAACTTAAAATTAGATTGTTTAAAATTACCACATAGTAGTAGCTATGATATAGGCAACAATTTAATATAAAAAATATGTATAAAAAATATAATATACATAAAATTCAGTAGACCAAACAAACAAAATGCAAAAATGAAACAGAAATACAAACGCGAGTAGAAGTTAAAAATTTAGGTATTCTAAAACAGTATACAAACTATTATTTAGCAAGCTAACTATTATACTCCTCGCCGATTTACGTAATTTTTTATATAGAATAGAATAGAATAGAATAGAATAGAATAGAATAGAATAGAATAGAATCGAAAAATATTTATTGTGTTGTATATAAATGTACACATAGATACAATATTCTACACAAAAGGTGACGTTCGTATCAACGTTCTTCCACGCCACCAAACAAACAAACAAAAAGAAAAACTTACAATTTTTTTATTTATATCAGCCTCTTCGGATAATCTGTACCAATCAACAAGCTTCATATCTACTTTAAATTGATCCAAACTAAATTTTTTATAGTCTCTATATATAAAGGTTTTAACTGGAGGTTTAATAACATATAGGTGAATCACACAATAAGTCAACCTATGATCAGTTATATTATACATTTCCACTGTTCCCGTTTCTAAAACACCCAATTTTGTATCCACAAAAATAAGATCGATAAGACTATTACTTGTTCTATATAATCATTGCACATTCTATAGGATACTCTTCGCAGTTAAATAAACGAGGACGGCCTTGTCTAACTGCGAGTTGAATGAAAGACGCCAAAGCTTAGTCCAAATCTTATCGCATTTGTGATAGATTTGTTGCCGGTTCTACAATTTAACAATATTACAATAAATATGTAAATTTAATAAAAAATAATTATTAACTTTTTTATTTATTGATCGATTTTGTTCAAAAACAATAGCGTTCTTTCTCTAGCTAAGACTAACTTACTGACTAATCCGACTTTTCGTTCTTAAGCTATTGAGCTAACAAGAAACGTGACGGACGGAGAGACGGGCAGACAGACAGACAGGCAGACTGACAGACAGACGGACATTTTGAAACAATTCGATCACCTACACGGTGATATGAAAATATTTTCTCTACGAGCAATATTACTGGTTTTAGAAATGTGCCGATTAAATGCAATATACTTTTCGTTTTGTATTTGCGAAGAGTATAATAAGAAGTCAAAAGTTGTTTTTTTTAATACTTTGGTATTATTCGGTGTCTTTTTATCATTAGGTATCTTATTGTAACATTTTATATCCATGTATTCAGGAGATTTTTCATAAAGTACCAAATTATATGCTGGTATGATTAAGAGTGGATTATACCTAGTATAATACTCGTTAAAATCATTATTCGAGAGGAATTGGGACAATTGATATTTCCAAAATGTATATAAAAGCTAATGGCAGAATATTTAACTTTTTAAATAATAATCTACCTGACTGTCTACTTTTAATGCCAACTATGATTCGAATTATCCTCTTTTGTATTTTAAATTCTCTATTAAAGTGGCTTGAGTTTCCCCAAAATATAATGCCATAACGTAACAGGATGTGAGCGAAATAAAAATTTTGAACCCTAGATCTATTTGTAACTTGTTTCAGTCTGCGTAATGCAAAACATAAGGATGATATTTTGTTACATAGCGAGACAGCATGTTTTTCCCAACTAAGCATGTTGTCATTATTCCTAAGAATTTAGTGTTATCGACTTGTTCCATAATGGATTTCTTTTCAATCTTTAATAGATAACTTAGGGCACTTGTTCTTGGAGTAAAATTAATGAAAACAGTCTTTAAGGTAGGTATTCAAATGTAATCTATGCGTTTTGAACCATTTTACAAATATGCCAATCATATCTTGCAATAACTTTGCAGTAGTGTTTATCGAGGGACTTCACATTAAATAAATATTGGCGTCAGCAAATATTGTTAAATTGTTGTGTTTATCAATGCAAGGTAAAATCATTAACAAATATAAAAAAATAAGAAAGGCCCTAATACGGATCCCTGTGGTACACCTATATTTATATCTCTCACATTAGACCTCACACCAACAATTTCAACTATTTGTTTCCGATCAGACAAGAAGGATAGTAACCAAGCATGAAGCAAATCATGATTAACTGAATCGAAAGACTTACTTAAATCCATGAAAAGACCAATACATATTTTATTGTTGTTCAGGTTCTCATACAAATTCATGATGAATTGTAAAATTGCAGTGTGTGTGTCTTTGCCTCTCCTGAAACCATGCTGACTCTTCTTCAGAATGTTATATTTTGTTAAAAATAAGACAATTTTATCAAAAATTATATAGGTATATGAGGATATCAGGATTCTCTAATAACGAGTGGGGTTAAAGCTGAAGAATTCAAAACGGATGTTTTCGTTTGGTATGTAAAAGCCACATAAGAGACCACTACCAAGTATGAAAAAAATGTGCAAAATTTGAAAAAAGGAAGTCTCGAGGAAAAATAATTGACAATATAATATTACCGTCGCTCGCTGTGCCTTATAATTATCTAACAAAATCAACAGTATTTTCAAACGACTTCAACATCAATATAATGTAACAAGATTAATCGGGCGACGCGCGAAGGTTAAAGAAAATTATATATGATAAATTTTGGTGATTTTTTTAAAAGCAGTTTAATTTTCTTCAAATATTTTTTAACATATTAAATTTTGTTTCATGGATAGTTTGTTATAAAATTAAAATCATGGTGGTCCAATTTATTTAACAATATTCAGTGCCCACTGTATCCAATGCCTTTAATAAGTCTATAATAATATAGGTAAAAATGTTGTAATTAATGTTATAGCTGCAGTATGATTACTGATAGAAAATATTCCTAGAGCTGAACATGGTTTTAGAATTTAAATGAATTTTAATGTAGGTAACTACTTCATGGTAAAATACTAAGCAGTACAATATTAATAAAATAAATCAGTATCATTATTAATATTTATTTAAATTAAATATACCATTATCATCGCGTGGTGATTAGATACAAAATAAAACATAAATTGCGTTGGAATAGTAGAACAAACAAGCAGGCGACGTTCAATACTAAAGTTAACAAAAGGCAAAATAGTAAAATAGGTGTAAGATAATATAAATAACGGTTATTTTGTTCAAGACCTAAATGTACGTATATTGTGTAGCAATCTATGGTATATCAAAAAATTACAAAATAAACAAGGTAACCGGTTTCCAGTTCACCAAATTTCTAAGTAATGTGAAAAGTACACAATCTAACTTAAAAAAATAGAGAAGGCATTGCATTGCTAGCTAGACGACACGAAGTGATAATTGAAAGTTTAAACATTCTCAACGTAACAACCATAACTGCTGCTGGCTTGCCTCCTTTATTTTACAGTAAAACCGATTATGGCAAATGCTAACTAACTCATTTTGCTTCTATTTAAAAATCGGATCGCCAGACGAGCGGAGCCAAGCGGTTTGGTTTACATACCCACCCACACTGTATAAGATGTCTGATGCTGACTTTAAATTGTTCAGCTTACAAAACTAGTTGATATACTTAGTTATTAGATGTTTCTTAATGTTCTATTTAGTGCTGAACTACCAAAGAAACTAATGAGCGGATGAGATCTCTGGCGGTCCACGAATATTAGTAAAAATACAAAAAACAAATTATAAAAAGTTTATAGTTTGGTTATAAGTTTTCGAGGGTAGAGATCTTCATAATTGTCAGGTGGTCGCTTCAGCCCTTTTCAAACAAACAACCATGCACCCAAGCAGGAGATCCGACGCTGACTGTTCATCTATCTCTCAAACGCTTCATGATACAATAAAATTATACAGGTACAAAAATATTACTCATTGAACTTTCTATAAGGAATGCCCTATCAGTTATTATGCAGTTCTTACTTGATTTCGTGTAATTGAAACGTGAGTCGAAGGGTAATTTGATGAGTGCGGCAAGAAATGCGCTTATATTATTTCGTTGCAAAAATTTTATCAATGGTGGAGTTAATAAATCTTTTTACTTTTGAATTCTCGTCCAGTGTATAACTTCTCATTGTTCCTTCTGTAATGTGTTTTTGAGAATATATAAATTAATGTTAAAAAAACTGTCGTCCGTTTTTAGGGTTCCATCTTATAGTTTCGGTATGTCCGAAAAATTTGGAACCTCCCTCGCAACTTTCTTGCGCGTGGTTCCTTCCAGTTGTGCATCTTTGCATAAGACACTACCATAAGAAGTTTTGACCTCGACCTCAAAAACTGATAAACATAATATCTGAAAAACGTTTTATTTTTCGAAAATCAAAATAAAAAAAATAATTCTTAATCGAGTGAACCAATTCGTTTGTATCCACATATATTGTTATTGTAAATCTAGTCAGGACAATTTATAATGATATTTTTAGAGGATATTTTGATGAAAAAGAATAAAATTTGATACTTTTGCATGTTTTCAATAATTTATATAGTTACCTACCTACATAGTCCAATAATTATAAAGATTTCCATAACAAAAAATGTTATCTGAGATTTTCCTTCATTAACTGTTAGTACAGGGATTATAATCATAAAACCATAAAAATCAGTTCTGGGGGTGTCGCGCAACCCCCCCAAAAATCCACCCCTTCGGTGAAAGAAACTTTATTTTACTGATAACTCGTTAACTGTTGAAAATATGAAAAAATTGCTCATCATGAAAAAGAAAGCTGGACTGATTTCCTAAGAAATAGTTTTTTGTAATTTTCTTGTATATGCCATGATTTTCGAGAAAATCGATATCGAAAAAAATTGCAACATATGTTTGTTTAATGCGTACGAATTTTCGTTTATTTGAAATTTTGCGCGCTGACCATAGAAAAAGTTAAATCAAAATAGGTTTTAAGTGGGATATAAAATACTCTTGTGTGTCCATTTTTGGTGGCTATTAGTATCTATTAATATATAAAAATAACAATATAATATAGTTACCTCTTGATTTTTTGCGCTTTTAACTATTCACAGGCCCATAAAAAATAACTACTTTAATATAAGTTATAAATGCATTATCTTTCAGTTCGAGGTAGTACTTCAATGCAGAAAAAGTTGGGAATAAAAATATTCACATTTACAAATTTACCAGCATGTTGAAATTAGTCAAATTTTGGACAATTTTCTATTGTTTCCTAAAAATAGAAAGAACACCCAAACATCTTGAAAATTTAGCTCAAGTTTATATATCATATAACTATTGCTTCTGATCATTCAATAGTTAAAAAATTGCAAAATATTATCAAAAAATTGAATATGCAGCCTTTTTTGATTTTTTTTTTTTGCTATCTTCAACATACTGGTAAATTTGTAAATGTGAATATTTTTATTCCTTACTTTTTCTGCATTAAAGTACTACCTTGAACTAAATGATGATGTATTTATAATTTATATTAATGTCAATTATTTTTTATCGGCCTGTGAATAGTTAGATGTACAAGAAATCAAGAGATAACTATATTATATTGTTATTTTTATGTACTAATAAATATCAATAGCCATCAAAAGTGGCAACACAAGAGAGTATTTTATATCCCTTTTAAAACCCATTTTGATTTATCTTCCTAGCTTGTTTGGTTTTCGAGCAATTCTATTTTTTCTATTGCCCCGCGAGCAAAAATTTCAAATAAACGAAAATTCAGGCGCAAAAAAAAATACAAATTTTGCAGTTTTGGTCAATATCGATTTTCTCGAAAACCATGGCACATGCAAGAAAATTACAAGAGGACCTTTTTTTAGGCAATTAGTCAAGCTTTCTTTTTTATGATGAGCAATTTTTTTATATCTTCAACGGTTAACGAGTTATCAGTAAAATAAAGCTTTTTTCACCGAAGGGGTGGTTTTTGGGGTGGGGGTTGTGCGATACCCCCAGAACTGATTTTTGTGATTTTGTGATGTTTAATCCTCCCACTAACAGTTACTAAAGGAAAATCTCAAATAACATTTTTTGCGAGCTTCTGGTGTATTTTTTACTTTATCGACTGGACTAACACGTTTGAGACACCCACCATTTTTTTACTAATTTTACACCATGCAATAAGCTACAACGCATATTTTTCAAAAAACACTATTGGGGGGTAACGTAGTCAAATTTGAAAAGATAAGTTAGTAAGTCGCCGGTGAGGGAGGCGGCCAAAACGCCTTATTAATATTTAAGGGAGTTCGAGTGCTACATAAAAAAGCAAGAAAATGCAAATTTATAACGTCATCTTAAAACATGTATCGAGACTATCGTATTTTTTTCTATTTTTTCGAGTAAGTGAATCATGTAAAATAAATTTTAACAAGAAGTCTTATGGAAATGATCATTGTACACGTCTTTGAAGTAAATAAGCACAAATAAAAGCAAAAAAACGCCTTGAAAAATTGATAAAGGTATTTACATAGAACTTCCCTCTTTCTTTATACAGGGCGGTCACTCTAAAAAGTTATTAATTACGAAACGACATGAGAATAATAATAGGAATATAGTTATCACTATTATTATAAAGAAAATCTGATAACCTTTGATCAAAAAAATATAATGAGTGGTCTTCCGATAGCAAAATTTCATTATTAAATAAAATGTGGGCGTAAATACCTGTACAAATTTCCACCACAGTTGAATTATTTCTTAAGTTAGCCGCCCTGTATATTTTTCACTAAAACTGTAATAGGCGTCTTTCTTGCGATTTGTGTTAACTATGTGCCAAATATTATTGCCATCTGTCACATTTTTAGCTGCACATTCACGTAGTGAAGTGGAAGTATAGTAGACTGCCCACCCTGTATATTTTCCAGTGAAAGTCTAACCATTTCTTCGCTGGCAGTAGCGTCAACTACCTACCAAATTTGACTGTTCTCCGCCAAGTAGTTTTTTAGTTAATGCACAGACAGACAGACTGGCGGAATTGAAAAATCTATATTTTCTTACTCTACATGATCTAAAACATGAAAAGCTTAAGAAATCTCGGAAGGTGGTTTTCTCTCGAAAACAATGCTTCCCTTGGGTGAGCAAGGAAAGTAAACATACATTCGTATTGTTTAATAATTGAGAAAATTGATGTAAAAATTGAGGGTATGTTATACATTAATATGCTATTGAAGGTTGTCATTTCAAAAAAAATTGCCGATGACGTCATAACTTTAAAACATGTTTTTTTTAAATAAACAAATTGAGAAATGCGTTTAAAAATCGACGTATCTGAGTGAATTTTTGTTACTTGCTTTGTTTGATTTTAAGCAATTTATTTTATAAACTAAGTTTCATTATAATTTTAGAGTGCCATTTTACTAAAGTTTTCCAATTAATCACACAAAAATAAGAAAGTGCAATATACAGTATATGTCTCTTAGTTTTGACCGAACTTTATGTAGATTATCTGGTGTGTATTAACTTTGCTTTGAAATGTTATTAGGTATTTTTTAAAAGTATTACGAAACGAATGATAATTGTAGTCGGATTTTGCAGAGTGCGAAAACTTATTAAAGGCAATAACTTATCTTAGATTTAAGAAGGAGGAGCTGCCTGATTGGTCTTGACCACCATGACTCCTATAGATCTACTGTGGTGCTCCTGTTTGTTTTCCTTAGAGCTCCTTATCCAGCTTTATCCTTTGTATCAGAATCCACAGCCTTGACAAGGGCCCCTTAATATAGTAATCAGTTCTTGGTTTTTCCTTTCCAGTAGTTGGAATCTCAGTCTAGCAAGGCCTTCACAATGGCACAATAGACGAACTGAGGTTTCTTCTACCTCTTGGCAGAATCTGCATGTTGCGTCCTCTGCCAGACCCTAGACTCAGATGTCTAGGAGTCGGCAGTGACCGATTAAAAGACACACTGGCTAGGCTGATGGTTATATTTTGCATTGAATGCAAAATGCAATCAGCCGTGCCAAGCCAATAAATACATGGAATCAAAGAGATCGGGATACTATCAGAGCGTTTACTTGATACTTATTAGTTCCTGATGTTCCTGGGAAAAAGATCGAAGATATCGGGAACCACAAACTGAATTATATACCCAACGAGATTTTGTAAAAAAAAAAAATTGGGAAGTCCCTGACTAGTGAGTTACTTTTTTATAAATAAATACCGGCTTCCTTTTTTATCTTATTTTTACTTTCCTCGCATACCGAAGGGAAGTATTGTATTCGAGAAAAAATCACCGTCCGAAATTTTTTCGAATTTTCACGTTTCAGATCTTGTAGATTACGAAAATATAGGTTTTTCAATTCCATCAGTCTGTCTGTCTGTATTTCCATTGGTGCATTAACTAAAAAACTACTTGATGGAGAACAGTCAAATTTGGTAGGTAGCTGACGCTACTGTCAGCGAAGAAGTGGTTGAACTTTCTCTGAAAAATATACAGGGTGGACCATCTAAAGGAAATAAATAATGAAAACATTTTTTTTTCCTCAAATTTTTTACCACTAGAACAGACGGAATTTTTTTTTTAATCAAACTTAAAATTTCCACGTTTCATGGCATTCTAAACCTATAAAAGAAAAATAATATTTTTTTTGAAAAAATTTGTTCACCACTACCAATTTTTTTCTCAAATTTGAAATTTTCACGCTTCATGGGATTCTAAACCTATAGATAAAAAAAAAATTTTTTTTTTGAAAAAATTAATTCTTTTTACCACTATTATAGAATTGATGGAAACAAAATTGTTTCCGTTCAAATTTAAAATTTCCACGTTTCATTACGTTCTAATCCCATTCCAAAAACTTTTGAAAATAAGAAAAAATAAACAATTTTTGCCCACTACAAAATATAAAATCGATGACGGAGATAATTTGTTTTTGCTCATATTTAAAATTTTCACATTTCGTGACATTCTAAACCTATTTCAAGAAAATATTTTTACCACTACTATAGAATAGATGAAATTTTTTTTTACCACTGAAACACATGGAATTTTGTTTGCTCAAATTTCCACGTTTCATAATATTCTAAATCTTTTTCAAAGAAAAAAAAATATATGAAATTTTGTAATCACTGCTATACTTCCACTCCATTGCGTGAATGTGGAACTGAAAATGTGGCAGATGGCACTAATATTTGGGATATGCATCTACGAGTGCACCTATTATAGTTTTATTGAAAAATATACATCCCAAGAAATAATTTAACCATGGTGGGCATTTGTAAAGGTATTTGCTCAAGCCTTACATATTTGGCACCTATTATTTAGTATTGAATTTTTGCTGTCGGATGACCACTCTGTATATTTCTTTGACCAAAAGTTATCAGGTTTTCTGGTCACCGCCATGCACAAATAAAGAGGGAAGTTCTGTGTAAATACCTTTACTGTTTTTTTTGCTATTGCTGAATACTTTTTTTTTTTTCAGTGTGTGGGCAATTCATTGTGACTAGGTGGGCAATTATCAAAACTGGGAGGGTCTTTTTCCCACACAACTATACCTTAAAAAATGGTCTACAATCGACTGATTAACAGTTACTTGCTTTATAATTTTCTTTGCGCACTCTATTAAATTAACAGAGGAGAATACCTCTTATTGAAATCGAACTGTATTCGACATACAGGGTGATCTCCACAGGCGTGTACACTGTCATGTTTTATATAATTTCTTTATTCCAGAGCAAATTTGCTAAATTAACAAAGTAGTGTTTGTAGCAAAGTTTGCACTGTAATTATACATTTTTTTAATGTTACCTGGCGTGCTTTTTCTCAATTGTTTCTATTATAGCTTCTTTTGTTTGTAAAATAATTTTTAAGTTTTCTTGTTTGAGGGAATAAATAATTCCCGGGGCATTTCTTATGGAAAAGTGGACAATCACGCAACCTAAAAAAGTAGCCCGTTTTTATTATAAATCACAGGTTCTTTTAGAGCATTTCAATGTTAAATCTGCGCCAATTATTCGAAACGTTGTTGGTAAAATGTTACTACTACGGCGGCAGACGTTGTAACAAATCTGGAGACATCAACCAGAACAGATTCTACTGAGAGGCGTCAATGTTCATTGCTGTGAATTTTGAAAACAACTTTGGAAACGTTTTCAGTTTCCACATAACATCTAAATATTCCAAGGTACAAATGATACATAAATCTCCCAATACACATTTGAAACATTGTTACGTCATTTAAATCTGGCAGTCAAAGAAAAGATATTTTTGAATAGTATGAGCGATAGTCCAGAAAAATCAGATGGAAAAAAAAGTGATAGTACCAAAGAGCTGATGGGAAAGAGATTTTCATGAGGCCGTCTGCCTATCAGACAACCGTAACAGATGGCATAAAGCTGTATGTCGTGTTATACAGCAAAAGGAGACCAACTAAAACATTGCCTGAATCACAAAATGTCTATTAGACTTTGTGAATGAAAGAAAATCATAAGCAATGAGGCTCATTGTAGCTACGAATAAACGTAAATCTTTCAAATCTCAATACAATCTGGCCTTTATTTCTTAAGTTATGCTTACAAGTGTGATTACTGGACAGACACAAACGGATAGATGTGAAATTTTGTATCTATGAGCGATATTTACGGTTTTAGAAATATGCCGATCAAATGTAATATACTTTTCGTTTTCGTATTTGCAAAGAGTAAGTATAATAAATAACAATTCTTTTTCAATAACTGATGCATTGTATATTTTCAACAACCTTTATTATTGCACGTCGAACCTTAGCGCTGATACAATCGTGAATACTCAAATTCTGTACAACTTAACCGTTTATAACAAAACAATTGTTCTGATTCTCTTGGGACAAATTAGAGTGCAAAACATTGTAATACTGAAAAAGAACTTTCGTCATTACATTTTGGATTCATTAAATTCAAATTCAGTACTATTTCGACAAAAACTTATTTCATCTAGATTTGAGTTAACGATAGCACGCGGTACAGAAGCTGCATCTACTTTTATCATTCTTGCATATCTATCATTTCCTGTATGATCGAAAATGCGCCCCTGACTAATATCTAAAGGGAACATAAACTATTTATTAATCACAATTTGCATTTATTCGATATATAAGTTGGAAGTCACGTCTAAAAACATGCCGGCAGATGCCAATAAATAATTTGATTTCCTTTTTAATCGTAAAAGCTCATATAACATGTAGATTTTTACTCACAACTAAAATTCTCCTATAATGAAACTCTAATAAAATACTTCCAGAAAGATAAAAGGCACCGCCGCGCTGACAGCATTCCCGGTTATGGAGGGTAATAAAGACATTAAAACAAGTGCTTCTGATACCTGAACGCTGTACTCCTTTACAGCAATTGAGCATCCATAAGCTGCAATAAACCGCCGTGCCGACCTTTTGTAGATGGTAATTTTCGTTAATTGTGCGGTTTTATTATTAAAAAGTATACTTTTGGTTCTAATATTAGTTCGCAATCAATTTTTATAAATATTTGCCATGGGAATAACCATCACTTATAAAGTTGGGCATTGGCCCTAGGTAGAGTTTTACAACATAGCATTACATGTCTTGTATGAATTAATTGCGTATTTATACATCCATTTATACGTAGTGGAGCAGAAGTATAGTATTGGTAAAAAATATTTTTTTAAATGTAGAAGATGTCATAAGCAAGTTTAGACCTTATTGACTTCTAGTTCCAAGTTTTTGAACTCTTACTAGCTTGCTTTACTTATTTTCCCCTATTTATCCCAACCCTTCAACGGAATCATCCCAAAATATAATCTAGTGCCAAATGTCGTTATAATAATACATACGTGTATTAAGTTTCAAGTGAATATCTCAATTTTATTTTGTTAACCCCTTTAATAATTGAGTGGGGGTGGTAGTAGGGGGTGGCAGAGGTTAAATAAAATTTGGCTATACATCAAATCCCAAGTTTCTACACTCCTATTAACTTACTTTACTTATTTTCTCCTATTTATGCCTATTTATCCCATAATTCTTCAACTGAATCATCTCAAAATAACATCTAGTTCCAGATGTCTTAATAATATATATGTGTACCAAATCTCAAGTAAATATATCAATATTATTTTGTTGACCTCTGTTATATGGGTGGGAGTGTTGGTGGAGAGTGGCCGAGGTTGAAAAAAAACCGCTGCCTAAGGAATCACTACTTCCACATCCAGATTATTCGTCCAAGTCACTTTAAAGGAAACATCTTGACTATATTTGCACTCTAGTATGTGGAAATTATTGTTCATAGAATTTTAATAATATTTGGGGTAGATGTCATAGAAAAGTTTGAGAAGTTGGTTTCTACCATATACGTTAAAAATGAAGTTTCTAGTTTACCGTACTTATTTTCCACTATTTACAACCTACCACCTCAATGAAGTCATCTCAATCAGATGTCACTACAATACATACGTGTACTAACTTTCAAGTGAATATCTCAATTTGATGTTATCAATCCCATTAATAATGAAGCGGAGGTGGTAGACTTTGAAAAATATTAGAAAGAAATCTGAGGCCTTGGTTTCTAGTATATACACCGAATCCCAAATTTCTGTAGTCTTACCAGCTTGCTTTACTTATTTTCCCCTATTTGCCCCTACTTAACCCCCAACCCTTCAACGGCATCATCTCAAATTATGATCTAGTTTCAGACGTCGTTATAATACATACGTGTACCAAATTTCAAATGAATATCTCAATTTTATTTTATCAACCCTTTTCATATTGGAGTAGGGGTTGAAAAATATTATAAGAAAATCTGACGCTGTGGCTTCTAGTACATGCACCGAATTTCAAGTTTCTATAGTCTTACCAACGTTTTACTTATATTCCTCTATTTACCCCAAATTAACCCCCAACCCTTCAACGGAATCATCTCAAAATATAAACTAATTCCAGACGTCGTTATAATACAAACGTGTACGAAATTTCAAACAAATATCTCAACTTTATTTTGTCAACCCCATTAATGGGGTAGGGGTGGTGCGGGGGTTGAAAAATATTATAAAAAATCTGAGGCCTTAACTTCTTGTACATACACCGAATTTCAAGTTTCTGTACTCATACCAGCTTGCTTTACTTATTTTCCCCTATTGACCCCTAAATAACCCCCAACCCTTCAACGGAATCATCTCAAAGTATAATCTAGTTCCAGATGTCGTTATAATTCATACGTGTACCAAATTTCAAATGAATATCTCGATTTTATTTTATCAGCCCGTTTAATAATGAAGTAGGGGTGGTGGGGGTTGAAAAATATTATAAATAATCTGAGACCTTGGCTTCTAGTACATACACCGAATTTCAAGTTTCTGTAGTCTTACCAGCTTGCTTTACTTATTTTCCCATATTTACCCCTATTTAACCCCCAACCCTTCACCGGATTTCCTCAAAAAACAATCCAGTTCCAGATCTCGTTATAATATATACGTGTACAACATTTCAGGTCAATATCTTAAACCGTTCCGGAGAAAGCGTGCGGACAAAAAAAAAGTTACAGACAGACAGACCGACAGACAGAAATTTTTTTTTTCGCTCAAATTTAAAATCTCGACGTTTCATGACATTCTAAACCTATTTCACGAATAAAAATTTTAGAAAATTTTTTTTGCGATCACTATTCCTCTATTTGCCCCAAATTAACCCCCAAACCTTCAACGGAATCATCCCAAAATATAATCTAATTCTAGACATCGTTAAAATACATACGTGTACGAAATTTCAAATGAATATCTCAACTTTATTTTATCAACCCCATTAATGGGGTAGGGGTGGTGGGGGGTTGAAAAATATTATAAAAAAATCTGAGGCCTTAACTTCTAGTACATACACCGAATTTCAAGTTTCTGTACGCTTACAAGCTTGCTTTACTTATTTCCCCCTATTTACCCCTATTTAACCCCCAACCCTTCACCGGATTTCCTCAAAAAACAATCCAATTCCAGATCTCGTTATAATATATACGTGTACAAAATTTCAGGTCAATATCTTAAACCGTTCCGGAGAAATCGTGCGGACAAAAAAAAGTTACAGACAGACCGACAGACCGACAGACAGACCGACAGACAGACAGAAAATTTTTTTTCGCTCAAATTTAAAATCTCGACGTTTCATGACATTCTAAACCTATTTCACGAATAAAAATTTTTGAAAATTTTTTTGCGATTACTATACTTCCAATCCACTACGTGAATGTGGAAGTAATAGAGTCCTTGGCTTCTAGTATAGGTAACACCGAATCTCAAGTTTCTGGACTCTTAGGGCCGGTTTATCAATGCAAGGATATCCTATGGTTAAAGACTATGCATATGTCTATGCTTAACCACGCATTGATATGTCGGAATGTCGTTATAATGCATACCTACGTGTGCCGTGTACTAAATTTCAAGTAAATATCTCAATTTTGTATTATTAACCTATTAATAATGGAGTTGGGTTGGCCATTTTTTTTTTAATTGAGGTATTGGTTTCTAGTATATACTCCAAATCCCAAGTTTCTGAACTCATATTATCTTACATTACTTATTTTCTCCTATTTATCGCTATTTACCTTCAGCGAAGTAAGCTCAAAATATGCTAATATATGATTCAAATGTATTGACCCCTCACTTTAACCGCGGATATCTCAGAAACGGAGGAGCGGAGAAAAATGAAAATATTATGTGTTCATTGTGTGTCTATTCTAAATCATTCACTGAAATTTGAATAATGTACTGTTACGTGTTTTCCACCCTTTATGAAACACCGTGTATGAATCCGTGTGTTATAAATAATTTTAACAAGAGATAAACACCAACACTTTATTTAATAATTTACTGACTATACAATACTTCAAAATAACATTTACACTTTGTTTACTTGATATTTAACCTCACTTTTTCAGTGTTAATTTTACTTTAATAAACTTCTCCCTCTGCTCCGGTAATCGCGCCTTATATACTCTGAAATTGCCTCTAGATCCATCCAGAACCAATCAAGAATCTTCTTCTACCACAGTCTAGAAAACTCCATCTCTTTCTACAAGTTTCCAGTCACTATTAGGCATAGGCGTATCAATCTCCAGTTTCAAGGGGGTGTAATACATAACAGTACATTGGACAGTTTTGAAGTTCTGCTAAGTTATATTGAAAGATGTCCTACTTTTTAAGAAAATTTTGATCATACCAGTTCTAAATCCATTATTCTTGGAAAATATGTCTACTATGTAAATAATATTTTAGATACCGATAAAGCACGGCATTTTTTGTACGAGGACATTTTTTTATAATTTTTATTGCAATATTTTGCAGTTATTCTCAAAGACGTGGCCTCGTGTTTGTTAGGTTATTTATCAATGAATTTAAAAATATTTAACAAAATTGTTAATTATATAAAATGTAAGTAAGCATTTCCAGAAAAAAGGATTGGTACATATTGTTATGCATACCCCCCCCCCCGAAAAGTAGAGACTGGTACGCCCATGACTAATAAGAAAGAGATCGAGTTTTCTGGAGTGTGGTGGGAGAAGGTTCTCGATAGTGTTCTAGATAACTCTAGAGGCAATTTCAGAGTATATAAGGCTAGATTCCCGGCGAAAAAAGAAGTTGAAAAGTGACAACTGTGACAAGTGAGAGGTTAGAAATCCGAGGTGATAGAAATAGACCATTTTCGGTTGACGTCACGCTGCTGACGTGGAGGGCATACAATTGTTTTGTTTTTTAGAGATGGGGAAAAGCTGTTATTTTTTAATAACAAGCTTAAACTGCTTCTGGTAGCAACTCATCTCTAATTGTTTTCATTTGCATTCCTCTGTGATTGTGAGGTTTGTATGTCCTCCGAGTCAAAATGAGGTGTCAAATGGTTGGTTAAAGTTCATTTTAGTAGATACTTAATAAAAATCTTGTGTAGTTTGCAGTGAATTATTAAATAAAGTGTTAGTATTTATCCCTTGTTGAAATTATTTGAAATCCACAGATCCTGAAAGGTGGTTTTAGGGGTGAAAATACGCGACAATATCAAATATTAATTTAGTACTCAAGTGCAATAGATAATATTACTGCAAGCTTGCAACAAGATTTCTAACTTCCAGTGGTTGTAATCATACAGGGAAGGCATTAAATCAATTTTTTCATGATATTTTTTATTCGGAAGCCCTTGAACTACTTTTCCCAAAGTTTGAAAACATTTCACCGAGAAAATTTATCAAAAATGTTGAACTTCAAGTCACTGTAATTTCGAGGAGAAGTTCGACAATGACCGGACAACGTGAATCGAGAGGGGAAAATCGAAAATTGGGGCCGGCAGGAGCGAAGGCGAATCGTCAATTTTTGACAATTCGTGACAATTCGAAAAACGAAATTTTCGCGCATCTATTTTTTGCAACATATTGTTTAATTTTGTACTCATTTATGCACCACTAAGAGCTTGGTAGAATTACACCTTCATTATAGACACTATCTAAACTCTCTTTAAAAAAAAAATCTAGCTTTAAAGAATTGATGTCACCAAAACTGTCCCTGCCTCCCGGGCTATACCTATTCCCAAAGTTTGAAGAAAATTCCACCGAAAGAAATGATTTTTCCAATGCTAATGGAGTCCTTTATCATTATTAATGTTAATAATAATTAGTTTCAATTTGAATTTAATTGTTTTAATCACGAACTCTGCGTCTGACGAGAAGAATTTACGAAAGCGAAGAACGGATATGGTGTGAAATGTTTTATAATTGTGACTTCAGACTTACAATTAATGTACATAATTGTTAGTTTAAAGTTGCAATTATACATAATTGTACGTTTAAAGTGACAATTATACATAATTGTAAGTTTAAAGTGACAATTATAATTATAATTGTCACTTTAAAGTTGCAATTATGTATAATTGTAAGTTTAAAGTGACAATTATAATAATAATTGTCATTTTAAACTTACAATTATATATAATTGCAACATTAAAGTGACAATTATGTATAATTGTCACTTCAAACTGACAATGATTATAAAATATTGTTATGAATTACACCCCCTTGGAACTGGAAATTGATACGCCTATGCCCTAATAGTGAGTCACTGGAAACTTGTAGAAGAGCCATGGACTTTTCTAGAGTATGGTGAGAAGATTCTTGATTGATCTGGAGGCAATTTCAGAGTATATAAGGCGCGATTGCCGGCGCAGAGGAAGAAGTTTACTAAAGTGGAGTTTATTAAAGTGAAGTTCGGTAACAAAAGTGAGGTTAAATATCAAGTAAACAAAGTGTAAAGGTTATTTTGAAGTTTGTATAGTCAGTTATTAAATAAAGTGTTAGTGTTTATCTTTTGTTGAAATTATTTTAGAACCCACGGATTCATACAGGGTGTTTCCTAAAAGGTGGAAAACACGCAACAATATTTTACACCATGTCCTGTCTACGCTTTTATACTACGTTACCAGGCTAATCTGAAAAAATATCCACATGGAAAGTGTCGGTGACGTACCACGTTCTTGGCAAAAAATATCAGAGGACATGTTTGCAGGGACACAAACTTATTTTATTAACACCTACTAAAATTGAAAATAATATCTAAAATACTTTGAGATATTAAAAAATAACGACCTACCTCCGCTGAACGTCCACCATACGTCTGACGATCTAAAATGGACATCCTTCGTCCGTCCTGAATGTCATCAACGCCACAATCTTCTGGACGTTTTGTGGATGTTTTGGTGCTATCTGGGTACTAAGCTACAATTTTAATGTTTCAATTTACATGTGTATAAATGTAAAAAAATTATTCCAGACGATTTGAAGAATTACAAGTACGTGCCGGGCCATGGTGAAGTTGTCATGGGGGTGACAATTTTTAACATGCTTATAAAAGGCTGTAATTTTGAGGGAATTTTCTGTAAATTATTTAAAACATGTAAACAATGTATGTATCAAGTCTGTATGACACAAATAATGTTCATTGCATCCATGATTACTACCAGTATTAACACTTACGTTTAAGAGTGAACACTACCTAAGATCAGTGAGGAGGGGGATAAAGTGCCAAATGAAGAGATATCTCCCTAATAATTAAATTTTAGCCAAAAACAGTCGTCAACAATTCTGTAGTATTAATTTAAGTACAACATACGCTTATTTTCAGATAAATAACATCGCCCAGTTTGCAAAGAACAGCTTATAGTTAATCATTAAAATTATGATTAACAATAAGCCGTTTTTTGCAAATTGGGTGATGTTATTTAACTAAAAATAAGTGTAAGTTGTACATAAATAAATACTACAGGATTGTTGAAGACTATTTTTGGCTCAAATTTGATTATTACGGAGACATCTCCTCATTTGGCGCTTTATCCCCCTTCCCTCTAAACCTTAGGTAGTGTTCCCTCTTAACACTAATAGTATTATAACTTACGCTAATATTCAACACTAGAACTTAGTACAAAATAAGATAATTATATATCATCTATCCCATAATGTAGAAATATAAGAAAATTCGCAAAAAAAGCTTTCAGGGCACACCGTATACCAATTCTTTATTTACAAAAGAGGCCATAAAGAAGGTGTTCGGTTTATTTTATTTTATCATAAAAAATTGTCATACATATTTCCTAATAAATGAAGAAGTTAGCCAATACCATTGAATATAATGTGTTTAAATTTGTCCTACCGAAATAATGATTCGTTGCAATGAGGTTTATAGTCAACGAGGACTTCCACAGTAGTAATTATTAGCCTATTGGTCTCGCACTCCCATCAAGCGTCGCGACCATTATACACTCGCCTGGCTTGCAACGCCAAAATCGCCTGGCTCTTAACACTAGTGTTGCCGATTGGATGGATTCCGAGAGGGCTCGGTAACAGCCGTTCCCTCTCACGACAGACGAAAGACGCTCCCGGGAGCCTAAACATACCAGCGAAGAAAGAAGACCAAGACAGAAGAGCGCCAGAAGAAACGACCCAGCTGGCAGGGTCCTACAGCCAGGACCAGGGGAGGTTTGCTAACATCGCCAATACCGTCCGCATTTGCGGGGGGGATAGGCGAAAAAGCAGACCCACCCCTTACGAGGCCGGTCCAGGTCTACAGCGATGATTGGGGCAAAGAGCTCAAGCTCGACCCCTAATCATCCGAGACCGCCATCTTTAGTCAAGAATATTGACTTTTGTCCGATTTTCGGACTTTTAACATCGCTGACATTTTTCGGACTTTGAACAAATTCGATTTTTTTCGGACTATTTTAATACGAAAATTCTTCCCCCCGCTTTTCAAAATTCCGAGTGAGGCAGAAAAATGTTTAGAAAAATCTACCCTCCGCTACCAATCGGTAGCTCTTAGACTAACATTGCGTGGGTGGTAAAACTGACATGGCACGGCTTCCGACGCGTTAGAATATTATTTTTCAGCATGTTTCTTATGTCATCTGAGTATGTAAAATTTCAGTCTTTTATACAACATTTTGCAACATGTTTAATTTTTCAGTTTTTCATTAATTTTTGCACCACGAACAGTTTGGTAGAATTCCACATTTATTAACGATACTATCTTATTAACTTTCTTGGAAAAAGAATTTAGCTTTATAGAAATGATTTCACGAAAACTGCCGCTATCGCCCGGGCTATATTAGCATGTATATTGTATATGTTCACATAATATGAATCACACGACAATACAGTTTTTAACATTTTTTTTATAGAAGAATTCAAGATGGCGCTTCAAATTTGGCGGACGCGGACGGTCTATTGCCATTTAATATACGTTTCGATGTATCTACTAGAAATTGGTATCTGGAGATACTTGAGGTGATAGATTATACTAACATGTGATCAAAACTCGTTTATTAACATAATTATTACTATTATCAACAATATTTTCTTCATTTTAGTGCATTTTTAACAGTTTCAGTTTGTGTCTAAAAGCGTGTTTTTTATTATATTTTTTATCATTTATTTACTAAGGTCAGAAGACCTTGATTTTTTCGCAATTTTATAGCCGATTATGTTGAGAGTGACACCCTGCCTTTGAGACTGTAGTATATGCAACCAACTATGCTAAGTACTGTTAAATTGGTCACAAAAACAAATAAAATAAAATATTAAAATGGAAATGAAATGCGGTAGGTCATGAACACCAATATTCTTGACCAAAGATGACGGTCTCGGATGATTAGGGGTCGAGCGTGAGCTCTGCCCCAATCATCGCTGTAGACCTGGACTGGCCTCGTAAGGGGTGGGCCCGCTTTTTCGTCTATCCCCCCCGCAAATGCGGACGGTATTGGCGATGTTAACAAACCTCCCCTGGTCCTGACTGTTGGACCCTGTCAGCTGGATCGTTTCTTCTGGCGCTCTTCTGTCTTGGTCTTCTTTCTTCGCTGGCATGTATAGGCTCCCGGGAGCGTCTTTCGTCTGTCGTTAGAGGGAACGGCTGTTACCGAGCCCTCTCGCCTCTCGGAGTTTGAATAGGTCATGAATAATATAGACAAACAGATATACTATACACTTATGGGAATTTTGAGTTAAACCATTCCACAAATTGATGCTGGTGATGCTGAATACATAGCGGAATGTAACTATGCTTGAATATTTCACGTATTTCCTGGTTCTTTCTTCACTTTTACGGACATATAGTTAAAGTACAGCGTCGGTGCTTGCTTCCTTGCTCGTCTCTATTCTTCATAAATTAGATTTTCGTCAAATATAAACATATTTTTCAAAATTCGTATGGCTTTTCCCATGAAAAATTAAGGACATAGACAAACACGCGAGAAAAACGCTACACAAGACACGCGGATGTCAAAAACTGGCGCTTATGCCAACGAAAAAACCGATATATCTAATTAGTAGACACCAAAGGTAAGAAATGAGGGAACCCAGTTATAATGAATAGATTTTCATGTTTTTTTTTTGCATTGAGTTTCTAATATTGAGTACAAAAAAATTTGCCGCTTTTTACTTGGGGAACCAGCCCCTCTGCCCCCTCTAGAGAGGTATAGGCAGAAAAGTAAAAAGTAACCACCAAAATCTGATATAAAATCATATTGTAAGAGAAAGGTGGTTTACAATTTTTCATGAAAATGTATATTTTCCAAGTTATAACGATTTGCAGATTACGATTTTAGCTTTAAGAAATTGGTACCTTGAGACTGTTTTTCGTAAAGAACTCAAAAGTCTTACATTTATGGAAAAAGTGGTATGGTACAAAAATAAGATAATGAAATTACAACTGTTTTGTTTTTTGTTTATTTCTATATGATGAATAGTATATGTTATATGTGGAATAGTTCTAAAAATATGATAGTTTAAAACCGGCGCTGGAACGTTTATCGGTCGAGATATAATGTTTAAATCTCAAATATGTCAGAAACAATCAGTATGATGTTAGAAATACATATAATAAATTAAAGGGCTTGAAGTACTTTGATATATGATTTATCCAAAGAATTTATATAAATTCTTTGGATTTATCATCTTCCATCCGTACAGCTTGAAAAATATCGATGTTATATGCAAAACAATGTTTTGTGATTTTTTTAAACAAAAAATTTAGAATTTTCCTGCTGCCATTGGCCACAAAACAGAAATTCCAAAAATCTGTACCAGTTCTTATTAATATATAGTATTACCAACGTGCTGATTTTGAGAGCTTCAATTTTTCAAAAGTTTTGAAGAAATATGAGATTCAAATGTAGATATTCTTTGCCACTAAAAGTTCAAGCACCACATTTGTATTGTTATATTTCCGAAACTATTAATTCTACAAATATTTTAAAGAATAAATTAATATATCGCTTGTTAAGCTTTATGTCTCTATATTGTCATATTTTCCTTTAATGCAATTGTTTTGGAGTTATTTAAAAAAACGGGAATTTTTTCAGCAAATTCGTTAAATTTTTCTTAATCTAAAGTAGGTATATTTTTAAAAATGCCAAAACATTAAGTACTGTAATATTAATAAAATCTGGTTCGGATTTTAGGAATTTCCATTATACGGTCAATGGCAGCAGGATAATCCTAAACTTTTTCTTGAAAAAAAATTATAAAGCATCACTTATTGTTTTGCACATATTATTATTTTTCAAGCTGTACGGATATAAAAAATTCATATAAGAGTACTTCGAGCTTTTCGATTTCCATTATATACAGGGTGTTGCATCATGAGAGGGACATAGCTTAATAGGAGGTAGAGAACATCAGTGGTAACCGGAACCTCCCATAGAAATGTCTCATTGGGCCTTCACTACGAAATTACAGGGTGTTAAATAATTTTTGGCCAAACCTGTTTTTTGTCATAACTTTGACAGGAAATGAAATAACGGATTCATATTTGGTACGGCTAATGTACAAACGAGCCCCAAGAGGTACATGTATAAAAAAAATATATCCAGGTCCGGACTCACTATAATTTATGTTTCTTCTTTGCATCAATAAAACATCACCCTGTATATATTTTTTTGAAATTTCGATACGATATTCGAAAAGAGCAAGAAAAAACAAACAAAATGGCCTATTTCATTTTTTTGTTACACCGTCGTGGTTATTTAAATACGTTGTTAAATGTGCAAGAAAATGGATTACAGAACCCTATTAAATGAGAGGCACGTGAAATAAATAGTTTTATAACTAAAATTTGCAAAAATTCTATTCTAGGTGGTCTGGGTGAATCCTAATTCCGGCACGTTTTAAAGGTCCATTTTGGTAAAAAACTGTGGTCCTAATAAGTAATCGGGTATGAAATAACAAAATTTTTAATCAATCACAGTAGGCTTGTTCAAAGAATAAAAGTGACAGATAATTTAAACCATTTAGGCCTAAGCAACCAGTTACTTTGATCAAGAAAATCATCAACATTTTATACTTAATAAAAATTGGAAGAGATCAAACTAAAATCTAAATAAATAAAATATTTTCCATTCAATTAACAATAAATAACAAAACAATAACTAAATGTGTTTAAAAATAAAACGTAATTGACACTAAAGTAAATTTTCAAAATGTCCTCCCCCAAATTCTGTGCATTTTCTTGCGCGTTTAGAAAGGTCACCAATTGCTCGACGTATCATTTCTGGATTATTCCGTATTTCGTCGCAGGTTGTAACGATGCGCTGGATTAAATGTTGTCTACTTTCAATTTCAATGCTATAAACCTCGTTTTTTAAGTGGCCCCATAAAAAGTAATCACAAGGGTTACAATCAGGAGATCTTGGTGGCCATTCATGTGGACCCCCGCGTCCAATCCATCTATTAGGATACACATTGTTTAAGTGTTCTCTTACTTGAAGGTTAAAATGTGGTGGGGCCCCATCATGCTGAAACAACATGCCTCTTATACCGATATTTTCTAACATATTCGGTAAAATGTTTTGAAGAAAATCAAAGTAAATTTCACCATTCAATCTTTCTTCAAAAAAATGTGGCCCTATCAAATGTCTATTCACAAGTCCGACCCAAACATTTACAGAAAACCTGTGTTGCGAACGGCGTTGGCGTACCGCATGTGGGTTTTCCTGTGCCCATTTATGATTATTTCGTGAATTGTTTACTCCATCCCTTGTAAATTGTGCCTCGTCCGTAAATAAGGTTCTGTAAATGACTGGGCGATGATTAGACAACCAACGACAAAATGCCAGGCGGGGGATATCGTCGCCTTGTTGAAGACGCTGTACCTGCTGGATATGATATGGATGGTAACGTTCTCTTTTTAGGGTTCTCCATACTCGCCAATGAGGAATACCAGTTGCCAAACTGATTCGTCTAGTGCTCATATTTGGGTTTTCTTGAACTACGTTTATAATATTGTTTTGTTCCTGCACACCTTGTGGTAAAACACGCTCCACAACTGCAGAAGTAGGAAACTTTCCGTGTTGTCTTGCATACTGGAACACCGTACTAAAGGTTTTATGATTAGGGCATCGATGACCAGGAAAACGCAGCCGATATTCTCTTTCCGCCGACCTACCATTTCCATTACAGAAACCATAGATGAATATTATGTCAGCATATTCCCCGTTTGTAAATTTTACTGGCATAGTTAAAATATTTTCACAAGTTTTCACTAACTAAATGCGGATTATTGACACATTAAATTACTAACAAACAATTATTCAACTGTTTAGGAGATTTCTTTTTATTATCTGTCACTTTGAACAAGCCTACTGTGATTGATTAAAAATTTTGTTATTTCATACCCGATTACTTATTAGGACCACAGTTTTTTGCCAAAATGGACCTTTAAAACGTGCCGGAATTAGGATTCACCCAGACCACCTAGGCTCAATAGAATTTTTGCAAATTTTAGTTATAAAACTATTTATTTCACGTGCCTCTCATTTAATAGGGTTCTGTAATCCATTTTCTTGCACATTTAACAAGGTATATAAATAACCACGAAGGTGTAACAAAAAAATGAAATAGGCCATTTTGTTTGTTTTTCTTGCTCTTTTCGAATATCGTATCGAAATTTCAAAAAAAATATATACAGGGTGATGTTTTATTGATGCAAAGAAGAAACATAAATTATAGTGAGTCCGGACCTGGATATTTTTTTTTATACATGTACCTCTAGGGGCTCGTTTGTACATTAGCCGTACCAAATATGAATCCGTTATTTCATTTCCTGTCAAAGTTATGACAAAAAACAGGTTTGGCCAAAAATTATTTAACACCCTGTAATTTCGTAGTGAAGGCCCAATGAGACATTTCTATGGGAGGTTCCGGTTACCACTGATGTTCTCTACCTCCTATTAAGCTATGTCCCTCTCATGATGCAACACCCTGTATATTATTAACATCATATTGATTGTTTATGACATATTTGAGACTTAAACATTATATCTCGACTGTTCGGGCGCCACTTTTAAACTATCATATTTTTAGAACTATTCATCAAACAGAAATAAACTAAAAATAAAATACTTTTAATTTCATAATCTTATTTTTGTACCATACCACTTTTTTCATAAAATGTAAGACTTTTGAGTTATTTACGAAAAACAGTGTCAAGGTACAAATTTTTAAAAGCTTTTTTTAAAGCTAAAATCGTTATAACTTGGAAAATATAACTTTGTATGAAAAATTGTAAACCACCTTTTTTTCTTACAATATGATTCTATTCAGATTCGGTGGTTAATGTTTTACTTTTTTGTCCACTCCTCTAAAGGGGGTGGGAACCACCCCCAAGTAAAAAGTGGCAATTTTTAAAGGGTCTGTTTTGTACTTTATTAGAAACACAATGCAAAACAAGTCATGAAAATCCATTCATTATAACTGGGTTCCATGATAAAAATCTAATTGCACTCGACTAAATGCGCATGCGTATTTTACCGTATTTGTAGTACCTATTCCTTAACAGTGCCACCTTATTCTTTCTTCCACTTTTTCACAATAATTAAGCGAAATGTTTCACAATAATTAAGCGAAATGACATGTTTACTCCTTATCTTCATTCTTCATGGTATTTCGGTTTTAGATATCAATTTCACGAACCGGATATCTTGAAAACAGATAGTCAAGATTAAAATGGACATACGCATTGAGGACCATTCAACAAATAAACACTTCACAAAAACGGGTTATTTTCGCGCCATATACTCCATGAAAAATTCGCTTCTCACTCTCTTATTATCATAAACACTTAAATCAAAAATATATGTATTTACAAAAACTTTATTTACCTCATTTTAACAAATCATTACACTTATGTCTCCTACGTACAACGCTGTAAAAAAGTAAATATTTATTACATAATAAAAAAAACTGAAATCAAATTGTTATTTTCCAGAAAAGTTTTAACATTATATAGTGAAATAAACTTAAATTCTATCAGTAAATTTGTACAATTTAGTATACAAAAGCTGTATTAAATCCCATATATTATTTAATAGGCTGTTTGAATCTTTCGAGCCTTTGTTTTGCTTTTTCACTCTGAGAGACTGCACCGTTAGTTGAAACTATGCCGAATCTTGCTTTTCTTTTTTCTAATTTTTCTTTATTTTCTAAACCTGACATAACAGTCGACACAGATCCTCCAAATCGTTCAGCTCTTTGTTTAAGTACTTCAACACTCGTTACCTAAAAGCAGAACCTGCATTATGACAAAATTACGAGAAATTTGTTTTGGTGCCCCTCATCAATTTTTTATTGCTCTTATCTAGGAGCATATCCAGCTTATATCACCAAAATTGAAGTTTAAAATATGAAGACAGATGCAAAACATACTTTAGGCTAGCAAGGTGTTAATGCCAATCGTGCTTTATACTTGATAGCCGATGGCGTTAGCTGACAAGGATCACCTGATTGTGACGTCATGTGTGTATTACTTTCATTTTAAAGCTACGTTTGTTACAAGATCTCAGTGACAATTAGACAGGTTCAATAGAAAACATACATGGTTAATCTAAACTAAAAATCCAGAATATGCTTTTCTACAATAAAACTACAACTTCTAAGACTTTGCCCAAATTATAAGTGCAAAACATGCTCTTTACATGTAAAGTTGCAGACCAAGCTTTACGCATTTTTTTAAATTATTTTCCCACAATTTGGTCCTTTACTGAATACTGAGACCTCTATTCATTGAATTTCGACATTAAGCATCATCTTTTAGTCAAAGATTGAATTGTAGGAATAATTTGTCTAAAAGTTTTTTGGTTTTAATACATTGACTGCTGATGACGTCTGGAAGCATCATCTCCCTACTACCTTTCAGTGTTCATGACGCCTTTAGACGTCATAACGCCCAAGGTCGTCATGAGCACTAACTTTAGCGCTATCTATTTATCTACACTTGTAGATTTCATAACGAGTGCGTGTGACGTGTTTGTACGTCATGTTTTTTTTGTTGTTAATTTTTGCTTCCATTTTTTTAAAAAGATTATATTTTTGGGAATATCTTGCCAAAACCATTACACATGCAACCGAGAAACAAGTTTGATTAGGTTAACCACCAGGTCGTAGGCCATATTACGTCAGCAGTCAAAGTGTTCACTCGAAATGTGACATGCATAAAGAAGGTCTTACATCTACACGCCTAATATACTTACTATATAATTTTTAACCTATAAATTTTAAATATCGAGTTACCAGAGGCTTTTAAGAGCTATTTTCTGCAATAAACCGGATTTCAACTGTGCGAACTCACACATCATAGCAAAAAAATGAAAACTAGCTTGTGAATAAAACAAAAAATACAATAGCGAATAAAGTCAATGAAATAATAAAAAATATTTTGCATGACTAACTGAAGCAATATCCAAGCAAATTAATTAATAATATTGCTTTATGTACAACTTTCAACTATGTTATATAAACAGACTTGGTATGGGTGAATGGGTCAGTTGGGAGGAAGGAGAAATTCCCGAAGTATCAGTGGCTTTAGGGCCGGTGTAATGATAATATACCAGGGTGTCCCATAAGTGGACAATCAAACAAAGATGGGTAACAGAGGAGGTCATTTTCAATTTTTGCATTTTTCTCTAAAATCGCGTTCTGCAACGCTACAATATTTTTTTTAAAATATGAGTTGTGTGGTTGCTTTTTTTATAAGTAGGTTTTAAATGGTATACCTTTCCAATAGAAGCATTTTCACAAACCTTGATACATTTTTTCATAAAAAAATTTTGTTCATTTTTAAGTCACTGATATTACAGAAAGTTGACCAACTATTGGAAAAAGTTATCTATTTAATGCAGATTTTGATTTGGTATAATACAGTCATTCAGAATAGATTTTTTTTTTTACAAGAAAGTGATTTTATATAAAATTGAGTTTTCAACTAACAGCAAAAATAAAACACCTATTTAGAATTTTAAAGAAGCCTTAGCCAAAGCACTTAATTCTCTTGTACCACCTTCACCAAGAACCCCTAGAAGAATTCATAGTCTAACAGAAGTCGGGAGCAAAACAAGGTGTAAGTGTACTGATTGCCATAAAATATTACGGCAAACAATGAGTAGTAGAGAAGCTGACAGTAAAGTCAAAAAGGTAACCACATATTGCTAAGATTGTAATGGACAACCCACGCATTGTTTTCCCTGTAAGCCACGAAAGTAAAAAAAAATTAATAGGGTGTGTGCACGTTTTTTCGAAAAATATGAGATACTCATAGTATATTGGCGAGATGTGCATTGCTTCCTTTTGTAAAGTTATAGTTATTATAGATTGCTCTCGATTTACACCAAAGAAGACAAGTTTGTGCTCAATTAAAAGATCAAAGAGATAAGTACTACTCCATAAATGATTCAATAAAAGTAAATAAATATCATTTAACCTATGGCTATGCTACCGGCAATTATATAAATAAACCAAAACCGGCAGCGGGCTTGTAATGATGAGCCAGGCAAACAATCGACTACTTTCGTTTGAGGTAAAGGTATAACATATCTGGTGAACTATATTCGTATACGGATATCGTTTGCATTATTCAAGTACGTGCTCTCAGGTCTTATTGTAATACAATGAGGCTTTGTAATGAGTAGTAATGATTTATCCTAGTAGCAACGCTTTATACTGAATTTCCAAATTTTCCTTCGCTTGTCTTCCGATATGATTACGTTGTAGTTTCGTATTCTTCCTACCTATCGATACTCTTTGAAAGATCAACAATTTTTATTGCCCCCTTGCGATCCCTTCGACTGAGTGCTCATTCTGTTTTTCGTATCTATCGAAGCACATCTTTAAATTTGTGTTCCAAAGCAAGTAATAATTAGTGCGGTCAAATAGTGCAGTAAAAACCAACACAAAAACACAAATTGGATAATATCTTCAGAGAATAGGAGGAAATAAAAGAAAAATTTAGGAAGGCCTTACCAGCTTCCTCTCCTTCAAGTCGCTTAAATCATTACTTCTTTCCCCCTTTCAGTACATTAACTTATAGGATACACATGAAATACTTAAAAAGAAATACATCAGGCCAAGGGCCTAAAGAAACAAGAGGTTCAATAAAGAGGCCGATGTGAAAACCATTACACTGTAATCATATGACAGTAGTAAATTATTCTTTAACAGTACAGTATACAAAAGAGGCCAAGGGCCGAATAAAACTTATTAAAATTATTCCTTAACAGTACAGCACGCAAAGAGGGCCAGATTAGACAAAAATTCAACAGATAGGCCAAGGGTCCAACCGTTAAATAAATTACAGATTATCAGGAGGAGTCGTGGACTTACCAAAATTATTATTTAACAGTACAGTATACAAAGATGGCCGAGGGCCGAATAAGATAAAAATTCAACAGGTAGGCCGAAGGTCTAACTATTAAATAAATTAGGAATTATCAGGATTAGTCAAGGACATCAAAATTATTCTTAAAAAGTACAATATGCAAAAAGGGCCGTGGGCCAAATTAGACAAAAATTCAACAGGTAGACCCAGGGTCTAACATTTAAATAAATTATGATCAGAACGAGTCGACGACTTATCTTAAGGGCTAATATGAATATTAAATTAAATAAGCCGCGGGCTAACGACATAAATTTAAAAATAATTATCTACTGTAGCCCTTAAGGGCCATTCCTTGTCTTAATTATATAGGCCGAGGGCTTAAAAATAAGTTTCCTTTAAAAAATAAATATATACCTATTATATCTATATACCTAAAAGGCAAATCCCAGTAAAGTAATTCTATCACTTTCGACTCTTAGAACAATACAAAAGCCCAGCTAACAATTTAAGTGTTGACGACTTCAGCTAAAGGAAATTCGACCAAAATAGTTCTAAATTATGCAATGTTTAAGTTCACTTGGTGGAAGTCGTTATGGTACCCATCAGGTACAGGTCAATTATTGGTAAAATTAATGCTCTAATAGGTTACGAAAAATATTTTTGTTACTATTTTTACCTAATACATAGTATACATGAAAACACACTAATTAAGTGGTAGGGAATACACGGCCTTAATAGCCTAATAGGGTAAATGACCTATTTGAAAAAAAGTTGGTAAACTGAATAATGGGACATGTGTCACCTAATAGAGTCGGGTCAAGTTTAAAAAGACCGATGTATGAATTAATATTGCACATACGTTTTCACTATCTCTTGAACACAAACTTAAAGCCATAGCCTAAAGACATTGTCAATGTATGTCTACCAAGATTCTTTCCCATTTCTTTTGAAACGGAAATATGAAATGTATACTGAGGAGTGAGAAACATAGTCATAAGCTCAGTGATTCTCAAACTGCGTGATTTAACGACGAATATTACTTATTTCCGTGAACTAACACCACTCTAAATATGAAAAACGTCTTTATATGAAATATTTAAGTTATTTTTAGTAGTAAATAGTGGATATTCATCCGTCAAATGAACAATGTCAAACCACTAAGTCTTACAATTTTCTAGTACGTAGATATTACATGTTTTAGAGTAGAATAAACACGATCGTGTAGCTCAATCGGTAAGATGCTCGAACAGCGATAAATGTAAATGGGGCGTTTGCGAGTTCAGTCCCCAAGCAGTTCCACTTTTTTTTTATTTGATTAATTATTAAAAGTTAATAATTTTCCTGCCAAAATTTTTATTTTATTAAACTGCGCCGTGGGTTTTGTTAAAACTTTATTTTTCCCAAAAATGTGTCTTTTATTACTACTAGCGCGTGTTCATCACTAATAAAATCTACTTTCTTAACGTTACATTAATACATGAATGGTGAAACGTGCGTCGAGTAGATAAATTGTTCAAGTGTAATGTTTTAGTGTTTATGAAATCGTGTCAATGCGTTGTTTATTTATTTATTTATTTTATTTAATCGTCTTATTTATATTAACGTCCTGGCGGAGTTTAGCTAATGCTATTCCACCACTCAACCAGGACACGTACACATAGACATCAACACAACGATCATTCCCTGCGATATTGCCATCTACCGCAGCTGAGACTCGAACTCAGGATAGATATCAGCGACTAGACATGTTGTGCCACCCAACAGCGGTCTAGTACACTGCTACCATCTCGGTAACACATGAAAAACGCCACTAAACATCCATACCCTGGCCAGGATTCGAACCCGGGACCCCGTGGTCGCAAGCCAAACGCCTTAGCATTGCGCCACCGAGCCGATAGTAGTGTTCTTTCAGAATTGTTTTAATTTATTTGTTTTAAAATTATTATTAATTTTTTTAATATTTATTTTGTCAACCAGAATTTTTATTTACTTATTTTATTTGCGTTATCCTCATAGAGATTTTAGATTTTTTTTTTGTTATATGAAATATTTTATTTTTACTGACATCGTTTCCCCTACTAATACTATGATCCTATCCTTTTCTGGCAAGAAATGCCCAAACCTTCCCGTATCTCTTGCTAGACTGTAGCAATATTAGTCTTTGATTTCTTTTTCTGATCACTCATTCTTATTGACTGAATTGGGCAATTCATTTTTTGTTATCAGTTTTATTTGTGCCCGAGCCTATACATCTACAGTGTCCGTCGTAAAGTTGGCTACATATGGGAAAAATTTGTATTATTGAGATTTCTAAAAAATACTATATTGGGGGTTCTTTTCTTTTTTTACATGCAAATACCTTTATTCAACTAAAATACATAAAGTTTTTGTCGAAACTAATCAAATATTTGTGAAATAGACACAAGAGTTTATGATAATTAATGATAGGGGTAAAATTTGCACCTTTTTACTTTCCTCATATCTGCTTCAAAATTGATATATGGGGTCCTTGTTGTATTCTATATGCACTTTTTCTTCATAAAATTTGTCGATATCTTAACAATTTGACCCACTTTTCGGTACCACGGTCAACTATTTTTTACAGTCCTGCCAAACCGGTGATCACATGTAATTTTTTGTTGTTGGACATGCATATATACGAACCCCCAATAGAGTTTTTTAGAAATGTCAAAAATACAATTTTTTCCCATATGTAGCCAACTTTATGGACACTGTATAAACAGAATTCCACTAAAATTATGAAGTTACTAAATTAATAATCTTAACATTTTATGATAACATCGTTCCTATTTTTTTTTTTTTTAATTATTCAGGAACACGATTGCCGAGAACTGTTTGAGATATACTGGCATTTCTTATGCATCAAATAAAATCTTAGTTCAGACGTTTTAGCGGCTATGACACAAGTCAGTTTAAATTGTACTCGACTCTAAGTAATATGATTGTAATAATAAAATCAATCCCATACATTGTTTAAATATGAAGAAAATAACTAAAATCACATAGGTAAATAATGCGCATCTC
The DNA here is from genome assembly GCA_963583905.1 of Stenurella melanura. Lineage (NCBI taxonomy): Eukaryota > Metazoa > Arthropoda > Insecta > Coleoptera > Cerambycidae > Stenurella > Stenurella melanura. The sequence continues at coordinate 135,567,442 of OY757311.1, forward strand.
GCTAAATCTAAAACTATATTTAAAATGTTTAGTTTAATAGCCGATAGTACAGGAGAGTTAAAAAAGAAAACGAAAACTGAGAATTTAATGTCCATTACTTTGGAAGATTGAGGTTTGTGGCCTCCAATCTTGTCAGCTGTCAAATTCCGCACATGCCCTATGTGTTCTGTTTAAACACAACTTTTGATTTATTTTCCATAATAAGTATTATTCATTGTCATAATAATAATAAAAAAATTTGTATATAAATTATTTATCTTTTTATTGTTCCTACCCTAGCAATAAAGGTTAAATATATCCTATGCTATCAAAACCCAATAACAAACAAATGTTTGTGTATAGATTTCTAGAACTAATTTTGCCATTGACTGATAGATGTCACTTATATAGGCTACTTTTTAGTTAAATAAATATGGGACATAATAATATGTAACCCGTATTGCTAGATGACACGCACGACTATGGAATTCTATAGACCAGTGTCTATCCCATAACCAAACGCAAATATCATGCAGTGAATGTGTCAAGGATAGGTTAGTGTAGAATGGTGGTACACTTGAGTGACTATTGAGAATATCAGAAACTACTGTGAACATGAGATATGATGGAGGATATACACAGCAAGATTTGAAACTTGCTAGCTGTGCAAGATATTGCATGATAGAATATTTCTATTCAATCTCATAAAACAGATTAGGCTTGTTAATGCATCAATGTCTTTATGTAAGGCTATGAGAAACACCTTTGGTGAGGCGGACAACCGCGACAGATGGTGTGATGCTGTGAGACATACCATATTTTATACCAAAGGAAAAAGAAACAGAATAATGCAAGTGTCAAAAAATGTTGCTAGGAAGTTGTTATTACGAAAATAAATGTTACTTACGACATTTGTCGATTTAATAGTTGATGCAGAATTGCTATTAGTTCCAAATCTTTCAGCTCTTACAGCTTTTTTCGCATCCGTGCTCAATGCAGCAACACCAAATTTCTTGGCCCTCATCTCTAGCCGCTATAAACATATATTACATTTTTTAAGTTAGATACACACTAAAAATAAAACATACCTCTTTGGCACTAAGTTCAGATAATTTAATAACTTTTCTTTCCGGCAAATCGCTTGAATTGATTTCAGTATCTTTATTTTCTGGTTTTGGTTTCGGCAGTTCTACGTTATCGCTACTATTTCTATTTAAAATAACTTTTTTTGGAGGTTCATTCCGGATTTCTTCTGTCTCACTAATTTTCCGTTTCAGTGTTTTAGGTGAATCATCTAAATCATTTTCTAAAATAACTGATTCACTAGCGTCCAAGTGCTCATCATCATCGTCCTATGAAAACATAATACATATGCTGATAAAGAATGTGAATATATAAACAAAACATACATTTAATAAATCTTCCTCAAGATCATCCACTGATTCTGCTCCTACACCATCACTGGATTTTAATGCCGTTTGAAGTCTCTCTACTAGTTCATTTTTATTACCTGTCGTACTTAAGCCCCTCATTTTCAGCTCCTTTTTTAAATCAGGAACCTACAAAAAAAATTACAAACTTTCACTTAACCTAACAACTTAAACCGGATATTAATAACTAATATTTCTGTTGAGGAATTCTATAGTATAAAAAATATATTTTTACAAGAAAACAGTGTAACATAGATATTCAAATATTTACATAACTATACCTTGAGTTTGGCAATATCCAAAGAAGAAATATCTGTCAATGATTCGTCCGCCATTTTAACAACATTACCTGCATTACCTGAGAACGGGAAAACAGTGAACTCAGATTACTGGAAAGTGAACTGCCACTTGCCAGACCCATGTTTCCCAGTTATAGTCACTAGTGCCATCTTCAATATTTCTACAATTTCAGAATTTCTACTATTCTGTGGAATTTAGTTTCCTGGATAAATTTCTATAGATCCAAACTTATTTTATTCCAAAGAAGTATGTTATGTATGTAGACTACTGTAGGTAGTCCAAGATAAAATTTTCGATTTAATCAGCCCAGTATGTGATTTTTAAAAAATTCTTGATTGAGAAACTTGTTTCCAAAGAATTTATATAAATAGAAGCCGAGATAAAGTGTAAAAGTTATACGATACTGTTGCCATCATGTCCAACATACGTTTTTCTCACCATTTCGTTCTAAGATACAATATTGCCTATAACGCTATCTCTGTTGCAAGTACTCCAAGACCGTGGTATGAGTGTAGCAAAGACATATGTGGAATTTAGTCATTTAAGACCTGTGTCTATTTTAACTACTCTAACCTCAAAATTATTTTCGTGTTTTGTAAATTTAAACAATTATTCTCGTTGAATCGTAAAAATAGTGAAAAAATGTGTTGTTTGTGGTGTAGTTGAGGATAAGAATAGCCTGTTGTCTTACATTTATTTGTCATGTTAAAAACAGTAGTACTGCAACAAAGATGGGGCTATAGTAATTTTCATCATAAAGAAAGAGATAATTATAAAATGTAATGTCTGAACTTGAGTACGAGATGTTGACAACACACTTATAAATGTGTATCTGCTTCTATTTATAAGTATAAATTCTTTGCTTGTTTCCTCTTGAAAAAATTACTCGCCAAATCAGTTATTTCCCGGACTTTTAAATTTCATCCTATTTCCCGCTTGTGAATGTTTTTTCAGTTTCTGTTATATTGACATAAGTCCCTAAGCACAGAATAATAAAACAATCAGAATGGAATCTTTCAGGGAAGGGGAAGTTTCGCGCATTTCTAAGCGCGCGGTAAAACAACTGATAATCGTGTGCTCTATACAGTGTTGCCAGATGTACAATAATTTCTGAAGAACTAGGAATAAATAATTGTATATTATATTTCGGCGTTTCGTCCTCTAGATCACTGTATTTTAAACTGAGTAGTACCGTTATTCGGTGCTAAATGGCGCACAAAGTATAAATTTAAAATATATAGTGTTCTTCTATACCGACTTTCCTTCCTTCTTCATAACGTTTTTTGTGCATTAATGGCGTACACGCACATTCCGAGAAAATTAGAAATAAAGGGTAAATATATCTTAAAACCATTACTTTTCAGCATTTCTTTTAGGCTGATATGGGAAAAACAAAAAAAAAGAATCGCTCTAGATCGTCTAGCCGCGATTCTGATAAAGAAAACGTAAACAGGAGGTTAAGAAGACTTGAAAAGGTTATCAACGACCATTTTAGGAGCAGGAGTAGCAGGACTAGATCAAGGTCCAGGTCTAGACACAATAATGGTAGCGTTCGATGCCCAAAAAGCAGTCGCTCCAGAGGCTCGACACGTGATCGAAGTCCAATCAGAGACTCGACACCAGATGATCGTGCTAGAACCGTTGGCTCAATTTCACTTGAAATGTTGAATCACACCCCTCCTCAAATAGACCCTGTAGCAGAGGATGTTTTAGTACTCAGTGATGAAGTGGTATTGGACGAAGCTACTTTGGAAGTTTTAGGTGATGACCCTGAGAACATACAGGGCCAAACAATAGAGTTGCATACAGCATTGGTCTCCAGGTGGAAATATATTCTCACAAAGGGTTTAAATAAAGAAACAAGAGACGAAATTAGTAGTAGATACCCATTCCCTTCTAACTGTGTACATTTAAATGCTCCAAAATTGAACCAGGAAGTGCAACAGATATTATCACCCACCTCATTAAAGAGGGATAAATATCAGACGCTGTCACAACAACAACTTGGTGCAGGCATTACAGCATTGGGCACTGTAAAAAATACTGTTTTAAAAGGAAATAACGATCTTTATAAACCACTTTTACCGGGATTAATAGATGCAGGCAAGTTATTAACTGACCTGCATCATAATTTATCTATTAGTAGAAGGAGTTTGATTACACCTCAGTTAAATAAAAATGTGAAGCAACTCGCAATAACGGGCGAGATTGACCAATTTCTCTATGGCTCGGACTTCCAGGAAAGATGTAGAAACATAAAAGACTTGGAGAGGTCAAGTAAAGACCTAAAAGCAGAGCCTAGCCAAGGTCCTAAAAAACCGAATGTACCGAGTAAAGTATCAACTTATAGAAATGTAAAGCCTGATTTAAACAGGAAGGGCCCGTTTCGAACATTAGGGAATTCGAAGCAACAAGGGCAAACCCCTCCGAACAGAAGACTGAACGACAGATATTACCCGAGCTCGTATCAGAGACAACGGAAATACTAGAGGTAAGTTCATATGCAGGAAGGCTTAAAGGTTTCACAGAAGTTTGGAAAAAATTAGAACCAAGCAAATTTGTTTTAAACTGCATTGAAGGTTTTAAAATACCGTTCACAACAATGCCTGTAGAACAAGGCAAATTTAGGCACAGAAATTTTTCAGAAATTGAAAGGAGTGAGTGCCAGATGGCCATTTTAAAATTAATGAACCAAGGTGCAGTTGTACATTGCCGTTACAAGAAGGGACAATTTCTTTCGCCATTTTTTCTAGTGGAAAAATAAAATGGGGATAAACGATTTATATTAAATTTGAAAAGGCTCAACAAATATATTCAACCGAAACATTTTAAAATGGAAGACTATAGAACAGTTACCAAACTTGTTCAAAATAATTTTTTTTATGGCATCAATCGATTTGAAGGATGCATATTTTTTAATTCCCATCCATAAATCGTCACGTAAATATCTTCGTTTTGAGTTTAACAACAAATTATTTGAATTCGTTTGTTTACCTTTTGGATTATCCTTAGCACCATATATTTTCACCAAAATAATGAGACCAGTAGTCTCTGCAATTAGATCTAGGGTTATAAGTTGTGCAGTATATTTAGATGATTTTATAATATTTAGCGAAACTGAAGCTAAATGTGTCAAAGATATGTCTGCAGTGTTAACAATTCTCCAATCCCTAGGTTTTATCATTAACAGGGAAAAAAGTTGTTTAACTCCCAGAACACAATGTAAGTTTTTAGGTTTCATTTTTGATTCAGAACACATGACCATAGGACTTCTATGGATAAGAGACAAAAAATCATTGGCCTTTTAAGTAATATTAAAAAAGCAAAAACTTGTAAAATCAGGTTTTTTGCACAGATGATAGCTGTATTGGTCGCAGCAACACCAGCTGTGAAGTACGGTCTGCTATATACAAAAAAGTTAGAGAGAGAAAAATATTTAGCATTGAATAAAGCAGGTCAGAAATATGATACTCTCATGGTGATCAATCATAACATTATCGATAGTGACCTAGATTGGTGGCTAAGAAATATCCTGAAGGTAAACAACAAAATTTTGCAAGATAAATTTGATATCGAATTGTATAGTGATGTATCGAAAACAGGGTGGGGGACGTACTGCAATGAACAAACAACGCATGGATGGTGGAATAAAGAACTTAGTTCAGAGCACATTAACTATTTAGAGTTGCTTGCTGTTTTTTATAGTTTAAAGAGTTTCGGTAATAATTGGTCCTCGTGTACGGTTCTTATTAGAGTGGACAATACCACTGCTTTGTCTTATATAAACCGAATGGGAAGTATAAGACATCCAAACCTTAATAAACTTTCCAGAGAAATCTGAATGTAGAGATATTTGGATGCACGCCACCTACATACACCAACCAACTCAGACGAGAGCTCACGCATTTTATCACAAGATACTGAATGGGAATTGAATGAGTATGTTTTTAAAGACATAGTGGGAAGATTTGGTAAAGTAGACATTGATCTATTTGCGTCAAATATTAATTTTAAATGTAAAACTTACGTGTCATGGTATAGAGATCCAGGGTCACTATCAGTTGATGCCTTTACTATCTCATGGAAACCATATTTTTTTTATGCTTTCCCACCCTTTGCGCTTATCTTAAGGGTGTTAAAGAAAATCATCACAGATAAAGCAGAAGGAATTCTTATTGTCCCTTACTGGTCAACGCAAGCTTGGTACCCTCTTTTTCTAAAACTTTCAGTTGAAAAACCATTGTTCTTTGGACCTAATAAAAATCTATTGACTTCTCCTTTTAGGGACACCCATCCACTAGCAGCTACGCTTATCCTGGCTGCGAGCAAATTATCAGGCAGTCTTATAGAATCAAACAACTCCCTGAAGAGGCGCTGGAAATAATACTGGAGTCTCTATCAGAAAGTACAAAAAAGCAGTACAACACAGCATATAGAAAATGGTGGGAGTTCTGTAGGGAAAAAAAGGTAGATATTTTTAAGGCCTCTGCCGCAGAAGTAATCCTATTCTTGCAACAACAATTTGACACTAATAAATGCAAATATGGTACGTTCAACTCATTTAGATCAGCATTAGGACTAATTTTACTGGATAATATTGGTTAGAATGCGGAAGTTAGAAGATACCTCAAAGGTATATCGAAACTCAGACCTCAACGACCAAGATATGGTTGTGTTTGGGACCCACAAAAGGTCCTAGACCACCTGTCAAAAGTATCATCACAAGAACAGTCCCTTGAATATCTGGGAAAAAAGCTTGCTACATTGCTAGCCTTGACTACCGGACACCGCATACAAACTCTTTCCCTCATTCGAATACAAAATGTAGTATTTTTAGAGGACAGGGTGAAGATTTTCATAACGGACAATATAAAGACAAGTAGTGTCAATAGAGTCCAACCGTGTTTGGAAATACAATACTTCAATGAAAATCCTAGTTTATGCGTAGCAGCCACATTGAGTAACTACATTGAGTCCACCATTAGTTTGAGACCAGAATCTCAAGAATTTCTGTTCATAATTCCGAGACCACCATTCAACAGAGTATCTAGCCAGACATTATCACGCTGGATAAAAGAAGTGATGGCAAAAGCAGGTATAGATACCACAATATTTACAGCATACTCCACACGCCACGCATCTACGTCAGCAGCGTATAGGGCAGGCGTCTCCATTGAAGTCATCAGAAAGACAGCAGGTTGGACTCAGAAGTCAAACACTTTCCTTAAATTCTACAATAGACCTCTTAGCGAAGAGAACAATTTCGCAATGGCCATATTGAAATCATAAAACTGTATCACAGCTAGGTGTCTGCTTTTAATTTCAGATTTAGGATCTGTATAATATTTACCTTATACAGAGTTATATGTTATATATAGAAATTCTTTTATTTTAAGTTTTAATCAGATATCTCTAGATATATATATATACTTACTTTTATACCTTATATACTATATACTTACCTATTTATGATACTAATAATAGGTTTGTTTTTTTATGGAACCAAGTTGTACATGTTATACGGACATTTTATCTTATTTTAAATATATCCTTACTAAAATATAGGTTTGGTTTATTTTTATGAAACAAAAACAAAATTCTCTGAACATCTACTCAGTTTAAAATACAGTGATCTAGAGGACGAAACGCCGAAATATAATTGTACGATTAAACGAACTTACCTGTGAAGTTCAATCGTAATTATATGAGGCGTTTCGTCCGAAGAGATCACTCCCGCCCAATCCCAGAATGATTCATCGGTTGGATTGCTCATAAAACCCTTATTAATTTGTTTTTGTTTCCAGCCTTTATACGATATGAAGAAGGAAGGAAAGTCGGTATAGAAGAACACTATATATTTTAAATTTATACTTTGTGCGCCATTTAGCACCGAATAACGGTACTACTCAGTTTAAAATACAGTGATTTCTTCGGACGAAACGCCTCATATAATTACGATTGAACTTCACAGGTAAGTTCGTTTAATCGTACAATAGTTTTGTCACAAAAGCATTAATATATACACATATTCATGTGGTACATTTTGCAGTAAAAAATGTCTTCAAATTCAATTTCTTAAGAAATGAGATGGTTGGTTACATGAAAAAAATTATGTACTAAAATTAATAATTTTCATGCATCTTATATGGTACTTTCAAAAACTCCTCTGGCAACATTATGTATAACCTATTGGTCATAAGTTGACAGGATATTATTTATTTGTTTCGTTTGTTCCGCTGTTTATTTACGTTGATCAATGCCTGACTGCATTTGTTTTATAGTACTCTCATTTAAAATAACTCAACAATATTTTAAAGTAATATTGACAGATCATCTAATCCACTTATAATTGAAAGATTGATCGACTTACCTGTAAGGAAGATCCAATCTTAATTATTCGAGCATCGTAGTCCTTCTATGATAGTACTGGTAGGTACACTTTATTGGCATGATTCACGCACAAATTTTGAAGAAGTTGACAAAAATCACCCAATATCCATATCAACTAACAGTCAGCGGCTACGTGCTTAGTTCATTTTGTGGCTGAACAAATCGCACGATAGGGGATGAACGTGGTGGGTGGGCCCTATCATAGAAGGACTACGATGCTCGAATAATTAAGATTGGATCTTCCTTACAGGTAAGTCGATCAATCTTTCAATTATTCATCGCATCTCCGTCCTTCTATGATAGTACTGGTAGATGTTAAAAGCCAAACATACAAGTGCGATTGAGTGCAAAAAATAACTATATTTTAATTTGCTTTACTTTTTGTTTTTTTTTTTGTTTGCTTGTTTGTTTTTGCATATTATGAAAAGGATGATATAAGTAAATAAATCTTAATTATCGTTACTAATTCGAAGAATGTATTTGGAAAAATTGTCTGCCTTAGTCGCTAAAGGCTTATTATGGAAGGTATTAAAAACCATTGAACGTTGGACCAACCAGCTGTATTTTTAATTAAGTAAATATTTAGACCAGATCTATATAGATCTCAAAAGCATATGTTTTGAAGTCTTTGCATGTCTAACGTTATGATTGCTGAACTTATGAACATCACTGCCACTCATCTGCAAAACTTTCTTTATCCATCGACTATTATTCAATTCGGGGAGATTTATCCCCCACATCCCCATTCAGTTTACGTAAGATATTGCAGTAACGTTATCAATTATCGAATTATCAGTAATATGTTACAATTTTACGTTTCTTACTTCCTAGAACTTTAAAATCTCTGAGATAAAGTTAATATTTCTTGACAGTTATTTTGGAAATTAATATCCTCATTTTCATTATTTTGTACGATTTTTATGAATCATGTTTACACAGTACGAAAATTTTATAAATGCAGACATATAAAATAACTGTAAGCAGTCTTTAAGATTTAAAATAAATGTTTTCTACATTTAATTTTTAATTAAAATTATGACCATAATAAAAGGTTTCCTTTGCTTTTTTTTTTTTTTATAATGCTCCATTTGTGAAGGATGCTGTATGCTTTTCTGAAATTCTGGTACGAATTTCACTTTAGGCCCTCTTGTGATAGAAAAAATTGTGTATTCATTTACCCAATATAAAAACATGTTTTCTTTAGGTGATTAAATGTGAATTGTGCATGTACAGAACACTTTTTGTACGTGCATAGTTTACTTCTAACGTTGGGTCTTTTCCCCATATGTATTGTCTGTCGCCTTTCTGCTTTCCCTAGAGAACTTCCTTGCCTCTTGTATGATACATGTCAAGTGTTAATTATTTTACAACACTCTGTATAGTCCAGAATATTTACTCAAAATATTAAATAGTAATTTAAAAATAATAGCGAAGCTACGAGGTGATGATCTCATGTATGGGATATTATAGAAAGAACTGTTTATAATTTACGCACGTGTTAATACCTATATAAACAAATTTAATTGAGTATCATATATTGAGAAGACAACATGTCTTACTTTTATTCGGACAAGGCATAATTTCAAAACAAAATATATGAATGAATTAATCTATGATGATGAAACTATTCCGTGATTTTGTCCTCTATCTAGATCTATGTATAGTGATAATAGGATATTAGCCAGATTTGAACTTGCTCTTCTGCAAATTAATTTAATTTGTGCTAATCCAGAAGAGCTTCTATAGTGATCTGTAGGTTAATTTGCGGAGGTTGGTTGCTCATCCCGAGGGTACGGCAGTGAAAGACACATTGTGGCTTAGAAGGTGGTTAAGAAAAAACAGTTAAGACAATATTTAATAAATTGACATTTATCATCTTTCCCAATGTCCTTATATTACAAAGAAGAAGTTGACATTAATTAGTCTCTTTTTAATAGCTATGTTCATCACGATTGCAACGGATATTTCTCATGTTACAAATGTGTCTGTACTGTTATTCTTTTTATGTAGTGGGTATGCTACACTTTAAAGATGCCCCACTGTCCCAAGCTTTCCGAGGTCCTTTGATCAGGTACCGGATGGTCCATATGTGTTTACTAATAATAGTGTATTAGTCTACCCTTCTGAAGAGAGAAAAGAAAATGTCATTTCTCTTTATAGTATACATTTTTTTTTTTTTTTTCTAAAATGTATTTAAAGTTCTTGTCTTTTCTATTTATTTATTTTTCCTCCGGCAGTTTTATTGTCATGGTATCAAAATTAATACAAACTTAAGCCAGGAAGACTTAGCTAGCCTCACCGGTAGTGTTTTGGCCATAGCCAAAAGGTAAACAATTAAATTCGTGTAATTTACTGTGAAATTTAAACCTTAGAATTGTTCTGGAATGTTTATCAACATCCAGTAATAAATAAGCCTCATTCAAATTTAATTTTTGCAAAATAACCATGTTGTGTTGTCACTGATATCAGTTTTTGGGCTGATCGTGGCTAATTGGAAGAAATTCGTTAACTTTTTTAAATTTTAAAATGAATCTGTATTTTCCATTTTTTTTTTTTTCTTTCAAATATGCGGGTCCAAAAATTGATCTTTGAGATTTTTACATTTGGAAATATCCACCTCTGCTAGAGGAATATTTATCTCCTTAAAATAGGTCTCTACGTTTTAGGCATGGTTTTTTATAAAAAGGTTATATAATACCTTGCACCCATTCCAAAATTTTGGAATTATTAGTTATTGGGTCCATTTATTTCTAAGAAAATTTAGCCTACCAGCAATATTTTCAGTTGCCTCTATGTGCAACACCTGTTCCGGCCCGGTAGCTGCAGTGGACTCAGCTGCTGTTCTCCGTTGCTTTCTTTCTCGATGTCACTTTTCCTTCCTTTACTGTGTCTGTTTCATCCTATTTTATCCTTGTTTTGTGCTAGTTAGAATTTCTGTTTTAACGATAGCACATAATGCATACTAAAATAAAGTTGTGCTGCATCAGCTAAACATTGTAACACTTCGTCATTTAAAACAAGTTAGTTACTTTCACTTCTGATGTTAGTATTGCTCCTAAAATACTCAAACCTCTCCCTAACTGTTCCAGCAAGTTCGTCAGAAATTAAGACGTTTTGACACCATAAGATTTTAGAAGAGATTTTATTTCGTCATTAATTTTTGGAGCAGCAAGGGCTCTGCAGTTCTCAGGTAATGGATATTTATTTTATGAATGAGCTCTTTGCAGGCTTCAACAGAAAATTTTTGTCTCAAAAAAAAGAGGGGGCCATTGTACGAGTAAATCGGGACCCGTAATATTTGAAACATTAGGGCTTTCTCCTAACAAAGATTATTCTCTGACTTATCTCGGCTATATTTTCAGAAGGTATAGATGTTTCTGCGATTTCAGTGTTAGAGGCAACACGGGTATCATGTTGGCTTAATTCAGACCTCTATGAGGAGCCTAAGAAATTACAAGAAAGGCAAATTAACACCAGTTTCGGACAAAAATCCCCAATGTTTAGTTTTTGTTGCCAAATTGTCGGTCGAAGCACTTACTAGAGCATAGAATCCAACAAGCCATTGCTTTAAAAGCGTTTTATATGTGGCAAAAATTAATCTATACTTTTTGGGTTTTTGCAAAAAAGAATCTCACCCATTAATGCATTAAACCAAAAAGATATTGGTCAGATGTGTGCAAGACACAATTATTTCCGGGTGTCTGTCAAGACAACTGTACACCCTGTATAGTTTTCCCAAGGATCATAGTAAGTTATTTGTGTTTTATGTACTTGTTCGAAACACTTACCAGATCATAGAATACATTGGTTTAAACCGTTGTATATGTGGAGAAAAGAATCAATACTTTTTGGGCTTTTGCAAAAAGCATGCTCATGAGTATTAAACCAAAAAGACATTGGTCAGATGTGTGCAAATGCAAACACAATTATTTCCGGGTGTCTAAGTCAAGACAACTGTACACCCTGTATAGTTTTCCCGATGATCATAGGAGGTTATTTGTGTTTCATGTACTTCTTCGAAACACTTACAAGAGCATAGAGTCCATTGGTTTAAAGCGTTGTATACGTGGAAAAAACGAATCAATACTTTTTGGGTTTTTGCAAAAAACATGCTCAACCATCAAAGTATTAAACCAAAAGACATTGGTCAGATGTGTGCAAATGCAAACACAATTATTTCCGGGTGTCTAAGTCAAGACAACTGTGCACCCTGTATAGTTTTTCCAAGGATCATAGGAAGTTATTTGTATTTTATGTACTTGTTCGAAGCACTTACAAGAGCATAGAATCCATTGGTTTAAAACGTTGTATATGTGGAAAAAACGAATCAATACTTTTTGGGTTTTTACAAAAAACATGCTCACCCATTAAGTATTAAACCAAAAAGACATTGGTCAGATGTGTGCAAATGCAAACACAATTATTTCTGGGTGTCTAAGTCAAGACAACTGTACACCCTGTATATATTTTTTTTCCAAAGGTCACGGCAAGTTATTTGTGTTTTATGTACTTGGCAAAACAAACGTTTACGGGATTAACATATTCAAAACAACTATGCCCTGTACGTAAATATCCGACTGGAAAATCATTGCTTTTCTAGACAAGCAAGCTTCTTTTTAAATTCTTCCGTTTTCGATATTTTGGCATTTTGCACTTTTATTAAGAAACGAACACTGCACGTGAAGGCACAATAAAATGAACTAAGCACGTAGCCGCTGACTGTTAGTTGATATGGATATTGGGTGATTTTTGTCAACTTCTTCAAAATTTGTGCGTGAATCATGCCAATAAAGTGTACCTACCAGTACTATCATAGAAGGACGGAGATGCGATGAATAATTCGTTCGAACGTAGATACACAGATGTACCATAATAGCTGCTTTCGTTAGCAGTGAACATAATAAACAGGATTTCAATGAACAATGATCTATGATACAAAATTGCATGGTAGGGACAGAGACAACACATGAAACATGATTACGAATCACTGCCGAACGAAATAAGCAGCTAATGTTTCCACATCGATCGATCTTCACATTTTTGTGTGCCTAATCAATCGCGTCAGTAATGTTTTGAACTAAAATTATAATATAACATAGTCAATACATATTATTATATTCCTTTACACGCATAATGAAACAACAATTTATACACACCTCTCATGTGGCCTATAATTTCAGTAGGTATGGGGTATATTCGTTATTGTATTTTATTGTATTGTATTTTAGAAACAATTTTATATTAAATATTTCAGGACGGTATATTTACTACTATATTTAATTAACCATATATTAGTATAAAAATATACAGATTTATTAGTAAAACAAAATATACGTGTAATTATATTACACAACATATATAGGGATAAAGTCAATCGTATAGAATAAAAATAGACATCTATTGTCCCGTAAGATTAACTCCATGGCATTGAGTTAAAATAGGCATCTTCAACAATTTTGTAGGAAAATATTGTAATATGTTGTCTGTAATTGTTTATTTGTGGCATATTCAGATTTTCTTACTTTTTATTGGGTATTTTGCCACTGAAAAATATTTAAAAATTTTAATGAAAAAACCTCTGCGCCAAACGGATCAGACAGAGGTTGGTTCTTGAGTACTTGACTGTTTCAAAAAGTCTCACACCTAAAAATATATAAACTAGAACAATGTTATAAACTAAAAACTGAAAATCAAAGCTATAGGTAGTTAACGTTTCGGAAGAGAATCTACTTCCGTTCTCAAAACTCTTTTGGCCGTCAACCATGACAGTTCTTTGTTTATGTATTTCCATAGTCACGTGAGATATTAAATTATATTTATCTTATTTTTACTTACTTCGTCTCTAAGATAGATGCGTTTCTAATTATTCAATAGATTTTTGTACTAGTTGGTTGCCCATTCCAAGTCAGTTTTGTGAGATAATTTTTTAGGTTAGAAGAAAAACGGTTTCAATACCAAAACAAAGTAATAAAAAAGCGATTATTTTATTTTAATCATTAAATATTGAGGCGATAATGGATGAATTACCTCTTATATTGTTGGCTGGAAATTGAATGGGGATGTTTCTTTTAATCAGAAAAAGGAGAAAACGTTGGTTAAATAGAAGGTGGTGGACAACTTAAAATAGGCCTCAAAATTCTTAAACCAGTGACACGACTAAATAGCAGTGGTTAGTGACAACACGTTTCATTTATTATAGGTTAAACTTTCATTTTAGCGGGAATGGTTCTCATTGGTTGAACATTTTACGGCCAACGTAAGAATTCCACCATACGGAAATTTTCAACTTTCTGCGTAAGCTTTTACGTCTTAATGCAGGTTGTGTAATGGAACATTTAAAAGTACATATTGGTTTTCGTTTACGTTATACGTCATACGTCTTAAGTCTTACGTCAAGCAATTCTGTAACGGCCTTAAGAGAAAATGCCTATAGCAAAGATTAGAGAACTAACAAGATAGGACAGTCAGGCGGAGAAGACGAAATAGACGAAGACAGCTGTGATGCTGTGAACTCTAATTTAAAGGGACACCACATCCAGTGGAAACGGTTTTGGGATTTGTCGGGTACGCAGTAAATGAATTTGACCAAGCTTACTAAAAGATATATATAGGTTGGCTCATTAGAATCGACAAGTGCTACGTCACGTATAGATCTCGATGACAGCTGCGTGTGGCTGTTTTTTCCTCATTTTATAGAAAAAAGGTATTCTTTTAATGTACAATTCTATCCTAACCAAATATAAACACACATATAAACATAGAAATACTTCATGTAACATATATTACAAAGCAACCTGTTTTTTTTTTTTAATGACCTTGGGTACTGACAGTCAGCTGAGTGCCGTCGTTCTATCACACAGATCAATAAAAGACATAGATAATAGATAAAGAATACTGTAGAAATTATTGATACTGTGTTTGAGACCAAATTAAACAATATATAAAGTGATAGAAGGCCCAATAAGGAGGAGTTATGTTTACATTCGTCCGTCTACAGAGGCGCACCGTTTGAAGAGGGTTAATTACGAGCTAAGGATTCTTATTAATTGTTGATGCTTTGGTACTTATGAAACAGTGATATTGCACTAGGTATATTACATAAATGATTTTGATTCATCTGAAATATTAAAATTTAAAAAATGGAAAATATAAAAATACATATTTTGATTTAAATAATAATTTTATGAATTTAAAATAAACATGGCTACCTGACCCGAATCTAGGAAGAAAAAGCCGCGGAAAAAAAAGCCGCGGAATAAAAATCCTGGAAAAAAAATCCGAAGGAATAAAAAGCCGAGGAAAAAAAAGCCGCGGATAAAAAAGCTACTTTACATATAACATTTGAACACAAAAACCTAGCAATTATCTAAACGAACCCCGTCCTGTAAACGGAAAAAAAAGCCGCGGTAAAAAAATCCGCGGAAGAAAAATCCGAAATGAAGTGAATCTGCGACAATACCGAGTGGGCTAAAATTCTGACATTGACATTAACGTGTTATATAATTACTTTGTATGTAAGAGTGCCAATAAAGAATGAATATGAATCAATATAATAATGGTGGTGATAAATCATCCTACAATAATTACATGTAGGTATGGATGGTCAAATCTGGTGATCGAATTTTTGACCACTTCCTGATATCCAATCATACTGAAATTTTGCACACAACTTTGGTTCTGGAGAAAATACAATATAGTATATTCGATACTATGGTAGATCCAATATGGCGACCACAACAAAATGGCGGATTACCTATTTTTCTTGACAACTCCCTCGATATGGGTATCAAACAAAAGGGTATATAAAGTAAAATACAATAAGCTGTGTAACGCCATTCTAAATCCAATATGGCGGCTGGCAAAATGGCGGATCACCTATTTTTTTACAATCCCCTCAACATGATTATCAAATGAAAGGCTATATAAAGTAAAATCCAATAAGCTGTTTGACGTCATTCGAAATTCAATATGGCGGCCGGCACAAAATGGCGGATCTCCTATTTTTTACAACCCCCTCGACATGGATATCAAATGAAAGGGTATATAAAGTAGAATACAATAAGTTGTGTAACGTGTCATTCTAAGTTCAATATGGCGCCGGCATAAAGTGGCGGATCACCTATCTTTTTACAACCCCCTCGACATGGGTATCAAATGAAAGGGTATATAAAGTGGAATACAATAAGCTGTGTAACGTCATTCTAAATCCAATATGGCGCCGGCATAAAATGGCGGATCATCTAACTTTTCACAACCCCCTCGACATGGGTATCAAATGAAAGGTTATATAAAGTAGAATACAATGAGCTGTGTAACGCCACTCTAAGTCCAATATGGCGCCGGTATAAAATGGCGGATCACCTATCTTTTTGCAACCTCCTCGACATGGGTATCAAATG
The DNA here is from genome assembly GCA_963583905.1 of Stenurella melanura. Taxonomy (NCBI): domain Eukaryota; kingdom Metazoa; phylum Arthropoda; class Insecta; order Coleoptera; family Cerambycidae; genus Stenurella; species Stenurella melanura. The sequence goes on from OY757311.1 coordinate 135,583,940, forward strand.
AAAGGGTATATAAAGTAGAATGCAATAAGCTGTGTAACGTCATTCTAAATCCAATATGACGGCGTCATAAAATGGCGGATCACCTAACTTTTCACAACCCCCTCGACATGGGTATCAATTGAAAGGGTATATAAAGTAGAATACAATAAGCTGTGTAACGCCACTCTAAGTCCAATATGGCGCCGGTATAAAATGGCGGATCATCTATCTTTTTACAAGCTCCTCGACATGGGTATCAAATGAAAGGGTATATAAAGTATAATACAATAAGCTGTGTAACGTCATTCTCAGTCCAATATGGCGCCGGCATAAAATGGCGGATCACCAAATAATGCAAGAGTTTGACAAAAGTAAACGAAATTATGGCGTTTGAATAAAAAATGAGATAGATGGAAAACTAAAAAGTAAAAACATTGATACATTGCATCTATTTTCGTTCTAAATCCAATATGGCGGAAGCCATAAGATGGCGGATTACATTTTTGTTCGCAACCGTCTTGATATGGGTACCAAATGAAAGGGTTTGACGTGCAAAATACAGTAAATTATGTGACATCATTCTAAATCCAACATGGCGGATTACCTTTTTCTTCATAACCGCCTTGACATGGGTATCAAATGAAGGGGTTTGACGAGTAAAATACGATAAACTATGTGACGTCATTCTAAACCCAATATGGCAGATTACGTTTTCTTCACAATCCCCTTGACATGAGTATCAAATGAAAGAGTTTGACGATGACGATATAATAACAAGGGCTATCGAAACAACTTCTACAGCATATTTCCGCGTTCAACGCTTTTAGTTGTTTTTAAAAGTTTCTTTCATATATTTTATCAATCTCTTAGAAGACATTTAATAATATGCTTACGATACAAGAACAAATTTTATATACAGTTGTGAATAAAAATTATTATATACGCTGGCAGATGAGGACAACTTATTTAGGGTCGAGCGCCCACTGTCTGTAAATAATTATTTGCTCGTATCTTGAACAAAATGATTTTTTTAAATGCTCATCTTTCTCCGGTGTTAAAATACGCTTTGGTTAAGTTTTGTCATATAATCAACAGTTTTCTGGATTTCTCTACATTTCTTGTTGATCACATTTTCTTTCTGGTGCAATATTATTTTCTTCTAGCTACAAAATTGTCAAAACCCAAAATACAAGGGAAGGTGTGATATAATATAAAAGTTACAGATAGAGATCTTATAGAGCTTTAAATTCGATTTAGAATGTCATGAAACGTGGCCAGTCTTCTGTAACTTTTTTGGCACGTTTTCTCTGGAATGGTTTAAGATATTGACTTGAAATTTGGTATTCTAATGTATTATAACGAGATCTGGAACTAGATTATATGTTGAGATAGTGGGGATAAGTAGGAGTAAATAAGGGAAAACAAGCTAACCATTATAATAATACTCTTCGCCAATTTACTGCACTTTTGATATAATTGTTGCACATTCTATAGATACTCTTCGCAGTTTTTTTGTAAATAATGTTAGTTTTAGACATTCTTTGTTGAATTACAGAATATGAAGAAATATATATATTTTACTTCCACATCCACGTAGTGGATTGGAAGTATAGTAATTTTAAATTAATAACGTTTTTATTTATTGATCCATTTTGTTCAAAAACAATAGGGTTCTTCCTCTAGCTAACACCAACCTACTGTCCAAATTACAATACAATGATCGTGCTTACAAGAAATGTGACTGACGAACAGACAAACAGGCGGACAGACAGACGGAACAACATTTTGAAAGTTGTTCAGAATTCGATTACCAGCACAGCGATATGATTTTTTCTCTCTATGAGCAATATTACCGGTTTTAGGTTTAGGTTTTAATAATAAGAAAAACAAGCTAATAAGAGTAGGTACAGAAACTTCATTTTAAAAAGCTTTTATTTAACTTATTGCTTTGTATGTCAGTTAGTATATATTATATTTAGGGGGTTAGATCTTGCAATGAAAATATATCCTGGCGAGTAGTGTTCAATACTGGATTCAGCTGTGCCCGAATACAGATTCGGCAGCGCACAGCTAGTGGGCCAAAAAAAAGTTTTTTCGTTCAAAATTGTCTAGAACTTTTATTTTCCAACCAATTGAGATAATTTTTTTTTAATATTCGTGTTTAAATTACGAAGAGATCTGTCATGACCGATTTTTGAAATATGCAAATCTGAAGACAATTAATGTGCCTAAATGTTTTTTAAAAATTTTGCAGAATTTCTTTTTTAACCAATTTTCATATATCTTGCTACTCGGAGATTTTCGAAGTCGCTGATAATGAATCTGACATCTAAATTGTCGTGAACCTACCTACAAGATGGCGGAATCAATATGGCGGCTATAAAATGCTAAGAAATGTTAAAAAAATATACATTTTCGTTAAAGTTAGTACTAACAAGTTTCAAATATTACTGATTACTATTTTTGAATACAAATTGTCTCAGTTTTAAGTTCCAGTAAGAAATTCAAGGTGGGGGATCCAAATTGGACATCAAATAATTATTTAAATGCATTATTCTAATATTTCATAACACCAGCGATGTCATAAGCGCTGACCGACAATTTTTAGAATAACTCTCTAATTATTGTAAATATTGTTCTACTTTTTTATATTAATTGATAGACATGATGTAAATTATTAATTTATAATGGGATATTTATTTATAATACATAATGTTAATTTAATGAACAACTCCACAAATGATTCAATAAAAGTAAATAAATATCATTTAACCTACCTACGGCTATGCTACCGGCAATATTAAAAATGAATGAAATGCAGATAACGGACTTGTAATGGTGAGCCAGGTAAACAATCGACTACTTTCGTTTGAGATAAGTAGTAAAACAATATTGACAATAATTAAAAAATTATTCTAAAAATTGTCTATGTCGGCGTTTATGACATCACTGGTGTTACGAACTATTTGAATAACGCATTTAAATAATTCTTTGATTTTCATTTTGGATCCGCCATCTTGAATTTCTTACTAGAACTTTAAATTGAAACAATTTGAATTTAAAAATAGTAATCAGTAATATTTGAAACTTGTTAGTCTTGAAATTAACGAAAATATATTTCTTATCATTTCTTAGCATATTTTATAGCCGCCATATATATATATATATATTGATTACGCCATCTTGCAGATTGGTTCACGACAATTTGGATATCAGATTCGTTATCAGCGATCTCGAAAACCCCCGAGTGGCATGATGTATGTAAATTGTTAAAAAAAATCTGCAAGACTTTCATAAAACCTGGCCATTTAGACATATGAACCGTTTTCAGGTTTGCATATTTAAAAAATCAGCGATGACAGATCTCTTCGTAATTTAATCACGAATATTTAAAAAAAATTATCCCAATCAGTTGCAAATAAATGAGAGCTCTAGAAAATTTTATACCATTATCTGGACCATTGTGCAGCGCCCGAATGCAGATTTGGCAGCGCCCGAATGCAGATTAGGCAGCGCCCGAATGCAGATTCGGTAGCTCCCGGAAGTCACCTTGCCATTCGGGAGTGCCCGAAAATTGCCTTGGTATTCGACGGCGCCCGGAAATTACGTTGGAATTCGACAGCGGCCGAAATATGGATTCGCGGTAACTCCCGGAAGTCACTTTGGTGTTCGGCAGGATCCGAATATGGATTATGCAGAGCTTAAATATAGATTCGGCAGCATCCTAATTTTTTTATGACATATCTGCATCAAATATATTATTACAATTCTATGACCAATTATCTTCACATCCTAGAGTGCAAATATAGTATCAAGATGTTTTCCTTTAAAGAGACTTGGATGGGAAATCTGGATGTGGAAGTAGTAATTCCTAAGACAGCGGTTTTTTACATATTTTCCGAGATATTTTCTAATCTATGGAAAACTCTTTCAAAACTTAGAAACATGCTGTATATTTTGTTTTGATATCTTGTACATCTATGTACTTTTGTGTGCTCAATCAAAAACCTTGGTAACAGTTGCCTATAAAGTTATAATAAAACACAATTATATAAATACCTAATGACAACTTGCACACCCCTGAAGATCGCCCTGTATGGCCGATATTACACAATTTCAATAGGGAGTATTCTGCTATGCTATTTTATACATGCCTCAAATTTGAAACACAAATTTTAAGTCTAACAGAAGTTATCGTATTTACAATTCGCGGATTTTTTTCTGCGGCTTTTTTTTCCGAGGCTTTTTTTTCCTAGACTCATGTTCTCTGTTTTCTGTAAAGCATCTTTTTCTTCCGCGGCTTTTTTTTCCGTCGGCTTTTTTTTCCGCGGCGTTTTCTTCCGTCGGCTTTTTTTTCCAGGATTTTTATTCCGCGGCTTTTTTTTCCGCGGCTTTTTCTTCCGCATACGACCTGACCCGCCCTCTACACCTATGCGTCTATTGACTTACTGATGAAAAGATGGCATATTTTCTTTCATTTGATATGCATTGCACACAAAGCACTTTTTAGGCATTGTTAAAATTGTCAACAATGGTTAAACACTTTATAACGCACATTGTACAAAAACACAAAATTAAAAACAAACCACAGAACAGATTGCTTTTGTTGATATGTCAACTGTCATCAAGTATGTTGACCGGGTCCGGGTGGTTCAAATGGCCCAATCATAAGCCGGCGAAATGTAAACAAAATAATAAACACAACAAATACGATTTTGGCTTCAAACATTACTTGTTATTTTCAATATCTATATTAATTTCTTGATCTGTGGGGAAGCCATTTTATCTATGCCTCCCAGTTATCTATGGTTATAGGAAAACTTCATGAAATTTTTGAGGTTATGTTCTAAGTTGTGGAGAATTTACCAGTATTATTTTAATTTGAATTCTAATATGTCAGATAAAAACAATCCTGCACCCGGGGATGGTTTAAGATCTCTCAGAACAACTAATTTATTTAGAGCCGTTAATTTTGAGCTGTACGCAAAACCAGTATGTACCTATGCGATGGGATAACATAAAGGTAAAATAAATATGTGTTATTTACAGTGCATTACTTTTAGAATGCAGTAATAATGGGCATCGGATTGGTAGCTATTGCTGGTTGTGCAGGATATATAGCATATATGAGAAGTAAATATGAAGGCCTTGGATATTATGGAGCTGTTAAAGAAGATGGAACAGAAGAATTTGTAAAAAGAAAGTCTAAGTGGGATTAATATACCTATTGATGTAAATAAATTAAAAATGGGTGTGAATGAAAACAATTTGTTGTAACTAGAATGAACCGTTTCATGTAAATAATATAAAAGTTTAAAAGTACCGCTATTTTGATTTATTTTGGTGGTATTGGTGGAAATACAGAATGAATTTTCGACTGCCCAGAAATTTAGAGATGTGAAAAGCGGTAGCACTTATGTAGCGTTGCAAGCGCGACCGCGACAGAAAACGCTGTTGTGGAACGACAGAAATTACATAATCCGACTAGCTCTGCAAAGGGAACGGGAGTAGAAGCAATCGCGTTTGTCCTGTAGCGCCGTCTGATCTCAGATATTTCAGAGGGTAATGTAACGTAATTTAATCACTTCTTCAGTCGCGTCGGCAATTTGTTAGTTCTAGTTTTATATAGGTATAAATAAGTTCTTATATTTCTTCACGAAATAGACGCCAATAAGAATAACATACCTTCCTATATTTATAAAACCGCATACTTCTTTAAATACGGTTAGATATATATATATAGGTATGTTAACTTTTGTTTTATAAAAATATGAAGAATTATTTTGGTATTTTTCTATTGTAGGTACTTATAAACTATGAAATAGGGCACCAAATAAAACATTAAAAACGTCTACCATTTATAAGTGTTTTTCCGAAAAACAAAAGTTGTAAAAGTAGATATTAGAGAAACAAGTGAAAGTTGAAAAAGATCCGTTGCAGCGACGAGGCAGATCTGTTCCACGGCAGTTGCTCAAAGGGAGTGATGGTGCTCGTTGCGGGTAACCGGTTATTTTAGCATTTTGTAGCGCGACGGTACGTTACATAAAAATACCGCGACAACTACGTTACATAAATGACGACCCATCTCTACAGAAATCATTGACAAAACTTTGAAACCTACATAATCAAATATCAGTTCACAAAATATATAACAAATAACAATGAACTGACATAATAAATATTTCTGGGGATAGAAAATCTTTTTAGAGGAAGGATAGTAAGGATACTGATATTTTAAATTTTACATGTTGGTGCAACTGTATGGGCATGGGCAGCCGCTTATAGGCAACACTAATTATGGTTCATGTCAAGGGTTTATTGACAGTTATGTGATGTGTTTATAGAGCGTTTTTGGATATTTCTATTTTTCAAAATGATTACTAAAGAAATAGAATTGATAATAGATAAGATCTGCCGCTGCTGCATGTGTGAGAATGAAAATATGCACAATGTGTTTGAAAATAAAAAAGATGCAGGAGACTCCTCCTCAATACTTCTTTCAGAAATGTTGATAGCTTGTGCCTCTGTAGAGGTAAGTACAAATAAATGATTAATACCAAAGTTAATTATATTGTCATTAGGTGGTATTTGGAGACGGATTACCATACAACTTATGTGACTCGTGTGAAAGCAAATTAAATACAGCCTATGAATTCAGACAACAATGCCAAAAAACAGATTCAGCTCTCAGGGAATTAGCAAATGCTGAATCAAAGGATAACATAACAAAACAAGAAGATATTATAATACAACCAGATGTTCCAGAGGATTTGTTTGATGAAGAAGATAATTTGCCGTTAATCAAACGTGGTGTAAAACGTAAACGTGGAAGACCAAAGAAAAAAGATGGTGACAATTTTGCTTGTACATTTTGTCATAAAGTATTACACACGAAAAAAGGTTTGCGTGTGCACTTAAGAGCACATACAGGTGAGAAAATGAGACACTGTTTGTTTTGCGATGCAAAGTATACTCGTACTAATCATTTAATTCGCCATATTGGCACACATGATAAACCTGGGTTGACACATCCATGTGAACATTGTGATAAAACTTTTACTGCCGCATCCGATTTGTTCAAGCATTCTAGAGAACATGAGGAAGTTGAAAACAAAGATGATTCTATTAAACAGGAAGAAGAAGAAATAAAACCTGACGTACAACCTGTAGAAGAGTGTGTTAAACCAAATGAAAATAATTTAGATGATGTGGAATATATTGATGATAATAATGATAATTTTGCTGACTTTCCATTTAGTGATGACGGTGATGATAATCAAGCAGACAGTGATGAAGATTTCATTGTGAATATCAAAAAGGAGAAGAAAGATCAAAATAAAAAGAAAAAATCTGAAGATATAGAAAAGGATAAGGCCTTGTATCCATGTAAAGAATGTACTAAGATTATGACAACATATATCGGATTGAAAATTCATATGAGGAGACATACTGGAGCCAACTTATCATTCTGTGAAGTATGTACATGCAGTTTATTTGCTTATCGGATAGCTGAATGTAACTGTATTCTGATAATTTACCTTTTACTTTTAGTTATGTAATAAATCGTTTACAAAGCAAAGCCATTTGAACAGGCATATGCGAACGCATGGAATTATAGATGCAGAGAAACTGAAATCGTTCAAACAAACTACAGATGCCAAAGGAAAAAGGGTAAATTTAATATTTCATTGAATATAATCTATGTAAATAATTTAAAACTTTAGGTTATGGAATGCGATTTTTGTGATCGTAAATTTAAATACAGAAAAAGTTTTGTTCATCACATGCAAGCGGAGCATGGTATGTCAGACACTGAGAGTGACTTTGCAAATCCTGAAGATGCAGCAGCTAAGGATAAAACAGAGTTAGATAGCTCTAAACAGACTACAGAAGTAGAAGGTAAGTCATTTATTTATTTACTAGTAACTACGACTGTCGTTTATATGCATTTTTGTCATAATAATTTCAACATTAGAGCCATGTACTTTGAATCTTGCAAACGACTTTTACCTATTAACATCAAAGTGAAAGCTCTGCTCTGCGAACCATGTTCATTTAATGTATATGCATAACACAAAGTATAATATAACTCTTTTACTATTTGTAGTATTAATTTTTTCCATTTTGTGTCTCCATGTGTGTACCGAAATTTTTGTTAAAAGCAGGGAAAATTGTGTTATCAATAGAAAAAAAACAATATATTTTTTTTTATTATATTTCATTAACTTTGCCCAAGTATTTTGTGATATAAGGGTGTTCATTATTATTATTTAATTTAACAAACCCCATGTGGAGCACGTAGACTTGCCAGTCTTATATATCTCGCTGTAATCTATCTCAGTTTAAATATCATGCTTCTACATAGCTATTAATTGGCAGACTAAGAAACCTCTGGTAATAATAATAATAAATGTTTTATTAGTATCACCAAAAGGTCATCGACTTCAGCCTGTTATTCAAGTAGTCTTTAATGAGAAGTAAATATTTGGAATCGTTAATTACCATTAATTTATATAGTATGCCACTATTCCAAACACTGTCGAAAGCTTTATAAAAGTCAAGAAAGATGGCAGCACTACATTGACCACTAAGTTTCGTTGACTATATATTAGATGTGATAATTGCTAGGGGATGTACAATGGAACATTTTTCTTGAAACTTGAATTGATATTTTGGGATAAAGTGTTCAACTTCGTTATATACCTAATAGTGTTTTGTTCGGTTCATATATCTTCGATATAATTTGTAATATTTTTTTGCCTCTTTCATATTACATTTGTTGTAGTTAATTCCTATTTCCTCTAAGTCTTCAGTTTATCTACTTATGGTAATAAATAGTTCTATTGCTGAATGATCAGAGCCAATATGTTTGGATGTTTCAATTTTCTCTGTTGTTTTTAAGGTTATTTGTGTTAGGTCTGGTGTTGTGCTTGGATTGTTTGTCATGTGGAAAGTAGAAGGCATATTTACTTTTCTAAGATTGGAATTTTTCAGGAAATTATTAAGTTGTTTTTGTTTGTTTCTATTGATATTGAAATTACCTGATACAGTATTGCTTTCGTGAATATAGTCTGTTCAATATTTTCTGTTTGGTAGATGTATACTAGAAATATATTTAACTTGCCTTCTAGAAATGGGAGTGTGAAAAAAGTTGCTTTATATTGTGGTTTAATAACTCTCTGTTAATTTTCTTTGCTCATGTTTAAAACGGGATATATTTGGACAAAGCTTCCTTATCTCATGTTGTTGACAATATTACCATCAAGCTGTAGGTTATCCCAGTTTTTATATTTTGTACCACTAGTATTTTTGGTATAAATAGTGTGGTACGATTTTTTCCTATAGTGTTGTTGAACTTGAACAATATTAATTGCTTGCATTGGTTGAGTAGGAGATATTGTCAATTGTTATTTGAGATCAAACATCAAAGTATACATTTCGGTTATATTTATCATCATGATTGAAAGTATTTAAAATGCATAATTAAATAAAACAATGTATCTGAAATCAAAGTACAGGCCCCAAATATTTTCTTGGGTTTTTAAAATATGTTTATGTTGAGTAATCTTTCCTCCAATTTAAATTAATACATCAATGTATTAATAGAAACCATACTTATTTTCTAATACTGTTCATTGCTTTAATGCTCTATCTTTATTAGGGGCCACCGATCAAAATAACGAATCCTTTGAGCAAAAACCTGAAATCATCAGTGATGCTGGGCTGGACCAAACTGTAATTGATGATGAAGATGGTATACCACAAACAGTAAATGTGGTAGTGAAAAAAGTTAGAAACAAAAACCAAATTTGTCATGTATGTGGTGTGAGTTTTGCAAGAGCTAATCATCTCACTAGACATATGACCCTGCATCGAGCAGTTTTGGTGCATCAATGTGACCGTTGCGAGAAAGCATTTGCTACTGACGACTTTCTTAAAAAGCATGTTGAGGAAGAACATATTAATAAACCATACGTTTGTACAGTGTGTAATAAACCATTCAGTAGAGGCGAGCATTTAATTAGGCACTTGAAGGTGCATCAGCCCAATCCTGATAAGGAAGCAAATCTTAAGTGTTCAATATGTGATTCCACATTTACTAGGTAAGTAGTTCACATAACTTTGGTAATCGGTATAGGGATTTCTAGACAAATGAAAACAATGTAGTTAATAAAAAATGAAACTGTTTTTCTATGTAAATGTTTGTCAACCTTCTCTTATAACCAGAGGTCATATCTCAGGTGGCAGTTTCTTAGTTACAAGGGACAGACTCAGATGAGTTTGTAAGAATGTTATTACTTTGTACTTATTTGACCACTCTTTGCAATACTGAACGGTAAGTGCAAGTACATAATTCGATGCATACAATGCACAATAATCATCTCTGTGAGCTCTAAAAGTGGTAGGGGCTCTATAATTTGATCAGGAAGTGGCCTATGCTCCTATAATGGATATTAATTTAAAAAAATTAATCTGAACAACTCATGTACACAAATAAAATATGTTTCTGGAATTGCAAACTGAGATACGAGCTCTGCTTATAACCACAGTAACATTTTGTAAGGCTTAAAGTCAGTTCTAATTTGACTTGTAGTTTTGGCTTATGAAACACTGGTAACTTTACCTTTTAAAATATCTATTTTTTCTTTGAATATACAAACTGATGGCAACTAAAATATTTTGTGACACAAAGATTATATCCTAATTTCCTAAACTAACCTGCCATCATTTTTATTTCATTAATTAAAAAGAAACCCTTGAAACAGTTTCAAGAAAAGTATGAACGGCTTATTAAATGATAGCCATAAAGAGGACTTTTTGTTTTCTTTTTTAATACTAAATGTGTCGGCTAGTTTGTTGGAAGTTTTCAGATACCCAAGTACAAATTTCAATAATTTATCTGCTAAATAGTTTTGTTTCATGCAATACTTGTTACATCAGCTCCCTTAATGCAATACCAAATAGATGTGACAATAAAGGTTTTTTTTAGATCTGATCTTCTGGCACGTCACACCAAAGTTCATCTGCTGCAAGACAAACGTCATGTGTGCGTCGAGTGTGGCAAGGCATTTAACAGACTGGATAATCTGAAGACCCACCAAAGGATACACACCGGAGTGAAGGACACTTCCAAACTACATTTGTGCATCTACTGTGGAAAGGAATTCAATAATTCCAGTAACATGGTAAGTAGTTGATATAAATCGCGATTTATATTAACTACTTAACCATGTTGCTAGTATTATTACACTAATGGTGCTTGTTAGTAAGTTACAGGTTGTAAGAGTATGCTTGTTTTTAGATTGTACACATGCGTAGACATACCGGAGAGAGACCTTACAAATGTAGCGAATGTGGCAAAGGTTTTCCGAGGTCGCATGATTTGAAGTGCCATGAGAGGACGCACTCTGGGGAAAAACCTTACTTATGTACTTTATGTGGAAAATCATTTAACAAAAGTAACAAATTGGTAAGTTGCGGGTTTGTTGCACTAATAATATCAACAGCCCCATTTTTGTTATCTGACAATAACAGTGTTGCATCGCCTAAGCTAATTCACTTAATTGTCAAATTAGATTGAATTGGTGTGATATGAGCATAGACTTATTAATGATACCATCGTATTTGACCGAGCAATTCCATTAGAATTCGCCATAAAATATGTAGCCTCCAACTGCAATATCACACTTAGCAACACGTTTTCAAATTAATGTCAATATTTTTAATAATGGAAATAAGTTTTGAGGAAATAATGGAATAATTAGGTGTTTTCACTATGTGCAAATTTGCTTTTTTGATGTTATTGAAATGAAGTATTTATTATACTAAAGCACTTATTGAAATTGAAATAGCATTCTATCATCCATCAAATTAAAATTTCAACAAATAAATAACATAAAGTTTTAGTAATTGAACGAGTACGCAAAACACGCAGTGACATCATGGGTTATATCAGTTTCTTAAATCACGTTTAAAAATTGTTAAACACAACATTTCATTCACTTTATTTAAGTTTTACATGTGATTAAATAAGTAATGCCTACCTAATACGGGAGGGATTTGTAAAAGCTACTTTAGGAAATTTATCTGCAAAATAACGTGTTTATGACACAAAATGACACTGACAATATAACTGATGACGCCATGAGTGCGTAGTGAATTGATGTAGTGTTTTTCGCGAAAAAATTTCAATACAAAATTAAAATGGCTTATTTTAAGGTATTATTCGACTGTTTCTCAAAATTCAAGTGTTTTTAAGTATAATAAAGCATCATCTTCACAGTGAAAGTGAATTTAAAATTTGTAAAAACACCTAATTGTTACAAAGTGCTTTACTTTACTATGTAAGGTATATTATTGAATATTTCTGTTCATTAAGAGGGAACACTACGTAAGGCTAGTGGGGAGGGGGATAAAGCACTAAATTAGGAGATATCTCCCTTATAATCAAATTTTATCCAAAAATAGTCTTCAACAATCCTGTAATATTTATTTATGTACAACTTACACGTATTTTCAGTTAAATAACATCACCCAATTTGCAGAAAACAGCTTATTGTTAATCATAATTTTAATGATTAACAATAAGCTGTTTTTTGCCAATTGGGTGATGTTATTTAATTGAAAATAAGCGGAAGTTGTACTTAAATAAATACTACGGGATTGTTGAAGACTATTTTTGGCTAAAATTTGATTATTAGGGAGATATCTCCTCATTTGGCGTTTTGTCCCCCTCCCCACTAGCCTTACGTAGTGTTCACTTTTAACAAAATACATATTAAATACGATATTCCAGCTGAAATTTGCAAAAAAATTAAAATAAATTATAAAATATGAACTGTCTGTTCCTAACATATACAGGGTGTTTGGTGCATCGTGTGCCAAATTGAAATGGCCGACAGAAGGGGTTATCTGCTATCCTTTCAGGCCCTTTAACACTTCCCATGCCTTGCGGTATTTTTCATATCGACTTTTTATCTTTTTTATGAGAAAAATCCAAAATTCTACATTTAAATTCAAATTATAAAAAAGTATTGGGCGTAGACTGGGAATTTCATTTTTATTTTGATGTGTATTGTTGAAGGGTTCTTTTAAATCCAAAATTACTGGCATCAGTCATCTAGTTGTTTTTTTATTCAGTCGCAAAGTTTCGGAATAGGTAAAATCGAAATTTAACCTTAGACTTTACATGGCTATAAAAAAAAACTCAAAGCGACCGGGATCTTCCAACTCCCTCAAAAATTCTCTAGTCTATCCTCTTGCTAATGATGTGCCACATGTCATAAAAATCTTTTAATAACTTCGTGAATTCGCTAAATTAGTGAATCGGGTCACATAAGGCTAATATTCAAAATTCTGAATAAAAAATTATTTTTGCTTAAATTATGCATGAGAAACAGGTCAAATCTTTTATCTCACTCTTGCGAAGTAAAATCTATCTTCAGTCTCTTTCTGTTTATGGGTTTTACTTGAAATAAAGAAACAATTACATTTTTATTATTTATTAAAAAAATTTAAAAATCTTGCTCAAAGTGTTGGCCTCTGTTGCGAATGCAGGCCTGACACCTGCTTCGTATTTCGACAGTCTTTGTATGAAGTCGTATTTCCTCCCTAATTGTACCGAAAGCCGTTTCTATGCGTTGGACAAGTTCCTGCCTAGTCGCAACCTCCGTCGCGTACACGAGCTCTTTGGCACGTCCTTAGACATAAAAATCCAACGGAGTTAGGTCTGGGGAATGTGCAGGCCATTGAATAGCCCCATCCCGCCCAATCCACGCATTTGGGAACACCTTGTCTAGATATTTTCTTACAATGAATCGCCAGGGTGCGGGACAGCCGTCCTTTTTAAAAACTATAGGCGTATGCGTGGATTGGGTGGGATGGCCCTATTCAATGGCCTCCACGTTCCTCAGACCTAACTCCGTTGAATTTTTATGTCTGGGGACCTGCCAAAAAGTTCGTCTACGCGACGGAGGTTGCGACTAGGGAGGAACTTGTCCAACGCATAAAACGGCTTTTGGTGCAATTAGGGAGGAAATACGACTTCATACACCAACTGTCGAAATACGAAGCAGGTGTCGGGCCTACATTCGCAACAGAGGCCAACACTTTGAGCAAGATTTTTAAAATTTTTTAATAAATGATAAAAATGTAATTGTTTCTTCATTTCAAGTAAAACCCATGAACAGAAAGAGACTAAAGATAGATTTTATTTCGCAAGAGTGAGATAACAGATTTTACCTGTTTCCCATGCATAATTAGAATAGAATAGAATAGAATACACATTTATTCAATAGTCATACAAAAGTATAGAATACGTCAAAACCATATAATTACATAAATAAAATTAAAATTAAATACTGCACATTTGAACACATTAAAATACGTAGTTTCGCTAATTAAAATCTGTCTTAAAAAAGTCCTCTATTTTATAGAATACATTATTACACAAAAAATCTTTTAAACACTTCTTGTAGTTTTTAATTGGCATCTGTTTTACTTGATTAGGTAATGCATTATATATACGTATTAATTGGTACGGTGCACTTTTTTGAACTTTAGTTCTGGTTGTTTGTGCTGGATTTAAGTATGGATTCACTGTTCCTCTTGTGTCATATGTATGAATAAGTTCTTTATTACTAAATAGTTTATAATTGAGCTTGACAAAACATGCACATTCATAAATGTAGATGGAGGGTACAGTAAGTATCATTTCCTTCTTGAATGTGTTTTTACATGTTGCATTATAATCTAGTTGGAACATACTTCTAATACAGGCTTTCTGGATTTTAAATAATCTTTCGGCTTCTGCTGAATTACCCCAAAAAATAATGCCATATTTTAGACGAGAATGTACATAAGCATAATAGGCACTTAAACTGGCCTCTCTATTAACCGTTCTTGCCAAAATTTTTAAGGCGTAATTGAAACTACTTAACTTGGATGAAATATAGTGTATATGTTCCTTCCAATTTAATTCGGAATCAATGTTGACTCCCAGAAACATTGTATCGTTGGTGGGGATAAGTTTTTCATTTTTGAATTTGATTGCTACATTTTGGTTCTTTTTAAATTCCATAATGTTGGTCTTGCTTATATTCAGCTTCAAATTATTTTGTTGGTACCATTCATTAAGAGATTCCAATACTAATAATATTTTATCAGCAGTAACACCTGTCGACCGTATTACGATCGATGTGTCGTCAGCAAATGATGTTGTTATGTGGTTTAACAATTTTGGCAGCTCGTTTACATAGAGAAGGTATAAGATCGGTCCCAAAACCGAACCTTGAGGTACTCCTCTTTTTATTGTATATCCGTTTGATGTTATTCGTTTACCAGTATGATTATCTTCTGTGACTAAATATTGTTGTCTATTACTTAAGTATGATTTAAGGAGTTTTAATGTTGGCCCTCGAAATCCTAATGCGTCTAATTTATCAAGTAACGTTTGATGATGCACACTGTCAAATGCTTTTGTTAAGTCCACATATAGGCAAACCGTATATTCGTCTTCATTTATTCCTGTTATTATGTCTTCTAACATTTGAAACACAGCTCTAGTTGTAGACCGATTTTTTATGTAACCATTTTGATTGTCGTTTAATATTTTGTACTTTATAAGAAAATCATAAATTCTGTTGGCTATTATTTTTTCTATTACTTTTGCTATTACTGACATCAAAGCAATTGGCCTATAGTTATTTAGTTCTGAGACATCTCCCTTTTTATGTAGTAGTGTCAGCATAGTCGTTTTTAATTTATCTGGAAACGTACCTTCTTCAAAGCATTTATTGATTAATATTGAAAGTGGTTCTGCCAAAGAGTGTGCACAGTATTTTAGAAGTTTTGTAGGGATTTCATCATATCCAACTGTATGTGTATTTTTCAGTGCCTGTATTGTGTTGTATACTTCCTCTGCGTCTGTTGGCCATAAGACAAATGTGTTTATAGTACTAGTTATGAGTGATTTGTTTACATGTGTATTTATGTTTATATCTTCCACCATCTCAATTAACTGTTTATTTATATAGTTTAATTTTTCTTCGTCGCTTTCACTTTCCATCTTAAAGTTTGCTATGTTGAATTTTTTCTTCTGTGACTTTTTATCTGTTATGTTATTAATTAACTTCCACGTATCTCTTATTTTATTATCGGATGCAAGTAGGAATTCACTGTTACATTTCTGTTTTTGGTTTTGTATGTCTTTTTTTAATTGATCACGGAATTCTTCATAGGTTTTTCTGCTTACTTCTCCTTTTATCATTCCCTCGTATAGCTGTCTTTTTATTTTGCATTTATTCTTAAGTTCCACTGTCAGCCATTTTTTACACTTTGTTGTCTGTTTACAAATCGTTTTCGGGCTCACTTCATTGATTATTTTTAATATTGTTTCTTCTAAGATTAAATGACAATTATTTGCATCTTTATTTGTTAGTTTTTCTTTCCAGTTTATCTCTTGTAGTTTTGCTTCAATTTGAGCTAAATTTTTATCTGAGAAATTTCTGGTTTCATAGGTTCTCAAGAAATTTTGTCTTATATTAGTGTCAATAGTAATCTCTTGTCCTAAGTGATCAGATAGTGATGATATCACTACTTTACTTAAATATTTTTCATTGTTTGTTAGGATGTTATCTAATGTTTTTTTGCTTGTATTTGTGATTCTTGTTGGATCGTGAATAGTTATTTTCAGGTTATAAGATGTTACCATATCAATAAAGTTTATTAATTCTTTGTTTTTTTTATTTCCGAAATCTATATTAAAATCACCACTTACAACTATTGTGTGTGTTTTGTACTTTGACACTTCTTTTAGGATATCGTCTAAAATACTGAAAAATTCATTTATGTCACCACTTGGAGACCTGTATATATTAATAATTATTGTCTTCTGCCACTTTAATTCTACCGCACTGCATTCTAAAATGATTTCCTTACTTTTTTGTTTCAATTGTTCGATTTCCACGAACTCTACATTTTTACGTACAAAAATGCATGATCCACCATGTATACTAACCTTTCGTGTAAAACAGGATGCCATCTGATAGCCTGGAATTTGTATGAATTGTTCTTCTCCTGGATTCAACCAGTGTTCAGTGATCGCTAACACAGTTAATTTGTTGTCATAGTTTGTTTCTAATAATAGAACGATTTCATCCAATTTGTTTCTTATGCATTGAGCGTTTTGATGTAATACTACAAGATTCTTCCTTAAGTCTCTGTGACTGTCTTTAATCCTATTCGAAAATTTGTTTCATTTTTATTGTTTTGTTCTTCCCAGTTTTGTTCATTATTGTCTTTTTTGTTCTGTCTTGGAAATGTGTATCTACTAAAGCCTACCCCCTTCGGCCAAAAGTTAGGTTTATATACCTCCTCCTTCAATGCATATTCTACTCCTATTTTGAATGCCTTAGTCTGTGTTCGTTTTAATTTTAGTTCTTCTACTATGAATGTGCGTTCTTTCATATTTGGTTTAGAACATAAATATTTTTGGATGTTTTCAGCAGTTACGTGTAATTTTACCCGGGATAGGAATATCCATATTCTTTTTTGTATTCCCTCTAAGCCTTCATCTGTGCTTCCATCTCCAATTTGCATGCTTTTATTATCCCTTTTTGGTTTTTTTGCTAATATTTCTTTATAAGAGGGTTTACCTTTTTCAGTATTTCCATTAGTTTTTATTCTCTGTGTTTCCTTTATTGTTTTTTCGTCCTGGTCATATGAGGCTCCTAGATTTATTACCTCACTCATAACCTGTCTTTGTTTTTGTTCCAAGTTTGTCATGTCATTTTCTAATTCTGACTTTTTGTCACTGGCTTGTTTACTGTTTTTTTGTCCTTTGTATTCCATATCTGTTGTTACTCTTTTTTGTTGCTGATTTTTGTCACCATCAATAACTTTTTTGTTTTGTGTCTCCTTATTTATTATATTATTGTTATTAAAATATAATTTAACTTCTTGTGCTATTGCGTTTCTTACAAGTTCCTCATTTGATTTTTCATTTTTATTTTTCTCCATGCTAAGTTGGTTAGGTGTATTTGTTGTTGATTTTTTTACAAAATTGATTTCAGCTTCTAAGTTGTATATTTTTTCTTTCAAGAGTTGATTCATCTCCCTTAATTCTTGGTTGAAGTCTTGTAATAATTTGTTTTCTGCTTTTAGTGCTTCCATTACTATGTCATTGAATTCTTCTTCACTCTCTTCACTGTTAGTGTTTTTCTGATCATCTTTTTTCAATTCTTGTTTATTACAGCATGTCTTTCTTGTTGCACAGCTTCTGTGAAATACTGCTGCACAATTTACACATTTCACCTTTTTGCTAACTTTTTTATCACAGTATTTGCAGAGAGCAACAAACTGTGTATTTGCATCGTCCGCCATTTTGAATACATGAATTTAAGCAAAAATAATTTTTTATTCACAATTTTGAATATTAGCCATATGTGACCCGATTCACTAATTTAGCAAATTCACGAAGTTATTAAAAGATTTTTATGACATGTGGCACATCATTAGCAAGGGGATAGACTAGAGAATTTTTGAGGAAGTTGGAAGATCCCGGCCGCTTTGAGTTTTTTTTTTATAGCCATGTAAAGTCTAAGGTTAAATTTCAATTTTAACTATTCCGAAACTTTGCGAGTGAACAAAAAAACAACTAGATGTCTGATGCCAGTAATTTTGGATTTAAAAGAACCCTTCAACAATACACATCAAAATAAAAATGAAATTCGCAGTCTACGCCTAATACTTTTTTTATAATTTGCATTTAAATGTAGAATTTGGGATTTTTCTCATAAAAAAGATAAAAAGTCGATATGAAAAATCCCGCAGGGCATGGAAAGTGTTAAGGGGCCTGAAATGATAGCAGATAACCCTTTCTGTCGGCCATTTCAATTTGGCACACGATGCACCAAACACCCTGTATACACCAAAGATTTAGAGAATGGGCTTGTTCCATCATATTCTTTTTATATGATTTTTATACTTTTTCATATAGTAGTCCATATTCTCATTATGCACTTAAAATTTCGTATTATTATCTTTGTCCGCTCTCGAGATATAAGGAGTTGAAATTAGTAATAGTTGCAAAAAGCGAGCGCTCAGTTGTGACGTCACTATAAGCAAGTGACGTAAGAAAAGTGGCTTTCTGGGACCTTTCAAATTTAACCTGAAAGGTCGAGAAACATGGAATTTTCAACCGCTGGTAACTCAATAAATACGTCGAATGGAAGTTCGTTCTATGTCTCTACGGAAAGGAGAAGGTAGGCGATGAATCCTAATCGTAAATTCAGCGCCTGGTCACGCCCCATTTTCGCGAGGTGGAGATTTGTAATGGTTTTTAAGATACTAAACGTGCCAGTAAGATTCTAATTTTTTGCAGATCTATTATTTTATACTTGCACTTTCGATTTATGAAATAAAAAAAAATGCCGAACAAGCCCATTAACAATATGAGATTGATAGGTAATAAATAATCATTTAATATGAATACTTCTTTATTCTGTATTTTTTAAAAAACCAGGACCATAGATTACCGTAAGAAAACAAATATCAAAGAATGAAAAAAAGTGAGATTAAATTGTTTTGCTGATCAAAACGCTCAATAGTCGAGTCATTGAAGGTTTTCACTTCTTAATTCTCAGCATCGGCTCAAATTTTGAACCTTTTTTTAAATGTGTGTTTTTTAATATTAATCAAAATCAGAAACATCCTAAGTTGCCAGAGCACTGGGCACTACTTCAAGTAAAAGTAGTATAAATTGTACTTCAATTACTTTTTAACTTGAAGTATTTTACTTCAAATACCCGAACAAATGAGTACTTGGTGCTTGATACTTGCAGATATTTTAGAATAGTACTTAGTAGTTGTTAAACGAAATTACAGTACTGGAAGTACTTTACAATTTACTTCAAGAATTTAAAATACTTTATTACTACTTCAAGTACCTTAGGTACTGCAAGTAAGTTACAATCCAGTTGAAACCTGCAGAGGTGATATTCGTTATTGCTAAAAAGAGCATTTGCCTTTAGTTTGTATTAGACAGTACAGTATAGTATAGCACTTTCTGACCATGCGGAAAATTTTCGTTGTCAATGCTCATTGCTGGAAAACCATATGCCAACATTTTCTGCTTGCCTATTTTCCAGATTTTTTGTAAAAAAATGAACTTTTGGCCATAAACGGGCCAATACTGGTGCTTTTCAAAAAAAAAATGTTGGCACCTTCTCAAACTTGTAGTTTCTGCACCAAAGAATAGTTTCTGTGAGTGCCAACATTTTTTTCTCAATGTCTCAAGTGTTATACTAGCTATTACTATGTTCCAATTTTGGCCATAATTGATGTCACCAGTGCTGCCAATTGCACGGAAAATAAATGTTGGCATGTATCGAATGTTGATAGGCAACTAGCACCAAACCTCAAAGTGTTACTCTGTTCCACAATTGAATATTTTCTGGGGCAGCTAACGCCAACACGGGCAGGGGGGGAGGTCTCTCACTTAAGATAAAATATTTGCTAAAACATAACAGCAATGATAAACATGTTATATCCCAGACCCCTTATATCGAGCTATCTACTAAACTATAATATTCAAGACATTTTCTTAGTTATTTTAGAATACTGTTAGATGTGCGTTAATTTAACGCAGCTAGCTATGAAAATGGGACGCTCATACAGTTGAACCTGACGTCGGCGAGAGACGACGCAGAGAAAGCATCTGTTTGACTTCGTCATAAATACAAGAAAAGTAACGCAGCGAATATTGAATCTAACATCAGGTGTGGGGTATGCGTGTAGTTTCGTTATGTTTCAGCATCAATGCATGTCATTTGGTGTGTTTTGGGATTACAATGGAGGAGCCAAGCAAATTTTTAACAGCTACGATACTTGTGCTGGAGAAATGTCAGGCTTGCAAGATAAGCAATCAGTCTTCGGCGCTTTATCCCATCCTTTCCTTATCTGTGTTGCTATCTGTGTCTTCTGAGTTGAAACTTGGAAGGACAAAAACAAAAAAAAGGGGGTTTGGTAGTTATAGACGAATTGAGGTTGTTCAATAGCAAAACCGTAAGTAGAGTTAATCTATTTTTGTTAAAATTTGTTTAAAGGTGTTTTACTGCATAGCAGTTTGCTGAAGAAACATAAGAAAACGAACTAAATTTTCATCCATTTCGTTACCCAAACGGACAAATTTAAGAAAACTTTTGGTAGATACAACGAGTAACCAGAGTGCCTACTTATGCATGCAGTTATATAAATATGTGTGGTATGCAACTGTGAAATTAGAATTTTTTGTTTTTTTAAGTATACAAGCTAGATACTGATTCCGTTAAAATTGTTGCACATTCTATCGACGATGTTGCCGTGCGAACATTGGCGTATGAGCTCTGGTGTCTCATCAGTTATTGATTTGGTTGCATTCTTGACAAACGGTATGAGGACCCCATTTGTTGTTTGGTTTAATAAATGGGCATTGGTATCCCTATGGATTGTGATAAAACTCTTTATTGTTTTTGACATAAGTGTTACAAGAAAGCTTGATAGCCGAATTAATAGCGACCAGGACATGGTTGATCACTAAGTTATTTTGATACAATGCAAGAGGTATAACCTCAAATTGAATTAATGAGACGCCAGTGGATTACTTCCTTTTGCGTAAATTAACTATTGTCCGAATGAAATAATCAACTTATGATAAAGGATTATTATCTTTGTATGCGACAATGAAACATTTCTTTTTGTCTGCTTGGAGCCCGTGAGTTAAGAATTCATCCCCTTATCGATTTCTGCAGTTATTTTGAATTTACTAATTTCCATCCCTGAGAAAAGGTGACATACACCCCAAAACAATATAAATAATTATTTGCGTCACTTGGGATGTTTGTGATTTTGAATAATATTAAAAAACACATTTAAAAAAAAAATCAAAATCGGAGCTGTTGCTAAGAATTAAAAAGTTTTGACGACTTTTAGACTTCATTGACTCGACTACAACAGGTCAGCACAATTTTAGGGTTGGTGTTTGCGGTACCGCTGCTGGAAAGATGCCAACAGTTGCATCCAATGTGTTATTGGCCGGAAAGGGGTAAAATTAGAGAGAGAGAGAGAGTAGTGGAGGATGAATTCGAATTTAAATAATTTTAAAGTGAAAAGCCCATTATTCCAATGACTGGCACTTAGACCTTTTAGAATTTACACTCTTCACTTGGGATCACTTCAGACCTATTTAAACTTAACTGAACTACAACTGACTGCTCTGCCGTTGACGTGGTCTTTATCGGATGGTATCTCTCGAACATTTTAACACTTTCGTGTACTGGAAGCTACACTTATAGCCGCATCTCTGAAGTGGTAATTGAACTTCAGTGCAGCAGAGTAAAGGCATGTTTTCATTGAATGGCGCAGCAATATGTACGATTTTTTTTCCTGTCCTCTTTTTTTGTTAAAAAGTCATATTGATAATAATTATTATTAATACTGGTAGGCGATAAGGCATTCCTCTCTCTCTAAAGAAACTTTGGTTTTTGACATAGATTTAAAAATTAAGGCAGAAGTGATCAATTAAGTATAACATATTTAATAATTGGGAAGAAAACTATATTAGTTTTTGATTTTCACTTTATTTCTTGTCAACATGACAATTGTTTCGCCACACAGTGGCTTCTTCAGATATTGAGTACTGGTATACTAATTTTACAATGCACAAACTATATGGTTTTATACAATTTTGATGTAATCCTAATCTTAATTGCTAAGCGGAAAAGTACAATATAATTTTAATTACTAAATGGAAAGGTACATATAGTTCTAGGAAATTTATTGAATCTAATTTTAATAAGTAAATAAATTTAGTAAGGGAGATGAGTTTGTTTCAATTTGTTCATTTAATAAAATATCAGACGACTTTAGTTTATTTATTTCTAGAGATTCTAGTAAATCGAGTTTTAACCCTTTTTTCTCGGTGTGTAAAATTTTAAACTCTTCGTTGAACACGTGACCTACTTCTATTAGGTGGTTAGCATAAGTTGAGTCTGTTTTATTACTGATGTAACTTCTTTTATGTTCTGACAACCGTTTACCAAAATTTCTTCCTGTTTGTCCAATATATACCTTAGGACAAGCACCACAAGTCAACTTATAGACGCCTGATTTATTTTCTGATGAAATTTTGTCTTTTGCATTTTTTAAATGTTTTCCTATAGTGTTATTAGTTTTGAAAGCTACATTAATATTACGTTTTTTTAAAAAGGGGAAGTTTTTTCTGTTGGGTAGCCAATGTAAGTGAGAACTTTGAAACTATTATTTTGATCTTTTATTGTTGGATATACTTCTTTAATGGCTTTATTGAAAGATTTTTTCACAATGATATTGTCTATTACTTCTGGGTTGTAACCATTGTTGAATGCAATTTGTTTTATTATTTGTAGTTCTTTGATATAATTTTCTTCTGATAAGGGGACAGTCAAAAGCCTGTGTATCATGCTGTTGTATGCTGCTATTTTGTGTTGGCGAGGATGTGCTGAGGTGTTGTGTATTGTTATGTCAGTGTGGGATGGTTTATGAAAAATTGAGAAATTATGTTTTTTATTGAGTCTTGTAATAGTCAAATCTAGAAAGTTAATAGCGTTTTCGGTTTCAGTTTCGAGAGTAAATTTAATTTTAGGGTGGAGTGAGTTTATGAAATTTAGGAAATTGTTGAGTTGTCGTTTAGTTCCTGTGAAACAAGTTAAAATATCATCTACATATCTATACCAATAAAGAAATTTATTGCTTTCTGGGTTTTTATGTATTTGGTTTTCTAAAAAGTCCATAAATATTTCGGATAAAAGTGGGCTGAGAGGATTACCCATAATTAGACCCTCGTCGCTCGTATAAATCTTATTATTAAATTGAAAATAATTTTGTTCTAGGCAAATGGTTAAAAGATTTATAATCTCCTGTTTTTTAACAATGTTTGTATTATTTTTATCTAAAAGATTTTCTACTAAGGTTATTGTCTCGTTTGGTGGTATACTAGGGAATAAGTTCTGTACGTCAAAGGAAATTAATTTTGCATTGTCCGGTAGTGTCATATTCTTTAGTTTGTCTATTAAGTCGTAAGAATTTTTGATACTATATTTTGGGGTGAATTTAGTGTTTTCTTTTATTACATCTATTAATTTGTGTGAAATATTAAATGATGGTGCTGTTAAAAACGAAACTACAGGTCTTATCGGGAGATTATCTTTATGTAATTTGACTAGAGAATACATTTTTGGTATTTGAGGATTCATTGTCTTTAATTTATATTTATCAGACGCAGTAATAACACTGTCTGAGTTTTTAATTGCGGATTGTATTTCTTTTTGGTATCGATTTGTAGGATCTTTATCGAGTATTTTATACTGTGCTGTATCTAAAAAACTGTTAGTTTTATCTACATAGTCTGTTTTGTTTATAGCAATAACTGTATTCCCTTTATCAGCTTTTGTAAAAATTATATCATTAGTTATTGTTTTGTTTTTTATTGTTTTAATAGCATCGCGATCTTTGTTATGAAAATTTTTATTTGATTTATTAAGATCATTTTTAATCATTTTAGCGGCTGAATATTTGTCTATTATGTTATTGGAAGAGTTTGATAAAGCTATGTCTGTTTCTACTCCTAAGTATTCTAAATTATTTCTATTGATATTTTGTGTAATGTTATGTTTGAATCCTTTTTCTAAAGTTTTAATTTCGTTATTGTTAAACCTAGTGTTTGATAAATTTACAAATCTCTTGTGAAACTTATGTTCTGAAAATATTTGTGTTTCTGTGTCTGAATTTGATTTCTTATTTACATTTACATTTACATATTTACATTGGCTACCCAACAGAAAAAACTTCCTCTTTTTTAAAAAAAACGTAATATTAATGTAGCTTTCAAAACTAATAACACTATAGGAAAACATTTAAAAAATGCAAAAGACAAAATTTCATCAGAAAATAAATCAGGCGTCTATAAGTTGACTTGTGGTGCTTGTCCTAAGGTATATATTGGACAAACAGGAAGAAATTTTGGTAAACGGTTGTCAGAACATAAAAGAAGTTACATCAGTAATAAAACAGACTCAACTTATGCTAACCACCTAATAGAAGTAGGTCACGTGTTCAACGAAGAGTTTAAAATTTTACACACCGAGAAAAAAGGGTTAAAACTCGATTTACTAGAATCTCTAGAAATAAATAAACTAAAGTCGTCTGATATTTTATTAAATGAACAAATTGAAACAAACTCATCTCCCTTACTAAATTTATTTACTTATTAAAATTAGATTCAATAAATTTCCTAGAACTATATGTACCTTTCCATTTAGTAATTAAAATTATATTGTACTTTTCCGCTTAGCAATTAAGATTAGGATTACATCAAAATTGTATAAAACCATATAGTTTGTGCATTGTAAAATTAGTATACCAGTACTCAATATCTGAAGAAGCCACTGTGTGGCGAAACAATTGTCATGTTGACAAGAAATAAAGTGAAAATCAAAAACTAATATAGTTTTCTTCCCAATTATTATCATGGATTTTCATCAAGTAACGGCCCAATCTGTTCAATATTTAAAAGAAGCTAGTACGAGTTTCCTGGCCTTATGGTACTTTAAACTACTTTTACGATGCAAAACAGTAACACAAAATATATGGTTTTTCAACGAGTGTTTAAAAAATGATGTCTTCCCAAGATACATCAAGCTTAAAACTAACAACCGAAGCGAAGCAGCTAGACAAGGATGCAAAGCAGGCATGAAAAAATGGTTAGTGCAAGAAAAAAGAACACAATACAGAAAAAGGGACATCTACAATATATATCTTAAGGTAATGCATTCAGAGTTAACTTATAGGCTACATTCCATTATTTTTGATACTTTAGATTTTCAAGTCAGAACACAAGTCAATAGCTTAATCTATAAAAAATACAAAAAACAAAAACAAAAAATTAAATCATTGTTAAATAAGAAATCAAATTCAGACACAGAAACACAAATATTTTCAGAACATAAGTTTCACAAGAGATTTGTAAATTTATCAAACACTAGGTTTAACAATAACGAAATTAAAACTTTAGAAAAAGGATTCAAACATAACATTACACAAAATATCAATAGAAATAATTTAGAATACTTAGGAGTAGAAACAGACATAGCTTTATCAAACTCTTCCAATAACATAATAGACAAATATTCAGCCGCTAAAATGATTAAAAATGATCTTAATAAATCAAATAAAAATTTTCATAACAAAGATCGCGATGCTATTAAAACAATAAAAAACAAAACAATAACTAATGATATAATTTTTACAAAAGCTGATAAAGGGAATACAGTTATTGCTATAAACAAAACAGACTATGTAGATAAAACTAACAGTTTTTTAGATACAGCACAGTATAAAATACTCGATAAAGATCCTACAAATCGATACCAAAAAGAAATACAATCCGCAATTAAAAACTCAGACAGTGTTATTACTGCGTCTGATAAATATAAATTAAAGACAATGAATCCTCAAATACCAAAAATGTATTCTCTAGTCAAATTACATAAAGATAATCTCCCGATAAGACCTGTAGTTTCGTTTTTAACAGCACCATCATTTAATATTTCACACAAATTAATAGATGTAATAAAAGAAAACACTAAATTCACCCCAAAATATAGTATCAAAAATTCTTACGACTTAATAGACAAACTAAAGAATATGACACTACCGGACAATGCAAAATTAATTTCCTTTGACGTACAGAACTTATTCCCTAGTATACCACCAAACGAGACAATAACCTTAGTAGAAAATCTTTTAGATAAAAATAATACAAACATTGTTAAAAAACAGGAGATTATAAATCTTTTAACCATTTGCCTAGAACAAAATTATTTTCAATTTAATAATAAGATTTATACGAGCGACGAGGGTCTAATTATGGGTAATCCTCTCAGCCCACTTTTATCCGAAATATTTATGGACTTTTTAGAAAACCAAATACATAAAAACCCAGAAAGCAATAAATTTCTTTATTGGTATAGATATGTAGATGATATTTTAACTTGTTTCACAGGAACTAAACGACAACTCAACAATTTCCTAAATTTCATAAACTCACTCCACCCTAAAATTAAATTTACTCTCGAAACTGAAACCGAAAACGCTATTAACTTTCTAGATTTGACTATTACAAGACTCAATAAAAAACATAATTTCTCAATTTTTCATAAACCATCCCACACTGACATAACAATACACAACACCTCAGCACATCCTCGCCAACACAAAATAGCAGCATACAACAGCATGATACACAGGCTTTTGACTGTCCCCTTATCAGAAGAAAATTATATCAAAGAACTACAAATAATAAAACAAATTGCATTCAACAATGGTTACAACCCAGAAGTAATAGACAATATCATTGTGAAAAAATCTTTCAATAAAGCCATTAAAGAAGTATATCCAACAATAAAAGATCAAAATAATAGTTTCAAAGTTCTCACTTACATTGGCTACCCAACAGAAAAAACTTCCTCTTTTTTAAAAAAAAACGTAATATTAATGTAGCTTTCAAAACTAATAACACTATAGGAAAACATTTAAAAAATGCAAAAGACAAAATTTCATCAGAAAATAAATCAGGCGTCTATAAGTTGACTTGTGGTGCTTGTCCTAAGGTATATATTGGACAAACAGGAAGAAATTTTGGTAAACGGTTGTCAGAACATAAAAGAAGTTACATCAGTAATAAAACAGACTCAACTTATGCTAACCACCTAATAGAAGTAGGTCACGTGTTCAACGAAGAGTTTAAAATTTTACACACCGAGAAAAAAGGGTTAAAACTCGATTTACTAGAATCTCTAGAAATAAATAAACTAAAGTCGTCTGATATTTTATTAAATGAACAAATTGAAACAAACTCATCTCCCTTACTAAATTTATTTACTTATTAAAATTAGATTCAATAAATTTCCTAGAACTATATGTACCTTTCCATTTAGTAATTAAAATTATATTGTACTTTTCCGCTTAGCAATTAAGATTAGGATTACATCAAAATTGTATAAAACCATATAGTTTGTGCATTGTAAAATTAGTATACCAGTACTCAATATCTGAAGAAGCCACTGTGTGGCGAAACAATTGTCATGTTGACAAGAAATAAAGTGAAAATCAAAAACTAATATAGTTTTCTTCCCAATTATTATCATGGATTTTCATCAAGTAACGGCCCAATCTGTTCAATATAACATATTTAATTGTTTTAAATAAGGTTTTCTAGAACATCACATCAGTTCGTATTATTTTGGTTAATTAAATTTTCTGTTAACTTGTAAGCCATCAATCAATCCTTTAATTTTACAATAAGTACATTTTTGTTTCTTCTAACAATGGCCATTTTATAATGAATTGATGCTCCATAATTAATTAATTAATTCAGTATTTGACTGATAAATGTAAATTATGTGTCTACTGCCAAACAATTATTTCACAAAATCAGTTATTAAATGTTAATGTAAGACCTAACATATTCCCGATTAAGTTAACTTTTATTTTACCTGAATTTACTATACTGATTTGAGTTTTTTGTCCTCAGCTCCGACACAGTCGAGTTCATACTGGTGAACGTCCCTATGTTTGCAATATATGTGGCAGAGCTTTCACACAATCCAATGACTTATCACTCCATATGCGACGTCACACTGGTGCTCGTCCATATGCATGTGGTGTCTGCCCGGCTCGTTTCATTCAATCAGGGCAGTTGAAGACCCACCGTAGAACAACCGGACACTGGATGGAGACACAACCAGACCTCAAAGGAGGGCACAGAGTTGAACCGGTTACACCTGCTCATGAACCAATGCCTATCAGGTTTAAATCGCATGGCAAACCAAAGAAAGAAGTTGTGGAGGAGGCTGCTCCGATTTTGGAACCGCAAATTCTGCAGGAAACTGTAGAGACCCAAAGTATAGAGGAAATCAATGTTGTACCAGAAGTGGAATCGATTCAAGCCCAACCTCAAAGGATCTTGATGGGTATCATGGGCAACATTAAGATTCAAAATGATATGCAGCCCCTTATTATTGATAGTACAAAGCTTGTGGAGTTGCATCATGCCGGATTAGTTAATTTGCCTTCTGTAATACAGACCACAAATGGAGACGAGATTAAGTTAAAGTCTGAAGTGGCTAGTTTTAATATAACCCAGTGTGAGGAAAGCTTAGAGAAACAGGAAGCCAGTGCAAGTGGCACATTCCAGGATACCACCGTTGTATATTCTAGTGTAGGTCACACTTCTACTACTTACACGACAAGTGAAAACTTTAATTTTCAAAATTATCACTAAGTTTCAATGAATAATTTTATATTCATATTTTGCCTTTTTTTATTGTTGGGAATAGTTCTAATAGGTACCATAGATTCACCAAAAAGGGCCTAATAAGAGAAAAAAATAGCTTAACTGTGAAATTGATTTTCACAACCGTGCACCAATAAGCAATTTATCTTTTCCTGTACATATTGATCTTAAATTTTTTGTTCTGTCCGTTTTTTTATCTTTTATATTATTAGTGTGTTTAAACTGTTAGATGATATTTATATGATTATTTTAATAAAAAGTACTTCAAAATCATAAATTTATAATTAATAAATTATATATATAATATAATATGATAGATTTGAAAAATTATCAAAAATTACTTAATTTAGAATTAATTATCTAGATCGTTAACGTTGATAAGCAGTAACTGGATTTGTAAATAATTTTATGATATAAATATACATAAGACAACTTGAATATGTATATCTGCTATTTTTAATAAAATTGTTTCTTTGAAGTCCTTTATTAATCTTGTCCTTTTGTTTATACCTGGATGTGGGAAAAAAGCAAATGAGTTTCGTAAGTACTTGTATTGAAAAAAATGTATAACTTTGGAAATATAGACTTAATATATTCTTAATCATAACTTAGCAGACGTTTCTTGATCCATATGTTATTCTAGTCGGCCTTCCTTTGCTGTATGGCACGTCTAACAGCATCGTGTCTCCTGTCACAGTTATCTGTGCAGTGTATGGCCTTAATTATGCTTTTTCCCTTAATTTTGTTAGTAAAACATCAACCCAATGTTTCGGAGGGTGTCCTTGCAATTTAATACAACAATACTAATTGTTAAGTGTAGTAGCCCCTTCGGTTACCTTCGTCTCTCATGTAATGGAGCATAGGATCCAAGTAATAGTTTGATAAGATAAGAACTTTACTTTCTCATTTGGATCTAGTATAAGATGGATGTGTCAAAATATCATACAATTATAACTAATAATTTATAAACTACAACTAAGAATAAAGGCACAAACTAACAGTAAAAATATTACATACATACTAATATACGATTCAAATATATTGACCTCTCACTTTAACCGCGAATATCTCAAAAACGAAGGAGCGGAATAAACTGATAAAATTATATATGTTCATTACATGTGAACTGTACATCACTCATTGAAATTTTAATAATTTAAGTTCAAATGTTATGAAAACTATTTAATTTACACTACAAAATGTACCCATTTTTAACGAGATTCTCGTCACATTAAACTTTTAGTGGTCATATCTCGAACACTACTTATTATTTTTGTGTAAAATTTTGGTAGTTATGGTATGAACGAATACTTTTTTATATGAAAAAATTAATTATAGCATTTGAAATAAATAAATAGATAAAGAAATTATTTGATCCAAAGAGGTGAGGTGCCGTGCAGCACGGGCTTGCTTCCTTATTGCTTAGACGTTCTATCGATCTCGCTATCTTATCTGCATCTCTCGTTCCATTAATATTATCTATTGGGCTTAATACTTGATACACCCAAATTATTTTTTCTGAAAATGTTTTAATTTATGTAATCAAACATTTTTTAGATAAATAACCGAATAAACATGAGGTCACATTTTTGAGAATAACTGCAAAACTTTAGAATAAAAAATTATGGAAAAATGTCCTCGTATAAAACATGCCTTGCTTAATCGGTATCTAAAATATTATTTACATATAGACATATTTTCCAAGATAAGATGGATTTAAAAAAGGCCTTCGATTGTGTTTGTCCAGATATTCTTCTTGCTAAGCTAAAATCTTATGGATTGGATGAAAACAGTTGCCTTACAGATTGCAACCAAATAGTATCTTTTAAGAACTCGCAATCGCTGGAATCGATATATGTTATTCCTATCGAGCTAATAAAAAGTTCTCATGGGCACAAGGTCGAAAAATGCCCAGTTCTCCAGATATCGGGGGGTGTAAAGTCGACTTTGCAACCCCTGATATCTGTAAAACTCCATTTTCCGACCTTGTGCCCATGAGAGCTCGATAGAAATTACATGTATTGATTCCAGCAAATTTCACCGGGGGCCATTTCTCATAAGAAATGAGTACCTCTTTTGCACCCCCGATATCTAGAAAACTGTCCATTTTCTGACCTTGTGCCCATGAAAACTTTTAATCAGGAAGAAATTATCTACAATATACTGCGATTTCAGCCGATTTAGCTGGGAGCCATTTTTCATAAGAATTGTGCGGGCTCCTTTTGAGGAAAATAATATGATAAAAAAAATTTGAAATGAACTGCCACCCAAATTTTGAGTAAAAATATTTGTAAGACTTTTTCCAGAATCATTTAAATTTTCAGAAAGGTTTATCTAAAATGAAAGTTGGATCGGCAGACCATTTTTGCAAATCCAAATTGTAAAGTTCATCCATTTAATCCTAGTAGTAATGCCTCAAAGTCCCAGTACTACTAAGATAATATAGCTAATCTGAATTTCACAGCCATGTTATCTCGATGACCTGAAGAACCAGTCTCCCATCCAAGTACTAACCGCGCTTCGAGTTGCTTGACTTTTTGTATCGAAATACAAATATACAGAGGGACCCATTTGAAACCGGAGCACCTTTATATTTTTCTTCTTTTCGGTCCGACTTGAACCAAATTTTACCAAAAGATAGAACAAATTACGATCTACTTTATGACCAAAAAAACATTCGCGTCTTACAAATGCAAAGCCACCTGCGGTGCCAAAATAAATGGAAAAAATAAAGAAATCGTATTAGGCATTTTTTTATCAAAAAACTTTATTAATGAAAGTTGTTCAGACTTGTCCAAAAACCTAGAGTCCAAAATTTCACCAATATTAAAAAATATTGAAATTTTGTTTAAAACAATATCCGAGTCCGAAAATATCATTTTAATTGTTTTTTTTTTCTTTAGAAAATTGCATTGTGACAATTTTGTTTGAAATTAAACGTAAGCTGCCAGGCAGTTGTCAAGTGATGTGTATTTTTTTAAAATTTTGTTGAAATTTTGGACTTCAAAAAACAATATTCAATATTTTTTACCATTGCTGAAATTTTGGACTCTAGGTTTTTGGACAATTCTGAACAACTTTCATTAATAAAGTTTTTCGATAAAAAAATACCTAATATGAATTATTTATTTTTTCCATTTATTTTGGTACCGGAGGTAGCTTTGCATTTGTAAGACGCGAATGTTTTTTTGGTCATGAGTAGATCCTAATTTGTTCTATCTTTTGGTAAAATTTGGTTCAAGTCGGACCAAAAAGAAAAAAGTTATAAAGGTGCTCCGCTTTCAAATGGGTCACTGTATAACTAAAATTCATCTACATTCACTCTAATTTTATTTGTATACTGAACAATAATTTAGCCCAATAAACAGAGCTGTCGAATTATTTTTGGAAACTGGTTAAACTACATTTGGAAATGTAAATGGGAACAAAATATTTTAAATAATGGATTTAAATTATTGTCTTCGTTATTTACATATAGAAGTAGTGAAAGTAATTTATTATTTTGAACAATGAATAGCACAGTCAATAATTTAATCATTACTCTTCAGAAAAACTTTTAAAAATTGGTAAAGGACCCAGGACTTCCCTTTATATTTATACAGGGCGGTCACTCTAAAAATTTATTAATTAAGAAACGACATTTGAGAACAATAATTGAAATGTAGTTATCATTATTATTACAAGAAAACCTGTTAATTTTTGGTCAAAGTGGTCATCCGATAGCAAAAATTAAGTATTAAAAGGTGCCAAATATGTAAGGTTTGCGTAAATACCTTTACAAATTTCTACCATAGTGCATAGTTAAATTATTTCTTAGATGATCACTCTGTATATTTTTCAATAAAACTGTAATATGTGTCTTCCTACTCTTCCCTCTATATGCCAATTATTATTGCCGTCTGTCACATTTTTAGTTCCACATCCACGTAGTGGAGTGGAAGTTGTGATTGTGTATAAAATTCAAATTTTCCCGCTTCATGGTTCAAGTTCATGGCCGTATTTGTTTGACATTCAGTTTGTTCATTTTTGTTGATTTATTGCAATTTACCTATTGTATTTTAGATTAGATCAGTTTATTCTCGTTTCTGATTGGTTGGGGCAATTTATACCAACTTCCCAAACCAATCAGAAATGTGATTAACTGAAATGATCACAAAAATAACAAATACGGCTCATGTCTAGGGTTTGACGACTGACCTATGGTGCATGTTCTCTGACTGACCAGTGACATGCGACTGACGTTTGACAAATGACAGTTACATGATGTGTTTATAAAGCGATTTTTGATATTTCTATTTTTCAAAATGATTACTAAAGAAACAGAATTGATAATAGATAAGATCTGCCGCTGTTGTATGTGTGAGAATGAAAATATGCACAATGTATTTGAGAATAAAAAAGATGCAGGAGGCTCCTCCCCAATGCTTCTTTCAGAAATGTTGGTAGCTTGTGCCTCTGTAGAGGTAAGTACAAATACACGATTAATACCAAAATTAATTATATTGTCATTAGGTGGTATTTGGAGACGGATTACCATACAACTTATGTGACTCGTGTGAAAGCAAATTAAATACAGCCTATGAATTCAGACAACAATGCCAAAAAACAGATTCAGCTCTCAGGGAATTAGCAAATGCTGAATCAAAGGATAACATAACAAAACAAGAAGATATTATAATACAACCAGATGTTCCAGAGGATTTGTTTGATGAAGAAGATAATTTGCCATTAATCAAACGTGGTGTAAAACGTAAATGTGGAAGACCAAAGAAAAAGGATGGTGACAATTTTGCTTGTACATTTTGTCATAAAGTATTACACACGAAAAAAGGTTTGCGTGTGCATTTAAGGACACATGCAGGTGAGAAAATGAGACGCTGTTTATTTTGCGATGCAAAGTATACTCGTACTAATCATTTAATTCGCCATATTGGCACACATGATAAACCTGGGTTGACCCATAAGTGTCGACATTGTGATAAGACTTTTACCGCCGCAGCCGATTTGTTTAAGCATTCTAGAGAACATGAGGAAGCTGAAAACAGAGACGATATTATTAAGCAGGAAGAAGAAGAAATAAAGTCTGACATAGACCCTGTAGACGAGAGTGTTAAACCAAATGAAAGTAATTTAGATGATATGGAGAATATTGATGATAATAATGATGATTTTGCTGATTTTCCATTTAGTGATGACAGTGATGATAATCCAACAGACAGTGATGAAGATTTCATTGTGAATATCAAAAAGAAGAAGAAAGATCAAAATAAAAAGAATAAATCTGATGGTACAGAAAAGGATAAGGTCTTGTATCCATGTAGAGAATGTACTAAGGTTATGAAAACATCCAATGGATTAAAGATTCATATGCGGAAACATACTAGAGCCAACTTATCATTCTGCAAAGTATGTAAGTGCTGTTTATTTACCTATCAGATAATTAATTTAGGTACAAAATAAAGCCATTTGATGGATTTGCTGCTGCTATAAAAAGGAAATATATTTTTTTAGTTTCGTTAAATTTTTTGTAATATGAGGGTGTTATTTATTATTGTTAGTTTAAAATCTGAGGAGGTACTTCCTAATACCGTTCAAGAGGTACTAGATGCTATCCCCACATCTGGTGCAAGAGGGAGCAGATGCCTGTCAACCCTCACAAGAAGATAACTAAACCCTTCACCAGGAAAAGAAAATTGGACAACTTTGAACCACCTTTCATATTAGGTGAAATCATTCCTTTTGCGGAAGAAGTGAAATACCTAGGTTAACACTAGATGTGTCACTTAACTCGAATTCCCACTTAGAAGAGGTAATCCACAAAGCGAGAATGTCTTGGGGACATGTCAAAGAATTTTTGGAAAACCTTGTATGTGGGACATATTTTACGGTCTAAGTCCAATAATAGCATATGGCTCAATAACTTGGTGGTCGAAAGAGCTTCAACAACGACCAAAGCTAAACTCGCTGGGTTATAGAGACAAAAGTATGCCATGCAATAAGGGAAAGGCCAGAATGGGAGCATATAGGCTGCAAAACACAAATATCCCGAATCTCCATAGAGCTAGATTGGGAGGACACTTGAGGATAATAAACACTGTAGAAGACCCTCTATTGAATATGTGGCCTTCATATCGCCTTCAATATCACCATTGGAGATAGGAAGGACTGGTTAAAAGAAGCTCCTGATATTACGTAAGGGCCTAACTTGGTATACTGACGAGTCTAGGACAAACACAGGAGCTGGAGCTGGAATACATGGTGAAAGACCCAGGGCAAGTATAAGTCTTTTCCTTGGACAACACGCCACTGTATTGCAGTCAGAAATTCTGACTATATTTGAATGTGTACGCGAGAATGCAAATCGAGAATATGTTAACCAGCAGATCTCCATTGCATCAGACAGTCAAGCGCTCCTTAGAGCACTAACCTCTAACAAAGTGTCGTCCCGACTGGTATGGGACTGCCACGAAGAGCTCAAAATTCTGGGTGAGCAGAACAGAGTCAAATTACTCTGGGTGCCAGGACACTCTAAAATTGACGGCAATGAAAAAGCCGATGAACTTGCTAGACAAGGGCCAGCTAATATATTCTATGGTCGAAACGGTCGATCACAACATATTCAACTGTGAGGCACAGCCTCGCAGAAGATATGGTATCTACGAGCAAGCACGAACAGACCCGGAATTCATCAGCACTTGCCCGACCATAGATCTGTATCACCTGATTAGGGGTGCAGGGGTACTGGAGTGTGTGAAGTGAAGCATGACAGGGAGAGCACAATAAGCTCAGGAAGCTGCAGTACCCTCGGAGTTTTCATTAACAGAGAGTAACTGAGAGTAAAAAAAAAATGGCAGGCAATAACTGGGGCAGAAAGCACCACACCGTCGGCTGCTCTACAAGTCCTCCAGGAATTACCTTATCTCCATATTTACCTGGAGGAAGAGGAACAGTGAAATTTATGTGGTTCCTAATAAATTACACAGGCACATAAAATAAAAAAAAGTACTCTATGCTTTTGATCAGATCCTGTTATGTCATGTTTTTGAACCTGCTTAATCCAATGCCGTGGTCAGAATTGCTCCATTACGTCAGGATTTTCCCCTAACTCCGTCCGTAATTAAGATTTTCACTGATTTTTAGTTTTTTTTTTGAGGTTAGGCGAAAATACTGACGTGATGGAGCAATTCTGATAACAGCATCGGATTCAGCAGGCCCAAAAACATACGAATAACAGGGTCTGATCAAAAATACAAAGCATTTTTTTTTCGTGTGCCAGTTCAGCAGATAACCTTTTTAGTGTATTTATATCCAAGGAATCATATTCCAATGAGACAATCACAGAAAATTCACTTTGTACACCCCTGATTGAATTTACCCTTGGTGGATAACATCAGATAATGACCTTTATTGATATCGAATCGCATGCAAAAACTAGTCACTGTAGCTCAAAGTGTTCCTGAGATATTAAATAAAATGGTAATTTTGGGTGCCCGTCGGGTGCCTCCTTCAAAGGCTCACAGCGCCCTTAGGACGGATTTCCGGAGCCATGTTTATATGAACTTTTTTTTATATTTCTTTATGTATAATCGCCTCCAGAAATATGACCGCATACCTGAAACACCCTTTACGTGCTCCTTCAAAAAATGTGCAACTATGTTCAGTTTATTGTGTTACAAAAGGTTTTCTAAGTTTATAAATTAATTGTTATCTGTTATTTGTTTCGATTAGTTTTAAGAAGAAATTCCATTTTTATTTTAAATACTCCATCTTTGGGTGCTCGTTATTCCATTCATCATTTTTCCTGTGAGATGGTATGCTTTTATGTAAAATAGCATTTTTAATGGCTTTTGTGACATTTCTTTAATTTTTTGCTAAAACATTTTTTTTGGTTGGTGTCTTTCATTTTTTGTGAAAAGCTCATTAAGGCCCTTGTACACATTTGGCCAACGTGTACAAGACCACTTGGTGTAACTTGGTCGTTGGCCAGCCAGCCGAATGTTGTCGTTTTTTCGTGCACACATCAAAAGATCTTGGCGCAATCCGCCAACAGCGTTCACACGTTGGCCTCTTCTTCAGTTCATAGTTACCATTAAAGCGGAAACGGTATTGTTGCGTTGTAATAATTGTATTTACGGACTACGATGAAGTTTATAGATTTATACCAAAATTGCCACGGCTGCCATAGATTCCACATCCATCCTCGTCAAATGGCCAATGCAGAATGAACACCGCCAATGTGTAAACAGTGTCCTTATTTTTGGCCCAATTCGTTGGCCCAACTAGTTGTGTACGAACGTGTATAAAGGGCCTTTAAACTAGTATTGGACAATGTTTGCGCATTGTTAATATATGTTTGTTTTTGTTGTGGAATTTCTTTATAATTATTCTTGTTATTGTTCGAATGCATGTTTTTAAATCTTTTTTACTTCTAGGTTTTCTAATAATTGTTGTCCCATTATAATTTCAATCGTTTTTTCTATTATGGTTATTTTTTTTAAATACTTCCTAATCTAGTCCTTGTTTTTCGATTATTTATTTATTTATTTATTTATTATGTTTTATTTCAATTGCCAAAATACATTGGATATGAAACGTCTTTACAAATAAAGGTTAATTTAAAATAAATAATAGCAATTACAATACGTATACTCAGCAATAATAACATAATTTAAACAAATACAATACAGATCTAAAAGTGGAGTAAATATAATTCTAATATGTTAAGATGTAATATATTTTAAGTACACTCCTGATCAAAATACTCGCCTATGGAATAATATGCTTTGTTTTGTAGCACCTCTAATAAATTTTTCTTTAGCTTGCTTCTGCTTAACCCTCTTAAATGACGAGGGCTATTATTATAGATATTACTACATGTATATTTTGGGCTTTTTTTAAAACAACTTAAGTTGAACTGGTCAATTTGTATATCTGTGTTATTTCGTGTAGAGTAGTTGTGAATGTCATTCCTGTGATTATATAAGTCTGGCTTTTGCTTGGTGAACATTACTGCTTCTAAAATAAGAATACTAGGTAAAGTTAATATTTTGTTGTCTTTGAAAGTGTTCTTACAAGAATCTCTTGGCTATAGTCCAAAAATTAGCCTTATGACGCATTTTTGTAAGATACTCGCCTATTATGACTTACTTTGCTTCACTGATCGTTATAACACACTATAGCTTACATCACTTTCACTAGATATTTTGGTCTGGTCATATTTATCATCATGATTGAAAGTATCAAAAATTCATAATTAAGTGAAAGATCAATTCATCTGGAATTAAAGTATAGGCCTTAAATTATTCTTGAGTTACGTTTATTATAAAGTTTATCTTGAGTTTAAATTAATTCGTGCACACATTAAAAAAATACATTCATTTTCCAGTGTTATTCATTTTTTTAATGCTATATTTTTATTAGGGGTCACTGATCAAAATAACGAATCTTTAGAGCAAACAGCTGAAATCATCAATGGTACTGGATTGGACCATAATGTAATTGATGATGATGATGATGATGATGGTATACCACCGATAGTAGATGTGGTAGTAAAAAAAGTTAGAAGCAATAGCCAAATTTGTCATGTATGTGGCATCAGTTTTGCAAGAACTAATCAACTTGCTAAACATATGACCCTGCATCAAGCAGTTTTAGTGCATCAATGTGACCGTTGCGAGAAAGCATTTGCTTCTGAGGACTTTCTTAAAAAACATGTTGAGGAGTATCATATTAATAAACCGTACGTTTGCAGAGTATGTAATAAATCATTCAGCAAAGGCCAGTATTTGATTAAGCACTTGAAAGTGCATCAGCCCAATCCGGATAAGGAGGGAAATCTTAAGTGTTCAATATGTGATTCCACTTTTACTAGGTAGGTAGTTGACACACCTTTAGTAATTAATAAGATACAGATTTCTATACAAATTAAAACAATGTGGTTAATAAAAAATTGAACAATTTTTTAATCTAAATGTCTGCCAATCTCCTGTTATAACTAGAGGTCATATCTCGAGTTGCTATTTCACAAAATATTGACCAAGTTGCAAAACCCTATATGCATATTAACCCTTTCGGTGACACAAGAAAATGCTGGCAATAGCACTTTAGCTTTAGAAAAACCTCGTTTAAGATAAACCTATCCCAAATTTTGTCGAAAAGTCTCATCACTGCACCAGATGGCAGAAAATGCTGACAGGGGCATTTTTGGATTGTTCTCAACGTCTGGAAACATATCACATTGCAAGCAAAAAGTCTCAACAAAGCATCGATGTGATATTTCAATTTGAATTTACCAGATTACATGACCACTTTCACTGACTAAACATAGTAAGCCTATTTGTAGAATACGAAACAATATTTTGAAACGATTTGGTATGTGCACTTTGTGTTACTATTTATTAATAAACAAAAATATCCAAATTATTTCAAATGAAATAGTAGATTCACTTCACAATTGTCAACAAATAACATAATCTCAACCTCAAAATGCTAACGAGCCGTTAAATTAATTGCCTATCTGATATTCGTCAGTCAAGTTCGCGAATCACTTACAGACGCGTTAAGTGCTAACTGAGGTCAATGAATACATAGAGATTAATATAATAATCCGTTAGCAATTTAACGAACCGTTCTCTACTTAACTAGCATTGGTGAATACGATTGTTACTGTAATGTATTCAGAAGCAGCATATACCTGAAAAATAGATACAAAACATGTGAAGATCAGTATTAATGTCCTTGATGAAAAAATGAAAGAAACCATTAGCAGTAATTTCTAAAAACCACAAATATTAACATAATGTAGTATATATTTATAAAGAACAATATAATAATTAGCAAAAAATATCTATTTGTAGAATACGAAACAATATTTAGAAACGATTTCAAGAAAATTATGAACTAGATAAAGTAGTATTATTATGAGAAGATGCTTGGGGTGGAGCCAACGTGCGCGAATATTTCAACCAGTGACAACATCATCTGGGATAGAAGGATATATTATTATAATAATTATTGTAATCAAATTTTCGAGGTCGAGGAGCTGTGTAATGCCAGGGTTCGGACTCATGGAAAACCTGGAGAACCTGGAAAACTCAGGAAATTTAAAAATCTTTAAGAAATACCTGGAAATATCAGGGAATATTATAAATTGTATAAAAAATCAGGGAATTCTGCGTCTCGATATGGAAAACCATAGAATTCTTAAGAATTTTCACTGATTTAATTCAATTTAAGGAATTATTTTGTCAAGTAAAAAATTATTTTACTAAAATATATATGGAAATTTATATTTTTGGTTATGGAAAACCTGGAAAATTCAGGGAATTTTCTCAGCTTCGCAAAATCTGAACCCTGAATGCTGTAGATTAAAAACTCGTCACACTCTGGTGTTTACGATGAAGACATTTTTCACTGGAAATAAAGTTATATCGCTTAATTCAATCAGAAACGGCGAACACAACAAATAAACTGCAAAGTAGATATATTTAATTTAGACATATGGTACCTTTTATATCTTATCTAGGAAGCCAGGGGTGGAACACCCCCGAATGCTTTTTTACCTCTAAATTGTAACAAAATGTTTTTTGAAAATTAAGACATTTTTAAATTCATGAAAAAATTTTCTAAAAAAAAATTACTTTTGTTCGACCCAAATAAAGTAAACCAATTTATGAGAAAAATTGATTTTAGTGATTTATCTTCCAATTTGGAAAATAAGTCCACGGAAATTAGCCGAAAAAAGGAGGAAACCTGGACAAAATTATAAAAAATCTGAATTTTTGCACAGACGTTCTTTGAGGTGTTGAGGTTTGCAAATATTTCGAGTCCTTTGCATCGGATGCCCATGAGGTCAATGTGAAAGTTGTAGAGGATTAAATTATATACAAGTTGTCTTCAGGGCCGTAGCAACGTCAATCACTTTGGGGGGGGGGGGGGAGACTATTTTAGCGCCCCCTATTTGATTTTTTTGTCTATTCCATATAAGCCGAAATTTGAAAAACAAGGGGCGGTTAGATCTAAGCTATCACACCGCAGATACGAAAAACCAAAATAGACAAGTGGAAACTAAGAACACTCAAATTTTTATTATTGGCAAAATAGTACACGAAAATAGTTTTAAAATCTGAACTTAATATAGGTAATCTACAGCTAGAGATTTTATAAATGGATTGCATTTTTGTATTTTGTGGAGGTACTTATTAAAAATTAATTAATTTTAATTCGGCGTTCCTTCAACTTTCCCCACGAATTTGTTAGATTTTAATAATCCAAGGAATATGCCAAATCTTTTTCACATTTTAATAATAAAAGAACATTCAGTCTATCATCACTCATAGTGGTTCTAAGTAGATTTTTTACAATTTTTAGTTGGCTAAATGACCGTTCATTAGATGCAGTTACATAACCAGCTGTAACAACAAATTGAATTATGTAACGTGCTAGCTTTAGCATGTGAAGTTTAGTTATCAATATTTCTATAACATTTTGAAGTGCTGCCTTATCGCAAGCTGCAAACAAAATTTCAAACTCCGAATGCAATACGTGCGTATCTGGTTTTGGAAGTTTTGGTGGAAGCATTTGCAATAAGGCTTCCACATCTTCAACATTTAGCTTTCCAGCTTTCAAAGGAAAATTAAACACATTAAATATTGGAGATAAAGTCATCGAAATATTTTCAACAGAAGAACGAAGTTTAGAAAGCAAGGTATCCATTACTGTTCTAAACTCCTTTCTGTAAAATGTGCACATGTCAAGGTCTACTTCATTTTCATTACTGGGGTCTAATCTTTTTGGGGCTAATCTCCTTCGGTGATATTTTCGAAAATCTGCTTCTGCATCTACTGATATGTTATTTGCATTACCTTCGCCGCTAAAATAAGGTTATTAATATCTGAGGAGTCGTTATTTATATTTTCTAGAAGTTCTGTCATAATTTCCATAATATTCTTGCAGTCAATTATATTAAGATTTGGGGACTCAATAACTTCAATTAGAATTTTAATTTTGTACATTACATTTTTCATGAAAAATAGAGACACAATAAAATCAAAATTTAAAATTTTCTTTAGTAGGCCCAAACTTTTCATCTGAGTCATTTTATCGAAATTGCTGCTTTGTGATAATTCGTCTAAAACATCTAATATTTTTTCGTATGATGTATGAACAGCTTTAATACTTTCAGCACGCGCAGTCCATCTTGTTTTCGACAAATTTTTTAAATTTAGTGCATTTTCGACTTCAGAAAGCTTCTCTTTCAAGGCGTGATTTCTTTTTGTGCTAGAGGTAAAAAATACGAAAAGTTCTTCAAGATAATTAAATAATTCTTTTATAAGAAAACTTGAATTGCAACAATGTTCAACTGCCGTATTAATACGATGATCCTGGCATGTTCCATATCGCATATCCAACTGGATATTCTATAAGTTCATTAATTTTTTGTTGAACGCCATTGTATTGGCCAGACATCACTGATGCGAAATCATAAGATTGAAAGGAAA
Source organism: Stenurella melanura (assembly GCA_963583905.1). Lineage (NCBI taxonomy): Eukaryota > Metazoa > Arthropoda > Insecta > Coleoptera > Cerambycidae > Stenurella > Stenurella melanura. Next base: position 135,626,786 of record OY757311.1, read on the forward strand.
ATCTGTTGGTATTGATCCCATTTCTGTTAAGACATGTTACAATATCTAAAACAATATCATTTCCAGTTTTACCTTTTGGCTCGAGAATATCAAGTAATCTCTCATGAGGCTCACAGTTTTCATCAACAGTGCGTATAACTATGGAAAGTCTGGTGTTGTATCCGCCAAAACTGTAAAAAAGCAGCTAGTTTCGATCTCCCTGACTATTTTCTTTTTAAGTTCTTTGGCGAGAAGATTGATAAATTCATTTTGGGATTGAGGCGATAGATAAGTCACGTGGTAGGGGCGCAGTTTTGCATCTTGGAGCCATTTATGTAAAAGGGGGTTATATCTTGATAATAAACGAATAATTTGATATAGCGCACTTGCTACTTAACGTCGGACGAGGGCGCATTGCGCATTGTTTTAGTTGGAAACGGGCCGGGTTATTTATTACGTTGGCGCTCTCAGCGATTAGTGAATGATCAAAGATAGTTACTTGTTTAAATCGAAATTAAGAAGAAAGAAAGAAAGAAAATAAATGTAAATATATGAATATCGATATTCATATTTTTGTGCGTGCCGGCGGCGCCCCTTTTTAGATCGTAATGGGGGGTGTGGCTCCCCCCCTCCCCCCCCGTTCGCTCCGGCCCTGGTTGTCTTTATTTTTTTAGGTCGAAGGTCGAAGTTTAAAAAACCGTTTTGTTTTTTTTGTGGCAAATATCTGTATGTAAACTCCGTCACAGTCCAGTGCATAGGGAGCGAGATATTCGCGGAAAACAGGTTTTTTAAACTTTGACCTTGAATATTTCGAAAGGGCTAGATTTTGGGGAAAAATGCAAAAGATCAATCTTGTAGCTAATTGGTTTCTCTACAACTTTCACGTTAAGTTTATTGCTGTCTGATTTTTTAGGCGCGAGATATTCGTGAAAAATCATGTTTTTGAAATTTTGATCTTGAATATCTCGAAAAAGGGTGGAGGTTGGTAAAAAATAAAAAAACTGCTTGTAGATAATTTCATTCTTTACAACTTTCACATGACCACATGGGCATCTAATGCATAGGACGGGAGATATTTGCAAAAAACTTTGACCTTCAATATCTTGGGTAACCATGTTGGGATTTTTGTGGATTTGGGTTTGGGACACGTCAAAAAACGTCTGTGCAATAATGCAGATGTTTACTAATTTTGTCCAAGTCAAATGCTAATTTCAATGGACTAAAAGCTGTTAGGAAAGTGTTCGGATAAAACCATTTGCCTTCCAAACCATTACCCATAGTTAGTTCGTACAAGTAATGCATGTTGACATGTTTACCAGATAAAAAGTTTGTTATGCCAATAGAATATTTTCGTAAGAAATGATGTTCATTTTTCATTTAATTATTTGTCAAATTTAATGTCTACAATTATTCAATTGTTTTCTCTCGAGTTTCACGTGGTTGTATTTCGTGACATTCATTGTAGTAGCATTCCTTGGCCTTTTATTAGTAACATCATTTTCTTTTAAAATCGGATCGCTTTATTGATGTCAGGCGGGATATCTCTTTTGAAAATTGTTCAAGAAGTATAAAAATGTCACTGCAAGTTTCAAAAGTTAGTTTATGTCAAATTTAGGAGTAAAAAGCATTAAAGGTGTTCCACCCCTTTCTTCCTAGACAAGATACTAAAAGCTCCATGCTTCAGAATCAAAGATACTTACCTACTATTTATACTCTCCAAACTTTATTACAATTGGTAAAGTAGTTTCCATGCTATCAGCAACAAATCTTTCCAAAACCTCCAAGGGTGAATTGATGTAACAAAATACTTTTTTTAGTTCTGATCTTCTGGCAAGTCACATAAAAGATCATATATTACAAGACAAACGTCATGTGTGTGTCGAGTGTGGTAGAGCATTTAACAGACTGGATAACCTTAAGGCCCACCAGAAGACCCACACCGGAGTTAAGGATACTTCCAAACTGCATTTGTGCATCTACTGTGGAAAGGAATTCAGTAATTCCAGTAACATGGTAAGTAGTTGATATAAATCGCAATTTATACTAACTAGTTAATCGTGTGGCTAGTATTATTACCCTAATTTTCTCAGAATTAATTACTGTTATTAACAGTAATACCAGCATCTTAAGTACCACAAGGTTCAATATCAGGGCCCTTGCTTTTCGTAGTGTTTGTCAATGATATTCCTGCTTATATTAAGCATTCAAAATTTGTATTGTATGCAGATAACTTAAAATTGTTTCTCTAAATTAACACTATAAAAGACACTGAAAGGTTACAAAGTGATCTTGAGGCCATTTCTACTTTTTGTAAGGACAATGACCTAGCCTTTAATGAATTAAAATGAAAAATTATAATCTATATAAGAAAGAAAGACCCTATCATAGTGGCATATAATAGTATAAATTCATAAGGTTCAGTTTACTTTATAAACATCTGCCACATTTAATTTTGTGATTTACCTCATGGACTGCTTGCAAAGGTAAAGGGAGACCTCCGTTGCATTTTTCCTGATTGAAGTACTCTACTAATTTCACCACCATATCTCTGGCTACTGCATTCAGTCTTTTTGCCGGGCATTTTGAGATGATTAGTTTCTTTACAAACAGTAAAACTAAAGCATTCACAAACTATTTACACAACAATTTACATAATTACAGGAAACTTAAAACACCACAGTAAAAAACACTACAAACTTATATAAATAACGAGAAGATGTAGAAAATCATTAAATTAGACAAATGCTTCAATTGAACGTTGGTTGCAGCTACAACAAGCGGTTGTATTATTCATCTCTAAAATGCATCGTTACGCTTGGAACTTCTGTCATAGCCCCATTGGACGTGACTGTGTGATTTACATTGTCAAGTGCTAGTATTTAAGCTGATATGTCATGTCTTTGATAAGTACATAAATTGATGACGTGAAAGACAAGATTCGTGATTCCAACTTAATGTAATTTGTAATTAGGGAGTACCGTTCGTAGGCAGTATAAATAAATAAAATAAAGTGTTCAATAGTAAATTACAGGTTATGAGAGTATGCTTTGTTTTTCAGATTGTACATATGCGTAGACATACTGGAGAGAGACCTTACAAATGTAGCGAATGTGGTAAAGCTTTTCCAAGGTCGAATGATTTGAAGTGTCATGAGAGGATACACTCTGGAGAAAAACCATACCTATGTACTTTATGTGGAAAATCATTTAACAAAAGTCACAAACTAGTAAGTTAAAAATTTGTTGCATCTAAGTTAATTTGCTTAAATGTGAAATCAATATCAATTGGTATTAAGCATAGGCATACTAATAGTACTGTCATATTCATACTGAACGATCCATAGAAAGGGTTTAGCCATACTTCCATGGTGAAACTGCCCCCAACACGAACCTATAATGCTGTTTGTGCTATAATATTGAGGGGGTTACTAGTAACTGATGCATATAGTAGATATTTTTCCTTCATCTTGATGTGTTATGCAGTGGCGGCCCGTCAGGGTAGGCGGTATTTGACCACTTGACTATTCCAATGGAATAAGTTAGAACTGTCAATATCCACAAATTTATAGCCATACACAGGTTACCCCCACTAAGCTTAGTTTAAGTAAGGCACTCAATCTCTTCCTATATTTTTCTGGAAATGCTGCTTTAAGGCTTGTATGGTCTATTCTTTGTATTGTCTGGAATTGTTTATTTGTGGCATATTCAGATTTTCTTACTTTTTATTGGGTATTTTGCCACTGAAAAATATTTAAAAATTTTAATGAAAAAACCTCTGCGCCAAACGGATCAGACAGAGGTTGGTTCTTGAGTACTTGACTGTTTCAAAAAGTCTCACACCTAAAAATATATAAACTACAACAATGTTATAAACTAAAAACTCAAAATCAAAGCTATAGGTAGTTAACGTTTCGGAAGAGAATCTACTTCCGTTCTCAAAACTTTTTTGGCCGTCAACCATGACAAAGAACTGTCATGGTTGACGGCCAAAAAAGTTTTGAGAACGGAAGTAGATTCTCTTCCGAAACGTTAACTACCTATAGCTTTGATTTTGAGTTTTTAGTTTATAAAATTGTTGTAGTTTATATATTTTTAGGTGTGAGACTTTTTGAAACAGTCAAGTACTCAAGAACCAACCTCTGTCTGATCCGTTTGGCGCAGAGGTTTTTTCATTAAAATTTTTAAATATTTTTCAGTGGCCAAATACCCAATAAAAAGTAAGAAAGTCTATTCTTTGATTTTGAGGAGTTCCTAGGTATAGGTATGATTCTTCTGGTGGCAGTTGTGCAATGTTGTATATTGCTGGTTGTTCCTCATGTTCAATTGTTCCTTTCTTTTAGTTTAAGTATAACTGCATCTATTGTTAATCGCTGTTTACAGCCTAGTGCTCCTCCTTGTAAGTGAATAACTTGTAAACCACTGACAGACACGTTATGGGCCTGTAATTTTGTGGTGAGTTTGGCTCACCCTTTTTGAAAAGCAGAAAGGTATTGCCTTCAGTTATTATTATTATTATCTTATTATAAGGTTAAAATCATTTTAACACATATTTTTTTGAAAATTAAGACGTGTTTGATCCCAACGACAAACGAACAACATCATATTTATTATTATTACTTAAATTTTGTAGCCTAAATTTGTTACACATACTACTATATATTATATTTATTATTTTAATGTATTGTATGTTGTTACAAGCAAAATAATTAAAAAGGTGTAGCGAGCGACATCTATGATCCCGGCGGGATCACTTAGACTTCCAAGTGGCAACAGTGTGGTGGACTCTACCTTATCAGCGGAGCATATATAGTAGCGCTACGGTCGGGCAATATGGGCAATAAAAGAGGCTGGTGGGAGGCTCTAGTGGCAAGCTTGCTTGCTTGTCGGTGCATAATTTTGAGTTTTATCTGTGAAAATTCAAAGTGCATTTAACAATGTATCTGGTCTCATTTGATTTTTCCCATACTATTTGTAATTTAGTCTCTTGGAATGAACTATCTATCTGTCGATTATCTACTATTCTCTACAACATCTATGCTGTGAAAGTTATTGTAGATATTAAAAATGAAGGTAAAGGCAATCAGTTAAATATAACACTTTAAGGTATATGTTCAGGTACAGTCTGTGCCAAAGTTTTGAAGTTTACAATGTTTCGGAAATAACTAACATTTTCATACTTGAAAAAAAAAACACTTTCGCGGGGTCTCATTATGTGTTGCCTATCATTTGTAAAAGTCAATTTTTGAATTGTTTTATTCATATAACAACAAATTAATGTCGTTACTTTTGAAGACATTTTTGATGAGACTGTAGTACGAGGATCGACCGATCAGAATCAGGAGAATCCCAAGTAATGTGGCAATCACAACCCCCATCGAACGCCTGCTGCTTGTGCTTTTTCGTCAACTCTTGAAAATAAACAAACCCTGTGTTGTGACGTTGCCACATCGTAACCTCTGCCGAGCTGTCAATCAATATTTCTCTCATTTAGAGATAAAATTACTAATTACCCAAGTGGTGAAACCCTTTGAAACTTTATAACAACCATTATCAACCCTCTTATATGCCCTGCCAGTTTTTTGTTAAGATCTGATGTTCCCTCGCATATGACATTCACTGCTTTCGTTCATAACCCGTTTTCCTAGACTATCCATGTGAATAGCCTGATCTGAAATGACTTTGTTCAATAACTCCGTAGTTATTGATGGAGGGGATCTCATATTGCCAGGGCATATTCGAAACATTGTCATTGACATGTGCCTTAAATGTTTTAAATGAGATTTTCCACAACGTGAAATCTATTCATATTATTTTAGTTAGTAAAATTACCGATTATCTTGTAGCTACCAATCAGTTCTTGAGTTTTGCAAAAGATTAATTTTTGTTTGTTCTGATTGGCCATTTTATAATGAATTGATTCATAACACAGGAATACAAAAATAAAAAAAGTCAGAATGCCCGAAAAGATCTCAAACAAGAAACATTAAATGAGCTGACCACCATTTCCATACGTATTTTGGGGCGCTGAGACCGAATGATCTATGGTCATTTTTAAGGGAGATACACACCGCCAATGTCAAAGGTCCAAGGATTTCGCTTCTCTGGCGACATGGGTCCGCCTCGGGAGCAACTGCATCCGAACGAGAGACCATAAAATTATGAAAAAATTCAAAAATACGCAAAAAGAACAAAGAAATCAAATGGCACAAACCAGACATCCCTTCGATACTTCGTTTCCGACATAGGGCCGCTCAGAATCACCAGAAGGAGAAAATCTCTTTTTTCCCCTGAATTTTTTCAGATTTTTAGCGACACTTTCATTTTTTCCCAAAATTTTGAAGGTGGGTCATCTAAAAAATGTACGCGCTTTCAACATCTCTTCACATTTCAGCTCTAACTTTTTCCAAATAAAAATGAGCCCCCTTTTTTCGTGCTTAATCAATTCAAAATTAAATTTTCTATCCGATGGTGGGAGAGATACAAGCTGCCAAGGAGGTCCGAGGATTTCGCTCCTCGAATGATACGGCCCAACCTCATGGACCGCTGGTCCTAAACGGGGAACCCTAAAATTTTGAAAAAATTCAGGAGTACATAAGGAGATGTGATAAATCGAATGGCACAGACCAGAAGTCTATAGCTTTCTTGAGGGGAAAAGAGGGATTTTCTCCTTCCGGTGATTTTGAGCGGCCCTATCTCGGAAACGAAGTAGCGTAGGGATGTCTGGTTTGTGCCATTCGATTTCTCTGTTCTTTTTGCATATCTCTGAATTTTTTCATAATTTTATGGGTCCTCGTTCAGATGCAGTTGCTCCCGAGGCGGACCCAAGTCGCCGGAGAAATGAAATCCTCGGACCTTTAACTTTGACGGTGTGTATCTCCCTTAAAAATAACCATAGATCATCGTGCCACCAACATTCGTAAATTAATCAGCATTAATTCACAGTTTTGCTGGTAAATCTAAATTATGTTAATATCAGACCTAACATATTCCCAATTAAATTAATTTTTACTTGACCTGAACTTAATATACTGATTTGAGTTTTTCGTCCTCAGGTCCGACACAGCAGAGTGCATACTGGTGAACGTCCCTATGTTTGCAATATATGTGGCAAAGGTTTTACACAATCTAATATCTTATCACTCCATATGCGACGTCATACTGGTATTCGTCCATATGCATGTGGTGTCTGCCCAGCTCGTTACAATCAATCTGGACAGTTGAAGACCCACCGTAAGACAACCGGTCACTTGATGGACACAAAGCCAGAGCTCAAAGGAGGGTACAGAGTTGAACCAGTTACACCTACTCGTGAACCAAGGCCTATTATGTTTAAATCGCATGGAGAACCGAAGAAGGAAGTTGTGAAGGAACCTCCGACTTTGGAACCGCAAAGTATGCAGGAAACTGTAGAAACCCAAAGTATAGAGGAAATTATTGTTGAACCAAAAGTTGAATTGATTTAAGTCCAACGTCAAAGGATTTTGATGGGTATCATGGGAAATATTAAGATTTAAAATGATATGCAGCCACTTATTGATAGTACGAAGCTTGTGGGATTGCATCATGAACCAGAAGGTATATTAACTAATCTGGTATGTCAGATTAGTTAATTTACCTTCTGTAATACAGACTACCAATGGAGACGAGATCAAGTTAATGTCAGAAGTGTAGTAGTTTTAATATCACCCAATGTGAAGAAAGCTTAGATCATTTCATTTTTGGCATTTTATAAGATACAGATTTGTATTATGGGAGTGTTATGTCGGTAAGGTTTGAATAAGAGGCTTTATTTCCATATACATATATTGTCTAATATCACAGATCACTATTATCATACATTTGGTTAACCCCTCTTACCTCCTATAACTCTACCGACCGACTGCCCGTCTTCGTTCCCCCACTCTGCCCTGTACATCTCTATATTGCCAACCTAACAGGGAGCTTGGACTATCCGTTAAGTGAGGGAAGTAGAAATAACTTCACTGCACCAATAAACAATGTACCTTTTTCTCCTGTACATAATTTGTATTACAGTTTTTATTCTATCAGTTTTTTTATGTTTTACATTATTAGTGCGTTTAAACTGTTTATTAGATAATATTTATATAATTAGTTATTTTAATAAAAATTACTTCAAAATCATAAAAAACTCGCACTAATCTTATGGAAATTGGGTTTTCATAAGATTAGTGTGGGATTCTTATGATTAATAAATGATACATAATGATAGATTAAAAAAATGATCAAAAATTATTTAGTTACCGAGATGGTTCAACTTTATGATAATAAGCAGTAATTGGATTTGTAGATAATTTTTTGATATAAATATATACATGAGACAACTCGAATAAAATTGTTTCTTTGACATCCTTTATTAATCTTGTCTATACCTGGATGTGGAACATTTCTGAATGTCCCACGAAATTGATAAATTTTCTGGGCCAAATATCTAGCCAGGCGTCCTTAGATGCCCAGGTGGCTTTACTTACAGTGACACTCAGCGCAATTTTAATTTTAACTTAGAGTTAGTGGAATTTATGAGGATGTAACATACCGTGGTCGAAACTAGACAATCCACTTTTGAGACAATTTTTGGTAAAATGTAATAGTAGCAAATATAGCAATGTTAAGGTGCCTTCGGAGTCTACACTAAGAAAAAAATATTTATTTACGAAGTGTGAAAATATTAGACAGAAAATTTCACACGTCACCTTTTTAGCCAATCAGAAGTTTGTTTTTGTGTCATTGCCATGGCAACCCAAAAAATTTCTGGAAATTTTTATCCTCCAGGGTACCATGAACGAAATTAATAAGTGGAAATTTTTCTGTCAAATTATTGACATATGATCATATTTGACATTTGCTATTATATAAAAATGGAATTTTATTTTTCAAATTAAATGAGACAATCATTAACCTTTGTGAAACAACATTTTATTTCATGTTTAATACCTAATTATGATGGTGAATAACTTCCCATTTTGGTTTTCTTCCATATTACACTTCTCATTAGGTATAAGTATTTCAATTTCGGATGGCTTTTTAACTTCACAAAGTTCTTCGCAATATGTGCATATTGTATATACTTTCAATAAAAGAAATTATTTGTCAAAATTGTGACAAATAACTTCTTATTGGCTTTTGATGAAATATTAGTCTCGTTCTGTGTAGAAATTATTAGCAACGTACCCCATGCTCAGTTTATGCTGTACTAAATTCAATGCACAACCGGCATTCACGAATTATGGGGCAGGGCGTTTATTTCCTATATCACCAACTACAATTTCCGAATCTGTATGTAGAATCTCTGCATTAAAGCGTGGGACCTAGCTATGGTTTAAAGCATGCAAAGATAAAGGAAGAAGTTTTGTTGGAAAAAATTTGCAAATGAGAAAAACTCGTTTTTTGTGAAAATATTTAGGTATACAAATTTTTTTAGATTCAGGAGGAACATATTAATCAACAGGTTAAATGTTGATTTTAGATTTTCCTTTATTCCTATACTTCTACTCAGTTTTGGTATCTGAAACCTAGAAGGATCCTAGATTTATTTGCCTGGCTTGAGTAATGAAGCACCAGAAATAATTAAAAAAATTAGTCAAGTTGAAAAGATAATAGGACCTTGGTGTTTGATTTATTAAACCAAGTATCATACTGAAATAACATTTCTAAATATAATAAATTCCTTGCTTTTATAAACAGCTTGTTACACCAGCTGGGGCATTTAAGTTGACAAACGCGAATATCTTTTAAAAAATATAGCCATTGGATCCCACTTTTCAAATGATAAAACTTTTGTCTGAAACATTTTTTCCAAATTATTCACGTTTATCAACTTAAATGCCCCACCCGATACATAATCATGTAAATAATAGACTGAAAATCTTATGTTAATAAATAATTGTGCTCATATATGATTATTTCTTTTTGGACTTTTCTTTATTCGCTGCCAATACTTCTCCTGGTGCAGGATATGGCCTTTGCTGATACAAAACTCCAGATGCGGTATTATCAGCCCTAGTTTTATTAGTTTCTAGTCCATCACTCCAAGTACCTTGGGGTATATCAGAATATGCAGCTGGATCCATTGGATCGATATCATCTTTTCTAAATTTCTTACTACGGTGACGATCCTCTCTTCTATGTCTTCTCTCATCTCTGTCTCTATCTCGGTCTCTCCTATCAGAATGTTTGCTTCGATAGCTTCTATCTTCATCGTCAGAGTCTTTTTCCCTTTCCCTTTCTTTTTCTCTTTCATTTTCCTTCTCTCGCTCTAAGCGCACTTCCCTTTCTTTCATTTTAAGGCGATTTTCACGTAATTTGGCTGCGCTCTGGCATTTAATGGATTTAGGATGTTTGGGAGGTAACCACGAAACTAAATCGTTTTCCATATTCCAATAGTAATATCTGCCTCTAAAAACAAAAAAGGATTCGCTTTCCAAAGAAATTACTGTATAAAATTACGGTAGGTACATCATACACCTTCAATTGTCAAAGGATTCTCTTAAAAAAAATTCTTCAATGATAAGTGATAACAAGCGAATTAATCATATTAAAATGCAGTAGTTTAATCATTCTAAAATGCACTAGTATCAAACTGAAAATAGGATCATCAAAATATTTTACATTTTTTACCGATTCGAATTTTTTTCAACAATATTAATATCCAGATTAATGTTTATATCTAATGAAAGCTATAAGTTAATGACTAGGTGTTCCATGCAGTGAGTGTTCTCCAACACTGGCAGTAGTGGGACTCATGGAACATCGTTTTGATTTATTAATTTGATAAAGCTAAGATTGGAATTTTAACTTCAGAGTATATTGATATTCATTGCAATGAATAGAACAATTTATATATTTTATTTTTAAGTTCCATACAAAACAGTGAATTTTTTGACAACAAAATATATTACCTTACATAAAAATTTTCTAACCATCATTACATGGACGATTAATGTAGCTACTACCAGCTTGAATGTAATTATTAAAAGGAACTTAGCTCTAATAGTAACAGTAAATTAGGTTTTTTAAGAGAAGTAATTTATAAAGTTTTAAAAATTTGGGTGCGAACTCCTTACAGACGTGCAAATACAGATCAACAGAGTTCCCACCTATCCGGAGAGTGCTTCATCCCCTTTTGCTTCAGAAACCACCCTCTTACGTGACCTGGCGCTAGTTTTTTAAATTTTTCTCAAAAACTGTTACTCTGACGAGGAAAATGAATAGGACATAAAATATTTGGTATAAAATTCTACATCATTTATATTCCATAAACTTTTTTCTATCTTTAACTCAACTCTCACAAATATGATTCGAAAAATTAGGATATGTTGCTAAAGTTAGACAAAAACGAGTAAAGTGACAAATATCTGGAAATACATATTGGCCATAGAAAAATGTTACATGCAAAGCACATTTTCCTACACAAACCTAGCTAAAAGTACAAAAAAACATGACTACAGAAAATTTTGTTATCACTACTATGTCTCTTATATTCGAGCCCGTTTCCACATCACCGCTGAGGTAGAGCTCCCGACGCGTTTTTTTTTAAATGGTTTCCCCTTGAGGCCTAATTCACTAAAAACTAACTACTGTTTATTCAATAATTGGATTGTCTTGAGATAATTCTTCCTCTACTACTGAATTAAGACATCCTTGACCATAACAATTGGAGCACATTGTTGAACACTTTAATCCAACCTTAGCACAACCGCATCGTTTTCCGCAACCCTTTTTACAACCGCAAGATATTAATTGAAGAATAAAAGTAGGAGTTAGTATCTAAGTTGCAGGAATTGGCACAAAAATTTGGCTGATTGTTTTCCAAACCCATTCATTAGGTTTCAAATTTTCTCCACACCACGAATGAATTTGTTGAAAAACACGATACGAATGTTGATCTAAAGCAGCACATGTAGGTAGTAGTGTTGATAATATCACTGCTTGATTAGATTGGCCAACAAATTTGTTAAATGAAAGGAATCCAAATTAATGATGTAACAGTTCGAGGTGCCTTCTACAAAGCTAGTGTGATTTTTTCTCCAGCTCCTACAATGTCTGGTTTCATCGATGATGGATTGTTAAATATATACAAAGCATCATTCAAGTCCCTTCTAGTATTTATCAAGTTTACAATTTGTGCTTTTGTGGCAAAAAATGCTGATGTAGTATCGCCTCCACTGAATGCGTGAGCAAATAATATATTTCTTTTGCAGTTATGATTGTTATGAAGGACTTCCGAATTCTGCAAATCGAGAGAACTATATGCCCTTTCTCTTAAAAATCTAATGTCTTTATCAAGAGGACAAAGAGCAATTATGTCTTATCTTTATCAGCATTAACCAACTTCAAACGTCACTTGTGAGATTAGGGCTGGATATAGGAAAAACATATATAGGACATAAATGATGTATAATTTCATAACAAATATTTTAGGTCCTATTCGTTTTCCTGGTCAGAGTAACAGTTCTTGAGAAAAATCATAAAACGGGCGCCAGGTTATGTAAGAGGGTGGTTTCTGAAGCAAAAAGGCGATGAAGCACCCTCCTGAGAGGTGGGAATTCTTTTGATCTGTATTTAGATGTCTATTAAGAGTCTGCACCCAAATTTTTAAAATTTATAAATTATTTCTCCTATTTGCCATTTGAATTGCTAATTTACTGTGACTATAATGATAAGTAATATACTTACACTCCTTTGTCAAATATTTCTGTCCAATTATTAGGCAAAGGGAATTTAACTAGTAATTTCTGCATATTACGAACGTATTTTGGATCAGGAGTTGCAACGCCTTTCCAATGAGTTTCACACCAGAAATTACATTCGTGGTATACATTGCTTTTGTTCGGACATGTAGATAATCCTTTAAAATCCTGCTTTTTAATTTGTTCTGGTTTATGCTTGGCTAAAAAAGAGTGTAAACATTAGTATTTACAGAATGATATTTTGAAATAAATTTACGTGTTATTATTCCCCTTTTCGATAATCGAACGGCCAGAGCTGTGGGCAGTGGCATTTTTAAATAAATTGTTAATTACAAACTCCAATATTTTTTAAGTTCACTATTAGGTTATGTTCATAAGTATAACCAGAGATTAGGTATAACACTTCGTATTTCCCACAGATCAATAAAAAACGTAGAGAAAGAATACTGTAGAAATGGTATATACTGTGCTTGTAGCTAAAAGTGATGAAGGGGCAAGGCGGGATTATGTTTACATCAGTGTTGCCGTTTTCAGTAGATTGCCTACTAAATTAGTAGATTTTCAAGAAAAATGAGGGTAGACAGTAGAATTTTAGTAGAGTTAATAATTTTAGTAGATTTCGGTAGATTTTCTGAGTCCCAGTTTTAATGCTATATTTATCCCCATCTATAATAATTTGAGCAAGTAACCTAAGTGGCACCTACTGGAATAGCACCGAACTCAATCAAATGACTATAAAGACAACTGCTGCGGTCTTTTAGATGATTGACTCCTTATCCGACAGATGTCGCACTAGAATTAACAAGGTATATCGGAATTAGAAAACTGTAAGTTTAAACCTGATTCTGACAGGTAAGGCTTAAGCTTTAGTGTTTAGGTACGAATTTTTCATTCAAAATGTTTTTATTCGCCCGTTATTTTAATAAATGGTAAATTTTATTTTAGTAAATATTAAGTGTTTATTGTTGCTGGTATTTTTGTTCAAAAGTAGTGCTGCACCATCTAGCGGTAGTCGTGTTAACTCACGGCAAGCATTAACTTATAGGTGTCCCCTAAACAATAATTGTTTCATAATATTCCCGCCAGATGGCAGTAGATTTTTAGTAGAATTCAATTTTAGGTTAGTAGATTTTGGTAGTCTGTGATCGAAATGCATATATGCTCGAAGTAGAAAACGGTAACCCTGCGCTTCATTTTTAAAGCGAATAATGAATATACTACATAACCTTACCGTTGCCTTACTGCTATATTAATTCATAATTCGGATGCCGATTTCGGATTTTAAATCCATGATGAATTTTTTCATAAATGTATAAAAAATTAATTTCGATCGTGAATTGTTCATCATAAATGAAAATGAAACAGAAGCGAAAGAAGGCGCAAAAAATTCAGAGGACTTTAATCTATAAATTGTAATTAGAATTAATGTCTGTTAAGTTTACTTATAAGTATTCAAAAATTAAATCATGAAGTCTGAATTGAATCCAGCTGACAATGGATAAATATTGTGATATAAATAGGTAACTTAGCAACAGATGTAACTTTTCAATTTGAAACAGTTTTGTAACTGCTTCAAACAAAGAGTTAAGTTGCAAATTGAAACTGAAGTTTGATAATTTTTATAAATCAAAATAAGTACATACATAGAATGAATATGTATCATATGGAGAAGAAGCCCTACTGTCCACAACGCAATTGTGATTTAATGAAGTTACTGCCCCTCTTATTAGACATTAATACAAATGAAGAAATTAATGTATGGTATATTTTGTTAAATTCATTAGTTATTCACTGTAAGTGCCGTTTTTTAGATTTCTCCATCACAATTAATGCAAGAACTACAAATTTCCTGCGAGGAAAGGTTAGAGAGGCTTTGCAGAACTACAAGAAAATATAGAATTTTCACAGAAGTCAACACGTTTAGTAGAACTCCAGATATTGTCGTTTTCCAAAACTTTACCGCAGGAATGGCCTATAGTACTACCCTTTCCTTATTAAATTTACATCGAGTAATTATTTAAATATATATCCATAGTATCATAATACTAATTCAATTTAAATTGAAAGGTGTCTAGGCATATACGGGTAGTTATGCCTGCATCACCATTTTTTAGAATAAAGCATGTTGCGGGAGACAATTCTGCTAAAGTTGCACCAGGAATGTCATACGTTTTAAATATAACGTTTTTGCCCTTGGATACTAAAGACTACAATTACAAACTTACAATTTTAACAGATGGAGAGAATTTTGATATTCCTTTATATGGTAATTATATATACAATAATATACATATCTGCTTAAATTAATACTCTAATAATAATAATATTTGATAATTTGGACTAGTATGATTTACTTTTAATCTTTTGCATATTCATGAGTCCGTAAAGAGGAGCTTATTTTCATAATATCTCGAACGGACAGCAGAAAAGCCTCAAATACTGATATGGGTTTATTCCAAGCTAAGTGGTCGATGAATAATAATTGAAATCAGAAGTGATTGGGCATTCCCTACCATCAAGGGATGCCTCTAAGAATAAGGCTTTCTTCAATAATGTGAATTACATTAATTGCTTCAACTTTTGACTTTTTCATAAGGTGAAATGTCTAGATATAAGGTCATCGAAAGAGCAACAGTGGCTGTTTGGACATGCAGCAGGCTCTTTAATAAAACTTGGGGAATTGATTATTTATTGCAGTACTTACAGACCAACGTCCATTTATATGATAAGGGTAGATACATATAATAATTGCAAGCAGTATAACAGTTTACAAAACAAAAATACAGCCTCACATTGAGTATTGTGTATTTTAAATTTCCTTGATAACGATATTGCAGAACAGAGATGAAAATTATATTAAGATGCAGTAGGCTTACATATCTATTAGAGCTGTGTTATACAGTATGTGTAACACTGAACTCTACATATAAATGGAATGCCAATGTCTATACCTATTTGTACTTCAAATTGAATCTCGCGCAAGTATGGCGACCCCGGGGAGGAGCGCAATCGCATTGTGTAGAAAGCCAGGGCCGGCTCTATTTTTATTGCAAGTATTTTTAATTCGGTTTTTTTTTCAGAAATAACCAAAAATATGCGAGTATAGATTGACATTTCTTATACAGTTAACCTTTGTCTTAATTTTTATTAAAGAACATAAGTTGTCATGCTCAAAACATAATTATTTAATTTTCAATTTTCTTCTAGTAAACGTTCTTGATAATGTACGATCATATTGAGAATTGATTACAGAGTCCACCAAAAAAGGGAGTCATATTTTCTGCCTCAGAGATCGAAATATAATTTTAATATGAATAAAAGCTAAAAGTGAAACCTGAAAAATACTTTTTTGGTCAAGTTGTAAATACTTTAGTGAATTTAATATAGGTAGACTAATATTAGTATTGCAAGATCACTAAGATTAGTGACAAAGTTGAAGGTATTTATTATTGGAGGAATAAAGAAATATACAGTAACAACTTACATTAAATACTTTATTGAAAAATCATGTATTTTAGATTCACACGTTTGTGTAGTCTTTGCCTTTGATACAAGTAACTTAAATTAGGTAACGCAATAAAATGTAACAAAAAAAATATATATATACAAACCAAAATAAGTAATACTATAAAATTTCACTTAAATAAATAAAACAGTCAGAGAACATATAACAATCGGTATTACATGACTTTAAAATCAAGTACTTAAAATTAAATTTAAATTCAGGCTGGACACTTTCAACGGACAATACAAAATGTCTACTCATCCAATAAATACTTTTTAAGCCTACTCTTGAATGTATTTAAAGTGGTACTGCTTTTAATATTCTCAGGTAAATTTAAATTTAAAATGATACCTTTTCTGTAAAATATCTATATTTTCTTTATCTGCTTCTATATACACCTGAGATGCCATTTGACCATACGCTGAAATGCCAGATGAAGTACTACGGATATCTACATCAATACTAAAACCAAATTATAGAATTATTCCAGAAATCATGAAGATACGAAATTATTATATCTACCATGGCACTGGGTGGACTATAGAAGATAAAGGTTTTCGAGGGCCTAATTTCAGGGTTGGAACTACATCAGGTTTCAGACGTTTCATTTCCCCCTCATACATAAAATCTGTATCAGCAAAATGTTCACTGCAAATTACATTGCTATAGCTCAGCTTCTCGATTTGAGAATTTCTACCAATAGCCTTTAGCCAAGGTAAAATACCTTTTCGAAGTCAACCTGAAAATAATTTGAGAGATGTATTCTTAAGCAATAGGTACATTATTATTCTTATTTACATGGTAAGTTTGCCTGTCTGATCACAATTTTGCATACAAAAATGTCCGTTTGATTTTGTTTTTCTTAATATAAGGGTACAAAGTACTCCGGCATATTTTTCCACTGCAGTTACCGATATTTAATCGATTCTTCAGTTTTCTCATACCAATACGAATTACTTTCTATTGGTTTATTGCTTGTGTCACACAGTGTACATAAGATAAAGTATAATATGTATATTCAATGTACATGTGAACAGTAAATCAAGCATGGTCTTTACTTCACATAGCGATAGTGGATGTGTCCCCCTTTCTTGTTGTAAGTCTGGAAAATGCTTACTGTATAGCTGCTTGCACAACTGACATAAGTATACATATTTTCTTTGTGCAGATTAAAATTAGCAAATAATATAGGTATCTTGCACTGTTGTTATTACGGACTGACTTACATTGGTGCTAGTGCAAGTTTTACATTCCATAAAATGTCAAAATAACAGATGTTTTGCTACCCCATTCTATTATTTTAAGTATAATACATTTCAGTGGTCATACAGTGCCAAGATTTTCAAATTTGACTAGTCTCACATTTTACAGTTCACGCTTACTTATTTGACAAAGTTATATTTATAAAAAGTACTTACGGTAATGTAACATATTTTTAAATAGATCAAGTCCATATCAGTAACGCACATAATTTGGATTGTTTCACATTATTTAGGTAGATTCACAAATAGTAATAAACTTTAAAATTCGCTAAAAAATTACGGAAAAAGGTGAGGTTAGACAATTTTGTATCCTAAATATCCAATGAATTCTATATATTTATCATATAGAGTTCAGTAGATACCTCGGAAAGTAGGTATAGCCTAACGAACATTTTTCAGGCAAAATTACCCACGGTAAGAGAAAAGATCCCAAAACTCGGAGTTATCGCCGATATTTAGAGGATATATAGTATATTTTACAGAATGGACAAGAACAGGGTACTTACTCAAAGTATAGGTAACAAACAGGAACAAGACCGGTCAGGCCGGACCATACTGCTTTATTGTTTATCTTATCACGAATTGTTTATGTTACAAAGTACTACATAAGACAACCGCTAAAAAAGCTAGACACCGGCTCTGAAATTCTGCACTAATCCAAGACCTCCCGCTACGGGAGACAAATCAAAGAAAAATCGCGTCGGCGCATACCGTCTACAAGAAGCATTCTGACTCAATCACCAACATACTTTTAATACTAGATTTCTACTGCGGCGACGCAGAACCCCGGGACCTTCAATCGCATGATTGAAGCATTTTGTTCACGCGCATATATCTGTATTGGTCTTCCATTTATTATGTATAGTTCAGTGATGTGTAATGGCAAGCTAGCTTTAGGAAGTAAGAATTGCAACATCACGTGTGCCAGTCGGCAATGAATAACTACAACTAGGATACTTTAGTGGCCGGCGTGGCCTTGTCCCGTTGCATCGGGCAAGTTTGCTGCTGATGGGTTGTCATATCTCTCACACCATATGAATGTACATACCTAATTCTCCGCTACACACACTCTACTATCCGTGGTCCAGTCTATGTCTAACTTTAAGTCGCCCTTATGGACCCCTAGGAAATATAATGTTATCAAATGGGTTAGAAAGTACCAATGTGATTGTATTGAAACAATGTTTATCTTAAATTCAAAGTATTTTTTTATAAATTAGTATATTATGTAAAATTTGTTAGAGGCATGTCTTATAGGTTATCCTGTTTCACTAAAGCAAGTATTATTATTATTATTAGCATTATAAAATGGAGTTACTTCATAAAATGTCTTGTTTTTACTAATTTATTTATTTTAGCTCTAGGACATCGGCCGTTGCTACATTTGCCAGATCATGTTAGTTTGCCTTCTACAGCTCTGAAACTAACCTCAGAAAAATCAATAATTGTGCACAATACTGACAAGGAACCTTTTTCTTATGTAATTTCTTCCAAGGAACCGTTTGGTGCTATTCCTTCCAAAGATATTATAAAACCCAGTACACTGACAGAAATAAAAATATTCTGTAAACCATCGTCGTTGGGTCTGATGAAAGGATACCTTTATTTTTGTTATCGTGACATAAAATTGAAAATCACGGTGGAGTGTGACGTAGAAAGTGCAAACATTTACTTAGAAAACGATTGTATAATATTCGAGGAAATTTTCATGGGTCTTAAAAAACAAGAGACTATTGTTATACATAATCACAGTAACCATATTATCGATTTTCAATGGAAATTGCATAAAACTCATGCTATTGACCAATTGAAAACTACTAAATTGATGAGAAATTTTGAGAATATCAGAGAACTGGAAAAAAAACGATGCAATAAACTGGAAACACTGAACATTATAGATTATGCGGGACATTCTAGAATCTGTGATAGAAGTTTTGAGGAAGAAGTTAAAGAACTGGATACTAACAATTTATATTTATATAAAAATTCAACTTTTGACATTATACCTTTGGTAAAAATTAGATTACTTTTTTATATATATTTCAAGTTGTTGTAAGGAGACCCATAATGACCATACCTGTTTATTATATGCGTTGCAAACTATATTCTCAAGTAGCCCAAAGAAGGCTGCACAATTTGTTATAGTACATGCAATATAATTAAATAATATACTGAAATAGGTTTGTTCTGTGATATTCCTTTTATATGGTTTTTATACCTTTTTACATGGTACTCGATATTCTTATTATTCACTTTTTCTTCTCTTGACTAACGTAAAACCATCATCTTCAGTTTTTTCACTATCTGTGTCGTCATCCTGTGTCTCCTGGATTTACGTTTATTCCCTTAGTCATTTTTTCGATTTGTTTGCTTTGTCTCAATTCATTATTTTGATTTATTTGTTTATCTTCTGTTTTTGTTTGAGTGTTTCTTTGCGTCTCTGTTTTTTGTGTGGGATTATTCTTTGTTTCATTGATAGTTTTTTTTACTCTTTGTTTTTGTGAATTTGATAAGAAGCCTGTGAAATCGGCCTTTTTAGTTTCAGTATTTGGATGTTTTTTTTTTGCTTTCAAGCGAAAGGGCTTGCAACGTCTCTGTGGAAATAGGAAGATTGGAACTTTATCCTGATAGCAAGTTGTACAGTCAAATCAAAGATTTGGCTCGACATGAGCAAAAGAAAAGTGGCTTTCTGGGATGTTTCAAATTTAATCTCAAAGGTCGAAAAAATGGAATTTTCAAACGCTCTTAACTAAATAGACACGTCGAGTGGAAGCTTGTTCTATGTCTCTACAAAAAGGGGAAGGTCGACGATGAATCAGCATCATAAATTGCAAGATCAAAATCGAAAATTCGACCCGAGAAGACTGAGAGGAAATTGTAATTTTTTGACATTTCGCCAAATTTTACTCCCCTACAGTCTCTCCAATGCCCGTTCCTAAATAAAAATGAGAGGCGAAAGAGATAGCCGACTTTTGCACTTTAATTGCGAAAATACCATTAAAAATATCTCCTCCGAGTTTATCCTAACACAATCGCAATTAACTCTCGAACCGAACGACACCGGTCCCATCCTGAAAAACCGACCCCTCGAAAACAACATTACCATGCTCTTCTTAGCTTTTGGTCGGATGGTAAACAAATAAATAGTTTTCTGGAACATTTCTACTTGTACTTGTGCATTTTGGAATTATACAATACTTAACATTATTTTTCTTTGTACTCATATTGAATCAAACAAGAAGTACGTAACACAAACAACACTCTGAAAACACCTATAATTATAACAACTAAAAAGCATTGGGTCGACTGAGATTGCCGAGTCTATGCGTATAGTGACGTAGCGCCAGGCCACGTCCCAATTTCGTGAGGTGGAGGTCTGTAATTATTTTTAAGACACTGAACTTGCGAATAGAATTCTGATTTTTGCAGATCCATTATTTTATACTTGCACTTTCGAAAAATGCCGAACAAGCCTATTGTTTTAATCAAATCAAATTTCAAAAAGTTAATAAATTTGAAGAAAACCCTTAATGAAATATATTAATCGATATTTCTGTTTACCATGTACTTACAACAACTAGGAATAGATGTAGTTTAGGAACAAATAAATAAGCCCAGTAAATAGAAAAAAATAAAATAGCCATCTGAAAATAGACCAAAACATTTTCATATCTTGGGATGCCATTAAAAAAAAAAATGTAAGATATTTACACAAAACTTCCTTCCTTATTTAGTACCATTCATTTAGTAATTATGTTTCCTGTTAAATGTTCACCCAATATATTTTTCCTAAGTGTATTAGATTTTCTTCCTGGAAATAATGACGTCTTCATTCCAAATATTTTCCTCTGCCGTTTCTTAATTCATTATTTTTTAGTGTGATTCTGACTACCCTGTTTTTCACTAAATGTAAGTGAAACAGATTTTTTCCTCGTAATCAGAGTCAACAACATTCCAAATATTATTCTCTACCAACCTTTCTTATTTTATAATTTTTGAGGGTGGCCACCCGGTCTATTTTTTACAGAACATATAGCAGATTCCTTCTTTAATAACGGGTCCTGCAGAATGAAGTATCCACTATCTTTCAAAATCAATTCATGTCATAATATAATATAAATTCAAATTAAGTCGTCATGCTTCTGCGATAAATGGAAATTTAAGATGGTTGTCAAAGGGTTTGTGAGAAATGTCAGTTTAGCTGAGAATATGGAGCATTGTTAAAATATTCAGCATTCTTTTGTGGTTGAAGCTTATTTAAAAAATTACTATTCGTAAAATTAATTCTGTACGCACAGTTGAAAATGCTAAAAGGGTAAAAGCAGGGATGCTACAAAGTCCTAAATGACCTGCAATACAACAAGCATTAGCACTCAATATTTCGAACCGTAGTTATCGCTGCATTCTGAAATACTTACACTTCCATTCTTACAAAATTCAAGTCGTACAAAAACTTCTGCCTCAAGATTTTTACGAACATTTCGAAAGGCTATTTGCTGAAAACTCGAATATCGTTGATTGCTTGTTGATGTCAGATGAAGCTCATTATCATCTCCAGATTTGTTAACAAACAGAAAATCCTCTGCAATTGCACGAAGTACCGTTTCATAGCAAAAAAGTTACTGTGTGGTGTGCAGTATCTGCCTTTGCAATTGTTGGGCGATTCTTCTTTGAGAAAAATGACTTGACCGTTACTGTTACATCACAACATTATCAACATGTATTGCGTAACTTTGAACAACAACTTCGTAATGTTTGTGTGGATTTCAAAGATTATGGTTTAAGCAGAATGGAGCCACTTTCCACAATGCTAGGAATTCTATGACAGTTTTGCGAAGAATGGTTCTTGGTCATGTCATTTCAAAATATGGGGACATCAACTGGCCGGCACTTTCACCGGATCTGTCAGCTTGTGATTTTTTTTATGGGGCTACTTAAAGTCAAAAGTATGTTCTAATCGACCGCAAACTTTGGAACAACTAAAATATAATAACGCAAATTGAAATGTTGGAGCGGGTGATGAGTAACATTCGTACTAGGCCTCAAGGGTGTCAGCCGCGAGGAGGAAGTCATTTGATTGATGTAATATATAAAAAATAAAATTTCCATGTTTCCTTAAGAGCCCTGTGTTTGATTTTTAATTTAGCGGTTACTAAAAAGAACTCATTTTAAAATGGATCTTTCTTTCTGCCGGACCTGTTAGTTTGTCAACTCTTGCCAAATATTCTCTTCTGTTACATTTATTTCATGAATGTTTTTTTCAGTGTCCACCCTCTAGATAATCCATTAGAAGTATATCCCATTTTTTGATTAGAAATAGCATCAATCCATTCTAAATATTATTTTCGGTCATCATTTCTTAATAATTTTTTAAGGTGTTGGCCCTCTAGATTTTTTCCTGAAAGTATAGCAGGTTTCTTTCTTTAGAATTGTGTTAACTACATGCCAATTATTATTGTTCTAAGTGTCATTTTTATTAGAGTCCATCTTTTTCACTTTCTATGATCATTATTTTATAAGATACAGTAGATTTAGTTGCACGATTCACCCATAAATGTTGGACATATTCTGCATTTTGTGAAAGAAGCATTAATTTTCGCACCATTGTTCTTTAATGAATTTTAAACGATTTGACCCACAACACACTCATAGCCGACTCGTACAAGCCAAATGGTGGACATATAATTGAAATTTATGAATTATATACCGATTTTGATGTTTGATATGCCTTTTTCAGCTAACATTGGAATGCACCTCCGATCAAAGAACTTATCCCTAGATTCATAATGTGCATTAGTTTAAAAACAACTAAAGACAAAAAACACTTACCAAAGAACTTTAGAAACTTTCACATACGCGTGTTTCGGCATCCTACACCAAGGATACACTCTTCAGTGCTACTTCTTTCAAAGTTCAAAATGAACAGAATAGTCATTTATCAGGCAATAAGTATTTATGCAATAATTATTATTTATGGTTCTAACGAACTATATAGGGAATTTGCATTTGCATTTAATTATATTTTATAATTATACCTGTATTGGTAACTTTCCGAAATCTATTTTGGATTATCCTGTTCGTTAGAACTATAAATAATTATTGCATAAATACTTATTGCCTGATAAATGACTATTCAGTTCATTTTAAACTTTGAAAGAAGTAGCACTGAAGAGTGTATCTTTGGTGTAGGATACCAAAACACGTGTATGTGAAGGGTTCTAAAGTTTTTGGTAAGTATTTTTTGTCTTTAGTTGTTTTTTTGGTTTTGTTGAACAGGATAATTTAAAATTAAAAACACCATTATTGTGACAATTGCACTGTATGTAATGTGCACATTTCTTTCTTTTAATCCAATGTTGTTCGTGGCATATAGCCAGCAAAGTATTTTGTTTAGAAAGATATATGTTTTTGTACTTAACTATGATAAATCTTTAGTAAAAGTTTGAAATAATACAAGTATTTTTTGCTAGTAATATATTTATTTCCTGAGATTCTGAATTATTATGCTGTTACACGCTTAAGTGAGACACACTGTATACACACATATCACATATAAACCTAACCAATAAATTATTTATTTCAATTTTTTCCATAATTTTATCATGCTATCAATTATTGTATCTTATTGTACACTTTCGGGTTAGTTGAAAAAGATATATCACATCAAAATCAATATACAGATTTGGAAATTAGAGTTTGTGATATAGGGAATAAACGCCCCGCCCCATAATTCGTGAACGCAGGTTCTGAAAGTAATCGAGTTGACATTGAATTTAGTACTGCATGAACTGAGCATGGGGTATTTTACTAATAATTTCTACACGGAACAAGACTAATGTCTCCTCAAAACCAAAAAGTTATTTGTCACATATTTGACAAATAATTTCTTCTATTGAAAGTATTTCTGCAGATTCTTTTTAGCCATAAAGGCTGTGGGAATAAAGTAATATTTCTTATTAAAAACGAGATAAAAATAGAGCATTAAAATAAAATTAAATAACTCTCAGAAATTAAAATCAAATAATACAGTTCTTTCCTCCACGTCAACTTCATCAGCAGTTTGTCTGCTAGAACAAGGTTCACTAGTTTCAACCAGTGTGCAGAATTAGTTTCTCAAATTTCATGTTCTTCGCTCATTTGTTGATGACGGGGTTTAGGTTGACAGCATTTTTTACAGTAGTTCAGGACACACCCGAAATTTTCAAATTTTTTAATGCGTTTTTAATGCGTAGGTGGGGGAATTGGTCTGTCTTGAAATGCCACAGTAAATAAATTTATTGTGTCTTCAATGGAATGGCCCCCAAAGTACCACTTCACAATTTGCACTTTTTATGCAGTTGTATAATCAGCCAGCATTTTAATGAAATTGAGATTAATTAGTTTTATCCTCATGTCTTTATGGCTAGGCTTCTGAAAGCAGAATGCGTGGAATCGTCGACGAGGCCACGGGGTGGTGCTATGAATGAATACCAATGCCTTGCGATGATTCACGACAAGGTGTGGTTTATCTGCGCAGATACACATTTACATATCAGTAGCTAATATTTCCGAATCTGTATAATTAATGAATTTAAAAAAGGTGTCCACTATTTTCAAAGATATGCGCCATATTTTTCTCATATGCGCCAGCCATAAGTGTGGCTGCGATTCAAATTAATTAGAATCCTCTAGAAAACAACTGACAAATTTCATGCTTCTTTAACAAAATGTAGATTAGTTTTACTTAACCGTGCGGACTGCATAAAAGATATTATTGTTAAAAGTTTCAAAATTAAGCTTATTATTTGTCAAAAATGTAATTTCTATATATTTTTTATGTGCTATATTATGGTTATATAATTTGTAGACAGGAAAAGTTTTACCTAAACAGGCACTGACGTTTATCATTGTATTTTCACCAGCAAAGAATGAAAAATATGAAAGTTGGGCATATTTAGATGTAAAAGGCAGGCATGACAGATTACCTCTAAATTTACGTGGTATTGGTAAAGGACCTCATATTGTATTTAATGTAAAGGTGTTAAATATTAATGATGTATTTCTATGTGCCCCACATTATTATGAGCTAGTGGTAAAAAATGAAGGTAAACCATTTTAATTTTTTATACTGAGGTTTTGTATATATATATATATGCTTTTTTTTTAGGAAGTATACCAGCAACTGTACTTTTTAATGAGAATGTTACAGATTTTGGAGGCACTATTACCTGTGATCGCAAGAAAGTACTTTTGGAACAACAAGACAGTTGCGGTGCATTTATAATAAATTTTTATTCAAAAATCCAGGGAAAATTCATAGAGCGGATAGAGTTCATTATAAAAGAATCCGAGGAAGTTATGCATGTTATAATATCGTATGTGTTTAAAAAGAATTTAAAACTGACACCAATCTACTCAATAGGGACAAAAAAGGGCATTTGGCTTAGAAAAGTGGCGCAGAAACGATTTGGATATGTTGTTTAAGTTTTCGACCTGGGGAAGGGGAGACGTGAAATAATTTCTCAATGGTTGATCCTGCAATAAAAATGCCTGGAGAAGACGAAATTCTTTACATTTATTTTATATTTTGTTAGTCTGATATGTAACGAATTACAGCAGTGGCAAGATGAACATTTTTGGAAAAATTCGCGAAACTCCCCATTTTTGTTACTTCTGGCTGTTTATTACATACAAGAACATTATTTTGGGTATTCCACAGACAACTTTTATTTACCTAATATCTGATATTTTATACAGAAATATTACTATATTCATTACATAACTATAATAATCTTTAAGATCAAAATTTACTTCCACACCACCATGAAGTAGAGTAAATGGTGCATTTTTTTAATTGTGGAATCCTCAGAAGACCTAATCAATAGATGATCCAGTTTCATGATGTTAGAGATGAAAACTGCGCATATTCTGTTATCTATGTTCGCCATTATATCAATACTTTTTTCTCCTGTTTGACGCTCCGGTTCAGTTAATGTTGACATCTTCATTATAATTTGCTTTCTCAATGTCATCTTCCGTGTCTTTGTCTGTGCTTCTGATAATCTGGGCTTCCATTAGTACCATTTCTTCATCTTCGCCTTCGCTCAAGATGTAAACTTCTGGTACATTTCTGCATGATTGACCATCCACACGCAATAGATTCTTTGCGGAAGATATTACTAGCAATCTACAAGCTACTAATATAGATCCATCACAATACATGGAACCCGTTAACACCAATCAGCCATTTAGCTTCCACGAAGTCAGCTACATAGAGGTTCGAGATATTATCAACAGTTTAAAAAACAACAATAGCAGGGCACAGTTTAAATATCACCCTCCTAAAAACTGTAAAAAATCTATTACTTATTCCCATAACTAAACTTATAAATGAAAGTTTTAGAACAGGTGTATTTTCTGACATCCTAAAGGTAGCATGTGTTATACCTATTTTTAAAAAAGGCGATAAAGAAGATCTTGGTAATTACAGGCCCATCTCTCTCCTCCCAATAATTTCAAAAATATTTGAAAAGGCAATAAAAATCCAAATTGTCAGATATCTGGAAAAACATAAGATGTTAAATATGTATCAGTATGGGTTTAGGGAAAAATTGTCCACATCTGACGCCATTCTAAGATTCACGGAACACACTTTAGAATGTTGCGAAAATGACATGTACTCACTGTTTTGTGACCTCAGCAAAGCTTTTGACTGCATCTCACATGCTATTTTACTAAAAAAATTAAACACACTTAAGTGTGCAATTAGCATAAAACTGATCAATTCATATCTAGAAAATCGCAAGCAATCAGTCCGGGTGGAGGGTGAGAACTCGAGCGAGTTGTTTGTCAAGGCAGGCGTCCCCCAGGGTTCGATTCTGGGCCCTGTGCTATTCCTGTTGTATATTAACGACCTGCCAAACGCTCTTGGCAACATTGCTTGTTTATTCTACGCCGATGATACAACTCTTTCGATGTCTCATCACAACCTAGAGCATTTAGAAAATCAACGTAAAGAGGCACAGTCAATTGCAAAAACTTGGTTTGCCGCAAATGACCTCTCATTAAATGAAACAAAAACCATAAAGATGATTTCGTTCACGCGTGAGATCAATGATGCAGTGAACAATCCTGCTTGCACTAAATTTTTGGGTGTATTTCTTGACCCGACTCTAAAATGGGATGCTCATCTTAACTATATATCAGATATTCTGACGAAAAATATCTATGTCCTCCGGCAACTTTCTAATTCCGTATCGATAGAAGTACTTAGATCCGGCCTACTTTGCTCTATGCCATTCTAGACTGTCATATGCCATTCTTGCATGGGGGCATTCTACAGGAAACGAAGACTTTTTGGTTTGCAGAGGAAGGCGGTCCAAATTGTAGGTGGGGCTGGGTAAGGCACTAAAGTTTTGTATACACGCCTAAAAATTTTAACTTTCCCTAGTATCTATGCACTACAATGTGCACTATATGTTCATAACCATCTAAATAATTTCCGTACACATGCCGATTGCCATGATTACAACACACGAAATAGAAACAATCTATACTCAAATTACACTCGATTATCTCGAGGCCAAACTGGCACCTCCTATCATGGTGTTAAGCTTTACAATGAAGTCCCGAACTATGTAAAATCGCTTTCCCCAACAAATTTCAAAAACAAAATAAAAGAGTTTTTCCTAAAGACTGCCTATTTCTCAGTGGATGAAATAATTAGAGATTTAAAAAATATGTAGGCCTTTTGGCATTTTAAAATTCATGTTTACCTACGTAGTTGAAAATCTTTATTTGTGTGTGAGTTACTCACTTAACTACTATATGTATACATATATCGATGTACAATGTTTGTCTTTTTAAATCCTGGATTTAATATATTCCCTGTTTGTGATCTATTTTTATAAATTGTCTGACTTATGCATGTATTTTATAATTTTAGCATTAATAAAATTTCTATTCTATTCAAATTGTGAAATTAATTTCAATAAAGTCTCAGGTACTGGTTTCTCTGTCATAGTTACTGGAATAATATGCTGTAATATGTTCTTACAAATTTACAAACGAGAATTTAGTTTGACAATTTTTTTGGCCTAATGTTAATCTTTGCACCGTTGGAACTTGTTACATATTAAACTTACTAAAAATAGGTATATACACAAATTGTAAGGAATCTTGACTTCCTCAGGATTGTCAGACATTCTAGTTGTAGGATCAACCACTGAGGAATTAATTAGAAAACAATAATTTCTGTCACGTTAAATCCAAACTGGCAGCTCACGCCTCCTTTCCCCTCCATAAGGTCGAAAATTTGCATTTTTCAACAGGGTCTTGACCTAAAAACATATCCAAATCGTTTCTGCCCCACCTTTTGTAGGGCAAAAATCTCTACTGAGTGAATTATATTTAGTCTATGCAGAATGACGTAGTAGTACAGGGGCTGGATGACTTTTTTTTATGTTTTATTAGATATTTTTATCGTTTTATAAATGATAAAGTGAATTTAGTGAATAAATCGACTGGTGCACCTACCGTCAGGTACAGGCTGTCAAAACTGTAAAAGAGAATTCAGTTATACCACATGACCATTATAAGATTTTCATTGGGATTGACAATATTTATTTAAACATTTTGAACACAGGAAAATATTCCCAGAAAGAAACTCCTGTTAGTTAATTGGCCAGAAAAACAATTTCTTCAAATTTTATAAAAATTCAGATTTTTATTAATTGATTTGTCAGCGTAAGGTGAGCATTGCTGCCAATTCCGTTCTAACACGCAGGTCGATCGCCCGCCAAATGGCCAAATGCAGTCAGGCAGTCATTTATTATTGCATCCTTCACTCGCTGTGATATATTCATGCCATGACTGAGCAGCTCCACCCGACCGCCCAACGGATAACCAAACCGTGTGCCTCAACGAACCTCGGATGTTTTTACATACCACAGGACAGGCTGCATATGCTGGATTGGACATGGAACATGCTTACTGCAGCTGCGAGAGCCACATGATGCATTGCGTAGGAATATAGAATGGGAAATGTAGATGTTTGCGAGATGCTTCTTTTTAGTTTCCATGCTTCTTTTAAGTTTCTGTCTATCATCATCGCATTATTTATTCTTCTTCTAAGATTTCTGTTTCTTCTGTTTCTGAATCTAGCAGTGTGAATCTCCTCCTGCCCGCTTGTGTCCATATATGGTTTCATGTTTCCCAGAAATCTGTGTTTAATTTCAACGACCTGCATACATGCATCCACTTGGTTTGTCTGTCTTGCGCCACAAGGAGCTTTATTTATTAACCGCTCTACAGGTAAACATCCATTTGCAGTGGAAGTGCAAGGAGGAGCCCCGAGAGAACATTTTAGACACCCTGTATATCGATCCGCCAAGGTAAATCAAAATAAAAAGTAAAAAGTAAAATCTGCAAAAAATAAAAGAGATCCAAGGATCATTTGGGACACTCTGTATATCAAGCAGACCCCCAGCTTCTTTGACTTGAGAGCCCAATATATGGACGGTGTGACAAGGATTAATAAATCAGTAAATAGAACTTAAAAATAAAAATTTATGTTTTCATCCTTTGCTCATCTTACTACTTCGACTTGTTAAAAACCAGCCCGTTGCCCTTTATTGATGGTGCACAGCTTGTATTATATTGCCAAATGTTTTCTTTATCGTAGTAAACCACTTGAGATGTTGCATTTTTTAAACCAATAATTTTTTTTTTAGACATTCTGGCATTTTCGATATCTTTCGTCATAACTCTTAAAGTAGACCATGGATTTCAAATGTCTTTAAACCATTTTGTAGGTTATAAAAATTGCACAATTTTCGTAGAAACAGTTTTTTTGTGCAACCAATATTAAGTGAGAAATTCTCGAGCACCCTGATAAAATGGGCAGTCTGTATGTATTTTCATTGTGAAAATTTACTGAAAAATCTGATTTTTGTCTGAGCTGTCCACAAAAGCGCCACCATTAGAGATGAACTTGATTAAAAATCTGTACGAATATAAAAAAATTATGGAATCACATCTAAAGTTACTATAGAAAAATGTTTACATAATTTATGGTATTTAAGCCCAGAGGCTGTGATGTTTTCTTTTTTGACAATGTTACTTTCGAAATAAAGCGGATGTGTCAAAATCCACAAGTTAAAAAGATTAATTTCCTGTATGAATAAGGACCACTCTAATGCCCATGTAATTTGGACGAATGTAAATAAATAATACTACTCGATTTGTTGGTTTGATTTTTAACCACTAGAGGGTGCGGCTGTTCATTGCTAACCAACAGTCAACTGATTTTACTCATCTGATCGCAGCGCTGCTGTATCTGTTGTGATGAGTTTGGTTCCCAATATTGTTGTTACAAAATTTACTTATCCACTTATTTCCAGGGGTAATGTGATTTGTCCAATGCTTAAATTGAATATTCAGGAAATTGACTTTGGAATAGTACCATTTGGTAAAACTTTCCATTATTATCATAGAGTATTTTCATTTTCTTGAATTCGTCATAGGTTCTCAACGATATCAGGATATTCTACTCACAAACGATTCTCAGGTTCCTATAGATTTTTATTTAAAAATTACTGATAATCAAGAGATGTCTTTTGGAATTGACGATGAGTGCAAAGAAATACAATTTAATCCCAAGGCAGGAAACGTCAACGCCTACTCATACCGAACAGTACAAGTAAGAATCTCTCATAATAATGGTAAAATGACAGTGATCTCTTGATGGATTTATAGATGTTATCAGAAATTATTTTATTACCTGACATCTGAAGAAATAAGAATTCACTGTTTAATCTACCAAGTATATTTTTAAACACTTAAGGTAGTTGTAACATGAGAACTCCGCCATCTATTGAAGACATAGAAAATAAAAAACAATTGCCAGACCCGCAAACCGTGGGACATTATTTTGACATTACTGTTTCTGCTAAATTTTGTAAGCTAATATTTGGGCAATAAATAGTGTGATATGTAGTTGAGAACATATGCATATTTGCTAGATGAAAGCGGAGCCCTTTTACAGAAATTTTATTTTTAAGGAGTTTCTCAAGAAGTTTGCCTAATACTGGAAGCAAAGTAACTGGCCGATAATTGTTTGCTCTTAAGTGATCTGTGTTTGGTTTCGGAATGGGCTTGTTCCATGATATTCTTTTTATATGGTTTTTATTCTTTTTCATATAGTACTCGATATTCTCATTATGCACTTAAAATTTCGTGTTCTTAACTTTTTCCGTTCTCGAGATATAAGAAGTTGAAATTAGTAATAGTTGCAAAAACCGAGCGCTCATTTGTGACGTCACTATACGCAAGTGACGTAGGAAAATGGCTATCTGGGACCTTTCAAATTTAACCTGAAAAGTCGAGAAACTTGGAATTTTCAAACGCTGGTAACTAAATAAATACGTCGAGTGGAAGTTCGTTCTATGTCTCTACGGAAAGGAGAAGGTCGGCGATGAATCTTAATCGTAAAATGCAGGGTCAAAATCGAAAATTCGTCCCGACAGGAGCGAGAGAAAATTGTAATTTTTTGACATTTCACCAAATCGTACTCCCCTACTGTCAAGAAGTAAGCAAAACAAACAATACTTCGAAAACACTTATAATTATAACAACTAAGGAGCATTAAGTCTATTGAGATCGCCGAGTCTATGCGTATAGTGACGTAGCGCCTGGCCACGCCCCATTTTCGCGAGGTGGAGATTTGTAATAGTTTTTAAGATACTAAACGTGCGAATAAGATTCTGATTTTTTGTAGATCCATTATTTTATACTTGCACTTTCGATTATCTACTGAACGGCTGTTAGTGTTTGCGGTAGATCTCCGAGTTCAAAGTTGCGTATAGTGACGGCTGTTTTTCCAACTATTACTAATTTCAACCCCTTATATCTCGAGAACGGAAAAAGTCAATGATTTGAAATTTTAACTGCATAATAAGAATGTTAAGTACTATATAAAAACGTATAAAAACTATATAAAAAAATAATATCATGGAACAGCCTATTTACGTTACTAAAGTTTTTATAATTTAGAAATGATATTCAGAGTACCTATACAAAACAAAAGTTATTCATTGGGAGATAGAGTGCATTAAAAGTGGAATACTCTGTATGTATATTTATAAAAAAAAAGATATTTTTAGGTACAATTAACAACCAACCAAGTTAAAAATTTTAGCAAGCTCTTGAACGTGAATATGTGGGGTTCCAAGGCATATTCTGTCAGCATACCCATTAAATACAACTGTATGTGCCCGAGGATAACGTGCATCCCAGATCAAGTCCATATTAAGTTCTGTTTTCTTAATTATGAATGTATACGAAACATAAAATTAGTGAATGAGTCTATTGTTCCTGGTTTCATTACTTACACACCTAAGAATGTAATTATTATGATGTTCTGTTTGGATACACTCTTGATAAATGGAAACTTATTTTAGACTTCCGATGATACTTCAAATATTTTATGCACCCCAAATAGGAAAGAATTCACGATACATCCTCATGAAGAGTTAGATATTGAATTGAGGATAATCACCACAACATTAGGACCTCATAAGTTTCCCTTAATGTAAGTATTACTTGTATTACTTATATCACAGAAAACAGGAACTATACAGAAGCGAAAGCAAGCCTTTCTGATGGGATTAAATTTGTTTAGTCACCATGACGATAAGGTATATATTTGTCAAAAGCCATTTGACAAATCCTGACGTGTAATTGACAGTCTTTCAACAGTTACACGGTGGTCGGTTATTTTCGTACCTTTTTCATTCAATTTTCGACAATTTTTTTATTCCGTTTATTTATTTATTTGATTTTTGTTTATAATGGGTTCTAAAGGGTATATGAGTTGTGCTTATCGTCCATGCCCTTTGAAGGCGAGTGAAACAATAAGCTTCTTTCTGTTTCCCAAAGATCCTGAAAGATAGGTACAAATTTATATTACTGAAACAACTAGAAATTAATGTTAGCTATACTAAACAATTAGCAGTTGAAAAGAAGTAATATGAAAGGAAATATTTTCTTATCAGTTACAGCTACTAACCCTGGGTGAACTCGAAATACGATTTAAAAATAACATTTTGATAAAAAGGATTGGGTTCTTTGACATCATATTAAAGTTAAATATTATAAAGGAACATAATTATTTAGCGTGAATTTTATATGCAATGAAACAATGATTGAAATAATGAAAAAGATTCGTGGAAGAAATGAAGGTATTCAGTAAGTATATATTCATCAGTTTCTAATGAACACAATTGCATTGTGACCATGAATAAAGTAATTAAGTAATGATTCTCAATTCATACCACTAAAGAACTTTTCATTGTATCAGTTAAAAAGTTTACTGTTATTTTATGTAAATATTTTTTTCGCTGTACTATTTAATTTGTAATATTTTATTCAACAACATTCAAAACATATTATTTATCAAATCTTGTGTTTAATTTTAAGCTACATAATATGTGTCTTTCATTGTATTGTGCTATTTTCCATGATAGTATTTTCTTATTCTGGTAGCAGTATGAAAAAAATGCATTGGCTTCAAAGCGCATTATTATCATTAATGATGCCTGAAATGCGGGGTATAAATATAAATGTGCACTTATTTTTTTAAATATTCTGCAATACACCATGACTTAGGCCCCCAATTACATTACCATATACCATATATACATTTTTTTTTCATGTACCTATCTACTAAATATAAAATAAAATGGTTTTCCCAGTGTACAGTGTATTGGACCGAAATATTCATATATTTTGTGTGTACATCATTTCTCTGAGTGTAGTAAGACATATTACTGTCACTTCGAGATCACAGAAATCCATTGAGTGAGAAGAAAATATGGTCCCCCTATATCAAAGGTACCACGGCCAGCTTTTTCTTCTGTATAGTTCCTGTCTTCTGTGCTTATATCACAATAAAACACAAGAAAATTATAAAATTTTGTGTAAAATTTCCAGGAAAATAAGGATTCAACCTCGGACTGGTAGGGATTAAGCTGTAAATTTGCATGAAGCTTTGTTGGCATTCTAAAGGCTGGTAGAAAAGTCTGATATAATCTCGAGTCTGTGCCACGAGATATTCAAGGTCAAGGGTCAAAAAGACCGGTTTTTCGCCATTATCACGTTTTCCATGTAAAATACGTCATCTAAGGTTATTATAAAACTTGTGGATCATGAAATTATCTACAATTTTTATTTCAAGCATTTTTTCGGATCACCCATTCTCGAGATACAGTGCGGATACTTGCTTATTTTAAATGGAACACCCTATATATTTTCGACTTCTCGAAATGACCATGAAATTCTGAGTCGAAACATATGGCACACCCTATACCTAAACCCAGCAGTTGCGGAGATATTTGACATTTTATAAAAAATTTGACAGGTGTAACGGTTTGCAATAACTTCAATTCATGTACGAGATCCTTATTTGCTCTTTGGCACGCAGAAAGAATACAAGATGAGCTAGTCTCTAAAAGAAAAATAAATTCCATAATAATATAGCAAGTGTTCTATTTTCACGTTACATTCTGTCAAATTCAAACCTCAGAAACTTTTTTACTTCAAATGGAAAACCAAATCAATTCACATCAAATTATGTAAATCGGTTTTTCGATTTTCATGACATTTAACCCTGAATATCTCGCGATGCAGACATGAGATTATATGAGACTTTTCTACCAGTCTTCAGAATGCCAAAACAAAGGTTTATACCAATTTACAGCTTATTCCCTCCCATTCCGTGGTGTGCCCCTTAGTTTGCCTTATTTTCCTGGAGTAATAGTTGTTTTTAAAAATCCATTTAAATGTGGTATATTAGGAATGCACCGGGTAGTTGTTTTTATGATAAATACCTGACAAGTACGTACCAAGTACCGTTACGGTGAGTACCGGATATTAACCATGTATTAATGAAAAATACATTGCAGGAGTCTAGACAAAAATATGCAAAAAACATATTTTCATAAAATTTGAATCACTCTTCATTTTGATTGTTATTCAAGGCCATGTACTAGTTTCCAGGTCATTCAAAGTCAGCCCTAATTTTACGATAATTAAAATTTTTACTTTTTTAAACTGTCACAACTCAATGTTTCGATATGAAACATCCTGTATGTTTTTACTTAGAATGTTTCAACAATCAATTACTTTTTCGACCTGACATTTTCAAAAACTATTGAAAGGAGGTGGTTACTGTAAGGTATATCAGCGCCAAGCTTAATTAATTGCTACAACATTTTATGTAAAAACATGTATGATGGTTTTATTATTAGCTCTTATTAATAAGTTGATGTCAAGCTGCTTCGTAGAGAATACCATTAGGTTGGTTTTTAAATTATTTAAACCTACGCCATTAGTCGAGCAATAATTTTCCCATCAGGGAAACTGTGGTATTTGTTTTTGTAAATAATAGTTCAATGCTACTGTCACTGTCAGCGGTAACTGCATCATCTGCGAATAGAGAAATAAATGTGTCGTGCAAAGAGGGGACAACATCATTGGAAAATACAATAAATAGTAAGGGACCCAACACACTCCCTTGGGGAACCCTCGTAGCCACCTGTCTGGCTCTAGAAACATAGATTTTCCTAATTTTTCCTACTTTATGTACATCTGGTGGTTGTGAATGTTTGATCGACTTGGTAACTTGGTGAGCTAAAGGGTGTTGTGGGTAGCATATGTGATCCCATGCATTGTCTAACAATAACTGAATTCAATTTCGAGCTTCTACATAGTAATGTTAGCTAGTAACGAATGCATGTCTGTGTTATTTGAAATATATAATCCCTCCCAGACAATTTTGACATTGAATTTGAGACTTGTCTAATTTGTGGTGTGTTTATTAAATATACAATTCAATAATGCCGGTACCAGCTGGGTATTACTTTGTTACCCGGCGAAACCGGGTTTGCCGTAAAATGGGCACATCCCTATGGTATATTTCCTGAACAACTCAAATTGTATGTAATTAAACCATTAAATAAAAAAGATGACCCAGAACTTTTAGAAAACCACACACCAATAAATATATATTACAATGGGCTTGTTCCATGATATTCTTTTTATATGGTTTTTGTGACGTCACTATACGCAAGTGACGTAAGAAAGATGGCTTTCTGGGACCTTTCAAATTAAACCTGAAAAGTCGAAAAACATGGAATTTTTAAACGCTGGTAACTAAATAAATACGTTGAGTGGAAGTTCGTTCTATGTGTCTACGGAAAGGAGAAGGTCGGCGATGAATTATAATCGTAAATTGCAGGGTCGAAATCGAAAATTCGTTCTGGCAGGAGCGAGAGAAAATTGTAATTTTTTGACATTTCACCAAATTGTACTCCCCTACTGTCAAGTAGTAAGCAAAACAAACAATACTTCGAAAACACTTATAATTATAACCAATAAGGAGCATCAAGTCTATTGAGATCGCAGAGTCTATGCGTATAGTGACGTAGCGCCTGGCCACGCCCCATTTTCGCGAGATGGAAATTTGTAATAGTTTTTAAGATACTGAACGTGCGAATAAGATTCTGATTTTTTGCAGATCCATTAATTTATACTTGCACTTTCGATTTGTGAAATAAAAAAAAAATGTTGAACAAGCCCATTGTTTTCAAAATGGTTTGAAATGGTCACATGGATATATAGAGTAATGAGTTTCTTAACATCTTATCAGTTTATAAATCAAACCTAACATGTGGTTATATAAAAGGTAAATCAATATAAACAGTAATATTTCAATCTACACCTCATAGATTAGGAATACAGATAAACTGTAATTACAAAAAAATATCCTTTTCCCATAATATGTGGAAAACTTCATGGTCTTGGAGGCACATGGTAATACCATTCGATTTTGCTCAAATTTTGAGATAATTTTCTTTCAATTTAGAACGAATCACAAGTATATTGTACATAGGTTAACAGAGAGGTGCCCATATTGTATGGACATTAGGTTGTATAATAGTTTGCCACAAAATTTAAGTCATTCAAAAATATTAAAAAATGCAAAAAAGAGTATTAAGACTTTTTTGAATTAATATGGAACCCTATATGACATTAATTAATAGCTTTCAAGCTGATTAAGATGATTTTTTATAATTATAGTTATTACGACATCATTTCATTTCTTTTTTTCGTTTTTATTGTAAATGTAAAGCATTCCTTAAAATAAAATTGTGCTACTATTAATATTATTATTATTGAGACATTCTGTATATATTATATCTTTTATAGATTTACTCTTTCTGGAAGTAGACCCATGGAGCTATGTACAATTGTATGTAATGGGCAAGGCCCTGTTGTATCATACAAACCTGAGGAGCTAAGGTTTGGTCACATATTACTACTTCAAAATACTACAAAGGAATTAACGTTGATGAATGATTCACCCATTCCGGCAAAGATAAAAATCTCCACGGTAATTCTAAATTTAAAAAAATCATAATCTCTTTTGAATCGTGGTTCAGTAGGAATTTTATCAAGAAATAAATGGTTTTAGGATGCTGAGTCAAAGTTCCAAGTGGACATAAATGAAGTGGAAATCGACCCTGAAGATGAATTCATTGTACCAGTAAATGCATATCTTACAGATACTGGAAAATACACAGGTGTAGTTAATATAATAATCGAACATGGGGAAAATATATATATTAATGTCTTTGGAGAGGGTGTTGGCTTTTCGATACAATGTGAACCCAATCTAAAGCCAGAATATGATGCTAAAACATTACTAACCTATCAAGAATTTGTCCTGCCAGTTGTATTTACTAATATGGGCATGAGAACGTACCAAGTTAAATGGAGTCGTCACAAGACTATTAAATCTTTATTGAGTGATAAACCGGCTGAAATTGAGTAAGTTCTAATTAATGAAAAAAGTGTTTGATTGAAGTGATTAGAGGAAATACCAAACTGACGGTAGCATTTTCGAGAGCAACTGCATAGTAGGCATATAAACATTCCGTATATGTATATTTTACCAAGGCCTTTTCTATTGGTCACTTTAATATTTCCAGCCAATCAGTAATGGGGTGTGAAATACAGGTACAGAATACTATTCAGCCCCAAATTCGAGTATGAAATATGATATTTACTTATTTATTTATTTATTTATATGTAATCACTTAGACTGTTACAATACAGATGTGAACGTCAATAAGAAGAGAAAAAAATACATAATTCAGTATACAGGGTGGGACAATATGTAGGAAATATAAAACATAATAAACAGCAAATATGACACAAATACAGATTAAAATTCATTGTACGGATATAAACATTTCTCAAGTAAAAGTTTTGAGACTAGATTTGTATTTGTTAAAATTATTGACATCCTTAATCACACCAGGTAATTTATTGTAAAAACTGATACCGGAGAAATGAGGTTATTTTTCAAAATGAGATGTATTATGATGAGTTGGGCTAATAAGTCATCATGACGAGTATTATAATTATGGTAACTTGCAACAGTTTTGAATTGGTTAATGTTACTTTTAATGTACTTTAACAAAGAAAAAAGATATATGGATGGTACCGTTAATATTCAGTGACTTTTAAAAGAGTTTTTACGTGGTGAAAATAAAATTAAAAATTAACCTAATTATGCGCTTTTGGCAGACAAAAATTCGTTGCAAATTTTTTGCACGTTATAATATTGTAGGATATATGACAATAAGCTATTGAATAATACAGTTGCAATAAAGCTTCAGTATCTAGGAAGTTCTTGAGCTTGCATATACCTACAGTAATATGCTTTGTTAAGTTTTTTGCATACTTCGCCGATTTGAATATCCCAGCTTAGTTTTTTATCTATTGAAATACCTAAAAATCTTATATCCGGGCTAAATGGCAGGGTCATGTTAAAATTTAACTGAATGTTGGAAGGTAATGGTTTTCTCTGTGATAAATACATGCACACAGTTTTCTCAAGGTTTAATATGAGATTATTTCTGCAGAAATAGTCACCAAATTCTATCATAACAGCCATACCACCATCGAGGAGCTCTGTAAGCTTCGGTGCAGATATGCCAAAGGAGCTATCATCAGCAAACATAGTGATGTTTCTTTTTTATATGATTGATGGTAAGTCGTTTACAAAAATAAAAGAAATCAAAGGGCCCAACACCGAGCTCTGTGGCACTCCAAGACTAACGTCATGTTCCTTTGAAATCGTTTTGTTGATTTTTACCTGAAGAAATCTGTCCGTTAAATATGATATGATTCGCTGTAAAAAAATTCCCCGAATGCGTAGCTTAAATAATTTTTCTTTCATAAACGTCAGATTGAGAGAGTCAAACGCTCGTGAGAGGTCAAAAAACAGTCCCATGACGGGGTTACCTTTGTCCATTTCATTATAAACAAACGGCAAGAGCTGAATTGTAGCAGTGTCAGTAAAGTGCTGTTTGCGAAACCCATGTTGGCGATCCGTCAGTATTTTGAAAGAATTAAAAAATGCAATTATTCGATTAAACACATTTTTCCGATATTTTAGAAATCACACTTAAGATATATTGGTCTGTAATTTTCTGATACCAAAGAATCATTTTTTTTAAATATCGGTATAATAGTAGTTGTTTTTAAGACGGATGCATTGATCTAAATGCACAATGGTTCAATGATGAAATTGTATGCATACTTGATAAACTTAGTGGAGAGTCCATCGGGACTGAGAGCATGTTTATTTTTTAATTCAAATGTAACTATATTTATTTCATCAGATGTAACTGGATAAATAAAGATGGACTGATCATTGAATTCACTGTAAGTGTAAGCATATGATAAATTAGCACCAAAGTGATTTTTTACTTTATCTACAGTGACTGAAGCGAAATAGTTTGCAAAATATTCTGCAACATCATTTGGATTGTCAGTAACTTTACCATTTATGTTTAACTTAACATCACCTGGAGAAGAATTGTTGGTATGTAATTCAGATTTGATGAGTCTCCAGATTTCCTTTGTGGAATTTGGATACACGCAGAGTTTCGTTACAGTTTTACAGATTACGTATTAAGAATCGAATAGCTCATATGTAAGATGGTCAGCTTATGATAGGGATATATCGGGTTCGAATTCAAATGACTGCAAGTTTTTTATTGCATTAGTTCTACTAAAAGCTTTTGAAAAGTGCATATGGGGTCGTTCATAAAATACATTCGCAAATAAGAGGGGGAGGGGCATTGCTTATCGTGACGAGATGTGACAAAGGGGGGGGGGGGTTGTTCTAAGAAAATGTGATGTTTGCAGTTACTCAATTTTATTTTATTTTTTCTTTAAACTTGGCAGTTTTTTAAATTTTTTCATTACGATAGAAAGTCATTCCCAAGTACTAAAAGTCTGTAAACAGGCCCTTTTAGAGGGGGGGTGTCCCTCCCTGGACCTGGAGGTTTATGAGGGGCCCGAGTATTTGCAGTAGGCGAAATGAGAGAGGTATACTTTTAAACAAGCTTCCCCCCCTACAAAATTTCAATCGAGGTAAATACCCCTCGCCGGTGTTCAAAATTGCTGGAAGTTGTATGTTACTACCTCCCAGGCCCCGAAAGTGTGACTTAGTGCGATGAAGGGGGAGGGGTCCAAAAAGGTGAAATTCTGAGTGATGTATTTTATTTACGGCCCCTACGCACCTAAAAAAGATAGTTGTTCAAG
This sequence comes from Stenurella melanura, assembly GCA_963583905.1. NCBI lineage: Eukaryota > Metazoa > Arthropoda > Insecta > Coleoptera > Cerambycidae > Stenurella > Stenurella melanura. The sequence continues at coordinate 135,667,893 of OY757311.1, forward strand.
CAAATTAGGTTGGTTTTTCTCCTTGCGAATATATCATTTAAATCGCTTAATTCTAAACAAAGATAAAACTGTGAGAGTCGAATTTCATAATACTGCACCACGTATGGCTCTTGATAACTTCGCCAAGGATGTCAAATTTTTGGGATCTTTCCTGGACTCAAAGCTTACATGGAATCGGCAAATCGACCATGTCTGCAAGACACTAAATAGTTCATTTTATGCTTTACTTAAACTAAAACAAAGCGTCTCAATATCCACTTTACGAGAAGCATACTTTGCATTGGTCCACTCGCACCTTTCATACAATATAATGTTATGGGGTAGAGCAGTAGAGATAAACCGTGTATTTGTCATTCAAAAACGTATATTAAGATTAATATTTAATTTAGGGCATAGGGAATCTTGTCGAGAAATCTTCCAAACTCAAAATATATTAACTGTCTGTGGTGTATATATATTAAAAAGTGCTGTGTTTGTTTACAATAACTCTAATCTGTTTAGTAAAAATAAGGACCAGCATAATTATAGTACGAGATATTCGGCCCAACTAAGCATGCCACTACATCACAGCAGTAAATTCGAAAAATCACCTTATTACTCCTGTATAAAAATATACAATAAGCTACCTGACAACCTTAAAAAAGCTAGAAATAAACACAATTTTAAAAAGAACCTTAAGAATTATCTGATTGCACATGTATTTTACAATTTTAATGAGTTTTTCAATTCTTAATTGCACATCCATGCACATATAGTCTGTGTTCTATATAATTATTTTATAACTCCTTGTCTGTGTCACACGTAGCCATTTGTTTTATACATGCTTGTCCGTTAGTGGAATACTCATAACTGTTTGTCCTATATATTTTTTTTATTGTTAATATAACATTGTTTATATTATGTAAACATTATACTATTTTATGTTACCTTTCAATGACCTGTCTTATATCATGTACATGATCAAAAAGACCAATAAATATTATTATTATATTATTATTATCACAAACATCACTAGGTAAAAATTAACTGTTGAATCTATAGTGACTTTATTAAAGTTCAACTTAAAATCAAAGGTTATATTAATATTTCAGTCAATGAGTTACAGAATGCGAGATATGCATAATCATCAAATGTTCATGCGATATCGATTCTTATTTACCCTAATGCGTGGATAAGTTGACAGGAAATCTATATCGTAATACAAACGCACCTCCCTCACTGAATTATATCGAACTAAAAAACAACAGCTTTAAATTACCCGATACATATTGTACTTCTGTGTTTGCAACATTCCATACCATTTGGCACTGAATAACATTTCGTCCCCGTATCTTGCACTACACTTCTAATTTGCTGAAAAATTTAAATTGACCAATAGAAAGGGCCTTAGTGCTTTGATTATTTTTCGGCTTTTCTAATAAAAAATATGCTTTAGGTCACATTTCACTATGGTACCAAATTATTTTGAAATACTCTCGAATGAATCAAAAACATTCGAAATCCATGGTTACTCCACAGTTCCAGAAATAGTCGAGGAAGAATATCACTGCCATGCTTTAATTGGTAAAGCAAGTAAAATGGAAATAATAATGTCATTTGTAATGAAAGCTGAATTTGTTGAGCCTTCTATAGGTATTATAAAACCAAACCTACGCTTGATGTTGGCTAATGAGTGTCAATTTTTGGAAGGTATTATAGAATTTTTGATTAGCATTTGTTTAAACCCTAACAAAAACCCTTGGAGATACATGGTGAATAGTTCATATTTTGATTTATCAAAAAAAAACAGAATCTTTAAACTGGTATAATTTGCAAAAAAGATTTAGTTGTAGCTTGCTTGTTAAATTAAAATTAAGTTATTTTTGGAAGTGATATCTAATGCCTTATTTGTGCATGTATTTGCATCCATACTTCTCAAAAATCATTTTCTTAGTTTTAATATCAAAAGAGGCATCTACTTTAAGTGAGACACACTATATAATGTTTATACATTCATTATATAGTGTGTTCCACTTAACTAGGATACCTCATATATTTAACCATTAACAAATAATTTAAGCGAATGTGGAAACTTAATACAAGTTATAGATACGTCACACGGACATCACTTGATTACCGTTAGTGTAATGGGCATAATCGGATGATTTTTGGACCAGAATATCAATATTCAGATGATTTCAGTAATTGGAATATTCATCCAATATTAGATTTTGGATACTAAATGCTCCATTCTCTCCTAATCTTTTAAATAATTAGAGGCATCCGATTCTAGGATGGAAACAGAGGGTCGATTTTCAAAAAAAATTATCGATTTTTTTGAGAAAATTGAGATATTCTTAATCAGCACCTGTTTTGTATTATTATTAAATGATTATTATTAAATGATTAGTTTTGTATTATTATTAAATGATTATTATTAAATGATTATCTTATATAACGTTTTATTGTCTACATGCCAATTCTTTCCAACCGCAAAGCCTGGTTTACACTAGTCCCTTAAGCCTATTCTACATCTCTCTTTCCACTGGCGGTCCTAAGGGGGGGGCCATGGGAGCCATGACCCCCCCCCCAGAGCTCTGATCGTGACAAAAACTGATAGATACGAATACTAATTATTGACTCGAATTCCTTTAGTTAAATTATAGAGAAAAGCAATTAAATAAATTTTTTTGTTACAAAAGTTAAAGAAACCATTTCTTTAGGATTTAGCAAAAAGTAGTGAAAATTATTGATGACCAATCAAGAACTTAAAAAGTCAGGCGAGTTAGTGTGGTAGGAATATCTGCAGATATAAAATTGTATTAAGCTTACGCTGTATTTTTGTTTGTACCCTGCTTTCTCAATGCCAGTTGAACCTTTATAAAAGAGAGAAAGTCAACCCCTCATAAATTGTAATTCTGTCCTGTCCCACCCAGGTCAAATATTTTGTATAATGGTTTTAAAGTTAATAGGTTTATCATAAACCCTCGCCGTGATTGACACATTTTGCAAACGCTACTTTTTTATTTAAAGATTTTAAAAGCATGAGTTCCAATACAAATATCTTACTTTTTGTTATTTTAAATATTATGTATTGTACACTTCTTGAATTTTTTGTTATTTTTCTATTTTATTGCGTAAATTTAAGTTTTGTACCAAAGGCAAAGACTGAGACTAACCATGATAGGGTAGATATATAGTTTGTTTTTAAACCAGGAGGAGCGTTTTAAATTTAACGCGCTAAATCTTAGATCTGTGATTGGATACGTCCTCGCCAGTTTTACACAATGTAATAGTCTTAAATTTTGACATATTGTAAAACATTTAATTTTATGTCATAAATTATTTGGTTATAATTTCTATTTTATCGTTTGCACAGTATATATCAGTTTTTTAGTCCCTTTTGTATAAATCTGAAGGTAAGAGTGGCCAATTACTTGGTGCCTTTACATTGCGTAAATGGTATGGATGTTATATAAAATACCTAGAGGTCAAATAGAGGTCGATGCATTATATAATGTAATAAAATTCATACAAAAACATTGTAGTCGTGTATTGTTGGTTGCCCAAAACGTCAATAAGGTTTTAGTGTATTTTTTAGTTACTTTTTATGGTGTGAATGGAACTTTCGTGTTTACTCCTCCTGGTTTAAAAACAGACTATAGTTTTAGTTATAGGCCAGTCAACGGAGAGCTAAAATGACCAAAATTTGCATTGAGGCCTTCTAAACACTTTTTGTCTCTTGGAATATTTTGTAACCTGCTAATTTTCTAAGTTACAGGTTACAGGCAGGTTTTCATGAATAATAATGCACTACATTTTTTGCACATTAAAAAATGTATGAAAATTCGAAAAATGAGCATAATGAAATCGTGAAAGAGTGAGAAAATGTTTAGAAGGCCTCAATGCATACGTTTCAATTTTTTCAAATTTTTAAAGTTTAAAGTTTTTCATGTTTTTCCGGAAAGACTCGGTGAATACGGATTTTACAGAAAAGTTGCGAATAAAATAAAGTTTTGTATTTCGATGATACATTCACCTAAACTTTTTCAGATATTTTTTTCAACTTTTCGAGTGGCCATATCTCGAAAAATATGCATTTTTTGAATAAGTTCACTAGAGTAAAAACATCTTATTTTGGTCCAAAAAAAGTAAATATATTGTTTTTTTTTTCATTTTTGACCTAATTCTACAAGTTACGGAACCCGTGATAAAAGGGGTGTCTTCTACCCCTTCCGATCATTTCCTCTAATCTTTTTTTCAAATTTTTTATTAACGCCATTACAAACACATTCATTGCACAAGGTTTCATCAACATCCATTCATTGGCACTTAAATTAGAGGTGAAACCCGTTGACTGAACTATTAAAGTATTTCCTTCTCCAATATATTGATTTTTTATTAGTCTTTATAAGTAGCCCAGTTGTCAGAGAGAGAAATTGATAAAAACCGGTCACTAAATGTTATATGGCTAAATTATTCAGAACAAGTAGTTTTGTTGGTGTAGAATACGATAAAAAAAGTTTACAGCTGTAAAGGTGCCGGAGACCCCTAAAAAAATTGAAAATATTGGACGAAATTCGATTCTTGGCCAAAAACTCGAAAAATAAAAAATGGGTATTAAAAAACTAATAGCACTAGGCACTAGGCGATAGAGGGGAAAATTTCACGTATATGAAATTTTTTTGTACGATCGACAATATATGCTCCAGATTTTTTTGTTTAACGCAGTAGAATGGAAGATGGTGGCACAGAAATACAGCTCGCGAAGCGTGCACGGTCTCGGACGCGCTACACTAAATTTGTTGTAACTTTTTAACTAATTTATGAAATAAATTAACAATGCTTAAATGAAACGAGAAACATGTGGCTATTGGATTATCATATTTTCAAATATAAAAATGAATGTATGTAGGAATAGTACATATATGAAGTCGGAACATAAAGAGATTTCCGATGAAATCGGGGAGATTCCAATTTTGTAAATAATTGAATTCTCTACAACTTTCACGTTAACTTTATTGCCCTCTGATTTTTTGTCGTGAAATATTCGCGAAAAAACATGGTTTTGAAACTTTGATCTTGAATATCTTGAAAAGGGAAAAAAATTTAAAAGACAGCTTGTAGACATATAGACCAATCAAAGTAGGAAATTTTCTAAACGTAATTCCCATTAGAAAAATAACACTAGGATCATATTCAGATCATGTGAAATATCAATTTTCAAACCAGTGCATCCAAAACAAAATGGCGGACGTTCTACGTGCGAAAAATGGGAAATAGTCGATTTTTCTTGTTCATCTGCAAATGTAACCTTTTCATCGAAAAAAGTTTCTAATAATAGTTGTAGGCATTTAAAATACCTACAAAGTGGCGCCCGCTGAATGAACATCCGATTTTTAGATTTTAGAGAAATTAAAAAAGACACGACAGAACCACCACCAAGGTATCAGAAAATCTACAATCATTAATAAATACAACATGCAGGTGGTTCAACAAATGGAGACTTAAGCCAAATCCTCTAAAAACAGTTTATTTTGTTCAACCACCACCCATCGGATAATTCCCCATCGCTGAACATGTATCAACATACTTTACATCCAGTAACTAAGATCAATTACCTTGGAATAACCTTCGACAACAAAATCAATTTTAATGCCCACGTTGAGCTCAAGAAAAAGAATATCATATCGAGAGCCAAACACTTCCGAAGTTTGACATATAACAGGACGGGGATCAACATAGAGACAGCTAGTAGAATTTACAAGCTTATTTGTCGACCAATGATTGAATATGGACACGTTTTGTTTTTGAATTGCAAAAATCACGCATTAAAAAAAATTAAGGTGGCAGAAACAACATCAATAAGGAAGATAACCAAAATTCGACATCCTCTCAACCCGCTGCACAACCCCCCCAACCGTCTTTTATACCAACAGACTAATATAATGCCTATAGAAGACCGTCTAACCCATCTATCTAAAAGATTTTCCCAGATACCACAAAATCTAGAGAGAATCGAGAAATACTGCATTAGAAGAGACCCAGGAATAAGAACGGTACATAAGCATCCGGAACAAACCCTATTAGAAAATCTACAAAGATTAGCCAATAACACTTAACCAACACCGAAATATTTTATTATTGTTATAATTATTGTTGATATTAGTATAACTATAACAGCTATCACATAAAATATTATTTATTGTATCATAAAATTGTAAAAAATTATGTGTTTATATGTAATTGTAACAATAGGCTGAAGGACCTAGGTCAATAGCCTATTGAATCAGTTTGTGGTTCAATAAAGTTCATTTATTATTATTATTATTATTAAAAAAGAAAGTCGAAAAATTACATTTTTTAATGTTGCAGTAACTTTTGCAATAATTAATTTATGGTATCAACAATCTCAGGAAATATGCGTCATAATGTGCTTAAGAAGTGGCCATAACCCGAATACCGACGGATGAATAGTTTCCGAGAAATTCAATTGTTTATTAAAAATGTGATTTTGGCAACATTTGAATTCCCCAAAATGAGGTTGTCCGATTTCAATTTTGAAGAGAGAAATTTAACAATCAGATTTTCATTCAGCTAGCGGGAGCAACTTTGTAGGTATTTTAAATGCTTACAACTATTGTTTGAAACTTTGTGCAATGAAGAAGTTACCTTCGCAGATAAATGAGAAAATCCGATTGTTTCAAATTTTTTCGTACATAAACGATCTCGTGCTGCTTAGTTTGATTGGTCTAATAATTTAATTCTCTACAAATTTCACATTGACCTCATGACCATCCGACCCATAGGACGTAAGATATTTGCAAAAAACTTTGACCTTCAATATCTTAGTTAGCCATGTTGGGATTTTTGTGATTTTTGTGGATATGGGTTTGGAAGTCCTCTAAGAACGTATAAGTAAGAAAGTGTATAGGCTCCATTACTAGGTACCCACATAACGAAATGATATGCAATGTACATACGCTGTATATTCAATCTATGGATATGTATATCCACAAGATGGAGAAAGTATATCTAATGTACATCTAATGAATGTGGAATTAACATTCCTAGCATATGCATTTGTCGCCGACTTCCATATCTATTTTATATCCAACTGAATGTACATAAACATATACAATGTACATTCAATGGATATGAAACACATATCATATACACAGTCGCATATTATATGAATATACATTACATATCTCTGAAGTAGCTTCCATGGACATCAAGACACTTATTGAACACTGCACTCGACGCGTGTTACCCCAGTCATGTTGGCATCATCGGGAGATGATTAAAACGAACAGTTTTAATCATCTCGATAATACCAACACGATTGGTGCAGCACGCACCGAATGAAAGTGTTCAAGTGTTTTGATGTTTGTGGGAACTACTTCAGAGCTATCCATATAAGAGGTCATAAAACGCAGATAGTTTAACTAGAAATATATTTTATATAACTATTTTAAACATACACAAACTTTACAAAATAACCTAAATTATTGCACAATGTTTAAAATTTTCAATATTTACGTATACTTTTTACCTTCCGGTAGTTTAACAAATTGTAAACATATGTATAATACTATAGTTACTCATGTCCTACATATGTGTTTAAAACGTTCTCAACCATCAGTAAGTTAAGTATATAATATGAACGTATGTAATTTTTATTCACTATTTATAAAATACATACCCAATATGGCAGCAAATGTTTAGGTCTCTGTCACTTAGCCCCATCTTAACTAAACACACACCTGCCACAATCAGTTAAATATGAAACTTGCAAATTTTCTAACCCTAAAAGAGTATGTATTTACAAATCTAAAGAATTGCATTATAATAAATATAGTCTTACATCATGGGAGCTTCATGCAAATGTAACAGCATAATATAGCAATAAGCAAATATAAAATCCAGAGAATGAGAAAGAGTTAACTTCCATCACAGATAAACACTATGCACACAACACTAAAGGGCTTAATGGCTGCCAGCGCCGGCTGTTGCGAACTACAATCTGTAAACAAATGCCTGGTGCGCTGATGTAGTATGCCATAAATTAGTAGCACATGCGCATCAGATAATGAGATAAAATTCGTGTACGCATATAATTTAATTATACCTTAATGGACATGTTATGTATAAATCATTATGTATGTACCTCCAGCAATATACACTGTATATGACGCTGATGGATATCAGCAGCTGAATATACATATCATATCATATGTATATTTAACAAAACATATTCAAATTCCAACACCTAATGCATATGCTGTGGATGTACATATCCATGAGATGTTATGTGGGTATGTATGAATTAGAATTTTTGTCTTATTAAATAAAGAATAATTTTGTTGTAAAATTAATTAAAACTAGTACAATACATTATTCTAAAAAAAATGAAGTAAGTATACATTTTTTTTATTTGAGAATCTGTTTAATAGATTCCACTATGATGTACATTTAGGGGTTTCTAAAGGTGCTAATTAAGAATAAGTATGTTAATTTTTTTCCTAAAAATATCACTGATACTTTTTTTTAAATAATAATAATAATAATAAATTTATTCGTTCCTTTGGCCAATAATACATTGGATGGAATAAGTCTAAAATACAATTGAAGTGTTAAGAAAATATTATACATAATAATGTAAAAACTGCAATTAAAATTGTAAATATAGTCAATACACAACATACAATAATATATAAATATATATACAATACACACATCTTTACAAATATATAAAAAACATACCGCTTAAATATACACTTGGACAGTACTGTAATACGTGCAAAGTGTGAAATAAAGATAAAGTACTTATAAATTTTTGCTTACATAGTATACAAGTTAAAAGGAATAATATTCCCGTAGGGTATAAAAACAGTTGGAAATTAGAAATCGTTTTAGTTGAGCCTTAAATTTATTTACATTGCTTTCATTTTTAATATTCGGTGGCAGTTTATTGTAACAATAGCTGCCAGCACAAATGGGTGATCTTCTATATGATGTTAGGTTATATTTATTTATATAGATATCCTTGTTGTTGCGTGTAGCATGTTGATGTTTACATATTGGTAATTTACTTTTGTTTGTATGAATATAAGTTAATAATTTGTAAAGATATATTGACACTAGGGTAAAGATGTTTTCCTTTTTAAATGTTGCTCGACAGGATACTCGGAAGTCTATGTTAAAAATTATTCTTAAAATTCTCTTCTGTAATATAAATATACGCTGAATGTCTACACTTTGACCCCACACTATTATATTATAAGATAACTTTGAGTAGATTAGTGCATAATAGACCGAGAGCAGAGATTTCTGGTCCAGATTATTTTTTAAATTAGAGATGGCAAAACAAGATTGTACCAACTTTGAGGATAGGTGGTCGATATGTTTTGGACCAACTAATATTATCATAAACAATCAAATCAAATATCAATATCAAATAAACTTCTTTTTCCATCCTGACTAAAATCAAATATGGTTATGTATAAAGACTCACTTTAGGTATAGGTATATATATTCATCACCAAAATTTCAAAAACTTTAAATGTCCATGAAAAGTGGAACACATTGTGTATAGCTAAATTACAATAAAATAAACCTTACTTAACAGGTCAAATAAGCAATGACACAGTAGAGAAATATACAGTAGACTCACTCCCTGTCTACTCTATGTTTCATTTTTTATGCTCTAGACCAGACCGGGTGCGCAAAGACCACGCGAACACCGGCACGCGACATACCGAACTAGAATGTAAAATTTGTTGGTTATGTCCTGTGTTGTAATATAATCATAGCACAAAATTCACATAATTAGGAAACAGTTTCAAACATTAAAGAATATTGTCATGGTGTTACACGCATAATAATGTATTGAATCAAATAGTTTAGTGAGATTCGTACGATTTCTAAACAAATTACACTAGAAGCAGCTGGAGGTGCTATTAAATAAATTCCTTAATAATTTAAAATGCTTGCTGTACCCATTTTTCCAATTGTTTTGAACTTTTGAATACGAAAACAAATAACACAACAGGTAATCTTAATATTGTCTAAATGTTGTTTGTGGCATTATCTTAAATTTTTTTCCTTCTTCAGTTCTTTGGGACTTCCTGCCACATGTATGTTTTCTTTTTAAGCGGTGCTCGGGGAATCTACAAAATATCACAATTAACCAGTAAGTTACTGGTAAATAACCTCTACGCCTGTGACTTTTACGTCAAAGGTTGATTTTTTTAAATTAAACAACACAAATAATAATAGAGTTCTTACCAGCCTAAAAACCCTCTAGAAATGAATTTCGAAGTCACTTTAAGGTAAAAAGCTATGACCTGTCCTAAATTGTTATTTGGAGTATATTGGAGTATGAATTTCCACCGGTCGTACAAAAATTGTACTGGGAGGATGTTTTTATGAGGGTTGTTCTAAGAAAACTGGCAAATTAATAATTTGTTTATATGTTATATATCACCATATTTCGGAACCTATTTTCACTATTGATCTGAAATTTTGGATCAACATACAAAAAACTACAGAGCTTCCGACAGTGTATACCAAGTTTGAAAAATATTTATCATTTTTTTTTTAATTAATTCCAAATTGAAAATGTATTAAATATGTATTGAAAATTTCGACATGCTGACAACTATATGAAATATTATTTTTTCCTATATACATATATCGAATGAAATACAGCTAATAGATTGAAAAAGTTTATAAAAAAAGAACGAAGACTCTAGCGTTAACTATTCGTGAGATAATTATTTTTCTATTTGCTCCTCATTTGGTAAAATGCTGCTTCTAAAGAGCGCGCTTGAGTTTCGCGCCTTCTGCTTGACCGCGCCATCGATCGGTACAAAGGACAATATCCGTTTTATTCCCGTGCATGCACTTACATTAGGGTCTGAACTATTGAAAAACTTACCAGCATTTCATAATCTCACTGGATGCGACACCACCAGTCAGTTTGTGGGTATCGGAAAGAAATTGGGATGGAAAATTTATTTACAATACCATAATCTATTAGATGATGTTGGGGTGTTAGATTTTAATGACAAACTGTTTGAGAAAATGCACCAGTTTGTGATAAAATTATACACAGGCAGGGATGATATAAGGTGTATCAATACTTTACGGGGAATATTGGCGACTTCCAAAGCCATAAACAATCTGCCTTCTACAAAAGATAGTTTGAAACAACATTCAAAACGGGTCCACTATCAAACTAAAGTATGGTTAAATGCCCTAATTTCCAAACCTCAACTGCCAAATATAGTGGATAATGGTTGGACAATCGTTAACAACAAAATATCTCATATCCACACTTCCGCAAGTTCCAGAACATAAAAAATTTTTCGCGACATGCTACTGTAAAAAAGGTAATATTATTATTATTATTATTTCTATGAATTCATTATGAGTACAAACTATATTTTTTGATAGGTTATGCAGCACAATGTTCCTGCAGAAAAAGTGGTGTAACTTGTATTGAATCATGCAAGTGTATGGCTCAATAAACATCAACTCGTACCAATATTGCGACCAATGTACAAACCCCTAGTTGTATTACCGAATATGTACAAGATGGAAGTATATCAGATGAAGATTAATTTTTTTTTGTTAATAATTTTTATATACATAAACAAAAAACAAAAACTGTTTATTGGAATGAAAGAACTTAATTTAAAAAGTAATTTTATATCCGCCAATTATATTTAAATTGTATCTTTATAAAAAATTCCCAGTATAATGAAAATAATAGCTTTTTTGTAGGTATAGCATACATTTTTAATAAACTTCTATCCAATATATGTACCTACATACTATTTCTAATATCAAACAGTTGTTTCAATTATAAATAATGAGGAGTATTTTATCACTTGCCTATAGTAGCCTTAAATTATTGACCATAATACTACAATACTAATAGCGCGTAAAATTCGCATGAGATTACGCCCTCACATTAAATTCATTAACTGGGGATTTATGAAAGTTTTGCATAATATTAATGTTTTGAAAACTTTTTCAAACCTCAGTCGACATTTTGTTCGATATATGTATATAGAAATTTTCAATATTTTTTGTAGTTGACCGCATCTCGAAATTTTGCATGCACAGTTTTCTAATTTTTATCTTTACCACCAATTAAAAAAAATATGTATAATATTAAATTAATTTGATAGACACCATTAGAGGCATTCAAGTTTTTTGTACAATTCTGTAAAAAAAGTAAACAAATAGCTTGTGTAGTTTTCCAGATATTGCGATGTAAATCCCAAAAAACACAAATTGTTAATAATATTTTTTTGAAAGTAAAACCCCTATATTTGCACCCCTCCTGGGATTATTTTTGTACGACTGGTGAGTAATTATTTCCCAGTTAGTAAGTAATCATTTGACATGAGTCGTAGCTTTTTACCTCAAAATGACTTCGAATTGAACGATATCCACCCAAGAGACCTCTACTATAAGTATAAAAACTTGAAATTAAATATTTCGCCGACGTTTCGGAAATCTGTTCTGTTCCTTAATTTTTCAAGGCTTTTTTTTGAAAAATCTTTTTTGCTGTGTATGATAAATACACAGCTCTAAGAATGTTTGTTATATTCAATATCCATAGATACTTACTATTTATATATAACAATCAGGTACGACAAAAACCTGAAAAACGTTACACAGCGTTAATTCCTTATGTATGCGGATTATCCGAAAAGTTGCGCCGCATTGGTGATAGATTTGATATTAGGACGGTATTTCAAACAAGCAACACTTTAAGATCTATTCTGACAAAGGCGAAACCGAAGAACCACGAGCAAAAATCGAAAAATTGCATTTATAGTATTCCGTGTGAGTCATCCAGACCTTTTAGTGTAAGATTGGGCGAACATCAAAATTATTTAAGAAGAAAGACAAAATGAAATTCAGAGGTCGAAGATCTGCGAACACGCTTGAGAATGGACACAGAATAAACTGGGACTCGGCAAAAATTTTAACAAATGAGGCAGATAGCAAAAAAAGAAAAATTAAAAAATTCGTGATAATATTATTGAATGAGGATAGATGCATGTCGAATTGTTCCGTAGATGTCTGTAAAACTTGGATGCCAATATTAAAAGAAGAACTTCACAAACTTAACATTGTATAAAAACTAAAAAAACTGTTAACTATATCAACAGTCCTATGTAAATAGTAAGTATCTATGGATAATGAATATAACAAACATTCTTAGAGCTGTGTATTTATCATACACAGCAAAAAAGATTTTTCAAAAAAAGCCTTGAAAAAGGAAACAGAGTAGATTTCCGAAACGTCGGCGAAATATTTCTTTTCAAGTTTTTATACTTATTTGTGTTGTTTAATTAAAAAAAAACAACCTTTAACTGATCCTTTGACGTAAATGTCACAGGCGTAGAGGTTATTTACCAGTAACATACTGGTTAATTGTGATATTTTGCGCTTAAAAAGAAAACATACACGTGGCAGGAAGTCTCAAAGAATTGAAGAAGGAGAAAAAAAAAAGAAAGGTAATCTTATTTTGCAACTTTTGAACAACTCACCTTCTATTCGCGCACTATAATCGAGAACTAACTTGTTTCCTACTGAGTGTAGCCCACGCGTCGATGGCAAGAGTGGGGGGTCATGGACAGAAATAAGGGAAAGTGATCCAACTGTATATTATTAAACTGTGGCAATAATTAAGCAATTGATAACAGCATTTTGTGGTACGAGGAAAAATTGTTTCGTTGTAACAAGAATTAATCCATTTTTTTACATTTCTTTCAGACAATATATCTTTTCATAATGATACGTCAGTTCCCCTGATAATTAGTGTTCAAACAAGCAGTGATTATTATATTATGATGGATGATCAGGAAAATTCACACATTCGTCAACAAATTGAAAGTAAAGGAGTATTCGTTTCGAAAATCAAATATGCGCCAAATTTAGATGAAAAAAGATATTTCAAAAGGGATGGAGAATTTACAGTTAATTATGAGAATCATCCAAATCAAGTAATCCACATGTTTCTTAAATTTAGTATTTTGAGGGGACATTTTTCTATAAGCTGTTAGAAAAAATTGTTTTATTTACATATATTTTAAGGTGAAAATGGTACTAAGTACTGAAGTATGTTATCCAACAATAAAACTGATTTCGGAACAATGTGACTTTAACTGCATTCCTTTAAATTCTTACTCATATAAAAAAGTTATAATACAAAACATTACGTTTTTACCAGTACATTACAAATGGGAACTGATGGAATATTATGAATTTGAGGAGATTCCAAAACTCGAGGTAAGTCACAGGCTCTGTCTGTTTCTCATTTAAATCAATATTTTTTAATGTATGTAAGTACATGACCACCCTGTATTTTAAAATTTATGTGTATAAAAACTAACTCGTGATCTGGATTATTAGGTAAAGATACTGTATCACATTTAGAAAAACTACGTTCCTCAGATGTTATTATGTAATCTAATAGGGATAGATATAGAATTTTAACATGACTGCGATTGCCAAACAGCCTCAGCCATCCTCTCTAATTTAGATAAATAAATCTAATAGGGAATTTAACTTAATTGGATTTGGATTATTAACATTTTGTTGTAAATCTAGACTTTCAAAAAGATGCGAGATCTATGGTTGCAGAGCTATTTACATTTGTCAAATCAGTATTGAAATAATCTCCCAAACAACTTATTTCATCACATTTTGGAATGCTATTTACTAATGTATGTTCAAATTCATTCAAGAAATTATTAATATTATAGTTTTGTGACTTATTAACAACACCAACTGCAAAATTTACATTAGTTCTCGCTATTTTTCTGTAAGTTAAATCTGATTGAATTTTTTGTATAATTTTCTACTCCATCGCCCCTTTCTCCTCTCTCTCTCTCTCTGTGTATCTTCTAGTAAAATTATAACCTGCTATGTTAATTGCTTTTATGGAAATAGTTGCGTTTAGCCATGTTTCAGGTATACTGATCGATGTTGCTAGGTGTGAAATATTAATACAGGTAATAATAATTAAAACAAAGCAAATATTGTTGAATTCACGTATTTAAATTCAAATTATGATAAATAACGTCTGAATTCATTAAGAGTGTGTTTGCATAGCACAGTAAATTTGGATAATGGAAAGAAAACTAATGGTTATGCTGATATAATCAGTGCCGGATTACCCGCAAGGCTATGTAGGCTGCAGCCTAGGGGCGCCAAGTCAGAAGGAGGCTCCATCGACAGCCGCCATTTTTTTTTAAATCAAAAATAATTTGTTTATAATTTGATAATTAACGATGCGACTAATTATTATTTTATTGTGATTTGTCCTGTTATGTCTGCAGTTTCACGTTTTACTTAGGTGGTATTATAATATATTTGGGATGTACTTCATTGGCAAATACGACTACGCCACAGCTGTACAGGCTCTTCATTTCGACCAAGATAAAAATTTAGTTTTAAGGAATATTAGCCCCCCCCCCCCCTTCAAAATTTTGATCAAGCTGTTCGAAGTTTTTATTGAGACAAATAGTTGCCACCCCCCCGCTTTTCGAAATTTATATTGAAGATTGCTGGTAGTTGTATGTTACTACCCCCCAGGCCTCGATTTACATCTTTATATTAGCCTTAAAAGTTTTTTCTTTAAATCGACTAAAAAAGGCGCCTTCATTAATATAGCCTAGGGCATTAAGAACGTCTAATCCACCGCTGGATATAATAGGAACCATACAATTGGCTAACTATATAGTTTTTATGATAATGTAACAGTTCAATTGGTAAGCCAATTAAAATTCTTTTAAACTTTTTTTCAAACGCTAGAGAAAAGAAAAATAACTCCAACCCTGCTTTTTAGTGATTTGCAGCAGTGTTACCACTTCGAACAGCTACTGCCTCGCTCTCTATTAGTAAATCGTCCAATTAAATTGGCAAAATTTAAAACATTTTTCTAATGTATTAATCTCTTATAGGAGCAAATATGATGCCGATTTTCCACTTTTTTTGACATTTAATATATTTATTCTATGGTGGATAGTGTTGTGTGTTTAGAAAGACTGTGTGGATTTTGCAAAAAGCCTGCTGTCTTAAAAAAGTGAAATGTACTAATTGTGAAACACACTTTAATAAAAGTTGTTCTGCAAAAACTAAAAAAATTTGTGATAAACCAAATTTTGAAGATGTGTTCTAGCCAAATTTATGTCAAAAAAAATACATGCATTAGTATTAGAGGATCATTAAATAAGTGGATTATCTCATTCTTGCCGAACAGAAAAATTTCTGTAAAATTAAGTTACACCATATCTAACACCTGTAATCTTAATCTTGGAGTTTCTCAAGGGAGTATACTTTCTCCTTTGCTTTTTATATTATTTATCAATGATCTGGAATCTCATATTTTAAATAAATCAAATCTATATTTAACAATTTTCGCTGACGATACCACTATTTGTATTACCGCAGAATCCGTCGAGATGCTTGAAAACATCACTAACAATTTACTGGCTCGCTTTTATGACTGATGGTCTTCTAACAAATTAGTTATCAATACTTCTAAAACTAAATATATAATATTTCATAATAGAACTGTAGTACTGCAAAACATTACCCTTCAGCTTAATAACTCTACCATACAAAAGGTCACTAATACTAAATTTCTAATGCTCTACATTAATGAAAACCTGTCCTGGGGAATACACAATAACCATGTAATAGCTAAATTAAATTCTACATATTATGTAATTCGCAATCTTAAGTCTATAATGGATGTTGAATATCTCTTAAATATTTATTACTCACTAGCATATTCTCATATTAAATATCTTGTTTTGTATTGGGGTCAATCAACAGACTTAAACAGGGTTTTCGTTCAACAAAAAAGAATACTAAGACTTATATACCCATGTGCTCCGCTGGAATCCTGCAGAACTCTGCAGAATTCCAGCGCAGCATTATTTGTTTTGAATATAAATTATATTCTAAACAAATAATATTCTAACAGTCACTTCCATCCTTATTTATGAAGCAAACTTATTTGTGAAAAACAATTTGGAATTATTTCACCAGCACAATAGTATTCATAATCATGACACAAGATTCGCCAACAATATATATATATATATATATATATATATATATATATATATATATATATATATATATATATATATATATATATATATATATAAATAGTTTTCGATTATCCCTATATAAGAAGAGTGCGCTATATACTTGCAGTACAATATACAATAAACTGCCAGAATCCCTAAAGGTTACCAATAACAATCAAATTCAAAAAGAAATTACGTTCTTTCCTGAGCACACAATGTTTTTACTCCCTAAGAGAATTTTACGAATTTAACAACAATTAAGATTTGCAGAAGAAGAATTAACTTTGTTGTTTTGTAAATATCTGTAGGTCCATCTATATGTAATTGTCCCTTTTATACAATTAATTGTTTTTTATATACAATTTTAAATATAGTTATATTATTAAACAAAATATTTAAGAATTTCTGTGACTGCTGTGACGTTTCATACCCTTGTAAGGCATATATGAAATAAAGTTATTATTAGTATGTATCATATTTTATGTGAATATTTGAGTCCGATTATAGAATATAAAAAATTAATGATTGAGTGGTATGTTTGTGTATAATAATCCGAAGAAGAAAACTTTGGAAACTTTGTTTCAATTAATATTCAAATATAAAATATGATTCAGAATAGATTTAAGTTAACTAGTTTTAATAATTTAATCAAATCTGATTTCTGTTGGTTTGTTTTTAAGAACAATATTTTGAAAGATTGACGACTGTAATTGTGGTATTTGACCTTGGTAACACAGCCTTAAATGACTCATGTTAAGTTCAAAATTGTTGCTATCAAATATAAAAATGTGAAGTGTACAGTAAAAATAATAGACATTCTATGAAGATAATATATGTTCGGTATACATTGTTTGATGTCCAATAAAATAAGTAGAGATCAACAGGATCTTGCATATGGGCTATTGAATTTGTCATTTACTAAGGAACAATTGTGTTAAAGGGTGTTTGTTGTTTAATATCGTAGTTTAACACCTAGAAACGATAAAATCACAAAGTGCTACTAAATTCTGTGGTGTGTTTTTGAGAGCCATCCGAAGAAGCCCATTTCTTAGTTTTTTCAAAATAACTCAAAAACAATACAGATTTGGAGATTTCTACAAGAACACTTTTTGTAGAAAATGAAATTCCCCATCCAAGTACGTTGTTGAAAAATTTTATTTCCTATTATTAGTATTAAAAATAATTAAAGAACTATGTTAAAAATTTATGAAAATTCACTTCTTTTTTTTTTACTTTTTCCAGTAATTCGTCCATAACTTTTTTTTTTACGGTATCCTAGGTATATTCAGAGAAAAAAAGTTATTGAATAAACAAAGATATTGCTTTTTATATCTGCTCTGTACGACCAACGGTAACTGAGATATCGCCATTCAAAGTTGACCATTTTTTGTCATATTTTACCGCATCTGCTCTCATACATGTTTTCTTTTAATTTTCAGTAAATCAATTCATTTTAGTGCAATACAATAACAATTTTAAGATAATTTAAGAGTAATACAAATGTTTCTTTAACGTTCTAAAATACATATTACATTTTTATGAAAAAGTAATATTACAAACGAATAATGTTTGTGAATATTAAAATTTAATTTGATTTATTACTTAAAATAAACTGATTTTTGAATAAATAAATATTGTAGGAAAACATTATGAGCAATAAACGCATTTCAAAAAATAGCATTTTTATTCGTAAAGGTAAAAAAATATTGTTCATTATTGTAACGGACCAGTTCTTAAAGAACGCCTTATACAGTAAAATAAATTAAAATATTTAAAATCATATGTAGTAGAGTTGAATTCTAGAATAGAATTACGTTGGTTCGCAACCGAGTGTTTAAAAAAACTGTTGATCTCGTTTGCAGCGAACGCACGGGGAATTCATTCGAGCTGTGGCTTTGTAGAGAGTCAGCCAATGTTTTTTGTTGCTTTGTGTTTGATAAAATAATGCTAAGTGAATTTGAAGCTATTTTTACAGTGTTGTATGGATTAGTTAACTACATATTAGACTCCTTGGTTTCTTTGAAGCGTTCTGCGATCGTTTAGGTTTTCCAGCATCTTTATCTTGTTTGACAGTTTCGTAAGTCCAGTTTTCGGGATGCTATCATTCAGTTAAAATTAATGTGCCAGGGAATAAAACGGTAAGTTGTTTATTTTATGTACTATGTTATAGTGGCTAAGGTTATACGTTTTGAGGGACAGTGTGCTCTAGTGCCGCTAATGAACCTGTCTCGTAATTGAGTTTTATCCCTGATCTAATTAAAGCGAGAAAAATCAGTAGACAATTTGACTGCTTTCATGTTATTCGCAGACAGTTGCCGTGTTGACCTGATTTGTTAACAATTCATATGTCCCGGTAGGCATAAATGGTGACTTAGGTAGTGCATAATCGCAAAGTAACATTTAAGTTTGCCTAGGAACAAGAGAGAAGCCGTTACGGGTAGCGTCGCAATTCATATTGCTAACCAAATCTTGTATGAATTCGGTTTTGAAACCCAATGATGGTTAATTAATGTAAAGTAATATTGATTCATGTTTAGTTAAATTGTTTAACCCATGTTAACTTAAATTTTTGTGCAGTTCTTAGTGGTTTAAGCTAGTTAGTTAAATGTTTTCGTATTCAAGGTCATGATATTGCATCTATCTATCTTTGTTGTACGAACAGTGTATTTCACTTGTCTATGTAAACCAGAACGGTTAATGGATTATTTTTTTATAGTCTCTGTTTAATTTCGATAAATTCTCGCTCATTCAAACTATGATAGCTCGGTGTTTCCTTATTTTGCCAGACCTATTTATAGTTTAAAGTGATATGCTAGTAATATCTGTATTATTTGATTTCTCCTAATGCAAAATAAGGTGGCTTCCATCTATCTTCTTTTGTTGAGCTTTTTAGAGTATTACCTATATTTTTTCAGGAATATTTTTTTAGTGAGTATTTAATAAGGTAAGTGATAGCAAATATTAAGCCAAGCTGTCAAGGATAACCTGCACCCTGATGTCTCATGCTCTATTGTGATTTATATTTATGATTGTTGACTCAGTATAACAAAAAACCAATGTTGTATTATTGATTTTAAAAAGTCAATTTTTCACTATTAATACTTTCAACACAATATCAACTTCGTTGTTAATATCTTTATCGACATCTTCTTGTGATATTTCTGGCACATTTGCATTTTCGCAATTAATTCCTGCACATTTCTTGCAAAATATGGAGCATTTGATGCCAAACTTTCTACAACCATAATTTCCATGACAGCCTTTTAAACAGCCACATGATAATTTCAAGTAAAGATTTCAGTGCAGGAGACAGAGTCATAACAATTATTGTCATCAATCCATTGTTTGTTTTCTTCCAACCCCATCGGAGGGGATTTAACATATTTCCCTTCCATTATTGGATCTGTAAATATTTTCGCTGTCTAGGCAGTCTAGCAATATCAGCTGTTGGAGGTAACTGTGATAGTGTAAACGTCGCATTCTTCGATAATCGTTTAAATAATTGTGAGTGACATTTAGCTATGCACTTATCGTTCGCTTTTGAATCATATAGTAAAGCTGAAATGGATTCACTTGCAGCACTGATTTTTTTCTCTTTTGCTTTTCTGTTAAAAAAACTTTCGCATGTATGAGAGCAAATGCGGTAAATTATGGCATAGAGTGGTCAACTTTGAATGGCGATATCACCATTCTCTGAACACTTATATACAGACTGTCTATTTTACGAGGGCCACACCAAATATCTCGCTTAATATCTATTGTAGAAGAATAAAGTTTTAGAAACAGTTATCCCATTTTTTGTGAGCTATATTTCAGTAAAAAGAAATTTGAAATCCATAGCCTACTTTATGAGATATATTACAAAAACCTGAAAAATAGGAAAACCACAAACGGTTATAGCTTCCTTATTTGAGGAGATACGAAAAAAGTTAAAGGAATGAAAGTTGACGGCAAAGACAATAAGAATAATAACGTGTAACAAAAAAATCGAAAAATGCAGTTGGCTTTGACATACGCTATTGTGCAAAAATGAAAAATACATATCTCAAAGTAGGCCATGACGCCATTAATTCCGTTATTTCTTTCTCATTCCAACGATATAAAACATGTCACAGAAATTTTAACCGATAGTGTCAATATTTAATATTTTACGAATACCACAATTCATATAATTGAATCGTAACAATCAGCTGTGCCATAATAGTAAAAATTCACTTTATAATAATTATAATTCCGTAATTATTTATTACAATTTAATACAAACCAATAAATATCTCATAAATAAAAATACAAGTACAAAACGAACATCCAAAGAAAAAAACGAAAAACTATGGATAACAGTACTACCTACTACTATATTGAAAAGAAATTGTGTGTATTTATTTTTCTAACTACAAATGCTCAAATTGTGCACCATGCATTCTGACACATAAACGTGCTCTACGAGACACGTCACGCATTACATTTTGGAGCATTTCAGGAGTAATTGCCTCACATGCGTTTCGAATTCTGGTTTTGATGTCCTCAATATTTTCAGGGGCAGTTTGATATACCTTGTCTTTAATGTAACCCCAGACGAAAAAATCCAAGGGAGTAATATCTGGTGATCGAGCTGGCCATAGAATGGGTCCATAGGTGCCTATCCAGCTATCTGGCATAACTTGATTTAAATAATTTGTACATATTACAGCAGTGTGAGGTGGAGCCCCATCTTGTTGAAAATATGAATAATTTAATCTTTCTGCCACTGTTAATTCATAAAGAAAATCTTGAAATTCGTTTTGCAGGAAATTAAGGTATCTACGAGCGGTTAATTTGCCATCATAAAAATAAGGTCCAATTACTTTAGTCCCTAAAAGACCCAACCAAACATTCGTAGAAAATCTTTCTTGGAAAGCAGTCTCTCTGCACCAATGTGTATTTTCTCGTGTCCACTTATAATGCATATTTCTATTGAAAAATCCATTATTAGAAAAATTTGATTCGTCCGACCAAAGAATTTTGCTACATATCAGCGCGTCATTCCTTTTCTTATTTAATAACCATCTACAAAATCTTACTCTCCTTGGCTTATCTCCCTCATTTAAATGTTGAACTTTCCTCATTTTGTAGCATCGAAATCCGTTTTTTTTCAATATTTTTCTTGCACTGTCTTTTTTTATGCGACAGTTTCTCTGAATTTGTCTCAAAGAGGTTTCCTCATTTTGGTTAACATAATTCATTACTCTATTCACTTTTCTTACATTATCCGCAACATGCGCTCGCCTTACTACGTTTTTTGAAAATGAACCGTGCGTTTTTAGATTTTGAACTAACTTCCTAAACATAGTTCGATTTGGCTGCGGAGCATCTGGAAATCTATCTCCGTAAACCGTGACTGCCATCTCAGCGTCAAAATTGCACTGACAATAAATGCTAATCATATCGAATTTGTTATTATTGGTGTACACCATAATTACTGATATAAAATTTGTCTTAGAACTCGACAACGCAACATACAACAGTGACAATCTGTCAAATTTATTAATAACTGTATACATTGTTTTTCACTAATTATGGCACAGCCGATTGTTACGATTCAATTATATGAATTGTGGTATTCGTAAAATATTAAATATTGACACTATCGGTTAAAATTTCTGTGACATGTTTTATATCGTTGGAATGAGAAAAAGATAACGGAATTAATGGCGTCATGGCCTACTTTGAGATATGTATTTTTTATTTTTGCACAATAGCGTATGTCAAAGCCAACTGCATTTTTCGATTTTTTTGTTACACGTTATTATTCTTATTGTCTTTGCCGTCAACTTTCATTCCTTTAACTTTTTTCGTATCTCCTCAAATAAGGAAGCTATAACCGTTTGTGGTTTTCCTATTTTTCAGGTTTTTGTAATATATCTCATAAAGTAGGCTATGGATTTCAAATTTCTTTTTACTGAAATATAGCTCACAAAAAATGGGATAACTGTTTCTAAAACTTTATTCTTCTACAATAGATATTAAGCGAGATATTTGGTGTGGCCCTCGTAAAATAGACAGTCTGTATACCTAGGACATTGTAAAAAAAGTTATGGGCGAGTTACTACTTATTCATGTAGAAAACCCCAAATCTTCATTGTTTTTGAGTTATTTAAAAAAAACTAAGAAATGGGCTTCTTCGGATGGCTCTCAAAAACGCACCATTGAATTTAGTAGTACTTTGTGATTTTATTCTTTTTAGGTGTTAAATTAACATATTAAACAATAAAAACCCTTTAATGCTCCTTATTTCCAATTCATTTTGAGTACTACTAGTTACAATACCAGGAAAATATTTTCTGTCATATTCTACAATAACAAAATCGGCTACACTTATATTGTTTGCGAACGAATGTGGCTTCTCCAAAAAATTATTTATTTTTACATTTTCCACTTTTTGTAGGCAATCTTCTGCCGATAAAGTAATTATCTGGGATTGAATTTGACACATCCTTGGGGATTCTCTGATACGGTAGCACTATCATTGGTGGCACTGCTTTTCCATTTGCAGAGAAGTTCGCCAACACCGTAATGCATTCCTTTTTTTTTACCTGGAGCTATATCATACAAGTTTCTGTACTTTTTGGTGCCCAGAACTTTTCCTGTTTTTGGACAAAGTTGTACTCCAGTTTCATCGGCATTGTATATCCGATTACCATCTGAAAGTATATCCAAGCAATTTTCTTCTGTTAAACAACTTTTGACATCTGAAAACCAGTTCCGTATGTTCTCTTCAGTTACTGTAGCTCTAGCTTTAGAAATTATTTCTGCATTTCTCTTGTGTATTGTCTTCTTTCTGTTTAGAAAAAGATTAATCCATTTCCTCCCTGGTCTGTCATTTTTAAATGGGTTTGGCCGTTTGGTTTCAATCATAACTTTCTGAACAGCATCTCTGACTTCATTTTCATGCATTGGGAAACCAAATTTTGCTTTGTCAAGTATCCATTTTTCTAATTTGTCTTCTTCTTGTGGTAAAAGAAATGGCTTTGGTCCCATGCGCCGTTCATCTAGTGACTCTCTGCCATGAAGGCGATTAATTAATGTTCCTTTCGGAATATTAAATTCTTTGCATGCTTTGTTTGTGGATAATTGTCCTTCCTGCACTGCTTGTACAGCAGCTTTTAAATCATGCAGAGAATATTTAAAGCGGTTATAGTTTTTAGCTGACATCTGAAAAAAAGACAAATATTTATCTTGTGGTCATTAATAGAATTCTTATTCCTAATAATGACCATGAAATTAAAATTTTGTACAAAAGTGGTCATTTATTAGTTTAATCATAGGCACAATATAGAATGATGCATCCTCGTACCGATTCAATTATTAGTCGCTATTTTAAACGAATAAAAACACAAAATATAATATTTAATTATATCCAGTAAATGACCCCTTTGGTCATTCACTGGCAAAATTAAAATATCGCTAACCTATATTTGACCACCTTAATTTCATAACCTAGAATTATAAAATACGCATTTTTGCTCAAAAAATACCATTATCATACATTTTTCTAACGGCATTCATTAATTCAACCCCATTTTTTGTCTATGCAGGCTTACAAATAAATGTCAAATTATTGTACATATGCACTTACCTTATTATTTTAGGACATAAACTAACAGCTGCTTGCACCGTAAAACTAATCGGCCATTTTGAAATGACTCTCATTGTTTAAATTACCTCCAATAAGAAAAACTAACGAACAAAAGGGTTAAAATCGCATGAAATGTATAGGTTTATGCTTACTATGTTATCTAAAGTTTAATATTGGGCAATATTTACAATATTGGTCATTCACTGGACCTGGTCATTTACTGGTGCTTCCACCCTACACTGAAGATGGTTGGTCTGGCCCGTGTAATTGACAATTTTTTTTTTTTTTTTGTGTGTGCCTGTGTAATTAGTTTCAATATGAATTTAATTATTGTAATCAAGAACTGTACATCTGACGAGAAAAACGCAAGAGACCATACCCGTACCACTTTTTTGGTAAAAAATATCAGAGGACATGCTCTCAGTGACGCCACTGGTGGAGCGATAAAATAATTTTTCTAATTAAAATATGTGGTTCTATATCCTATTAACATATACCAAAAGTGAAAATAATACCTAAAATACTTTCTGAGATATTAAAAAATATCGATTAGAAAAAAAAATTTTCAACACCCTGTAGCAAAAAATTGAAGCCGTTGCGGACATATGTTCATATGAACTTTTCTTCATAAAATGACCTAAGGAATCATACCCTGAAATAATAGCACGTCATTAAGAAACACCCTGTATATAGGATGTTACACTTTGCACTATTTCCAGATCCAACAATACCGTAATTTGTAATGAGTCAAACTCTTCTTACGTTATTTAAAACATTTGCTCACTTAGCAAATATCACCAACAGTGGAAATCAAAATATGATTGTAAAAATAAATCTCTGTAGTGCACTGCATGAATTTAATATATTAACATTTACTATTAATTATTGTAATAGGATGAAAATTCTGGAAATTTTAAAATTTCAAATCTTAGCGATGACTCTTTGTGTGTACCTGATTTATCTTTAAACCCACCAGAAGAACTGCCGAGATCAGAGAGCGAGAGAATAAATAATGATATTGAACAACTTGACTACATATGGAACAAAGATCGTTACATGGGAGAGATGAAAAAAATCTTATTGCCAATAGTTGGGAAATTCATGGAGGGTACTAATGATTGCGATATGACTAAATGTATAAAGGACCGTAAAAATTCCAACCCTTATAAAATAAGAGATATTATAACGATAGAACCCTCTTATGGGTATTTAGATCCATATGAGTATGGTGTGGCAATTATAGGGTTTTACCCCCCACCAAACATGAAAATTAAGGCAGAAGCAATATGTAAGGTAGAAGATGGAGAACAGGAAACTCTTACGATAAGTGGAATATCCTCGAGGATGGCATATACAATAAGTAAAGAATATGTGGAATTTGGTAGACGGGTAATTATGAACATAAATAATAAATTATAATAATTTTTCTACACCTGTTTAATATTATATGACAATAATTAACGTTTTTTTAAATGAAAAATTGTACCTATAATTCACGGTAGCGAATTATTGATTCATAACTCACTGCATCCGGCCAATCACAAATATAAATTAAAAAATCACTGTTTCACTGATCCAATGATATTTTAAATCGACTGTGATCAACTCTTGCTGCAGCTGCCAATCAACTCGCTGACAGTGATAACCCATTGTATCGCCATATTGTTTGTTTACGTTTTCCACTTCTTACGAGAAGGTACCGATTAATGTTATCATATTTCAGTCTAATTTATTTGTTTAATAGATGTAGAAGGAGTATAGTGTTACATTCATGATTATCACCATTACTCAGAAGATTTGTGCCACTCGCCTACTGCTCGTGGGCTCAAACATCATCTTCATGAATAATGGCTATCATAACCGCTCATATATTAATATACTATAATAAAAATATTTGTATAAGGTCCTCTCCCCTTGATAAAACTAAGCACAGGGCACTCAATTGTGATATCTTTTCATATTTAATTATTTCTACGATTTTTCTGCCGAAGAAGTGAGAACAATTTTGCATATTTTGTCATATACTTATAAGGAACCACTGGTGAGGAAAATAGTGTACAATATTTTATACCCTCCATGTACATATTTTCTCTAATTTTTCTGGTTTTTTCTCTTTTTTTTTGAGAGTACTATACAATATCTGTATCCATATTATACAGTGGTTAACCCCTCTTCAAAAATATCAATATATTTTATGCAAAATTAACATTTAAGCAAATTAAAGCAATTAGTGTAGGCGAGCTAGCTCTTCAGGGACCCAGATCTCAGGCAAACTACAACCTTAGCAAAAAAAATTCTTACATGTATTTTGTGATGTCTAGAAGATGATATTATTTTAGAAAAAGAATCTTGAAAAGAAATTCCGAAATGTCGCGAAAAACGGTTCTTCGTGTTTTAAAGGAAAAGTTGAATTTATACGGAAAAACGTGAGCAGGTAACAAATGCAGTAATAAAACAAACAAAATGAGACCCAGTACAACACAATTGGTACAGTGGTTCACTCGCAAATTGCAATATTACAGGTTTTTTCAAAAATTCTCCGGTTCAAATACATGTTAAAGGCTGAAATTTGCACACGTTAGAGTTTTAGTAGTCCTTAAGCTACCCTCAATTAAAAATGTCTTGTAGATTTTGCAAACCATTGCTTTTTGCAAAAAAGGTACAACACAGTTGTATTCTTCGAAATTTACTCTACCGTATGTTTTTTTTTTGTTTTGTTAAAAGTCAATTGGAGCATGCGAAAAATGCAATCGAAAACCGTTAATTTCAGCACTGTGGAAGGGGCGAAGAGTGGAGGTAGCAAGAGGGAAGGGGAACTCGTCTACCTCAACTTTTCACCGCTTCCACAGCACTAAATTAACGATTTTCGATCGCGTTTCTCACATGCTTCCAATCGAGTTTTGGCAAAACAAAAAAAAAATGTGTTGTAGAGACTGTTTTGCAAAAAGCAACGGATTGCAATAACTACATGATATTTTTTATTGAAATTTTGAAGACAGATTGAGGACTACGAAAACTCCAAAGTGTGCAAATTTCAGCCTTGTTGCACCGGGGCTCATTTTGTTCGTTTTTTTATTGAGCACATTTTTTACCTACACACTTTTTTCGTATACATTCAACTTTTCCTTTAAAACGCGAAAAACCGTTTCTCATGATCCTTCGCAATTTTTTTTTGCAAATTCCACCAAAGATTGTCGTTCCAAAATAGTATCATTTTCAGACATCGCAAACTACATGTGAGTATTTTTTTGCTGAGGTTGCAGTTGGTCTGAGAGTAAAACCTAGCTCGCCTACACTAAATGAAGTCTGCCCGATAAAGCCCTGCCCTGCAAGTGCACAGGAAGACAAAGGTTACCCAAGTAATTGATGAAAGGTGCCATAACAGGCACCAGTGACTAAAACGTGCAGCGCAGAAGAAGAAGACACAATGATATAATTATACTCATACTTGAAGTGATCAGATTATACTGGTTGCAGGGTTGCATATAAAAAGTCCTTATTATTTTATTTTTGAAATGCGTCTACATGTTGTTTGAGATAATATGATCACAGAGCTTCAATTCATCACAAGAAAATTAAATTAAATTTCATAAAAACAAAAGTTAAATGTGTTTACTAATGATAATAAAAATAATAATAATAATAAACGTTATTGTAACCATCATTAAATGACAATAAATATCTGTTTTTAGTTAATGTATGATAAACAAGCTAACCGTTACACTCTTCGCCGATTTACTGCACTTTTTATATAATTGTTGCACATTCTATAGGATACTCTTCGAAGTTTTTTTGTAAATAATGTTAGTTTTAGAAAATTTTAGTTTAATTACAAAACATGAAAAAAATTATGTATAAAACATTTTCTTTTTATTTAAAAAAATTTATCTTTTTTATTTATCGATCGATTTTGCTCAAAAACAATAGGGTTCTTCCTCTAGCTAACACTAACTTACTTTCCAAATTTCAATACAATCGGATTTTTCGTTCTTAAGTTATCGTGCTTACAAGAAACGTGACGGACAGACAGACGAACGGACGGACATTTTGAAAGTTGTTCAGAATTCGATCACCAACATAGTGATATGAAATTTTTATTCTCTACGAGGAATATTACCGGTTTTAAAAATGTGCCGATTGAATGCAATATACTCTCGTTTTGTATTTGCGAAGCGTATAATAATATGTTGATAACAACAGGCAGAGTTCAGTTCATACAATTCATATTATAGATTTCTGTTCTTCCACTCAACCTTCTGCTGCGTGAAAAAAAAAATGTATATTCTAATACATAAAGGGATAAGCATATGTACCAATATAGTAACACAGAACATAATAAAATTATTATATTTTAGTTTTAATCTAAACTTATTGTTAACATTTATACTATAAATATTGTTAAAAAGTTAAATGGATAGTATAGAACATTTCAATTTTTTTCAGTATGATTTCTGCTTAACTTCACTTGTTCTTAAAAACATATTTTTAATTACCACATTACACCTTAGCTAAAGTTTCAGGTTTGAAATGTTCTACAAAAATAAAATATTTTGTATTAATAGGTAAATGCAATTCCCAAGATTTTTAGATTTAGCTTGTGATTTTTCTGAGAGCTAATTTTCCTATAAATTCAGTTATCTTCAGATGTTAATTACACCTTTTCTAGGTAATTTAGTATAATTCAGATTAATATGCGGATTAACATCTTGAATTTGTAAAGTATGTGTTCTGCAGTCTCTGTTGTAGTATCGTATTATCTGCATTTATCATTTTCTGCCTTGCACATATTCTTAAGATGATATATTTCAAGGGGCAGCGGCCTGTCAGAAAGTCTGTCAGCGTTAAGTCAAACTTTTCAGTTCTGGAAGTTTTGTGGTAATCTTTGTCGATAATTTGTTTAAATAATTAGCAAGTTTCATTAGTGAACTATTAAACAATAACACCAAATAACTAACGTGTGAAAGTAAAAAGAGGTGATACTGTTAAAAATTTATAGCAAAAAGTAGTTGTTTATATAAATGATAATTGCCTAATCAATTAGAAAAACATTAAAATATCAACACAAACTGGAATATGACTAATTAAAAACAGTTAGGCAAATAAGCAGTGGCGGAACAAACAGTTATAGGGCTTTTGTGCAGAAAATTGATTTGGACGCTACATAAAAATCTGGAGAAATGTCTACATGAGAGTATTTGAAGAGTATTATAAAACCATACTTGGTTTAGGATAAACACTAGATCAAAACTTAAAAGACACACAAATGCTTTGAGCGGACTTTTTGTATTTAATGAAGTAAGACTAAATGCAAATAGATCTATTCTACATGCACTATGGGCCGCTATAATTATATATAAGTTATAAAATGGACAATTTGCGACTACTTAGAACAGTTCAGAAAAATAGTTAAAGATAGACTACTTGCAGTGAATTGGTGGGACTATTTATAGTTGGCTAAAATTTTCAAGGAGGCTAAGTTTACTGTAAAACATGTATTAGAGAGTTCTTAAAAATTCGTGAGCTCCCTAGAAACACAATTTTTAAAATAATTATAAATTTTTTTTAAAGTTATTTTTTTGTGACTTAAAAAGTAAAGAGAGCTTGAACATCTGCCCACAATATGGTTTAGTATATGTAAATTGTTTCTATTAGATACAAATTACATTTTTTTGTTCAATCCTGGACATTCCCAATATGGTTGACCATTATATTCCTCGACGGCTGGAAATAAGATGGCGGCTGTATGTATAAATCCTATAAGCTGTGAATAATTCTACTTCAAATATGTTTTGTCTTAAAATGCCTATTACATTATGTTTCGGCATCTATGCCTCTTCGGTGCGGCTTTTTCTAAAGTTCACAATCAACTGAAATATGTAAGCAAATACTCGTGTTATAACTATCAAAGGATTACCAGAACAGGATATTAAAAATTAAAATTAGATTATAGGAAATTCCCCGTAAAGGGATAATTATCAATATAATTATATGCAAATGCAACTTCCTGGAACTAGCACCGAAGAGGCATAGATGCCGAAACACGTGTCTGTGGATGTTCTAAAGTTTTGTGTTACTGCTATATCGGTAAGTGCTTTTGTTTTGATTATCTTTGGGTTTCATTGAGCAGGATAATTTAAATTAAAAATAACATTATGATAACAGTTGTACTGTTCATAATGGGCATATTTTCTTTGTTATAATTGTTATAAGAAAGATATATGTTTTAAACTTATTTGTGATAAGTATTTTGTAAAAGTTTGAATAATTACTAGTATTTTCTGGTAATATATTTTCATTTGTTTCGATTGTTATAGAGCTTTTACAACAATTTGTTCAAGAAAAATCTCAAGTAAACGATAATTAACATCAAAATTACGCGATACTCTGTTTTTGCCATTATAGGGTGATTTTGGGGCCCTATAATAGAGTTATGAGGATTTAATTAAAAATAATGATTAGACTTGTGTGCGATTAGAATACAATGAGTGGGTGGGAGAACCACTTAAAAAAAATCCTACAACTATAAGAGCGAAGGACCACTCTAATGTATACTACTTTTGTTTTCTTTTTGAGGTTTGAAAATAAATTAAACACAGAAAGTTTAATATCACCTAATCACTTATCTCTTTTTCAGCTATTCTGTGAGATATGTGTCGAGGATATAATTTTAACAAATTCTGGTTATTGCTATTTTGACTTTTCAATTGTTTGCGATGATGCTAATGTAGACAAAGAATTCTTGAAACCTGGTTGGTTAAATGTGTCACCAAATGTTAAGTCGCTACCACCTGGAACTGCCGTAACCCTTAGAATATCATTATTTCCTGGCATTACAGGGGAATTTGAAAGAAAGTTTTTTATTCAGGTAAAGAATATGCTATAGTAGAATTTTCTTATATTATTATTATTATTATTATTTTTTTTTTTTTAGATTGGCTACTTAAAACCTGTTAAAATTACTTATCATTGTTATGCCGTATACTCTCAAATATTCCTTAACCTTCCAAGGCCGGCAATGCAACGAGTACCTGTAGATGTATCATATGAATCAATATCTACCATTTCTGTTGGCTACTTGCAATCTTTGGAGCAAATTAATAGTGATAATATTCCCAAATACCGCCATGTTACTGGACATCCTCCAGACATGTCCGAAGGTTCATATAAACAACTGAAATATGATAACTGGGTCATTTTTTCCCTAAATGTAAAGTAATTTTTGTACCTTATCAGGTGGAGAGCCGGCTGTACCGATTTGCTATGAATAAGATACACACACGAAAAACTTTGTGTGAGTGAGTAAGTATTACCACAGACATACAGGGAGCCACTTTTCATGTAAGCAAATTTTGCCACTGTTAAGGAATTGTGAAGTCATTTCCAGTCATGATTTTTTATGTCATTGAATGCATGAATAAAACTTACGTCAAAATGTAAGTTTTGAGGTATACAATGAGATTGTAGTGGGGTGCCAGGCTTAATTTGCTTGCAACCCTGAGATACCCTCGATTAAAGTATTTTTTTTGTGTTTTCTTAAGTCATCGAATACATGAATTTTTTCTTTTTTAGGTTAAAGTACAAACCTCTTAGTTATTAAAAAAATAGGCTGCCTCTTCTTATTTGCCCCCATCTTCCCATTTTGACGTCAGTTCCGGTAAAATTCCATGATGCAGGCAAAATTTGCTTATATGAAAAGTAGGTCTGTGGTAGTAATTACTCATACAAAGTTTTTCATGTATCTTATTCATAGGAAATCTGTACAGCCGTCTCTCTCTACCTATATATTTAAGAATTACATGGGTTCTATGCACATTCGAACAATGTTTAATCTGTTTGATATTTGGCGAAGACGCTGGCAATGTTACTCCATCATTCCATAACAATGTTTATTTACAGGCGAGGTATTTTCTCAAGCATCTTATTTGGATGCAAATTTTCCGAATTACATAGGTATTGTTATAGTCCAATCAACAAAGGAAAAATAAGGGAAATAATTCGTGTAGTTGCCAATTTCGTGTAGTTGTTGGGGGGAGTGCCCAGAACAACATACTAAAAGTTCTGACCAATGGATGGTCTGTGGGGAGTGGTAGGGGGTAGTTTAAAGGTCCCCTTTTCACGTTTTTCTTGATTGACTCGAAAACCACGACCTCCATAGCGAAAAAGTATTCATATACAATATTAAAAAATGAAATTTCGAATAAATAAGTTCCTAGGTTTTTTTTTTTTTTTTTTAGGATCAATACTTTACAAGATGCAGAGGGTGGAAAAATCGCATACCGAAGGGAAGTATTTTATCCGAGAAAGAGTCGCCCTCCAAGATTTTTTTGGAAATTCATTTTTCAGATCATGTAGATTATGAAAATATAGGATTTTCAGTTTTGTCAGTCTGTCTGTGTGTGTGTCTGTCTGTCTGTTGGTGCATTATCTAAAAAAACTACTTGACGGACGCTACTGCCACCGAAGAAATGGTTAGACTTTCACTGAAAAATATACAGGGTGGACTGTCTAAAGGGAATAACCCTAAATTTTTACGTACCTTCTTCAGTTCTTGAGTTAGTGTGAAAAGAAGAACATTTTTTCAAAAATTTCAAAATTGAATATTTTTTCTCCAAATCTACTCATTCTAAATCTTTCAAACTTCTAGAACATATTGTTAGTACCAAAATAAAGTAAATTGTGAATGGATTACGTTTTATTTCAATTCTTGCAGTGAAGCTATTGGTTTCATTGCTGATTTATTCTCCGACTTATACCAAAGCTCATTTCAAAGGTATTTTCAAGTACTTTAAAAATGATCTAATAAGTTTTCCTCTAGAAATTCGTCGTACTTCCATTATTTAAAGTTGAAAGGTTCATATTCAGTTTTCGGCAAACAAACAGTCATCTTCAACGAGCCATAAGTCGGTTCCTATTGCATCTACAGAAATAAGAAAAAAATAATCGATTTGTTATTTTATAAGCTTCACTTTTGCTTCTGATGTTTTTTTTTTTGATAAAACGTAGGTTCTTGAGTTACTCGTGAAAGATCTCTCTAAAACATTCCTCTATCGATTTCTGTGGTTATTTTGAGTTTACTAATTTCCACCCCCAAGACGGGATGACATCCACACCGAAATAATATAAATAATTATTTGCGCCACTGGGATGTTTCTGATTTTGAATAATATTAACAAAGACACACATATAAAAAAACATCAAAATCTGACTTGTCCCTGTGGACTAAGAAGTAAAAACCTTCATTTACTCGACTACTGTTTCTCTGACTACTTTTACTTGGAATTGGGTGTTACTCATAGTCAATCTTATTAGCCTTACTAGTTTTGGTGGCATACTAGAGTCTAGTAGTATTGCATATAGTTTTTTTCTTTTTATACTATCATAGGCTTGTTTAAAATCAATGTAAAGTTGACAGAGATTGATCTGTTGCTGATCTACCTGGTGTGAAACCGGCTTGGTATTTGTTTAAAATGTTTGCGGCTATGGGCTCTAATTTGTTTTTGATGATGGTTGTGAAAATTTTATAAGCTGCGTTTAGCATAGAGATGCTTCTATAATTCTCTCACACCAGCTTGTCTCCCTTCTTGTTGATAGGGCATAGGGGATTCAAAAAATAGAATACAAAAAATATAAATTTTTTGATTTTGTACAATTTTTTTAATATTTCATTCATCCCCTAACCATTATATGGTTTTTACAGCCAAACTGTAAGAAATAGGGCGTAAATGCATGTGACTTTTTTTAAGCAAAATTTTAAGCTCTACAATTTTTACCTGAAACTTGTTTCCATATCTCTCACTATTTTCAAATTATACACAAAAATAAACTATTTCATCTTTTCTCTACTCCTAAGGAAGCGGTGGTGGGAATAGTAATACATTAGACTTTTTTTTCCATCTCAGCCCAGTAGAACTTTTCCTGTAGAGATCGCCCTTCGTAACATTTTTACGACTTAATTATTTGCATGGACAATACACTCTAAAGTGCCTTGGAGAGATCAGGGCACATGGCCATGTAGTTGAGATTTGGTAAAGGGCGTTGAAGGAGAGGTATCCGGATCTAAACTAAACATTTTCCGAATGTGCATAAGCAAGTTTACCAAACTTGAGAGTTATGGCCTGTACAAGATCATTTTGCATTGTTTTCAGAACATTTATCCTTCTAAAATGGATATTGATTTGTCAATAGAGAGAATTCAAGTTCGGCATCATGTTATGACATATGAAGGTATATTAAAAAACCATACCTTTACTCGTAAAATAAAACCCATACCAGAGTTTACTACTGAAGAATATATATTAAATTTTGGACCTGTTATTCGGGAAAGAACAGTTTGTTACACAGTGCTACTTCTAAATTATGGGCCTATACATACAGATGTTATACTGTTACCACAAAAGAATAATACTTTAGATAAAAATGGATTCAGAATTGAATTTAAAAACAAAAAGCTAGAACCTGGTGAAATTGCGGAGTTATTTGTCCTTTTTACTCCTAAGCTAAAGAGATATCCAAGATTACATTCAAAAGTTGAGGACATTTTTTATATAACATCTAGACATGGTGCTATTATCCCCATTGTGATAAAAGCTGTAATCACTCTACCAAGTCTGGTTTTTGAACATCCGTGTGTAGATTTTGGCGCTGTTAAACTAGGAAATTGTATAAGAAGATCTATTCTAATGATGAATAAGTGAGTTCTTTTATTTTAATTTAAAGAATATATAGTATGTATTATTTGATTTTTGTTTTTATTTTTATTAACATTCTGATGGGAAGGAACAGTATCCTAAGTATGTGCATAAATTCAAAGTGGTGATAGTTTTAAGAAGGAAATGCTTATGAATATACCGTAATATCAAAAGTTATCTTAGTCGAAAATGGTAATAGGATTAACAACTGCTATCTTAACTGTTGTGAGGTATGTGGAAAGAGAAAACTCGACAGTCCCTGTATTATTCATTTACATGATTTAATTAAAACACCCTTTTTGTGTTTGAAACTTTTGTTGCAAACTTTTTATTTTATTTCTATATTACTAATGTCTTACAAGAAAGAATTTATGCTAACAGTAGGGTTATCGTTAGGAATATTGGCCTCAGAGTGATGTTCCTCGATATCCAATGAGGACTCATTATAAGATTGACCGAAATAATTAATTGGCAAATGCATTTAGTATATCAGAGGGATTGTTTAGTGAAGATCCCTCAAAGTACATCTCTTCATATACACTGGCCAGGCCCGTCTCCAGGGGTGAGGCAACGAGGCAGCTGCTTCAGGCGGCCGTTTTGAAGGGGCGGCCGATTTGGGATAATATTTCACGTTTTCGATTTTTTGGCACTTATATCAATTGAACATGAACTTGCAGAGAGTTTGGATTATGAAGAAATAATCAATGAATTTGCGGAGAAAAAATCAAGAAAATTTTTTAAATTGTAGGCATCTTTTCTTCATACTCTAAATTAACTGCAATTCATGTTCAATGGATATTATGACATGACTTATAGACTTATCACCAGACCCTGGCTCCGAGGTAGTTATGACGTAAAAGCCAGAGTCGGCTTTGCGCAATATGAACTATATAAACATTTTCATGCGCAATTATACAATAATTTACCTTATAATTATATCTAGTGAATTCCGTAATATTTAAAGGTAAATGGCCCCGAAACGGTTATAAGTCATACTTTGATGCACTTATTGTTGGATGCACAAACACAAATGCCTAGTAACTATACCTTATTCGAATAATAAAAATATATTATTTGCACTTGTTCTAAATCGTCCGAAATAAA
The DNA here is from genome assembly GCA_963583905.1 of Stenurella melanura. Lineage (NCBI taxonomy): Eukaryota > Metazoa > Arthropoda > Insecta > Coleoptera > Cerambycidae > Stenurella > Stenurella melanura. Next base: position 135,704,408 of record OY757311.1, read on the forward strand.
ACTCCGGCGCTTGTCACTGAATATCACACTTGTGTTGTGAAAAAGGATCGTTCAACCGTTCAACGTGGCTGGCCGATTTATGTCCGGCATTGAACAGTCCACTTCTTTGCCACGCACAAAAATGTTGAAAAACCGGGATTGTTTCTTAACACTGTTATGTATCCAATTTGTATTTCACTCAGCAATATTCCCTGATACTCTAAAAATATATTGACGTAGATCAAACACCTATAATGTTCATTGCATCAATTACTGTATACTGATCTGTTTCCGGCTTATGTTGAACGTTGCGTGTAGTTCAGACAAAACTTGTTTTAAAATGTTCGAATTGCATGTCCACGAAAATGGCACAGAAAAGTTCTACACCGTTAAACCGCAGTTCCAGAAAATCTTAAATCTGCGAAAGTACTGTTTCATTTAATGGAAAGCCACTCGACGCCATAACAAATCACGACACATTTAGTTCTAACAAATGTACTGACAAGTGTTGACTCCAGAATGCGTATGTGCATATGAAACAATCTCACATGGCATTGGTCATTGTGTAATAAATTAATAATAATTGTTGGACCTTTTTTATTTCAAATGCTTTCTGTATGTTTCAGGTCTTCTGCAAAATATAAAACGCAAACTGCTGTTTATTTTACTATTATTATTGTTTATCGTATCCTATTTGCTGTGGTAAAAAAGAAGAGTGACAAGCGTGGCGGTGACTTTGTGGTGTCGAAAATTCTCCTTATATTTTTTTAAATTATAGTGCCTTATATTATGTGCACAGATAAAAATATTTTAAATTGAAAATTGTTTAATATAATTGGGAAGAAACATATGGGAGATGTTTACATTTCCTTAACTGATATAAAAAGTTAAAGTGGCGTATGCCATTTAAAGCGCCGAGTTTTTTGTTTCCAATCAGACAATCAGACCGATACGTGACGCTGCAGGTATATATAATGTGCGGCCGAAATCTGGTGTTTTTTATCCACCAGTTTCAGTAAAGATCTCTTACATCTACTTGCTCAACTATACCAAATAAATAATTTCTCTAAACCAATAATACATTATTTATTTATTATTTTATGAGTTTTATGCCATACTTTTTATTTCTTACCGTAAAAGTAGGTATTTGTTTCCTATAAATAATGTATTCATTTGCTTATGTGAATCATGCAAAACATTATATTTATCTGTATGTGAAGACCGTCTCTGGCATAACTACTTTTGCGCCGGGCTCTGCTTATGACGGCGATGGTTTTTATACTTTTTACTCTTTTGTTAAATCTGTGTGTATGCACTTAATTTGTAACAATAAACATGTTAGTTTTTTAATGGTAGTTTTTTTAATCACATACTTTAACTAAAGATAAAGGGCGGCACTTTCTAAGTTTGCCTCAGGCGGCCAAAGCTCTAGGGACGGGCCTGCACTGGCCGACCCTTTTTTACTGTTGAAAGCCCAACATTTATTGGGATCATTTTTTATATTATCTTCAGAGTTCTGCACGAAATTTCTGTAGGCAAATTGGTATCATATTTTATTTCCCTCCTGATATTTTTGAGGTTATTGTGTATAAGTGGATTTTATTTTATCATGCACAAAATGGAATTTCACATCAATGTGGTTTAGTCTATTATAAGATTCTGGATTTTTGCTTACCCTAATGGCGGATTATCTTCGAAAAGCTTTAAATCATTGAAAAGGTACTTTATCCAATAATCTTCACTAGCTGCTAGACTGAGTACCATGTACTTAAATTGATACATATGTCTCAGTCGAGTAGGATGCCCTACATACTTTTGACACCTGACTACTAAAAGATAATTGTAAGTCAAATAGGATATAGAAATTTTTTACTGTCTCGCATTTCCAACTATGATTCACCAAGCTAGAACCTTGGATTAAGCTGTCATGTAGTATTTATTCTAACTTGAGAACCTAGTAATATCACTTTACTTTTGCTGGGGTTCATAAGGAGACCATTATTCTGAGACCATTTGAGGTTGTTATTGAGATCTAAGTACAAGTCTTCAACTTGTTGCCAGATGTTGTTAGTGGAAAGTGTAGTGAATAATTGCATATCGTCAGCATATAAATGAAATTTTGCATGAAGTCGGGTAAATTGTAGGTCAGCTGTAAATAAATTAAGAAGAAAGGAACCCAAGACTGAGCCTTATGGTATGCCAGCATGCAATCCCAGTCTATCGCAAAGATAGACTAACATCACTTAATTTTATTTTGTAGCTTCGATAGAGATAATTTCTAAACCACTGAAGTAGGACATCATTGACCCCATATATCTTTAGTTTTCTAAGGAGAAACTCAAAATTGACACTGTCGAATGCCTTGGACATATCTAACAGTGTCAAAACTGTAACTTCATTATAATTTCAAGCTCGAAAAACTTCATCTGTTACTGCTAATAATGAAGTGGTAGTGCTAAAGTTTTTGCGAAAACCTGACTGAAGAGGAGGTAGTATTTCATACATATTTAAGTACTCTATTACCTGTTTATAGAGAGCTTCCTTGGCTAACTTTAGTGGTATGCAAAATACACTAATGTTTCTATAATCAGCCACTTCTTTGGAGGAGGTAACTTTAGGCACGTCTACTTATAGAGGTTTTCCACAGCTCTGGAACCATACTTGTTTCATAGGAATAATTTATTATATGCATGAGTGGTTTTAATGAAACATCGCTAGAGATTTGTAACATCTTTGCCGAGATTTTATTATCAGAATATTCTTAAAGTATGTGCAAACGGCCGAAAGCTACCTCCAAAGGTTAACGTGTATTATATCCCCCGTAAGTGGCAAATAATAACCCTACAAAGGGGTGAGAGTGCGTTCTTAGCATACCCCCGGGCTAAGCTCCCCTCCCCCCGTTTTTGAGGATGCTACATGGGAAAAAACATAAAGATGTCGCCGCGATCACGTCAACAAAGCAGTCATTTACTGTGGAACTGAAAAAAGATGAATGTATATTTTTTTGGAAAAATAGGTTTATATGATAATTGAAACATCTGATTTATATAATTTATATATTGTATAAAATATTTTTCAAGACTACTTATAAACGTAAATAGTTTGAAGGACTCTATGAAGCCGATTTCAAACCTTTATAAGAGTACAGGGGCCCATCTAGAGAAGGGCCTACATGCCTCTTTTTAAAACTACTATTAAGACTTTCAAGTTTTAATGAAATTTTTTTTAAATATATAAATAATTTAATTTTTTTTTTGTAACTTAAGAAGTAAAGAAAGCTTTTTCATTTGCCCATAATATGGTTTAGTATATGTAAATTCTGTTTATAAAACATTTCTATTAGATACAAATTACATTTTTTTATTCAATCTGGGACATTCCCAATATGGCTGACCGTTATATTCCTCGATAGCTGGAAATAAAATGGCGGCTGTATGTATAAACCCTATAACCAATATTCTTGTAAAAGTATATTTTAAGCCTCATTGGTCTTAATATATTTTTCATAACTTGTGGGCTTATCTTAAAACCAATTTAAAACCATTTGAGCACATAATACAACCGTTTTAAAACCTATAAAATTTATGGTGCTAGGATAATATAACTTAAAAAGTCAGTTTGCCGAGACGGTATTTGGTATATGTCCACTAAACGACACAAAGTGCAGGCGAATATGTATATGTTGTCATCGGCGTCGGCGTCGCGAACAAGTTATGACTTGTCTAGCGCGCTGTGCTCATGTTTTAGTCTTCTGCCGAAACAGAAGTCATTTGAGCACAAAAAATAGTCTTCTGCCGAAGCAGAAGTCATTTGAGCACAAAAAAAGTCTATATAAGAAAACACCTTTTCTCAGCGAGCAAGTAGTGATCGATCCTTCAAGTAGTAATGTTCCAGCCTTCAGCAACTAATAGTCTTCTGCCGAAACAGAAGTCAGTTGAGCACAGAAGCCAACGCCAATGCTGACGAGGTCATCCCTTCCTCTTGTGTTGTAACCAGACAGTGTGTTTTATTTGAGTTTTATTGTGTTGAGTGTCAAGTGGCAATGCATACCCGGAGTGGCAAGGCAGTAGGCACTGGGGTCGAGAGCGACGTCTCCACGTCGGCCCCCCCTCACTGCACGACGCCCCTCACAGCATCTGACCACGAAGTGCTCCGCCAACACGACGCCCTGACAAGGGGTACGGGGGTCACGCCCGACGTCTCCACGACGGTGGCCCCACACTGCACAGCAAGCAACACAGCAACCCGGCTCGGCGAGGTAAGCATGTCCTCTGATTTCTCCACAGGCACAAGTGCTACGCATGGCGTCGCGACGACGGCGCCCCAATACTGTGCGTCGCCGGGCTCAGCACCCAGGCATAGCGAGGCAGGACTCGCCACCAACATAGGACACGACACTGGGGTCACGCATGACGTCATCACGACGATGCCCCCTCGCTGCATGGCACGCAGCGCAGCCACCTGGCATGAAGCCCAGGCAACAAATATGGAATGGAGTAGCAACGATTCTCAGGCGATGCCCCATTACTGCATGGAGCGCAACGCAGCATCGTGGCACGGAAACTCGGCGATGGAACAGAGATTGGATGGTGATGATGATATGGTGATGCCCCCTCGCTGTATGGTGGACCCAACAGCATCCCGGGCCAACGACGATTCCTCGACGCTGGGAGATCGCCGCTTCGCTGGATTCGCTTCCACACATGGGGAAGCCTCCCACTCTGGCTCAGGGCTGCCCAGCGGTCAGTACACCATTGCTGCCACACCCGACTGGCCCCAACTCTTCAGCGACGCCTCGCTGACACCTCGCCGCCAGCTGGCCACCCCTCACTGCATGGTACCACCAACAGCAACCAGCCCAAGTCCAAGCACGCCGCCCAACGCACAGTACTTCGTCACGCCTACCTCGTCGGCCGGCGCCTACCACGTCACCCCGCCGTACCAGACGGCAAGACCTAGTGCTACGCCCCAAAGACAAATAGTGCTCCAAAACCAAACGACTGGAACGATCCCAGTCCCCTCTGCCGCCATAACGGACCAACCCCAACCGAGCTTGGGACTACCCAGCTATGAACAATTAGCGCAACTCCTGGCTCTGACCACTTCAAACCTAGCCTCCATTACCCGGCAGCAAGAAAATTGCCGGCCACCCATTACTGCACGTAACGAATCACAGCCGTACGCCACGGAAAAGGCTAACTTACGTGGACATGGCGACCAACAACGTGAGGCCAGATCTTTCCGGAGGGAAGAGGATCCACGACGACCCGACTACACAGATTCTGGGGAAATGGACCCCCAGTGGCGCCCAACACAAAACCTAGCAGAGAGCATGACAAGACTAATGGAGGGAAGCGTTCAAGCCGCAATACACGCAATACAAGGTCATCACAGGATGCCCACAAGAAGAACGAGAGCGCTGCCCACTTACTCAGGCCTGGAATGGGAGGATCCAGTCAACTTCCTGGATGAGCTCGAGGAGGCGATGCTCCATGAAGACATCCACGGTCGAGATAAAGTGAGAGTAGCCATTGAACAGCTCGAGGGTCAGGCCAGACGCACCCTGGAGATGTGGAAGTCCCACAACATAACATACGAATTCTTAAAGGAAAAGCTCCTGCGGCAGTTCAACGACACTGCCACCCTGGGGAAGCTACGCTCCAGGTTACACGGTGAGAGACAAAAAGACGACGAACCCGCCGCCGTTTTTATACAACGCAAAATTGGACTCTGGCTGAGGGTAGAACGGTATACGCCGGAAGAAGAGATGGTTATGGAGGTGCGCGAGCTCCTGCGACCGGAACTAAGATTCGCAACTAGAAATGTCCCAGTGACCACGATGGAAAGCTTGAGCCGAGTGGCTGAAAACGCCGAGGGTGACTACAGGGAATTTCAGAGGCAACTCCGACCGCTGCCGAGGCCAGCCACCATCCCGCCTGCGAGTAATACTACCAACAGTCTACCAAAGTGCCGCAAGTGCCCGGGATTTCACTATCACCGAGACTGCCCCACCAACCAAACTCAGTCAGAGCCCCAGCAAGGCAACTCCAATTTCCGCGGACACGACTCCAACCAGCGAGCCAACCCCAATTTCCGTGGACACGACTCCAACCAACAGGGAAATCCTAACTTCCGCCAACAAAACGTCCAGACAGGGGGCAATAACTTCCGAGGGCATGGCACCAACTCAAACAACCCTAGCCAACAAGCAGGTCCAACCAATAACTCAGGCCCAGGACAGACATCCCAGGCACCACCGCAACGAAGAAGTCAGTCAACCACTAGGCAAGAACCCGGCAATGCGCCGCCATCGGGAAACTCCCAATGGGTCGGGCAGAACTAGGGCGCCCGGCCCCACCGCTGGAAATTAACAGCCTAGACTTACCAACCAAGACAGAGGACGCAGTGCTGCAACTACAAGCCCAGCAACAAGCCACAACCTTGGTGTCTCCACCACCGATCAAGAAGGATGAGATTGACGAAGCTACAGCCACGCAGGAGCAGGACACGTATCAACCACGCCCGTTGACACCACGGCAACAAAGCAACAGAGCCGCCGCCTTTGCTTTCCTTTGCCCGGGCCGCCTGGACAGGCGGTCACCAGTCAACACCGTGACGCAAGATGCTACCTCCCTCAGCTCAGACCAGTCAACCACGCTCATTCCTCAGCCTCAGCCAGGTGAACAGGAACCCAAGGAAGCGGCGAGTATGGACGCCTTCCCGGACCAGCAGGACGCTGGACCTTCCTGGAAGGATAAAAGGTCAGTATTGCCAACCACTGCCCCACTAATAGCCTCTGTATTCCTCGACAAGGTATTCCCGCCAACTCATACCCGAGATGTCAGCACGAAGCCATCTCCCCCGAGGTCACCTCCACTCGGCCTGCCAGGCCCCGAGCCGCCTCCCAGGATTCAGTCCAGCCAGACTGACCTGCTCAGACCACCTCTGCAACAAATCACGAATACCAAAGATGACGATACCGAAGATGACAATACCGATGATGACGATACCGAAGATGACGATCCCGAAGATGACGATACCGAAGATGACGACCCCGGAGATGACAATACCGAAGATGACGACAGCAACAACGACGATGACGATCCCGAGGATCCAGGTCATCCAGCCCCACCAAGGCTCGCAGCTCCTACTGTCACAGGACTAGTAGCGCCCGCTGCCCCAGAGCCAGCAGCACCCGCTGCCCAACAGCCAACCACGCCTACTGTCACAGGACCAGTAGCGCCCGTTGCCCAGAAGCCAGTCACGCCTACTATCACAGGATCAGTAGTGCCCGCTGCCCAACAGCCAACCACGCCTACTGTCACAGGACCAGTAGCGCCCGTTGCCCAGAAGCCAGTCACGCCTACTATCACAGGATCAGTAGTGCCCGCTGCCCAACAGCCAACCACGCCTACTGTCACAGGACCAGTAGTGCCCGTTGCCCAGAAGCCAGTCACGCCTACTATCACAGGATCAGTAGTGCCCGCTGCCCAACAGCCAACCACGCCTACTGTCACAGGACCAGTAGCGCCCGTTGCCCAGAAGCCAGTCACGCCTACTATCACAGGATCAGTAGTGCCCGCTGCCCCAAGGCCAGATGCCAACGCACAAGTCTACATCCGTGGACCTGGTACCTACTTCCGTGGACATGGCGACTATCTACGTGGACGTAGCACCACAGCCGCCGCTAAACCAAAATTTCCAGCCCGCCGACTGCCCCCAGTCGTGCCTGGCCCATCCACCTCAGCCAAGAGGAAACAAACAAACAAGAATGAGAAGTCCCCGGCGCTGTCAGCCGCACCGCCGCCGCCAGCAGACCCTGGGCCTTCTACGTCAAGACAAGAGCAGCCGCTCGACACGACGCCCATACTGTTCCCGATGCCGTTCTGGGCGAAGGCCGTGACCACGCCTGGCCACGACCGACAGCAGCCATCCGCCAGCCAGCTGCCTGTCCCAGTCCGGACACGAGTATTCGTCAACTCGAACGCCAGCCCGAGCTCAGCCGGCTCCGGCGCACCGCTCCAGGATCCCGCTACCTTAGCACGTAGCACAGCAGGACCTAGCAGCCCCCACGAGGCGCTCCAGTATCTCACTGCCTTAGCCCGCAGTACTGCAGGACGTTGCAGCCCCAATAAATCGCTCCAGTCTCCCGTTGCCTTAGCAAGCAACACAGCAGGACGTTGCAGCCTCATAGGTTCGCTCCAGAATCCCGCTGCCGTAGCACGCAGCACAGCAGGACTTAGCAGCCCCCAATTCACAACAGGATCAGGCAGCCCCGGGCGTCGCGGAGACGACGTCCAGAAAAACGAAACGTGCGATAATATACCATTGTAAATAATTCAACGCCACAGGGCGAAAACTTTGTTCAAACTAGAATACATTTATGATTTGTCACATAAAATACTTTAATTTTAAATATCTTGTTTTACCTAAAATATCTTAATGGACCTATTATTAGTTACTTATATAAAATATCTTACCACACTTAATCTTAGTCTATATATGTTAAAATATCTTAGTTGTTGAAATATCTTAAACACTTACTCTTAGTTTATAGTTTTGAAAATATTGTATCCACTCACTCTTACATTATATAATTGAAATTATTGAACTGAAACATAACCTGTATGCCTTTATTAATGTTCAATAAAGTCACAAAAAAGGGGGGTGGTGTCATCGGCGTCGGCGTCGCGAACAAGTTATGACTTGTCTAGCGCGCTGTGCTCATGTTTTAGTCTTCTGCCGAAACAGAAGTCATTTGAGCACAAAAAATAGTCTTCTGCCGAAGCAGAAGTCATTTGAGCACAAAAAAGTCTATATAAGAAAACACTTTTTCTCAGCGAGCAAGTAGTGATCGATCCTTCAAGTAGTAATGTTCCAGCCTTCAGCAACTAATAGTCTTCTGCCGAAACAGAAGTCAGTTGAGCACAGAAGCCAACGCCAATGCTGACGAGGTCATCCCTTCCTCTTGTGTTGTAACCAGACAGTGTGTTTTATTTGAGTTTTATTGTGTTGAGTGTCAAGTGGCAATGCATACCCGGAGTGGCAAGGCAGTAGGCACTGGGGTCGAGAGCGACGTCTCCACGTCGGCCCCCCCTCACTGCACGACGCCCCTCACAGCATCTGACCACGAAGTGCTCCGCCAACACGACGCCCTGACAAGGGGTACGGGGGTCACGCCCGACGTCTCCACGACGGTGGCCCCACACTGCACAGCAAGCAACCCGGCTCGGCGAGGTAAGCATGTCCTCTGATTTCTCCACAGGCACAAGTGCTACGCATGGCGTCGCGACGACGGCGCCCCAATACTGTGCGTCGCCGGGCTCAGCACCCAGGCATAGCGAGGCAGGACTCGCCACCAACATAGGACACGACACTGGGGTCACGCATGACGTCATCACGACGATGCCCCCTCGCTGCATGGCACGCAGCGCAGCCACCTGGCATGAAGCCCAGGCAACAAATATGGAATGGAGTAGCAACGATTCTCAGGCGATGCCCCATTACTGCATGGAGCGCAACGCAGCATCGTGGCACGGAAACTCGGCGATGGAACAGAGATTGGATGGTGATGATGATATGGTGATGCCCCCTCGCTGTATGGTGGACCCAACAGCATCCCGGGCCAACGACGATTCCTCGACGCTGGGAGATCGCCGCTTCGCTGGATTCGCTTCCACACATGGGGAAGCCTCCCACTCTGGCTCAGGGCTGCCCAGCGGTCAGTACACCATTGCTGCCACACCCGACTGGCCCCAACTCTTCAGCGACGCCTCGCTGACACCTCGCCGCCAGCTGGCCACCCCTCACTGCATGGTACCACCAACAGCAACCAGCCCAAGTCCAAGCACGCCGCCCAACGCACAGTACTTCGTCACGCCTACCTCGTCGGCCGGCGCCTACCACGTCACCCCGCCGTACCAGACGGCAAGACCTAGTGCTACGCCCCAAAGACAAATAGTGCTCCAAAACCAAACGACTGGAACGATCCCAGTCCCCTCTGCCGCCATAACGGACCAACCCCAACCGAGCTTGGGACTACCCAGCTATGAACAATTAGCGCAACTCCTGGCTCTGACCACTTCAAACCTAGCCTCCATTACCCGGCAGCAAGAAAATTGCCGGCCACCCATTACTGCACGTAACGAATCACAGCCGTACGCCACGGAAAAGGCTAACTTACGTGGACAATGTTTTAAACCATTATATTCGGGGCAAAGGTAAACCAAATCTTTTTATGTTTAAGACTGGTTTATTACAGATGTTTGTTTGCATCATTAAAACTCTAGCAAGCAGTTGGTTTTATGAAGGTTCGACTTGAAACTTGATTTCAAAGCATATTAGATTTATAGTCCAGCATTAACAACCACCTTGAATTAATTTTATAAAGCAATGATAAAACCACAACATTTGCTTAATCTCTATAAAAATTGATCCTACACTAACTTAAACTTAACAGCTATAAAGTTTTATTGAAGGCTTGACAAATACCTTGATACCTTTAATGTAAGTTCTTGAAGGCCTGTTTAAAATTTTCTTTAAGACAAAACCATCTTTAAGTGCATTTGGCATTTAATAAATCTGGTATAAATCAGTGGTTTATGAGGTGACCATTATAAAATAGGGATAAAACCTAAATAAATCTAAAAAGCATTTAAATTGTTGCTTAGGTGACTATATATAGTTATAAACCTTTTTGTCCAGTGGTGTGATGAGAGCACTCTCTCACCCCTTTGGAGGGTGGTTATTGGCCGTTGAGGGGTTGAACGGGTATCAGACACGATTTTCATGGTCCTCCCGTGTTCGGCACCCTCGAAAATGGGGGGGGAACTATTTTTGCTCATGGTATGTGGAGAGTGCTCTCTCACCCATTTGGAGGGTCCTCCACGTAATTGGCATGATCGAAAGCTGGGGATCAACAAGTTAGATTCCGTCAAATGTTATCAATACGCGTTTGACCCCGTTTGTGGGTGGTTTTTGGCCGTTTGCAGGGGTGGGTCACCCCAACGAGTAATTCTGCCACCGCCACAGTGTTCAGTATCCTTGAAAACGGTGAAAAACAAAGTAGTTCTCCACTTTGATTGCATCAGATAATAGTCGGGTTTTTCCAACTCACACAATCCACTATATTTTAATTCTAGAATAAAACTAGAGTAAATTATACGCTGCTGATTTATTGGACATTTTATATAATTGTCTCAGATTTTTTGTAAATAATGTTAGTTTGAGAAAACAAAATAATTTTAACATTTAAATAATTAATGCATTTTTTATTTATTGATCGGCTTTCTCCAAAAGCTATAGCTAATACTAATTTACCATCCAAATTGAGTACAATCGTACTTTTTTTTTTTAAGTTGTCATACCTACAAGAAACATGAAGGACAGACGCACATTTTAAAAGTTGTTCAGAATTCGATCACCAACAGTGATACGAGATTTTTTTTCTCTACTAGCGATATTACCGGTTTTAGAAATGTGCCGATGAAGTGCAATATACTCTTCATTTTGTATTTGCGAAGAGTATAATAATAATAAACTAATTAAAAGACTATTAATGTTTTGAAACAAAAAAAACGAATTTAAAGAAACTGTTGAAATAGCACACCATTTCGAAAAAAGGCTTCAGTTATGTAAGTCTTGTGCTCCGTGGTGAAAATCATAATTATAATAATTTAATAACTAATTTTAAAATTAGAAAAGAAAGAAAATTTCGGAAAAAGACTTTATCATGTTTTAACTATCAAAGAATTATTGACATAATCATTACAAAAAGAATGACATAAGCAGTTTTTAATTCCATGACCAGCTTTGACCAAGATCATTTCTCATTAAGGTACGGTTCAAATTGCAAATGTTGTCGTTCACATCATCATCTATTAATTTCCACACACGGGCGTACCGTTTGAAAGGAGTCTTCTGTAAAATAACAATTATTTTTTATATTATAATATAATATTCTCACCAAGCGGCAATACTACTTGATCAGTCAGATAGACTACAAAAATTGCAAAATCAACTACGTCACAGAGTTACTTTCAGACTACATATTATAAATTCTATCCCTCACATCCATCTTCCTTGCCTCCACCAAGTCCTTAGTTTTGTTTTTCTTTCTGGGTCCATATTTTACCACAGTATTATTTGAGGCATCCTGCTCCTCACAGGTTTCCTTACAAATCCGTTGCACCATCCGCATACTGATACCCAATGCATTAGAAGTATGCTAAAAGAAAATTTAGTTTATAAACATCTGCTACATTTAATTTTCCGATTCACCTCATGGACTGCTTGCAAAAGTAAAAGGGGACCTCCGTTACATTTTTTCTGGTTGAAGTACTCAACTAATTTCACCACCATATCTCTGGCTACTGCATTTAGTCTTTTGCCGGGCATTTTGAGATTAGTTTCTTTACAAACAGTGAAACTAAAAGTAGTCACAAACTATTTACATAATTATTAAACTATAAAACGTATCGTTGCTCTTGGAACTTCTGTCATAACCCTATCAGAAGTGACTCTATTATTTACATTGCGCTACTATTTAAACTGATAGAAAAAATCCCTTCTCTTTGATAAGTACATAAATTGATGACGTGAACGACAACATTCGTGATTTGAAATGTACACAACAAACTCATGTCATCGAAAAAAATTGCATTTAAAATATTCAAGAAATTATTTATTATAAACATCGGTGGTCCTTATTTTTTCGAATGATTATAATAATTATCAGAGTATTTGTTCCTTCGCATATGAAATAGTAAAGTCCGAAAGTTCAGCTCAATAGAATAACATTAACATGTGCCCCATCTTAACGAATTTCATTATCTCAAAGTTTATTCATACTTTGAATGTACAAGTATTATGCAACTCCTCCACTATCACAATATCAAATACATCAATAAACTAATCATCGTCTTGTTGTTGTAGTGCTTTTTGGTTTTTCTATTTCTCGTAGATCCTTGTAGATCCTTGTATAACTTTTTTACAATTTGAGCGGAAAGAAATAGTATTAAGGTCAGGATCATTTAAACGAGAAGACTTTTACTGTTTGCAATGAGGCTTTATTGCCTATAAAATACATTCTAAAAATATAGGTACTAACTAATGCTTAACACATGTTTCTCTCATGGCGTCTTTCACTACAATACCACAGAATACAGAATAAGGAAATGACATCAATTATATCTATATATATACATACGCGCACATGCGCAGTATATTCAGTTGTATCGTTACTGTACAATATAAATATATATTACATTTCTCAACACGCCTCCTTATATTTATATTGTACTTACATTATTTCAAATTTAACATACTTCGAAATTTTTCAAACTTTTCTCGGCACAATGCTTTAGTAAAAATATCAGCAAAATTTTCATCCGTATCAATCTTAACAATATCAATCGTACCTTCTTCCACACACTCATGTACATAATGATAATGAACTTCAATATGTTTCGAATTTTTCGTAAAATTACCCTTCTTTGCTATATCAATTGCACCCGAGTTATCTTCGTAAATATTAATCGGCTTGATTAACCTTACATTAAATGTTTCCAATAACTGTTTTACAAACTTCAATTCACTTACCGCTTCAGACAATGCTACATACTCTGCGAAAGTCGAAGCTTTTGTTACACTTTTTTGTTTTCTCGATTTCCAGTATATTACATTACCAAATAATCTAATTACATAACCAGTCGTGGACTTCCTGTCCAAATTATCACCAGCCCAATCAGCGTCAACATAACAATCAATAATATTTACATTTTCATTCCTTTTATAAATCAATTTTAAATTCTTTGTCAAATATAAATATTTCAAAATTCTCAAAGCATATTTGTAATGTGTTTCGTTATAACAATTTTGGAATCTACTCAAATAATTCACACTGAAACTTATATCAGGCCTTGTTGCCGAACTTATATATAATAAAGCACCAATTAAATTTCTATATTTAATATCTCTTTCACAATTATCTGACTTTTCAATTTTCAAATTTACTTCCATAGGTGTATTAAACAACTTACTATTTTCTAAATTATATTTCTTAATCAATGACTCAATATATTTGGTTTGATTTAATTTCATTTCATTCTTACGGGACTCATACTCAACGGTAATCCCCAGATATTCTTTAATCTTACCAAGATCTTTCATCTTGAATCTTTCTGACAATAGAACTTTAATTCTTTTTATTTCTTTTACATCTTTACCACAAATCAATAAATCATCAACAAATATTAATAAGTATATAGTATCCTTTTCATTTCTAAGAATATATAAACAAGAATCAATATTATTTCTTTCAAAACCTAAACTTACCAAAAATTTATCAAGACATTCATACCATGCTCTTGGACTCTCTTTTAAACCATATAAAGCTTTTATCAATTTGCATATTCTATTTGTATCATCATTATAACCTTTTGGTTGTTTAACATAAACTTCAGAATTTACCTTACCGTTTAAGAATGCCGTTTCAACATCCATTTGTTCAATATCCAGGCCCATTTGACAACAATACGACAACAAAATTTTTAAAGTTTGCATTTTAGCTACAGGAGAATACACATCATCAATTTCATCAGTTTGCTGAAAACCTCTTACGACTAACCTAGCTTTATACGTATCATCAGATTTTTTACTGTAAACCCATTTTACATCCAAAACTTTATTATTATTAACATTTTCAACTAATTCCCAAGTTTCATTTCTATTTAAACATTCAATTTCTTTATTCATAGCCTTTTCCCAAAACTTACGTTCATCTGATTCCATCGCCTCCTCAAATGTGTTAGGTATATCAGTTCTACACATATTTACAAAAATACTATTACCATATACAACATAATCATCAAATTTCTTTGGAGGGTTTCTAGTTCGTTGCAATCTACGAACTTCAGATTCTCTTTGATGAGGTTCAGACCTTTCACTTTCATCCTTTACACTTTCATCAGTACTTTTAAAGCTATCATTCAAAGATTCAGTTTCATAATTTTCATCGATTTCATTACTCTCATTTTCAGATTCATTTTCATTCAACCTAATACATTTAACATTTTCTTCAACGATATCAACATGTCTTGCTACGATGACTCTACCATTTAAAAGTACACGATAACCAACGTTACTGTAACCGATCAAAATACCCATATCGGCCTTTTTATCCCATTTAGAAGTTCTTTTTTGTTCCGGCTTTCTAACAAAAACTTTACTTCCGTATAAACGCAAATTTGACACATCCGGTTTCTTTCCAAAAAATATTTCATAAGACGTTTTTCTTTCAATAGTATTAGATAACGTACGGTTTTTCAAATAAGTTGCCGCACAAACAATTTCAGGCCAATACTTTTTATCCACATTCGCTTCTGCTAATAAACAACGCGACATATTCATAATTGTTCTATTAAAACGTTCTGCGGTTCCATTTAACTCATGTACATATGCCGGACAATTATTAATAACAATGCCTCTACTTCTTGCAAAACTATAAATCTTACCATTTAAATATTCTTTACCGTTATCACATCTCAAAAACTTTATTTTCTTTCCCGTTAAATTTTCACATTCATTTACATACTCAACCAGACAATCATAAACTTCTGATTTGGATTTCATTGCATACACTCTGGCAATTTTACTGTAATCATCAATGAAAGAAACAAAATATTTTTCACCATTAAAACCTGTTGTTGGAAAAGGTCCACAAACATCTGTATGAACAATTTCTAAAATTTCTTTAGCCTTTTCTCTATTATTCTCAAAAGGAATATTGTGCATTTTATTCTCAATACAAGTTTCACATTTCATAAATTCAGATTCGAGTTCATTTGGAATACCAACTAACAGCTGATTTTTAGACAAAACACTTAAATATTTAAAGTTTACATGGCCCAACAAACGATGCCATTTTTCCTTTTGACTCATATTATCCGTAATTTTATTTGCAATATTCACCAAAGGTTCAGCTAATTTTAATTTACTTTTCATAATATATAAACCGTTATTTTTCAAAGCTACTGCAGTTACTTTACCATAATTATCAATAATTTTCGTCATTTTACCTTTAGAAACAATTGTATTATTCTCCGTTATTTTACTATAACTAATTAAATTTGATTTCATATCTTTAACATAAAATACATTTTTCATATCGACTAAATTCTTTTTACCAAAAGCGTCAAAATAACTCAAAACATTACCAATTTTTGTGGCTTTTACGACTCTATTATCGCCCAAGTAAACATTTACTGGCTCTTTAAGTAGCTTAAAATTTTCAAAATATTTATCATCATTAATTATATGGTCCGTACAACCACTATCTAAAAGCCACTGTATTTCATTACAATCTTCGTTACTTAACCTAGTATTGTGAGCCGCATGATGAGCAACCATTGTAAGCCATGCGCCTTTCTCTTCCCGTTGATCGGTGCGATGCGCGCTCACTCCTTGTTGATTCGCATGATATGCGCCTGCTCCGCGCTGTCCACGAAAATTACCGCGCCCTCTGCTATTTCCTCTTCCGGCTGCTCCTCTCCGTCCTCGTGATGAACGCCATGAGCCTCTAGCGTTTGCCGCTTGGCCGCCATTTTTGCAGTCTCTTTGTATATGTCCAAGTTCGCCACATTGAAAGCACGTTCGATCCTGTCGACTTTTGTCAGCCATGAATGCATTACTTTTTCTCCCAAAATTTTCGTCTTTTTGATTTTTCATTTCAGCCATTTGAATCTTATTTTTGACATAGTCCGCAGTTTGATCTTCTTCTTTTAACGTATCAATCAAATCACCAATATAACTGTACGATTCGGGCAACGTGTTCAATATATAGTTTAATTTTTCTTTTTCAGACACACTCGCACCCGCGTTTTTCAACTCATTTACTGACTTTTCAAAGTCACTGAAAAATGTTGCCGAATCACTATAGTCTTTAAGTCTCAATTTTTCCAATTTATTTCTGCACACTATTTGCAATGCCGTCGATTCCTTCAAGTATAAACTATCGAACTTTTTAATTATATCATACGCCGTTAACTTGTCACTTACAAATTCCAACTGTTTATTTGTTATTGCACCGTATATATAGTTCATTGCCTTCAAATCATTTTCATCCCAATCGTCTTTCTCCGTGCTTGTTTTTTCTCTTTTTATCACTTCATCGCACTTTTTCAGTTTCAAAAATAATGTAATACGTTTTTTCCACATACTATAGTCTTCCCCATCAAACACAGGAATCACTACATCACCGTTTTTCGCCATTTTCTTTTATCACACGTGCTTTCCTTTGTACACGGGACACTAACAGTACTCACTAAGTCACTAACCACGCTCTGCTACCATATTAAGGTCAGGATCATTTAAACGAGAAGACTTTTACTGTTTGCAATGAGGCTTTATTGCCTATAAAATACATTCTAAAAATATAGGTACTAACTAATGCTTAACACATGTTTCTCTCATGGCGTCTTTCACTACAATACCACAGAATACAGAATAAGGAAATGACATCAATTATATCTATATATATACATACGCGCACATGCGCAGTATATTCAGTTGTATCGTTACTGTACAATATAAATATATATTACATTTCTCAACAAATAGTGTACCTGGTACCGTGTTACACCGGTGGCCGGTATATACGTATAATATTTTACATATATTATAATTATTATTATGTTATAGTCAATGTATCTTTACCCCTTAATGTGGTGCCTGGTAGAGGCAGCTCAGTTTATGATAGATTGTGTACATATTCACAAATTCCTTTATTTTATTTAGTGGAAGTGTAGATAGCAAATGGGATGCAGAAATAGAAATGACTGAAAAGAGAAAGAAACTTGTTTATTTTCTAAGGCATAGCCGAGGTAAATTATGCCCAAAAAAGAAACAATTAATAGACATATATTTTATGCCGCTTACTAAGGGATTTAAGCCAGCCAAATTGATCATTCATATAGAAGGAAATTCCAAGGATTGTTTAATACGTTTATGTGGATTCTGCACTGTGTCCGCGCTAGTGTTTAATCACACCGATTTGAAGTTTGACAGCGCTTTGCCCTATTCGCAGGATAATAACATGAACTTGATGGTGCAAAATGTGTCAACTACCCCTCTTGAATTCAGTTTTGTAGATTTTGATCAGTAAGTAAAATAGAAAACAAACATTTTTCCCAAGTTGATTATTCATAAGGGGCCATTCAACAAATGCGTTCGCTTTGTGACGTTCAATTGATCCACTAGGTGGTGAAGTGTCACTTTGACACTCAAGCTTCAGCAGTTGGTTAACGGTATTGAATGGAAAATAGAAAGCTTGGACGACACTTCCTTTTTGGTGGAATAACCAATTATAGGCTAGTGCCAAAGCAAATTTTGAATGCTAAAAAAAAAATTAGCAACAGGCAAGGATTGGGAAAATTTAGTTAAGGTTATAATGGAGAGAAAAAACAAAAATTAAACACGGGATAAAGTGGAATTGTGGAATGGGGGTGCTGTTTAGGGGTTGAAAGTGTTTTTTTTGCGATTTTCGGCGAAATGTGACCTCCTAGAGGAAAATATCCTTCACAAAAGTTGCAGCTGATAAAAAAATATAAAACCTTCATATAAAACATTTTTCAACCTAACCGCAAATTTTCTGAGAAACTGGCGGAAATCCGATTTTTCGGTTTTTTATTTTGTTCTCGTAAAAATAATTCAATTTACATTCAATTTTGTGAAAGCATACTTTATTTCACATTGAATAAGCATAATTTTTGGAATCTGGAAAACAAGTAGTCTCCGAGACATTTACATTTTTTCGAAAAAAATACAACAAAATTTTCCATGGAAAACTTTATTGCTGTTTTTTTACGATTTAAATATTCCATCTGGGTTCATTCTAGCCGCTGAAATATCTACTCTAAAATGGACTATATATGTTGATGGTTTATTTTTCATGAAACCGCTTAAAATTAAGAAAAACCAAAAAAATTACTTTTCGGATCGCGAGTTTTTCAATATTATATATTATTTTCAACTTTTTAAAATTATTTCTGTTAGTAATGGATTACATTTCAATGACCGAATTTACTTCAATGTAATATTACTAAAGTTGAATGAATTTAATTGAAAAAAGTGGCGGAAACCATCCTGAAACTTTTAAATAAATAACAAATTAATAAAAAATCTTTTAAGTTATGCATATAAACATAGTACAAAAATTTACAAAATTGTGAATTAGGAAATTCATATTACGAAGTTTTTGTCTGGAGTTTGGTCTGATATGACTATTGAACAAGTCATAATGAGATCCATGAAAACTCAGGGTGGAGCATAGTCATGAATGATCTGAAATTGTTCTAGCTAAAAAAATTTTGACCGTGATCACTTTAGTTGACGTATGCAACAAAATGGAAGATTTTTGCAATGTTTCTTTTGCAACAACGGAACAACATATAGATTTCAAAGAATATCGAATTGCAAGAGATGTTGCAGACCTTGAAAAATTATCTCATTTTATCGATCGTTATGACCCATTCCCAGCTACTGAAAACATAATGTCTATTTATTTTGGAATTATTGGCATGAAATAATTAACTGCTATAAAGCATGCGAAGAAGGTGAAAAATCTATGAAATCTATTAATAGAAATAATTTTTGTAGCGTTAAATTTCAAAGGAAAAACAAAGTATTATCTCTCAAAGCACTTCAATCATCGGTAAAAGTTAATGGTGAAAAAGTAGTGATCAACCCTTTATTATTATTCCAAAGAATTTCACTAAATATTAAGAAGAAAGATGGTATGAAAGAGTTTTTGGGATATGAACTCGCTCCATTTCCTCTGTCACTATTTATAGAAAATGGCACACAAAATTTGAACTCTATGGTGAATTTACAAACATTAATGCTTTGCCCTGTGACAATAATTTACATTTCGTTGATGGTGGGTTCTTACTACATAAGGTCATTTGGTAGAAGAACGATACTATTGAAGAAATAGCAAATAAATATTTTAATTATGTTAGAAACCATTATGCAGCTAATAGTTTTATAGTATTCCATGGGTATCCCGAAGTAAATAAACCTTTAACTACAACAAAATATTAAACAACATATATAGCTGCCCATATATAAACAGTATATTTACTTTAAATGTGAATACACATCTTCGGAGACATCAAATGAAACTTACTAAAAGCCACTTCTCAACCAACCCTTACAAAAATTTTATCAGCAGTCGTGTTGTGGATCACTGGAATAGACTGCCCAATGAAGTAATCAATTAGTTTGAACCAATTTAAAAATAGACTTTACCTATACCTGTACACGAATAATGTGCGATAATAGAATTATTTACAAAAATTCATTTTCATATATACATGTACGGATATTTTATTTGTTTTTCTTTTTATATTTATATGTATATATATTATATTTACTTGTCTATGTCACTAGTTTTAGTTTTATACACATCTACTTGTTCTTACTTTAGGTGGTCAACCATCTAAAAAAGGTTTCAGCCATGTCTCACTAACTGAGTCAAGTAAGTTTCTTTAACAACTAATACTGCATTTATCAGGTTTCTGCAAGGCAAAAAATTTCTGTTCTTCACAGGTTGGTATTTTCTTTTACATTTTAAATAGAATTCCACTAATAACAGACGAGGTGCTATAAAAAAATTACATGTTTTCCACCGCATTCTCAACGCCCCAGAGTTTTACTTTATATAAAAAAGTTTCTTATTTTCCCTTAAACTATACATTGTTTATTGATTTGCCTTGTCGTGATGACAAGAAATTTTGGTCAAGGGCTCCCTTACTATTAGGAGTAGGAGGGCATCATCGAAAAAGTGATAGAGTGAGCAATGGGGAATGGAGTCACAAAAGTGAAGGTTTTCAGACAAAAAAAGCCATTTGAAAATAGTTATTATCAAAACTTTGGTTCGTTCTCTCACGGAAAACTAATCAACATAATATATTTTTAAAAAGTGTAATTTTGTATCCTAAACGTAGAGGGAAGGAGGAAGTTAGCAAGCGAACATTCGTGTAAGGGGGGGTCTCATAAATCTTACAAATTGTTACATTATGTTATGTGATGTTACAATAGATCATTTTTTCCTAATATTTTTTTGAATGGTCCCTAAAGTGTGTTCAAATTGCAAAGAACAGTACAAAAATAATACTTCCCCATAAAGTCTGTGTCATGTGGGAAACTATGTTATTGAGTTTCAGGAAAATATCTTGATAAAAGTTGGCTGTTCAATGAAATGGTTGTTGCTTTATTACTGAAAGTCTTTCAATGTAATTACTTCAACCTAAGCAATGTATTACAGTTCACTTTGATGAGTTTTAAGTTCTTGTACTTTTGTTTTTGAACTTTTTGTCACATATATCTTCACTTCTAAATAATGTCCGAGGAATACATGAATTAGAGGGTGTTTTTGGCATATGACAAAAATCAAAATAAATAAATGAAGTATTTTGCTGATGTTTCAAAGCTTTTTTTTGGAAAGTCTGTGCTGTGATACGATACAGACCAGTTTTTTTTTCTCTCTTGGCATTGCGACTGACGTTGATACAGCCACAGAGTAGTTCCATTTTACACAATGCTCAGTTTGTTAAGTTCTTCCTTTAACATCAAGCAATCAGACTGTACAAAAAACATCTACGGAACAATCGGGTTGTCAATGTTAACAGAAGATATAACATCGTGTAAGATTGTGAACTTTTTCTGTTCCTTTTCTCATTTTTGAAACCTTCTCTCATTGTGTGACTGTCTCTTTGATAATCCACAAAACGGTTTGGACCTAAAAATGGTGCTTCAGCACCTTCTTTACAAGGGCGTCGGCTAATGCATTTCCTTCTCTTCCCTTGTGCCCTCATACCCAGAACAACATAATCTTGTTTTTTGCCAATTGATTCAGGGATTTTCTGCATTCCCAGGCAATTTTAAAGTCAAAGGTGTAAGATGTGAGAGATATAGATCTATGATCTATACCCTTCGAATACCTTTATTTATGTGTTCCTGGGCACATAGATTTATACTACAGATTTCTGGTTGAAAGATGGTTGGGTTCTTACCGAGGGCTCTAGATAGCCTGCAGTTAGGTCCTGCTTCGCCCAAGATAATGCTTTCAGCCTTTTTCGATGCATCTGTATACCAAATGAATGACACCTTCTTCAACAGCAGAATTTCAACTCTGTGAGCAACAAGCAGATCGTCTGGTTTGAAAGAGAGTACCTGCTGCAGCCTTAGGGTACTAAGTGCAGCCGCCTTCCTCGTGTACAGATGTAGAGGCAGAGCTGGGCGGTACTCGAGTAAATGGTACTTGTAATTGTACTTAGTACCCAAAGTACTTAGTAACAAGTACTTGCAAGTACTTTTATTTGAATGGCACTCTGTACTCGAAATTTTCAAGTACTTTACATTATTAGGTACTCGAGTACTTTTAGCGGCCACAACTGATAAGTAATGAGTGCGGGTACAGACGTGCAACACAGGAAAGTCTCAGCTTGTCTTTTTCCGTACAAGTGTGGAGAGCAGTCAGTGTCAGTCAGGCGGTGTGAGAAGTGAGTGTTTGGCGTGTAAAACTATAGCACGGAGTGGTAGGTGGGTGCTTTAAACTTTGTTAACTTTCGTAGTTCTTCAGATTTGTAATAATAAATGCGGATTTTTAAAATAAGAACTGACAAAGAAATCAAAGATTTGCAGTGCTCCCTAGCTATAACGTGATACACGTATCACGTTATAGCTAGGGAGCTGATGGCAGAAAATTTTAAATCATACATTGTGTGACTGAAATTGAAAAGTGTAAAGATGTCATAATAAAAGTCATTATGGCGTTGCTAATTTTTTAATTAATTTTCTGTTATAGCCCAGCTGTCAAAGACCAGTTGATGAAAAGTCAGAATTAATTGTTACCTCGCTAATTGTTTCATGAAAGGCTAGTTTTTTGCTAGCAGAAAATGACTAAAAAAAGTTTACTAAAATTTACTCCCAGAACCCTTCTAAAAAACCCTCTGAAATGGAAAAATACAGTTTTTTGCTAATGCCTCTAAAAATAATGAAAAAAAAAACAGATAGCACCACGTGAAAGAGGGGAAAATTTCACATCAAAGATGTAAGTATATGAAATTTTTTTGTACGATCCAAAATGTATGCTCCAGATTTTTTTGTTTAATGCACGAGAATGGAACGTGGCGACACATAAGTATGGCTCGCGAAGTGTGCGCGGACACGGACGCGCTACCCTAAATTTGTTGTGGCTATTGGATTATCATATTTTCAAATATAAAAATTAATGTATGTAGGAATGGTACATATATGAAGTCGGAACATAAAGAGATTTCCGATGAATTTGGTAAAAGCTCCCCATTGCCATTTCTGCAATTTTTAAGATTGAAATCTGAAACTTTCACATAATTACACTTGAAGTAATGTATAAAAAGATCCGATGGATAGGTATGCCAAATAATTTTTGTAATAAATGTTATTAACGTTTATTTTACCCCTAGTTTCACGAATTTTGGAGCAAAGAAAACTTTTTCTTTTATTTTCGTAAAATGAAGAAGGTTAATTCAATTTTTAAGGTAAATATCCTCAAAACATCTTAAAGTACACATTTCAAGCTTTAAAAATCGCACCTACAGAAATCTAATAACGCGATTTAAACCAGAGTAATAAGGTTGTTAAAGTTAGTTATGCATATCAAACTTTATCACTTTCTCAAGATTTTGAAATTTTGGAAGTGTACATCTTCAAAAATAAATTTGTGAGATTTCTTTCACTCATCGGATCTTTTTATACATTACTTCAAGAATAATATGTAAAAGTTTTAGATTTTTATCTTAAAAATTGTAGAAATGGTAGAGCTTTTACCGATTTTATCGAAAATCTCTATATGTTCCGACATACATATGTGAATATATTTATTATTCCTACATACCTACATTCATTTTTATATTTGAAAATATGATAATCCAATGGACACATGTTTCTTGTTTCATTTAAGCTTTGTTGGGCTCAATTTCATTAATTAGTTCAAAAGTTACAACAAATTTAGTGTAGCGCGTCCGTGACCGCACACGTTTCGCGAGCCATACTTATGTGTCGCCACGTTCCATTCTCGTGCGTTAAACAAAAAAATTTACATTTTTAATCGTACAAAAAAATTTCACATACGTTTTTATGTGAAATTTCCCCCTCTTGCATGTAATGCTATCCGTTTTTTTTTTTTCATTATTTTTCGAAATCTTAGCAAAAAATTGAATTGTTCTATTTCAGAGGGTTTTTTTATAAGGGTTCGCAGGGGTAAGTGTTGGTAAACTTTTTTGAGTCACTTTCTACTAGCAAAAAACTAGCCTTTCATGAAACAATTAGCGAGGTAACAATTAATTCCGACTTAAAACCCCAGGCAACTGGGCTATTACTTTTTTCTTAGAATTTTAACTTTTTGGTTGTGTTCATTTTTGTGTACCTGTACATTTTTAATAAATGTAACTGTTTTGTATTTGTACTTTTATTTACTAGTAATGGTGTAAGTGGTATTCTAATTTTTTGTCTGTTACCTGTTTCAATTTGGTATCTTACGAAGTACTCATACTCATTACTCATTTTTAGAAGAGTACTCTCCAAATTTTGCAAAAGTAGTCATTTTCTAGATTACTTCAAAAACAAGTACTCATACTCAAGTTTTCACGAGTACTTTTTAAAGGTATTCATTGTGAAGTACTTGTGAGTACTTTAGTGTGGTGTTCTGCCCAGCTCTGTGTAGAGGAAGTAGGTCTAGCACTGCTCCTATAGCTGCTGTGGGACAGGAACACATTGCTCCTGTAATCCCTAAGCAAGGAAGGAGTTGCAGCTTCTGCAATGTTCATTTTGTTACTTTTTCTTTAGTTTTTGGGCATCATACACGTGATCTTTAGGTTACCATGGGTCTGACAACTGAAAGATAAGGCTAGTTGATCATTTTCGGCCCCAGGTCTTAATAAAATAGCTACAGTAGTTTTGATGCTCTTTCTAAAGTTAAGTTTTTCATCCAGAATTATTCTTAGATATTTAACTTCACTGGAAAAGTTCAGCACTGTCACACTTAAAATAGGACCTCTTAAATTTAGTTTTCTCCTTTTGGTAAATGGACCAAGAATTGTTGTGCTCAGATTAACATTAGAGCTCTAATGAACATCATTTGGATATTATGTTTAAAGTGATTTGCACAGTGAAACTTGCCATAGTCCCAAATTTTCATTAACTTCCTAATTTCTTCTTTATTCAAGGAAGTCTTTTAATATTTTACCTCTACTCTTGTTTACTCTTGATTCAATATTAGATAATTTAATTTTCCTACCTAAACGCCTGGATTAATATAAATTTGTAAAGCTAATTTTTTCATTTGAGACCATCCACTAACTTTTATCAAGAACCATTTTTTTTGTTATTAAATCGATAACCATGTAGTTTCCCATATGGCACATACTATGGGGGATACTATTTCTAATTTAATTTTTAGACAGTATGAGGAAGAAGAACTCTGGTGTAGTATATACTTAAAATATAACTATTTAAGGCGTGTTTTTATACCTCAAAGGTCAGCAGGGGAAAAATTACACAGTGTATTCCGTGAAAATTATTTATCATGTCTTAATGAACTTCGACAAAAAATGATACATATTCACATGAGTGACGCTGATGATATGGACACTATAGAAGATCCTTTAGTGGAATTTTCTCATCAAGAAATTATGCAACTATTAAATGGTAAAACTTTACTTAACACAACGGATTGAATACTATTTTGAATTTTTGTTGTAGAATATATAGAGACTGGCCGTATAGGAAGACGTGCAACAAAAGCAGCAATGAGACCACAATCAGTATTATTTGAGAGAGAAAGTTCCTTTTTTTTAAATACAGCTATTATAGAACCTGAAAGTAAAGAACAGATTGACCCAAGAGGTCCACGAAATGCCATATTTATGATCTTCCATGGTGGACTAAACACAGGTTGAAAGTGTTTCTTTTATTTGTGTAAATTATAATAATTGAATTTTAGAGTATTTGAAAGCTGCAAATAGAGCAGGAATAACTTTGTCAATTCCAGTTTATAGAATTGATAGATTAATCTACGAGTCACTAGTAGAAAATAACGTAAAATCTGCACAGGAAATTAATGCAATACTTAATAATAAATTTAATGAAGTTGCCATGGAAAATGATCTACTACCAGTTCCTGATGAAGGCAAGTAAATTAAAACCTATCTTATGTTTAGTAAGTATTGTACTCGAGAAAAAATCACTCTCCGAGACTTTTTCGGATTTTCACGTTTCAGGCCATGCATGTAGATTACGAAAATGAGGGTCTTTCAATTCCATCAGTCTGCCTGTTTGTCGATTTGTTGGCACTATATCTAAAAAACAATGTGACGGAGAATGGTCAAATTTGGTAGGTAATGAGCTTGTTCGGCATTTTTTTTAAATTTTATAAATCGAAAGTGCAAGTACAAAGTAATGAATCTGCAAAAAATCAGAATCTTATTCGCACGTTTATTATCTTAAAAACTATCACAAATCTCTACCTCGTAAAAATGGGGCGTGGCCAGGCGCTACGTCACTATATGCATAGACTCGACGATCTGAATAGACTTGATGCTCCTTAGTTGTTATAATTATAAGTATTTTCGAAGTATTGTTTGTTTTGTTTACTTCTTGACAGTAGGGGAGTACGATTTGGTGAAATGTCAAAAAATTACAATTTTCTCTCGTTCCTGTCGGGACGAATTTTCGATTTTGACCCTGCAATTTTCTGTATTTCTAGAAAATGTTGAACATATATGTGAAGATATTTTTTGTAGTGATATTCGAAGTATTCTAATAGGTGATTTTAACTTGAACTTTCTCTGTGATGAATTTTATTCCTTAAAAATAAGAAGACTACTTAATGTGTATGGTATAAAGCAAAATGTAAAAATATGTACTAGATGTACTAATGTCAGCTCAACTTTGATAGATTATGTATTAACAAATTTTGAAAATTTAGTTATAAACATTCATGATGAACCCAAAATAACTGATCACTCGATAATTTCAGCAAATTTCACTAATACTGGTAAGAGCAATAGTAACAATATATAACGTTAAGAAACATTCTCGAAACCTTAGTGAAGAAAATTTGTTTAAGATAAATATGAATTTAATTGATTGTAATTTTGAGCTTGATTCTACCAATGTAAATGTAATTTATAATAATTTGCTAAATAATTTTGAACTTGTTGTAAATCAGATTGCACCTATCAAAACTATAAACTGTTATGCCAATGATTTACCATGGTATGACAATGAAATTATCAATAAAAAGAAAGAAAGAGATAACGCATACAAAATATTTAAAATTAGTGGCACTAATGATAATTGGAAAACTTATAAAAAAATAAGGAATGAAGTAGTTAACCTTCTGAAAATAAAAGAGCAGCAATTTTATTACAATGAAATAGATAAACATAGAGGTAATGCATACTTAATGTGGAAAACTTTAAAAAAGTTAATAAACCCAAAGAACTTTAATGCTAATTTTAATACGGGAATACAATTTGAAGTTAATGGCGAAATAACATATTGCAAAAATGAATTGCATATTGCTGAAAATTTTAATAAATATTTTATTCACAGTATTGAGGAAATTGTCGATAGCATTGGAAGTCATGAATATAAATCCAGTAATAACAAATACACTGAGTCTCACTTACATAATTCCAAACTAATAAACCTGCAAGAATTACGAAAAATTGTCAGTGAATTAGATAATAAAGGGTCTACTAATGCCATACCGAGCAATAAATTAATTAAGACATCATTTGAAGTTATTGGACATGTGTGGCGGCATTTTATAAATACCTCTCTCGATTCAGGTAAATTTCCTGACGATTTAAAAACTAGCACAGTTATTCCTATAGAGAAAATTAACAACACTAATAAGTCATGGGAATTTCGACCAATTAACACGCTACCGAGTCCTGAAAAACTTTTAGAAAAAGTAGTATATAATCAGTTAATTGATTATTTTAATGGTAATAATTTATTCTTTGTAAATCAGTCTGGATTCCGTGCAAATCATTCCTGCGAATCAGCCTTACAATTAACAATAACGGAATGGAAACATAACTTGGACAAAGGGAAATATACTGTTGCTGTTTTTCTAGATTTGAAACGAGCCTTCGAAACCATTGATCGTGTGATATTAATTAAAAAGCTTACTATGTTTGGTATTCAGGGTAGGGTTTTAAACTGGCTAAAGGACTACTTATCTAATAGGCAACAAATAACGAAAATTGGTGACAGCGTATCATCATCGATAGTTAATAATTATGGAATACCTCAAGGAAGTGTCTTAGGTCCCTTATTATTTATTATCTATATCAATGATATTAATGAGTTCCATGACTGTGATTTCTTAAATCTGTTTGCTGACGACACTTTGCTGTCGGTAAGCAATGACAATTTAGATTTAGCTATAAACAAAATGAACAATTCACTCAAAAAAATTTCGCAGTATTTAAAAAACAATAAATTAAAATTAAATATTTCCAAAACTAAAGCCATGATTATTACTACACCATATAAATATAAAAATATAAATACTAACCTAATTAGTTTAAAAATTGATGATGATAAAATAGATGTGGTTACTGAAGTAAAATATTTAGGATTTATATTAGATAACCATCTACAATTCAATGCACATTTTGTATATATACAAAGAAAAATAGCAAAAAAATTATATTTCTTTTCTAGAATATCTCAAAAGTTATTAGTGACGACAAAAGTTACAGTTTACAACACCATTATCCAACCTCATTTCGATTACTGTGCCAGTCTATTGTATTCCTTCGATTTAAATAAAATAACTTCCCTTCAAAAACTACAGAATAGAGGAATGAGAGTGATTTTGAAATGCAACCGATACACCTCAATCCAACATATGCTTTCTTCTCTTCAGTGGCTGTCTGTAAAAGATAGATTGTTCTACATGGCTATGGTATTCATTTTCAAAATTTTGAATAACTTAATACCCGAGTATTTAAATAAATTTATATTTTTTACCAACCAAATACATCAATACCATATAAGAAATAACAACAAATTTTATATACCAAGGCAAAATTTAAGTCAAACTATGAAAATTTTGTTTTACAAAGGCCTCGATCAATATAACAAGTTACCAAATGATGTAAAGGAATCTATCTCTCTACCAGAATTTAAACGCAAAATCGTAAAACATATAAAGTCGATTGATTAACAACCTTAGTGAAGAAAATTTGTTTAAGATAAATATGAATTTAATTGATTGTAATTTTGAGCTTGATTCTACCAATGTAAATGTAATTTATAATAATTTGCTAAATAATTTTGAACTTGTTGTAAATCAGATTGCACCTATCAAAACTATAAACTGTTATGCCAATGATTTACCATGGTATGACAATGAAATTATCAATAAAAAGAAAGAAAGAGATAACGCATACAAAATATTTAAAATTAGTGGCACTAATGATAATTGGAAAACTTATAAAAAAATAAGGAATGAAGTAGTTAACCTTCTGAAAATAAAAGAGCAGCAATTTTATTACAATGAAATAGATAAACATAGAGGTAATGCATACTTAATGTGGAAAACTTTAAAAAAGTTAATAAACCCAAAGAACTTTAATGCTAATTTTAATACGGGAATACAATTTGAAGTTAATGGCGAAATAACATATTGCAAAAATGAATTGCATATTGCTGAAAATTTTAATAAATATTTTATTCACAGTATTGAGGAAATTGTCGATAGCATTGGAAGTCATGAATATAAATCCAGTAATAACAAATACACTGAGTCTCACTTACATAATTCCAAACTAATAAACCTGCAAGAATTACGAAAAATTGTCAGTGAATTAGATAATAAAGGGTCTACTAATGCCATACCGAGCAATAAATTAATTAAGACATCATTTGAAGTTATTGGACATGTGTGGCGGCATTTTATAAATACCTCTCTCGATTCAGGTAAATTTCCTGACGATTTAAAAACTAGCACAGTTATTCCTATAGAGAAAATTAACAACACTAATAAGTCATGGGAATTTCGACCAATTAACACGCTACCGAGTCCTGAAAAACTTTTAGAAAAAGTAGTATATAATCAGTTAATTGATTATTTTAATGGTAATAATTTATTCTTTGTAAATCAGTCTGGATTCCGTGCAAATCATTCCTGCGAATCAGCCTTACAATTAACAATAACGGAATGGAAACATAACTTGGACAAAGGGAAATATACTGTTGCTGTTTTTCTAGATTTGAAACGAGCCTTCGAAACCATTGATCGTGTGATATTAATTAAAAAGCTTACTATGTTTGGTATTCAGGGTAGGGTTTTAAACTGGCTAAAGGACTACTTATCTAATAGGCAACAAATAACGAAAATTGGTGACAGCGTATCATCATCGATAGTTAATAATTATGGAATACCTCAAGGAAGTGTCTTAGGTCCCTTATTATTTATTATCTATATCAATGATATTAATGAGTTCCATGACTGTGATTTCTTAAATCTGTTTGCTGACGACACTTTGCTGTCGGTAAGCAATGACAATTTAGATTTAGCTATAAACAAAATGAACAATTCACTCAAAAAAATTTCGCAGTATTTAAAAAACAATAAATTAAAATTAAATATTTCCAAAACTAAAGCCATGATTATTACTACACCATATAAATATAAAAATATAAATACTAACCTAATTAGTTTAAAAATTGATGATGATAAAATAGATGTGGTTACTGAAGTAAAATATTTAGGATTTATATTAGATAACCATCTACAATTCAATGCACATTTTGTATATATACAAAGAAAAATAGCAAAAAAATTATATTTCTTTTCTAGAATATCTCAAAAGTTATTAGTGACGACAAAAGTTACAGTTTACAACACCATTATCCAACCTCATTTCGATTACTGTGCCAGTCTATTGTATTCCTTCGATTTAAATAAAATAACTTCCCTTCAAAAACTACAGAATAGAGGAATGAGAGTGATTTTGAAATGCAACCGATACACCTCAATCCAACATATGCTTTCTTCTCTTCAGTGGCTGTCTGTAAAAGATAGATTGTTCTACATGGCTATGGTATTCATTTTCAAAATTTTGAATAACTTAATACCCGAGTATTTAAATAAATTTATATTTTTTACCAACCAAATACATCAATACCATATAAGAAATAACAACAAATTTTATATACCAAGGCAAAATTTAAGTCAAACTATGAAAATTTTGTTTTACAAAGGCCTCGATCAATATAACAAGTTACCAAATGATGTAAAGGAATCTATCTCTCTACCAGAATTTAAACGCAAAATCGTAAAACATATAAAGTCGATTGATTAACACCACTCATTTATATATTTCTCCTTTTTATTTATTGTAGTTTTGTATAATTGTGTATATATCAGTTTGATGTGTAAGTGCATGTATTATCTGTTTAGGTATAAATTATTATTATTATTATTCTTTGTAAATACATTAGAAAGTGAATTTGTATATTAGGATTTCCTATTCAATAAACCTTATTATTATTATTATTATTATTAGGATTCATCGCCGACCTTCTCATTTCCGTAGAGACATAGGACTAACTTTCACTTGACATATTTATTTAGTTACCAGCGTTTGAAAATTTCATGTTTTTCGTCCTTTCAGGTTAAATTTGAAAGGTCCCAGAAAGCCACTTTTCTTACGTCACTTGCGTATAGTGACGTCACAACTGGGCGCTCGGTTTTTGCAACTATTACTAAATTCAAGTCCTTATATCTCGAGAACGGAAAAGGTTAATAATACGATACTTTAAGTGTATAATGAGAATATCGAATACTATATGAAAAAGTGTAAAAACCATATAAAAAGAATATCATGGAACAAGCTCATTGATGCTACTGCCAGCGAACAAATGGGTAAAATTTCATCGGAACATACACAGAGTGGACCGCCTAGAGAGAATAAATCATTAAAAAAATGTAAAAACATGCTTTTTGAACATAAACTGAAACTGTTAAATAATGCACTAAAAAGAAAAAAATAATGTTAATAATAATAATTATGTTATTAAACTTAAAAGCGTTATGTGCCCGATGAGTACAGTTTTCTTTTTTTCGAAATATTCTGAGCACCCCAGTCCCTTATGTTTATTAACATAAATATTGTTATTATTAACATTATTTTCTTCTTTCCAGTGCATTTTTCAACAGTTTCAGTTTGTATTTTCAAATTGTGGTTTTTAATTTCTTAAAATGATTTATTTAGTTTCTTCGTTTTAGTTCTGTTCCAATTAGAATAGTCTGTTTGTTTGATAAAATTCCTTCTCTATAAATAACAGGACCTATTCGTTGTCCTGAAGCCACCATTTTGAATTCTTGAAATTCTGCTAAATATTTAAAATCTGCAACCTTGAAAATCCCCAGATACCGATTTTAATATGAATCAGACCGTAAATTAAAACACGAAGGCAACTGCATTTTGAATTGTTAAGGGATGCCAACAATTACTGTTTGAAACTTTTTTCGATGAAGAACTTACATTAGCAGATAAACGAGGAAAACCAACTTTTTCGCAGTTTTTTCTATGTAAAACGTCCGCCATTTTATTTCTGCAGCTTTGTTTAGGATGCAGTGGTTTGAAAATTGATATTTCACATGTAATGAATATGAACCTATTGTTTTTCCTAGTGAGAATTACATTTAGAAATTTTCTTACTTTGATTGGTCTGTAACTTATGATGGAGCTTTGGTGCTCCTTAGGAGCCAACATACTGAATATGGAGCATTGTGGCCATGGATGAGACTTTGGTTCAGGATGACAAAAGCTGCAATATACCAATATTTAGACGATTCTACCGAAACCCAATTTTCATAAGGTTTGTATGGGGTTCTTTAGACCAGATAATTGTAATCTGCAACCTTGATGACCCTCAGATACCAAGTTTATTCGGATCAGACCATAAATGATAAGTCCTGTCCGCCATATTGATGCCGCCATTTTGAATTTCTGAGTTTTGATCACATATTTGTAATTTGCACATACACATGCCAAAGTCGTCAATACGATATCTGAAAGTGAGTGAAAAGTGAGTTGTAACATTACATTACAATGTTACAGATCAAACTAATAGAGGCATGTTAATAATAATGTAAAAAATGTGAAAATAATGGTTATAAGATTTGGCATATAACAGCGGCGGCCCGTGAAATTTTAGTAAGCTGTAACTTACTAATGGAGCATGGGACCCATGCCAAACTTTAATGGATCACTACCAATGCCAAACGGATACGTTTTGTGGAAAAATATGTTTGATTGGAATTCGCAAATTTTTTTTTCAAAATGTGCAGTGCCCACCCTGGAATCTGGAAAAGTACTTGTAAAATATCTATAGACTAGAGGCAGAAAGGCGGAGCTTATCAGTACGTGACCGCTAGCACTCATACTGGCCAAGTAGAAAGTTAATTCCTGTGTCGCTTACACGTACGTGAATAGGAGAAACCTTGTTTTTAATAAATATTTTATTATATGCTTTTATAAAATGCGCAAATCCATGGGTTTGCTTTAATGCAACCAAAGTGGGAAGTTTTGGGAACACCGCAGCTGCAAATGACATTGTCAAAATCAGCAGTTTAGTGTTGGTTATTGTGTAACATAACCTCCGGCTAATATCATGGGAAAATCGTGCGGAGATGTTTGTTGCGTGGTTAACTGTGGAAATAGATCGAATAATACTAAAAATATAAAGTTTTATTCCTTTCCCACATAGGGGAGTCAAATTAGACAAATAAGGACCCGAATTTCGGAAAAATTCCCCGATCGATGATTTTTATTAGAATGAGTTCAGAAAGGTGTGGAGAACAAATCAAAATGCCACCACGAGAAATTGTGTGGAAAATTTTTTATCAAACAGTTTAGGTGCAAAAATACGATATTTCATGACTAACTTTTTAAATTCAATTTGTGTGACGACAGTAAAAAAAACGTTTCAATCTAAATTGACTAATATTAATGAAACACATGTCCAATTGGTTTTATATCATTTGCTTTTGCTAATCAAAAGTTACAGTCACTTGTTTAGAAAGCGCGCGCTCGCGTAAACCTATAGTGTGAACGGACGGCCGACGTAGCGCGACATGGAGCGTTAGATCTCAAATTACTGCTTGCTCAAACATATTATGTCCTATATATGTTATTTCGTAAAATTCTGTTCTTTCCAATGGTGCTGTCAGTTGTTTCATACAAATTGAATTTAAAAAAGATATTCATGGAATATCATATTCCTGCACCTAAATTGTTTAATACAAAAATTTCCAGACAATTTCTCGCGGTGGCGATATTTTGATCATTCATTAAGCCCTACTTTCGCGCCATCAATTTTTCCACCTTGTTACTCAAAGAAGAGCCCGACAGAGAAGTCAATTTTAAACACTAATCGACGGTAAATTTTCATTGAGTATTAGTAATTAATTGTTTAGTCACATATACAATGTATTACAAAAATGAAATGTCATCTCACGTACGCAAAAACTGTTTTAACATAACAAAAAAATTATATTCACTCGAACATTACATTTACTCAGTACGGGACTGTTTGTACTTACGGTATATGACAGTCACGGCAACAAACAACTATTTAATTTACTTTAAATCTGGAAAAAAAACAAATCGACGCATACACATAAATATAAAATCATTTTGAAATTTTACTTTACACTGATATTTAATGTATAAAATTTCAAAATGACGTAACTTTATAAAGAATAAAGATGTTTGATAGAATTAAAAACCTATCCTTATATTTTCTCCCTTATTCGAAAAAAAATACACTATAGATATTTTACAAGTACTTTTCATTCTAACCATTTCTTCGCTGGCAGGAGCATCAACTACCTACCAAATGTGACTGTTCTCCGTCAAGTAGTTTTTTTAGTTAATACCCCAACAGATAAACAACAAACAAACTCATAGAATTGAAAAACTTTTATTTTCTTAATCTGCATGGTCTGAAACGTGGAAATCTGAAGAAATCTCGGAGGGTGATTTTTTCTCGAATACAATATTTCTCTTTGGTATGCGAGGGAATTAAAATACATGATGTAGTCATGTAGATGCCAATATACCCCATATAGTCTGCAGTCTTTATGTTACTTCATTTATTGTGTTTCATTCAATTAATTTTGTGGGCCAATAATAGATAGAGTAAAAATTATCGAAATCTGTATTAGCCTCGGTATTCTCATTGTTTTTCTACCAATTTTATACTATTCTGTACTATTATTTAAATTGTAATAGCATGAATAAACTTACTTATTTACTGTTTTAATAAACATATTAGAAGAAACGTCATTGATAAAATATATGTAATGCTTTATAAAATTAATTGATAGATTAAGTACTACTCATTATGCAGAAATCTACAAAATACATCTCCTTTTTTAATACCTAAGTTATTTTCATATTTAATTTGGGCATTTTCAGATGAATATGATATCATAACCAGAAAAGTATATGCCATATTAAACAATAAGCCACCAAAATCTAAAAGAGGTAGTGCGGGTGATAAAAAGAGCAAAGCTTCAGACCAAAGTTCAGAAAAAAAAGGAAAGAAAGAGAAAGATACCGATACTTTACTAGATATACCAACAGATTGGTTTTCTGATATGTTAAAGCTAAAATTATATACATTTACACATGGCCTGATTATCGAGAGTTTAACTAGCGACTTTTTGAGAAAGCATATTGTTGCCTTAAATTGTTTACTACATGGTATCGGAAATGCCAAATATGTTCATCTCATAATCTTGTCATATAATCTACAAGACTATGTCAGAGAGGAGGAAGAAAGGCTTAAAGAAGAGGCGAGACAGAAGCAAATTTTAGAAAAACAGCTTAAAGAAGAAAAGAAAAAGCCTGAAGTAGGAAAAAGTATGTTTCACTTGTTTAATTTTCTTGGTATTATACTCTCCGCAGAAATGAAAAGGGTATATTAATTGTATATTTCGGGTACTTTTCTACAACTTTGTAGATCTGTTCATAGAGAAACAAATTTCATATCATCGCATTATTTCTGAAATTTCAAAATGTCTGTTCATCTGTTACATTTTATATAAGCATGATAACTTATATCAAAAAGAAAAGTTAGTGTTAGCTAATGAAAGAACCATATTGTTTTTGATCAGTAATTATGAAAGTTATAAAACACTAAATTTAAAAAAATACACAAAGTGTGCTTTCGATCATCGATAAAATTTTGTGAAAATAAATATACTACGTACTATACCGACAAGCATTTCGGCAAACTGATATTCAAGTTAATTAAATATATATTTAGAAAATTAACTTATTTATGAAGCTGTGTACTGTGCAGGTATTTTACGAAGGAGTAGAAGGGCCACTTTAAAATTTATTTTTAATAAGCTCGAAATTTCGAGTTTTATCTTGATATTTTGACTTTAATGTCAAAATTTCAACTTTAATGTCAAAATTTCAACTTTAATGTCAAAATTTCGAGTTTATATCGAAGTTTCAACTTTATATTGTCTATAATTGTTTATTTGTGGCATATTCAGATTTTCTTACTTTCTGTTGGGTATTTTGCCACTGAAAAATATTAAAAAATTTTAATGAAATCGCCAAACTGCGCCAAACGGATCAGACAGAGGTTGGTTCTTGAATACTTGATTGTTTCAAAAATTCTCACACCTGAAAATATATAAACTAGAACAATAATGTTATAAACCAAAAAATTAAAATAAAAGCTATAGGCAGTTAACGTTTCGGAAGAGAATCTACTTCCGTTCTCAAAACGTTTTGGCCGTCAAACATGACAGTTCTTTGTTTATGTATTTCCATAGTCACGTGAGACATTAAATTATATTTATCTTATTTTTACTTACTTCATCTCTAAGGATGGGCAACCAACTAATACAGAATTCTATTGAATAATTTGAAACACATCTATCCTTGTTTAATAAAATAATCGCGGATTCTTTAAGTTTTCTTTTAGTTCCATTGCTCTCTTTTTCGAAAATCTTCGCAGAGTCCCATTTAATCCTGTGATTATTATCCCACGCGTGTTCACAAATTTTGGATTTTTCAAATTCTCCCATTCTAGCGTAATTTCTATGTTCACTAAGCCTTACGTTGAAAGGTCTAGATGATTCACCTACATAATGTTTTCCGCACTCACACGGAACACTATAAATACAATTTTTTTAATAATAATAATAATAATACAAGTATTTTATTGGATAAACCAAATGGCCATCGACCGAAGTCCTTCAGCCAGTATTACAAAAAGTTACTATATACATTTTAATAAGTAATAATAATAATAATAAGGTAATAATTTAGGTACTTATTGTGTAAAAAAAAAAAAAAAAAAAAAATTATATTCTGGATTTGCTTCATGACATGTTCAGTTTTCCAGTGCCAGGGACAAGAGAATCTCTTGGAGTGTCCTTGTAGGGTATTTGCATTTGGGCCTCGCTTCTGTTCTTTCTATTAAAAGTGGTTCTAGGTGTTCCATGTTGTGTGTTTGTTTGGCAAATTTGGCAGAAAGTGTCGGTATTCTTTGGATGATTGGCAGAATTTTGGTTTTGTTGTAGAGCACAATTTTTTTAATTTTGAACAATATTTAGTTTGGTTTTTGATAAAACCGATCTTAGCGTGGAGCCCATTTGAACCGTTCATACGGAAAACCTATTCCCAATTTTTCGTAACTTATCCAATAAACCATGTATATATGGAATTACTGCCATTGTCCTAAATACCTCAGGTTGTGATAGTATATTCTCTCTACTACCAATGTTCAATAACTGACTATTAACAAAACTCTTAGGATATTGATTATTTAATAAGACATTTTTTATAAATTGCTTTTCGTTCCGTCATATTACATCATTTGAAGAAATAATTTTGGCTCTGTCATACAAACACTTAACAGCACCTTTCTTAACACTAATATGTTGATTTGAATTGAAATTTAAGTATCCGTTTGCGTGTGTTTGTTTTCTGTACACACTGGTTTGGTATGTGTTATTTAATTTTTTAAGTAAAATATCTAAGAAATGTAATTCGTTATTATTTTCTATTTCTATTGTAAGTTTAATTGAAGATTCTTTTTTGTTAATCTGATTCAAAAAATTGCTTAAACATTCTTTACTATAAGGTCATATAGCAAAAATGTCATCTACATATCTCCACCATACAATGGGTTTTTAAGCTAGATTATTAATATTACTTTTCTCAAAATTTTCCATGAAAATGTTACTTAATATTGGAGATAATGAAGAATCCATGGCCATGCCAAAGTCTTATTGATAGAAGTCATTATTTAATTGAAAGTATGTTGTTTTAATGCAAAGTGTAAGTAATTCCTGTATAGTTTCAATGCTTAACTTAGTTCTATTCGTCAAATTCCCATCTTGTTGCAATTTCTTTTTAATTATTATTAATGTTTTATCTATAGGAACATTTGTAAATAAGCTTACTACATCAAAACTGACCATTAGATGATTATTGTTAAAATGGTTTTCTGACAGCTTTTCCAAAAAATTTTTGCTATTTTTAATATAAGACTCGACTTTAATGGTGAATTTTCGACTTTAATCTCGAAATTTTGAGATTAAAGTGGAAATTTCGAGTTTGATGTCAAAATTTTGATTTTAATCTCAAAATGTTCATTCTATTGTCGACATTTCGAGTTTTTCGACATTAATCTAGAAATTTCGACATTAGTGTTGAAAATTCAACTTTTATTTTAATTATTATAATTTAAAAAACAACTGTATAAATGTTGGCTTTGTTTTCAGTTAGTAAGGACGCACACCTGAACTGAAAATGTGTGCCTACAAATGTATTGCCACAAATGCCCCTTGTATATTCAATGTTAACACACACATTTAGGATGCATTTGCGTCATGAGGTATTTGCCTCCAGGCGGGATGTGCATTATCCACTTTTGGGAATCAACTTGATTTGTGGCGCGAGGTGGACAAAAGTGAAAGACAATTTGAGTGAAACTATATCATATCGATCTATATATCAATCGATAATATGGTTAGGTTAGGTTCATATGTGAGTGGGCTCCTGTCAGACCCTCCACTGCGACCATCAGGTCTATTGTGGCTCATTCCTAGTTATAG
The DNA here is from genome assembly GCA_963583905.1 of Stenurella melanura. Lineage (NCBI taxonomy): Eukaryota > Metazoa > Arthropoda > Insecta > Coleoptera > Cerambycidae > Stenurella > Stenurella melanura. Next base: position 135,743,604 of record OY757311.1, read on the forward strand.
TTCACCCAACAGATTCAGCTTTTTAATAATCGATAACATCAAACCAACAATTGATAATAGATTTCGCATATTATGTGGATTGTGTTCTTTAAATACCGATGCAATAAATTATGCCAGATATTTTAAAAACTCGTCGGTAACTTCAGAACTAGTAGCAACATTTTCCGCAGAAACTATAGAACTGCATTTAAGTTTTATTGAAAAACGAATTTCAAAAGAAAAATTGTTTTGTTTTAAGCTATCTGGTGATAATTGGACAGACGATAAAGAAGATTTCCCATTTTTTCTATTTTTGGTATGAGTTAGTAAAGGATCTTAGAGACGTAACTCGTTCAAATGCCATTTACCAAGAAAGCTCAAAAATTAATATAAATTTTAGCCAATCAGAGCTTTGTTCTTGGCTTCGTTACCATGACAACACAAAAATTTCCAGAAATGTTTATCCTCAGGGCCGTCCATAAAATACGTCACTCAGAATTTCACCTTTTTGGACCCCTCCCTCCCCCTTCGTCACACTAAGTCACACTTTCAGCGACCCCCCTAACAAATATTACTTCACAAAAGCTAGCCCACCCCTCTATAAACGATTTCTTGTGATTAAAAATAGCATACAGATGAATAATTTAAAATATTTTTTATTTCGAAAAACGAGTGTCTGGATTTACTGAGTGCTAAGCGAGGCGCTAAGTAACGAATAAAATAAATTTATAAAGGGCATCATGCATAATATAAAAACATTAGTATAAATGCGACTTGTTTTTTACTATCGGTCCGAAGTGTCACGAGTCAGTTTACATTCAGTTGTTATTGTTTCGACAACGAAGAGTACATGGAAGCTCTATTTACTTTGATATTGGATCTACAGACATCGGTCGTGATGAACGCTGTTTTCGACGCCATATTAACGTATAAAAATATATACACAAGTCAACAGCATTTACAGATACAGTTAAATTTAAATACATACAATAAATCATTTAATAAACATATATATAGTAACAATGACAAGGAGAGTTGTACAGGTTAAAATCACCATTAAAAACTAGCTTATGAGCAACATATTTATTAAATTGTTAATTATTTCTTCTAAAGAAAAGTACGCTGTGTTTAGGAGAAACTCTTTTATTTTGTATTTGAACTTTGTAGGAGGGAGGGTTTTTATATTGGATGGGACCTCATTGTAAAGTTTAATACCATAGTAGTTGGTACCTGTTTGACCTCTAGCTAATCGAGTGTACTCAGTACACATTTTATTTCTGTTTCTGGTATCATGTTCATGATTATCTGCATGTGTCTGGAATTCATTTATGTGTAATAATAAAAATAAGTGTATACATAGTATACAATTTGAAACATTAATTTTTGACTATCCATATGTTTATTTACAGGCTTTTAAGTATTTGAGAATGACTTTTTATCGTAATGAAAAAAATTTAAAAAATGCGAAGTTAAGAAAGAAATTAAAATAAAAATGATGAACTGCGAATGTCACATTTCCTTAGACCCCTCGCCTCCCCCTTGTCATATCTCGTCACGCTAAGCAATACCCCCCCCTCCCCCTTATTTGCGAACGTATTTTATGAATGGCCCCCTCTCTGAGCGCAAATTAATAAGTGGAAATTTTTCTGTCATATTTCACATTTGATTTTACATAAAAATACATATTTAGGTGTGAAATTTTCTTACCGAATATCCCACGAGCTTAAATTAATTTCCAGAAATAATTTAACCACTAGGGATATTATAAGTGAAAATATCACTGTGAAATGTTCAATAAATGTACATCCTAAAGACAAGCTGGGCTCACAAAAAAACAGTTCAATCTCTATATTGTTCTCCCACCCGTTCATCTGAAAAATTTAAAGAGAAGAGAGAGACAAATTAAACCAAGCATGGCACTTATTTCATCAGCAGTAATGTCATTTAATAAAAGGAAAAACTAGAGAGGAGATGAAAATGGGAAGAAAAGAAAATAGAAAATGGAAATGTAAAAAGAATTTAAAAAAAAAATATTGAGTAAAACACATGGGTCTCCGATTCATCAATAGACGTTGAATATCAAGAATCAGATGATGAAATAAAAGACCCAAACATAAAAGTGTACGATATTGAAGACTATGTAATCTTTTTGTAGGAAGGGAATTACTATCCAGGGATAATTAAAAATATAAATAACAATTTATATTATATTAATGCCATGACGCCAATGCCCTTAATTGGCGATAACATCCTCAAGAAGACACTCTTGGGTACTTTCTTTATGATATTGTTCATAAAATTTCGCCTCCCCTGGCAATAAATTCAAGAGGGTCTTCTAGGATTCCTGAAATAGGCAAATACATCGATTAGATGTAAAGATTTGTTAGAGGTGTTTCAAAATCTCATGAGCTGTGACCTTCATATGCGCATGGACAAAATCCCTCTCGTGGACTCAGTTACACTTTTTAAAAATATTAGATTTATTGTTTACAATTTATCCCGAGCTCTTGTTTATGTATACAGCAAGATAGCTGTCAGTGTTTTCAATATACACTTATAAATCCAGTACAAACTTTGGCTTTTGCGCATTTCGCGGTTCATAAGATTCTGAAATACCTCTACTTCTATTAAATGTTTTTCTGAAATTATTAATTTTTTTACTGAGGAGTTGTCTCATGTCAACCACTGATGTACTTGGATAAACTGGATGTCAATAATTGGTTACTCTTTCTCAAATTTTAAAATAATTATGCCTATTTTTTGTAACTCGTATTTTATCTTCTGAATGAATCAGCTATGTAATAAAATGTCTGTAAATAACTTTGTTTTTCAAATCTGCTTATTGTAAAATATCTGTATCATATGAATGTCGAAAAATGACTTAACATGTCAACGATTGGGGTTTTTACCTTATGCGGTGGGGTGTCCTTTATTTTTCGAATGTTTAATTTTTTAACGCATAGGAACTAATTTTGTTTGTATTACTCTAAAACACTCACAGAATAAATTTTAGCGTATTTGGAGCATTGCAACCCATGCCGACTTGCCTCGAAACATGTTTGTTCATGCCATTCGTGAAGCGTTAGTATTTCGTGTATATATTTTCTCCTAGATTTTAAATTATTTCAATAAGTGTAACTGTAATATTTTGAATTCGTCAGTGAGCTATTGATTTCTTATCACTCTTTGTTATTGTATTGAAACTCTGCTTTCTATCAAATGAAAATAGTAGCCAATGTCTGGCTTGACCGTAACAATGTTCATACGAGTTGCGCAAGAGAAGCGATGCGTGCTCCCAAGGTTTTTCATTCTAATGCAATTTCTCGAGTGATTAACACGTATTGTTTTGTTTTTCAAAGATGTCAGTGGAATTGCGAAGTGCAAAGAAAAGTATTTTCTTAGTGGGAGAGGTAAATCACCAAATATTGGGTGCAAAATTACCGTCGCATCGACAAGTTCTTTCAGTTTTATTTTTTAAACATCATAAAGTAAAATTAACTGTGAATGAAAGTACAAATCTTGTTATTCACGAGTGCATTATATTTTGGGAAAAGGCTAGCATACCTATAAAGTCCCTACCCAACTGTGTAAAAAAAGTTGTGGATCTTTACTGTGATTGGCGTGATCTGGAAAAAAATTATAAGAAGACTCAAAATGTTTATAAACACCGCGAGGAAAAATTCCACTTGGATTTAGATAACTTATTTGATATCGCACACGTCGATGCCCTCGAAAGAATGAAAATAGAGGAAAATAAATTATTCTTACAGAGACAAAGCAAACCAGGGCGTCCAGGTTGCTTAGCGGGTGTAGATAAAAAATTAGCTGAAAAAGAGGAAAGGGCAAGGCAAACAATATTACAGGAAGTGAAAAAGACTGAGGGATGTTTCGTTGGAGGCTGCATCGACCATCTTCAATAGTGCAAGAGCAACACGATTGTTCTGTCGACTCTAACCAAAGCTTAGAAGAGCTTGTGAGACAGACATCTAATACTGTGCTGTTGACTACAAAGAGTGGAAAAAAGTATGTTATCACACCTAAATTAGTTGCAGCTTTAGACAGATGCCAGCTGAGCATTAGAGATTCCGTTTATATTCTTCAGGCTGTAGTTGAAGCACTGGGTTTTAGTACTGACGAATTTCTAATCAATAAATCTTCAGTTCAATGAATTCGGACACAGATGCGGAAGGATAGAGCAGAAGCCATAAAATCGGTTTTTTAGGACGATGTGCCTGACGTAGTCACCATTCACTGGGATTGCAAATTGTTGCCTGGCTTGGACGTCAGGACTTCTAAAGAAGAGCGACTGCCAGGTCTCATTTCATTTGACGACAGAGAACAACTACTCGCTGTGCCAAAACTCGACAGTTCTACTGGTAAAGACCAAGCCAAAGCTGTTCTCAACGCGATCTATGATTGGAACTTAAATGATAAGATGTAAATAAGCACAGCATCTAATATGGGTTGCTTGAATGGAGCTTGTGTGCTTTTAGAGTAAAAGAAAGAGAGCTGTTACTTTTCACTTGTCGTTATATTTATGAATTGGTTCTAAAAAGTGTGTTTGAAGCCAAAATCCACCAAGTTACAACACAAAGCCCCGATATTTTGTTATTTAAACAGTTTGAAGACAATTGGAAAAACATCGATTCTGTGAACGCATAGTATTCATTTTGTAAAACAACATTTAAATAACTCGGAAATTGAACAATTAATAATATTTTATGGGTGTGAACTGCAAAAATCTATGGTAAGTGACGACTACCGTGCACCAATTGATTTATCGATCTTATTTTTCGGTGGATAAAGAAAAATTAAATTCAGGCCTCCTGGTGGTGCGATGCATCAAGCAAGGTGGATGTCTCTAGCCATCTACTCATTGAAAAGATGTTTGCTGCAGTCGCAATTTAAAATGAAGGCCACTGACAAACAAGCATTGCAAGACGTTTGCTTATTTATTGTAACATATTCTGTAAAGCCCTGGCTTGGATGCAGTTTGGTCGTAAAGGCGCCTTATCAAGATTTGCGTTTTCTGAGAATGTTAAAGGACTACGAAAAAGTTGACAAATTAATAGTAGCTTTGAAGAAGTTTTGCGAACACTTATGGTATTTATCTGAGGAAATAGCCTTGTCGTCACTATTTGATAATGAAGTAGTTTCTTCCGGGTTTTGCCGCGGTCGTCGAACTTGACTTGACGTTTCGCCGATCATGCTGTCAGCTTCTTCAGAAGGGTTCCAAAGACAGTCTTTGGAACCCTTCTGAAGAAGCTGACAGCATGATCGGCGAAACGTCAAGTCAAGTTCGACGACCGCGGCAAAACCCGGAAGAAACTACTTCATTGGACAACGGCCGTGAAAACCTGCAATGCACTATTTGATAACTCTGTCGACGATGAAACCAAAACTAAAATGGCAGAAATATCGGGTTCTGCTTTGCATGGTATGTAAAATTAGCTTTTTCATATGTATATACAATAATTTGTATTTTCTACAACTTGCTAACCTTTAATTTGTTTTAGGAAAAACCTTGGAAGAATTTGTATCCGCGAAGAGCAAACATTTGCTTTCTCGGTTGAAAATTGAAAGCAGTTTTCTTCAGGAAAGCGTTTCTTCGTGGGAAGAATATGCGGTTTTTGTACAGGCTAAAAAAAATGTTTTTTCTCTGAAAGCGGTAAATGATACAGTTGAAAGAGCTGTAAAATTGATGCAGGAGTTTCATAGTCTAATTACAGCCGATTAAGAACAAAAATAATTCCTTTTACTTTGTGTGCAAGAACACAGAAAATTGTACCCAGACTGTAAAAAAGATACCCTGAGAAGAAATACCCCGAATAATTTTGATTCCTCTATGTTGTAAACAAATTAAAATATTATTCTTTGTTGTCCGAATTTCTTTTTTAATCCAAAATTATAAAGATCTAGTCATGCATCAAACGATAGTAAAAATTAAATCTTTTCGAAAACTTTGTGGTCTACTCGACACGAGTTAGCGCCATCGTAGGTGATAAAATTTCTTATGTAAGTAGCCTACCGCTGTTTAAAAAGAATTAAATGGTATGCATTGCATATTCGAAAAAAAAAAATGTTTTCCTCATAAGGGACACCCTATTATGCAGTATACAAAAGAAAGCAACGTCAATAATGTCAATAACAAAATAATACTACTTTTTATGTTTTATTCAATAACTAAATTGTTATTTATAAAATACTGCACATGTAGATATACAAAGAGATATTGGACAAATATAAAAATATGCTATTTATACTTTTCCCGTTCGATGCCTACTTGGTAGTGGATCCTCAAATGCCGCCATTGGATAGATAAATCTGTACTCAAAAATATTCCATGTAAGCAGCTGAGAAAGGTAAGTGCTTCCTTATGTTGGAGATCCTTACAAAAGTATTGTTTAATTAGTTTACATTCTTCTTCCATTAGAGAAAATAATAGCCTATCTTAATTATAAATGCATTTATAACAAGCACATCTGTACGCACTGGTTGCTAATATGAAACTGCGCCAATATTCTTGAATTTGATGACGGTCTCGGATGATTAGGGGTCGAGCTTTCAGCTCTTTGCCCCAATCATCGCTGTAGACCTGGACCGGCCTCGTAAGGGGTGGGCCTGCTTTTTACGACTACCCCACCTGCAAATGCAGACGGTGTAGGCGAAGTTAGCAGACCTCAAATATGAAACTAACAGTATTATTATTTTAAATGAAGCTAGTGAAAATACATGCTGAAATTTCGAGACTATATAGTCGAAAATTCAACATTAAAGTTGAAATTTTGATGTTAAAGTCAAAAAGTCGACATTAAAGTTGAACTCCGACATAAACTTGAAATTTTGACATTAAAGTTGAAATTTTGAGGTTAAAGTCAAAATTTTGACATAAAACTGGACATTTCGAGATTATTAAAAATAAATTTTAAGTGGCTCTTCTACGCCTTCGTAGTATTCGTCAATTACATTAACCCTTAAATAAACTGGTGAAGAGTACAAGTCCCATCAGCTAACTTGGCGAAAAGACAATTTGTGCAGTTGACGCATTTTCAAATGGCAATGCCCACTCAGGGCCACCGACGGAGTTACAGTGGCATGTGTATTATTACAATAATAGATCTTCTAGTATACAACGAATATCCTGTGCTGGTTTTCGCCAAGTTATCTGGCGGAACTTGCATAATGTTTATTTAGTTTTAGGTAGTAAGCGATCAGAAAATACTCAGAAATCTGCAAAATCAAACAAAACTGAAAAATCGTCTAAAAAGTCTGAAAAATCAGCAAAGGAAAAACCTGTGAACTATGCAAAACGTTAGTGAAGATACGTTCCTTAAACTATGAAATTATTAATTCTCTTTTACTTCTAGTAATTCTTAAGAGCATTCCTAAACCCTTGAAACTTCAGTTGGAAGCTTTTCAATTATTTTTGAATGAAATAATCCACATCTGTGAATTTTGGGACAAGAGAAACTGTATTTTTATAAAGGTAAGAAAACTATATTTTAAATTCAAAAGTTGATATACCTATTTAGAAGCAAGGGTGTAAATGTTACATAATTATATTAAACCAAAATCAAAAAAGTATAAGCCCAAAGAATTTTACAAACATTTCTATCAATATTACCTACACCATACTAAAAATTAGTAAAGGAACTTACACAAAACTTCCCTCTATAGGAATAATAATCGGAATGTAGTTATAGACCGGTCCTCGTAAAGTCAAAATCATCGATTTTGGTCAAGAATTTAAAATAGCAATCTCAGAACACGATGGTGACATTAAATAATTTATAAATCACAGGCTTCATTGTTAAAAACAATGGTTTTTAGCAAAAATTCTCATAATTTTAATGTTTGTTGACTTTTCAACGAAAATGGTGCGTCGGACAAAAAAAGTCAAGATATAAAGAATTAAGATTTTATCAATACACGTCGTTTGAGACCTTTTATCTTTGACCGTTCAATTGTTATAAATAAATTAAGGGATCTAAATTAACTTTTTTTTTTCTGTTCGACAAAAGGTCATACAAATCTTTATTATGGTTAAAATGTTGCATTTTGTTTATAGAATTTACAGTTCTTTGTTTGTGTCGATATCTCGCGTGTTTTGCAATTGTTTAAACAATTAAGCTAATTTGTTTATTACGAATTTGCAACTTTCCATGGCATTTCTTGCACTCTCCACCCATGACAATCGATAAATATTGATAGAAACTACCATTATTGTGTGGTCTTGCCCCTTTTTTCTTTTTTTTACCCCCCGTCAACATTTTAAAAAAAATTGCTTAGTAAATAAATGAAAAATGAAATGAAGGAATAGATACAGGAACAGCTTGCAAGATTTATAAAATAGTTTGTCGACCAATACTAGAGTATGGTTTTATATTATTTGGAAATTGTCGGAAGTCAGCTTTAAACAAATTAAACAATTTAATTTGCTATCAATATTGACTCCTAGGTATTTACATGATTCAATTCAATTCAATTCAAAATTCACTTAATTATAGTTACAGATTTGTTAATATACAATACTGCCATTAATTTTAGGGATTTTTTTCTTATATAGCACCTAGCTGATTAAACAGTGGTATGTGCTCAAAAGATAATTAAACTAAGTATAAATGACCACTATATAACACATTTTGTAAAACAATAAACAGTTTATTTATTAACATAAATAACTGAGTGATCAATACACCTTAACTAACTAAATAACCTAAAACCAAAATTAAACGAATGCTGGTTAATTATTTTCAAATATAAATATATTTATAGAATATTTATAAAGTCATTGTATCTCTCAGTAATGTAAGTTCTGCATTTTTTGTTCAACTTTTTGTAATTTTTTATATGTCTAATGTTAACTGGCAGCAAATTGTAAAATTTAGGTGCAAGATAAATAAAAAATCGTTGGTTTATATCTTTATGGCCCATAGGAATTTGAAGATTATTTTGTGTTTTGTTTCTAGTTTCATGCTGATGATTTACATAGTTCTTAATTCTTTTTTGATGAACATGTAGACATGTCGTTAGAATATATAATGATCTTACATTAAATATATCTTCATTGTATAATAAAGCTGTTGGATAACGCTTTCCTTTATTGTACATTACCTTTAAAATAAAATTTTGTATAACATTTAACTGTCTTAATGCGTTGTTGTACAGACAGCCCCATACCTCTGTACCATACCTAATTAAGGATTCCACCAATGTTCTATATACCATTATTAATAGATTTTTCGACATCATACCGCATAACAAGTAAAATTTGTGAATTCATTTTCTAATATTATTTTTTAACCTAAAAGTATGATCTTCCCATTTTGTGCTTATCAATTGTTATAGATACCTAAGTATTTTATATTTGAAACTTCTTTAATGCTATTATCAAAATTTTTTATAGAGATGTTGGAAAAACTAGGATGGTTAGCAGATGTAATTGAAAATGCAATGCAGTTAGTTTTAGTTAAATTTAGTGTTAGTTTGTGATGATCCAACCAATTTTTTATTGTAAACAATCCTGATTTTACCCGTTCCCTTACTTCATCCCAGCTTTTACCCGAAACTATTGTGCCGTTAATATCAAGATTCGTTAGTGAATTTATGTACACAATGAATAGAAGGGGTCCCAGGACTGTTCCTTGGGGAACGCCTATTTCGACATTAATAGAATCACTATACGAGTTACGAATTTTTACCATTTGTTTCCTATCAGTTAAATATGATTTAAAGACATTCAACACGACACCTCTAACCCCATAGTTTCCAAGTATACTAAGGAGTTTGTCATCAGGTACGGTGTCAAATACCTTTGCCAGGTCTAAAAACACAGCAATGCTCTTTTTGCCAACATTGAGGTGTGTAGTTATTTGACCCACAAGTTCACACATCGCATCACATGTACCAGCAAATCCAAATTGATTTTTTGATAGTATATTATTTTCATTGAAAAATTTTATCAGTTGAAATTTAAGACATTTTTCAATGAAGGATGGAGTGTTCGCTGAAGTAGGTTGGTCGATGGAGAATTGTTGGAAATTTTATGGTTAAATATAATCAGGCGAGATTTATTTGGATTTGGTATAGTTCGCCATTTCTTCATCCAGAATATTGTGTTGCCCGAGAGGTGCTGAAGGTTTTCAACGGTTTCAATCAAATTTTTTCCATGGGACACAAGACAATTGTCGTCAACGAATTGCTGGATATATGCGTTGTGGTCAATATTCTGTGGATGTTCCAGATTGTAATTATATATGTCATAGCAGAAAATATTGTAGAATAATGGAGAGAGAGGAGAATCTTGTGGTAAACCTTGTTCAGGAGTAAACATTTCGGACATTTTGTTGTTAACTTAGATTAGAATAGAACGATTTGACAGGTAGTGTTTTAAAATCCATATTATATAGTCCAGACACTGAAATTGATGTAATTTGTATACATTTACAGGGTTCAGACTCATATGGAAAACCTGGAGAACCTGGAAAACTCAGGGAATTTAAAAATCTTAAAAAAAAACCTGGAAATATCAGGGAATTCATAAATTGTATAAAAAATCAGGGAATTCTGCATCTCGATATGAAAAACCATAGAGTTTTTAAGAATTTTCACTGATCCAAATTCAATTCAAGGAATTATTTTATGTCAAATAAAAAATTACTTCACTAAAAATATACGGAAATTAATATTTTTGGTTATGGAAAACCTGGAAAATTCAGGGAATTTTTTCCGCTTTGCAAAGTCTGAACCAAAAGTCCGTGATGCCAAACACTGTTGAAAGCTTTCTTGATATCAAGAAAGATTGCTGCTGAATTGTTTCCTAATTTATTGTTTGTTTGGATATTGTTTGTTAATATTGTTAGACAGTCCACCCTGTATATTTTCCAATGAAAATCTAACAATTTTTTCGATGGCAGTAACGTCAGCTACCAACCAAATTTGACTGTTCTCTGTCAAGTAGTTTTTTAGTTAACGCACCAACAGACAGATGGAATTGAAGAATCTATATTTTCATAATCTACATGATCTGAAACGTGAAAATCCGAAAAAATCTCGGAGGGTTTCTTGAATACAATACTTCGCCCTTCGGTGTGCAGTGGAAGTAAAAAGTGGAAGACAAGCCCTTTTTCATGACTTTATCAACTCTTAACTTCAAAAGAACATTTTTTTAAATCTCAGTTTCTTTAAAATGTTTGCTATATTATATTATTTGATATCAGAAATATTACAGCTGTCGGAGTTATATAAACAATTTTTTTTAGATGATGTTTAATTAAAAATAATGTTTTTATTGAAAAAGGTCTCCCACATTAAGAATGGCAAAATGCCCGTCCCCCCGTCCCCCCCGTCCCCCCCGTCTCGGAATTTAAAATACATTTTATGTATTGATTACGGTGGTAAAAAAATAAGGTAGTCACAGTCCATATGACCCCAACCCCCCTTCCCACTCCCACATGATTAAAAAATGGGTTATTTTGGTTTTTTTTCTCAGACCGTGTTTACGCGAAAATTGGGAAAAAAATCATGAAGATAGTTGACTATAATACCTATTTATGGATTTTTTTCCAAGGTCACTTAAGGTCACTAACCCCATTAAAGTAATTCTAAAATAATGGAATTTTCGGCCAAAAATCGCAGGTGTAACATGAATTTTTTTTTCTCATTTTGTTCTAACTATCGAATGCCACCTTCTGAAATATATCTTAAATGGCTTGGTTTGGCGCACCATGCTTAAAAATCTATTTTTTAAAGTTTTTTTAAAGGTTTTTTGAATTTTACAAGAATGGGGTATAGAAGATAGCAAAAAAACTCAAATAACATTTTTTGTAGATTTTTTTGAGATGAACAATTTGTTTTTTGATTTTTATTCCTAGCATAAATACTCGCAAAGCTATGACCATTACAATTTTTTTTCTTACAATTTTCGGCCAAAAGACGCAGGTGTAATATGAATTTTTTTTGTTCTAACTACCGAAATTTACAATGTTAGAATATATCTTAAGGTGGCCATTTCCTAGAAAGAGACATCCGATAGGGAAATATTTATTATTTTTGGCCAAAACTATTTTTTCTTAGTACGTATATTTAAAAAAACTATAAGACTACCTAAATAGAACCATAACAAGACTATTACTATGAATATTCACTGAATAATTTCAGTGGTTTGCAAAATAGCTAGATTTAAATTTAAAATTATGTTCATCTTCCTATTTCGTAGTTTTAAAATTAGATATTTTGCAAACCACTAAAATTATTGAATGAAAATTCATACTAATAGTCTTGTTATGGTTCTACTTAGGTACTCTTATAGTTTTTTTAAGTATACGTACTAAGAAAAAAATTATGGGCAAAAATAGTAAATAGTTTTTTAAGGTTTTTTGAATTTTGCCAGAAAGTAAGTGAAGACAGCAAAAAACTCAAATAACATTTTTTGTAGATTCTTTTTAGACAAATAATTTGCACTTTGATTTTTATGCCTAGCATAAATACTCGCAAAGTTATGACCATTACTATTTTTTTTTTACAATTTTATGGCCAATTTAACTATTTTTGTACTGTTTTTTTTTCAATTTAACAAGGGATTGAGATTAGCGAAAAAATTCATACGACATTTTTAAACAAATATTTTGATTTCTAATTCATTTTTTTTACGTTGAGAAATAGGTCAATGAACTTTTGAAAATGTAATAGTATCCATAAACAAATAGCGTGATTTATTATAAATTCCTAGTGATTTATTTTTACACCAATCACCTTTAACTTCATGCCCAACCTGTCCAATCAATGTAACTCGCAAAATAAAATAGAATCGTCCATTATTTTTAAAGGGAGGAAGGTGATTTGACGTGTTTGAATAGTTTGGACATTGTCAAACTATTATATTAATATTTACTGGTATAATCGTAAATAAAGTATTCAATTTGCGATGATGGTAATAACACACTTGATGATTTACAGCAAACTTCATCTGCGTCAGTTATTACTTACATTATCGCTCATTAAATAATATACTATAAATAATGTAATTTAAACATTAGACATATACTATTCTTAATTTATCTAATCCTCATCGCTGTCCTGGTCTATAACTGGACACATTATCTAAATACAAAATATTGGATAACATTTTTGAGGGTTTAATAATTCTAAAAATATATCTACCGTGTGATAAATAATACACTAAACTTGTTACATGTGAGCAACTACCAACTATCCGTAATCCGCCGGCACAATTGCAGCAATACACTGCAATGGCTTCAATAACGATTTTTTACTGTACTTAACATAATATTTATACATTCTGGAGCTCATTGTCGCGATTTAACTTCAAACCTAACAATAATTTCCTTTAAAAATCTTAAAGTATTTCTCCTAGATATGAAATCGTTTGCAAAAGCTAATACGATCCACTGAAAAATACTTCAAAGTTCTTCTAATGTCAATTCTGGGAGGACGAGAAGCTCAGTTGGTGAATTGCTTTTTCTACATAATTGTAAGAGGAAATAAGTTCTACCAAGGAAATAACTTCATCATTAATTGATTTCATTCTTTCTACAATTAAGTCTACTTTTCCGTCTCCCCTATTCAAACGCATACTGAACTCATCAGTTGCTAAGTATTTATTATGCAATGGCTCACTCGCATATTTCTCTTAATATTATCAACTGTGGGTTGTAGAAGAGATTTCAAGTGTGTTTTTATAGCTCAAAAGAAGCTCTTAAGACCAATTTTTAATGTTTTTTTATAATGAAAGTTGTAGGCAGATATTTATAAATAATGAAATTCTTACGGCCCCATCAGTTTATATCTCCAAATGTGTAACATTTATGAAAAGGCATTACCGTCTTATTCAACAGCAATTCCTGTTTGCATGATCACAATACGGGACACGGTGAGTTATTGCATATTCCTCACCATTTCACAACGACTTATATAAACATTCGCCCAACTATAACTGCATCACATTGTATCATAAATTGCCCACTAATGTGAACACAGTGTATAAGGTTTAAAGTTATATGTTTATTTCTATGTTTAATATGTGCTTTTCATATAGTTTTTACTTTTTATGTATTATTCGACTTTTATATTTATTTTTATATGTATTCTTGACGTTTTGACACATAAATTAATAGATATTGTTATTATTATTATTATGATTATTTATTCCAGAGTAATGGTGCACACAAAAGAAATGTCACAGACCGACTGACAGACAGACAGATAGAGAGACAGTAATTTTTCTCTCTCATATTTAACATCTCCGCTTTTCGTGACAATATGTACATCTATGTCAACAAAAAAAAAATGAATTTTTTTTACGATTACTATAAATACTTCCGCTCCACTATGTGGATGTGAAAGTAAAAGTTACATTAGAAAATTCATGAACGCAATCATAGTGACATTATCTGATAATGCAGACTACTACAGCGCACTAGCTGTAAAAATAAATATTTTAAAAAATGTAAGTGATAGTAATAATAATAATAATTTATTTGTCACATATGCTGCTACATAAGAATGGATACGAAAGTCAAAAGAAATAATAAAATTACATGTAAATAGTCAATTAATAGCAAACAATTAAAATATTATAGCATCATAGACAATAGTCATTTGAGGAGATCGAGGCGTTACAGTCCCAACCAAAAGTAACTCGAATTCTAAATCGTAACTTTTCCATAATAAATTATTACAAAAGGTTATAAGTCGACGATACCAATAATTATTGTCATAAAGGCATAAATAAATCATTTTTTATTATTAATTAATTATTTAAGTAGATTTAATTGTTTTACTTAATGAACTAACTTTTGGATGTTTTGTCCAAACTTATTTTAAAAAAATAAATTTATGTAAATATCTATGTATTTTACAAATTTATTTTAGTAAATAATTTTGTTAAAAATGAGAAGCAGTAAAAATTAAAATTAAATCATTAAATAATTGAAAAATCAGTTAAAAATCATTAACGAAAAGAGAAATTTGACAGTTTACAAATGTTTAATCATTTTTTTTGTTTATTAAAAGTCTCCTAATTAAATTGGAAACGGTATTAAAATATGCGTAAGACATAGTTAGTTTTCGGAACTGCTGACATTATTTGGTTATGTGCTATAAATTAAAATGTACCAAAAAACTGATTGAAGGAGCCCTTACTCTGTGGTAGTTAATCACTTTTCACAAATAACTAAATAAAGCACACTACTATGTTTTCTACCACTATGTGGTAGAACACATAGTAGTGTGTTTAATTTAGTTATTTGTGTTAAAATGTACCGTTTGCATGCTGGGTTGACATATTTTCCATAAGATTACATGTAAAAGTTTTTTAAAATTTTTAACTTTATGAGTTTCCTAATGACTGGATTTTTTACAGAAAATTGAGTCATATAAAAATCTATTAAAAAAATTTTATTTCAGATTTTTTTCATTATTTTCGTCTAACGCCTCAACCTCCTTAAACAAACTCATTTAGGCTATAAACACAGTTTTGAATTAGATATTGTTTAGTAATGATTTAAAAAGAATTAAAATTCCTAGCATTTAATACATGCGTAGGTAATTTGTTAGAAATTGTGTGTTGTGCTTGTAAACAATTGGTCAAAATTAGTTTACTATTAAGAGGTTTTCCCTTACTATATCAGAGTGGATGTATGTAAACTAAGTAGGTAATAATAATAAATCTTGAACATTTGTAGCCCTTCAACTCTAAACCGAATAATCCTTCAAGATCGAAATCAGATACAAAGTCTTCTGCAAGAGATTTAGCAAAAGAATTGAAATTATCAGCAAAAAAAAGGAAATCTACACTTGAAGATGGTATAGTTATAAGTGATATTGGTATGACGAAATTTCAATAGAAGCAATTTAAATGTAAAATGAGTAATATTGCAGGTGTTTCCTTATGGTTGATAAATAATTCACATAAAGAAAGACCAATAGATTTTTCCGAAGTTATATGCCAGTCCTTAAAATCAAGTCGTGAAATAAAGATAGCTAAACATGATATAAAAATAAGTTTGGAGGAACACCTTAAAGAGTCTACTGTAGGTTTCTCCATTATTAAAAACATTGATAAAGAGCACCAAATCACATCTGACTTATTTATAATTAGCAACGGTAGAGCTGTTCCAGAAAAAAATGATAATGATGTAAGTAAATAATTTTTTATAATAAATGTCAAATAATATGGTTATTAATTTGAGACCAATATTATAATTTTAAAGAAAACTATTATACTAGTAAATTAAAATATGAGCCGATAGAATATAATGCATTAGCATGCTGACTAAATAATATGTCATATCTATGAAAACCTATCTTGAAACCAACTTATGTTTACTAAGGAAATGACTCTTGATTCTTTTGCAGCAAAAATTAAGAAAAACTGATTGTTTTATTCTTGAAGCTGTTTTCTTATATATTGTAATAGACGGAGAGCTGGCTATGGAAATAAAAAATCATAAGGTGCAGTGAAAATATGTATTTAAAAACCCTCCTTTCTTAGAAAAGTACATAGCTCTATAGCCAGAAATTCATCCCAGGGAGGGAAGCGTGGGCTGGCGGTCAATCGCGTTAATTTTTAATTAAAATAGAATCTTCGAGTGCAGCTCTGAAATTTTATATAGTTTTATATAGTTTTTAACTGTAAAAATAAATAAATAAATGCGATGTAATTTTAGGATAAGAAATATCGGCCAAAAAGTTCAAAAAAAATTAAGAAAAGTACACCCATACAGAATTCGAACCGAGAAATCCGCTGTGAATGTCGTCGCATAACGCGATGTGCTACGGTCAGGGTGGAATTAAAATTTCAATTAGTCTCGTCGGAAAAAGCAAAACATGAAATTTTTAAATGTTCATAGGTACCTAAATAAATACATCAGGAGGAAGCCTTCCTGATGTTAATATCGAATGATCGAAATTGGCATTTTCACGGTATTGCTAATTGCATGAGCGAAGTCGAGAATTCGAGCCGATAGAAGTGAACGAAAAATAGCATTTTTTTAACATTTCTCGAATTTGATTTGTTTTTTGGTCCATTAATGTCAGTGGTACGTTAATAACTGGAAACCCGGAAGAATAGGAAGATTTTAAGTACAGAAACAAAATCGCCAGAACTGCACCTTGACCAATGTCAAATTTTAATAACTTGAACAATTTTGTTACAACTTTACCAAATTTTGGCAATGTTTAATTCCCGACCTAGACTTCTGGCAATAATTTTACACAATTTCCACAGTTAAAAACTATAACTACACAAAATTTCAGAGCTGCACTCAAAGATTTTATTTTGTCTAAAACTTAACGCGTTTGACTGCGTTTCCTCCCCGGGATGGACTTCTGGCTGCAGAGCTATGTACTTTTCAGCTAGTAAGGAAGGTTTTTACATACAAATTTTCACTACACCTTATCATTTTTAATTTCGATAACCAGCTCTTAGGCTATAACTGTATGCTTTTTATTGATAACAACTTTCTTTATGTTGGCATAATATTAATATCTAGTCTGTGTTAAAATGTAGATACCTGCAATTTCTTCATTGCTCCTTACTCTTGATTAATTGATTTAATCAAATATTAAGGTTCTTAAATGAACAAATTTAATTGTATATAGAAAAAAGTTCTCATTTAAACAAAACCCCAGATACTTTTCAATACATGTTATTATATGTGCAATTATTTCTATGGTTTAATTCAATATTTGTGATGTAAAGTAAAAAGAAATCTCACATTTGCATTATTTAGTTTCATTTTGTGGAGTTCATTTGATTAAAGTGAACTAACTGTGACATTACGCACAGAACCAAAGGACAATGAAACCTTCTACTTTATATTTTATTTATTTGTTGTTTTACTGCAGCAGTAAAAATTACTTTCCTATAGGTTTTTGCAATATGTGCTTCTTCAAGTACGCTAGAAAAAAATAGTGAAGATCAAATTTCAACAGGAACTTCATCGGATACTGGAGGTAAATAATGGATTGTTTCCTTAAATATTTTAATTTTCCATTATTTTCTTTTATTTAAAAAATCAAGTATGCCTAAGGATACCTTCTACTGAATAATCTCCTTATTTTTTATGGTGCTTGAATTTGGTTTTAAACTTTTTTCATCGATCATGTTTATTAACAAGCTTATACAGACATTATTTAGAGATTTATAAGTAGAATATCATACAGCTAGAACTGTCAAGAGCCACAGCGGGCCCTGGGGCAATTTATTTCTAAGCCCCACCACATATCCAAGCACAAGTATACTGAGAAAATTGAACCTATTAAAGTATCTTGCTAGACAGTTCTTAATAATGGTTATTAAAAATATTGTAACCATTATTACGACTTTAATACTTACAGTATTTTAAAGTAGGGAAGACTGTTGTACCTTGAGTATAGTGTACCTTGGAACATTACCTGTTTTGAACTGGTTTTACCATCTATCTAATTATTGCGAAAGTATATTATGAGGAAGTGTAAAGAAACTTCATAAAATGTATTTTCACTTATTCACATTGTTTGGTGTGGTTTTCAAACAATTTGGTTATCATTGTATGTTAAAACGGCCGGCTTTGTGTTTTGTTTCGTGATTTTTCATTCTTTGTGTAATACAACTAGAAAATTTCAAATTGGTGTCTTCGAAATATATATTTACGGCGAGTAAATGTGTTTATTATTTTTTAGTTTTGACTTTAAGCTAGATGAGCTAGGCAGTTCAGTTTCGTTGCGTGTACCCTCGTGTACCATGAAACAAAACTACATCTTGTACCTTGGAACAATCCGTTGAGGTAAAGAATGCCACAAACTTGCTGTTTTTTTATAGGTTCGCACTGCCATGAAGTAACGTAGGCCTGAAAAGGGCTTCAGTGGATTCCGAAAGTTTGTAAAGCTATCTGCTGTTTTGTGTAATAATGACAGGGAAATTTCTTTGCGTGAGGCTCGTAAAGTTTGTGTGAAACTCGTCACTATCTCGACATTAAAATCGCTTTAAGGAAAGTGGAGATAAAAATTTCACTTATAAAGCAAATATGGACAGAGCTAATACTAAAAGGAGAAAAATAAGCGACTTCCAGCTTCCTTCTCTTATGGGCACACGTTTGTGTCTCTCCCACACAGTAAGGTATCTCAGGGTAACCTTGGACTCCAAGCTGTCATGGAAGGACCACGTTGAAGCTCAAACGAGGAAAGCATGTGCCTCCTTATGGATGTGCAAACGCATCTTCGGTCCAAAATGGGGAATAAGTCCGAAGATTGCTCTTTGGACATAAGCCACCATGGTGAATCCCCTAATAACATATGCGCCACTAGTGTGTTGGCTCGCCTATGTCAAGTTCAAAGGCTAGCTTGCTTTGAAATTACAGGAGCTATCAGAACCACCCCAACGATAGCAATGGAGGCCATTCTTGGACTCACTCCCTTGCATATCGAGGTCGAACTGGAAGCTAAAAAAGTAGCAAATAGACTCTTCAAAAATGGAATGTGGAATGGGACTGGCCGGGGATGGGGGCACACAAAGGCCCTGGATCTGCCGGTAAGGGACCGGGTCATCACCCAAGCGGAGGATGACCGTTGTCTCCCTGTCTATAATTTCACTATTCCATACTCAACGGTGTTTCCCAGTGTAGAGGACTGGGAGCGCGATAAAAACCGTCTTCTGAGTCCCAAAGGTCTCGAGTGGTACACAGACGGATCTAAATCTCAGGAGGGAACTGGTGCTGGCATACACGGCTGCAAACCAAGGGCTCGTATATCGGTGCCACTTGGAAGGTATCCTAGTGTATTCCAAGCAAAAGTATATGCCATATTGGTGTGTGCAAGCGAGAATCTCAGGAGAGGTATCGCCAACAAACATATTTATATATGTAGCGACAGCCAAGCAGCCTTGAGGGCTCTTATGTCAAACAAAGTGACCTCAAGACTAGTTTTAAAATGTCGGAATATTTTGACAGAAATGTGCGAACACAACTCTGTCAAACTCATATGGGTGCCTGGTCACAGAGATGTGGAGGGCAACGAAGAAGCAGACCGATTGGCGGGAGAAGGAGCAATAACTCCGTTCCCTGGCCCTGAGCCAGCCTTCGGTTTGCCAAGAAATCTAATTCAATCAGAGTTACGAGACTGGGCCACTTCAAGGTTCAGCAACTATTGGACTCAGGCCCCTGGAATGAGGCAGTCGAGGCTCCATATACAATACAATACAATACTTTATTGGTGTTGGTACACAAAGTGTTTACACACGTCAACATACAATATGGAGGTTAAAATAGAAGTTATAAATATAAAACACATGATATAAAGTATAAGACTAAGGCACATGTTATATGAAAGACAAACTAAGTAAAATAGAAATTATAATATAAAATAAATATGACAAAGACAAAATAAACTTAGCTTAGGTATTTAAAAAATATTACATAATAAAATATACTGTTGTTAAAATCTCTCATAATTCTATAAGTTGTATGTCACTGTTTAGAAATTCGTTCAAGGTATAAAATGCCCCTGCAGTTAGGATATTTTTTATACATTCTTTGTATTTTTTGAAGGGCAGATTTTTCATTTGTACTGGCAGTTTATTATATAGTATGGGAGCATAGTAATTTGTAGAAACTTTACTTTTGCCTACTCTATGGTATTCAATATCAAGATTCATGTGTTGTCTTGTATGGTAGTCGTGTATATCATCACGGAGCTGAAATAGGTTCAGATTTTCTTTGACCCACATTAGGCATCTAAAAATATACAAGGATGTTAGAGTCAATATCCTCAGTTCCACGAATTTGAGTCGTGCATCCTCTCGATACGCTAGGCCACTAATAATTCTTATAGCTCTCCGTTGTAACTTGAATATTTTCTTTGCATGAGGCGAGTGTCCCCATGCCAATAAGCCATATCCCATATGTGATTGGAAGAGGCTGTAGTATACTGATACCAGTACAGACTTATTCACCGATTGATATAAATTGTTTCCTGTTCGACAGATACGACTGAATTAATTTAATACTTATATGACTGAATCCATAATATTTTAATTTCAATATAAGTGTGTCATGGGAGACACAGTCGAACGCCTTGGTCAGGTCGCAAAATGTTACTCCTACATAAGTACATTCATCAAATCCCTCAGAGATTTTAGTAACTAGTTCTAACAGGGCCATCTCTGTGTTACGTTTATAAAGGGGCCCTCGACTGACTCAACCATTAAGTGGCTGCTTGGGCTCGATAGAGAAAAAATGAGACGGATAGTAGGCTTGTTAACAGGACAAACATCTTCAAAAAATGGGGTTGAAAAACAGCCCTATTTGTAGGATGTGTGGAGTGGAGGATGAAACCACCACTCATATCCTATGCAATTGCGCACCCTTAGGTGAGTTAAGGTATAGGCATGTCCAAAGGCAATTTTTACAGCCGGAGTAGTTACGGGATCAACCATGGAATAGACTGCTATCCTTTGTGTAGAGCACTGGTCTCTTCTAGAAGATCCCATATGACGCGAATGCACAATGGGCCGACAGGCCTGAGTGCTGCGGATTCCACAGATCTGCTCGCGCAATAATAATAATAATAAAGTTTTTAGTAAAGAAGAGTAAGAATCAGATTTATCAAAATACATTATTCATATTGCACACGATATGGTCTCAGAAAAATGGGGGTTCTAGAACTTGCATACAAATATGCCGAAGCAAACTGAAAATAAATCCAAAACATGGGAAGAAAATCGCATTGCTGGAGAAGAATTGATGCGTCTTTTTTATCTTACTTTACCAACATAGAGGAACACTATTTTATCATGTTTTATTGAGATAAACGCAAGTGTTCCAAGGTACATGAGGATGTGTTCTACCGACCAAATTTGAAATTGACATTTTTACACCAATGGCCCTCAAAAAATTTGGATAGTTGTCCTTGTACGTACTACTTAATGTCTGATTTATGCAATGCTGAAAAATTTAATTTTATGCTAAAAAAAATTAAAAATCAAAAAGTGCTCCAAGCAGTCTCGTACTAAGAGCTTTCCTAAAACGGTAATATTATAATTATCAGTTTTCCAGCTATGGTAACAAATGTATCTTATTGGAATAAATCATTATTTTTCAATAAGAACAAATTGCTATTGGTTTTACGTTACCTAATAACGTTTATTAAACATCTAGTTACATTTATTAATGTTTAAGCTGTCACTATTAAATGAGACTAATAAAATACTTCTTAATAATTACTATTAGTTCACCAGCTAGCGTAATTGGAGAACCTATTTATGACTAATACTCATCGAATTGATATCATGTATTACGTAAATGCGCTCATGCGCATAACATTTTTTCCAGTCTGTTCTTGTTGATGAAAACTGAAAGGTGGTATGCACGGTACAAGCAACAAATAGATGTACAAGTGTCATGTCTGTTAAAAATTATTACCATTATTATTAAAATGACCTATAAACGTTTAGTTGAGTGGGACTTAGACTTCTATGTTGATGATGCATTCGAAGATAAGAATATTTTTAATTTTAGATAATTATCAAGTAGGTAATGTATACAGTGCGTCCATAAAGACAAATTTATTTTTAGCCGAATGCATGACTTTCTTTAAAATTTGTGAAATAGGTAGATTTCTGATTTTAAATTGCCATATTTTGAAATGAAATTTCAAAGGCGATTTGCATTGGAGTAATGGTCATCCGCATTTTTGTATGTATAGGTATTATTAAATATTTAGAATCTACATAAAGAGCTAATTCCAAAAATGTATCACACAACGCTTACATTTATAAAGGTTGGCCAATTCCTCGTCTCATGATTTCACATTACATTAATTGTTTAGCTTATGAGAGATGTAGG
Organism: Stenurella melanura; assembly: GCA_963583905.1. Classification (NCBI taxonomy): domain Eukaryota; kingdom Metazoa; phylum Arthropoda; class Insecta; order Coleoptera; family Cerambycidae; genus Stenurella; species Stenurella melanura. The sequence continues at coordinate 135,766,424 of OY757311.1, forward strand.
TACATGAATTATTGCATTTTTTACCATAACCTTTATAAATTCGAAAGCTTATCATACATTTTTGGAATTAGTTCTTTATGTGGATTCTAAAAATGAATAATATATAGATAGTGTGTTCCATTTAAAAAAATGCCAATAACGTCATTACTCGAATGCGTATCAACTTGTATATTGAAAATACATTTGGAATAAAAAATGGACCTATTCCAGAAATTTTCAAGAAAGCCATGCGTCAATGACTTCATCCTAGTTTTCTGAAGTCATTGCCATGCGTTTGGTAAAAAATCAATTTGTGCCTTTGTGAACGAACCGTATACGTTATACCTACTTAATTATTATCTAAAATTAAAAATATTCTTACCTTCGAATGCATCAACACAGGAGTCTAAGCTCCACTCACCTAATTTACAAAAATTATTAATTTGTCAATTAATAACTGTAAGGCGATTTAATTATGTTAATTAAAGAGTTTAATAACTGTAGTTTTATGCGATTTAGGTAAATTAATGAAGCTATCTAATACAAACTGAAAGGTCACCTTGTAATGCTTATAAGACACCCAGTAGTGACTAATTGTTAAATTTGCAATGGTAAATAAAGTATTTAATAATCATAACAAAAGTACACAACTAGTGGTGGTACGAACATCAGCATAGAAATATCATTGCTTCTTAATAACCATCATTAAAGCATTTTAGTAAGATGACTTTAATAACTATAGCAAGTGACTTTGCTGTCCCCTATTTAATTAAAGTTTTGTGCAAAGGTTATTAAATTTTAAATAACGGCTAATAGATTTTTCTCTCAGTGGCATTCGAAGGTAAGAATATTTTTAATTGTAGATAATAATTATTAAGTAGATATAACGTATAGAGCACGTCCACAAAGGCGTAAATTCATTTTTTACCAAACGCATGGCTTTCTTGAAAATTTCTGAAATATGTCAATTTTTGATTCCAAATGCGTTTTCAAATGAAATTTCAATATACAAGGTGATTCGCATTCGAGTAATGACGTTTATTGGCATTTTTTTACAATGGAACACCCTATATACTACTCATTTTTAGAATCTACATAAAGAACTAATTCCAAAAATGTATAATAATGCTTTTAAATTTATAAAGGTTATGGTTAAAAATCCAATAATTCATGTACGTCCCTCATAAGCTAAACAAATAATGTAATGCAAAATCATAAGAGATGAGGAATTGGCCAACTTTTATAAATTTAAGGGTTATTGTGTGATACATTTTTGGAACTAGCTCTTTATGTAGATTCTAAATATTTAATAATACCTATACATTCAAAAAAAATGCTGATGACCATTACTCCAATGCAAATTGCCTTGAAATTTCGTTTCAAAATACTGCTCTTATTTTTTGCCTTTATGGACGCACTGTTTACATTACCTGCTTGATAATTATCTAAAATTAAAAATATTCTTACCTTTGAATGCATCATCAACATAGGAGTCTAAGTCCCGCCACTCAACTAAACGAAATTTATAGATCATATTAATAATAATTGTAATAATTAATTTAAATAATGCGTTTATTATTCAAAAAAGGATAGTAAGACATATGGCTGGCGTACCACCCTTAAACAGTTGCAAACCACTATTCCAAGATTTTGAAATACTGACATTACCATGCTTATATGTATTCCAGCTTATAATGCACACAAGAATGAATATACATAGCTACAGCAAAAGGCACGATATTCATGATCACAATACAAGAAACTGTAGTATGATACATCAACCTTTTGCAAGACTAAATACAACTCAGAATGACCCTGATATATGGGTATTAAATGCTATAATAAAATAAATTTCTTTAAAAGCACAGACACTGTTGCTATGTGCAAAAACAAATTATTCACATTTCTAATACAGAAAGCCTTTTACTCGGTGAATGAGTTCCTAAACTATCAATTTTAATCTGTTGTTATTGTCTCAGTGTTGTCTCAGTTACATATATTATTTTTTTCTTACTTGTGTATTGTCATTTTATTTATAATTAAGATGTTTACTTCCCATTATATTGACTAGTCAGATAAGTTAACTTTGTATTTTTATATATAGTGTAACTTTATTGATGAATAAATGATTGATTGATTGATTATTAACAGACAGGACACTTGTACGTTCTACTCGTCGCTTGTACCATGCATACCACCTTCTACCTTCGATCAACAAGAACAAAATGTTTTCTGCATGAGTGCATGCACGTAATACGTGATATTCTTGACCTGTGTAAACAAATTGTAATGACACCAATAAATTTACTTACTTATTAATTCGATGAGTATTTTAGGCATAAATAGGTTTTCCAATTAGGCTAGCTAGTGAACTAATAGCACTTACTAAGAAGTATTTTATTAGTATCATTTAATAGTGACAGCTTAAACTTTAATAAATGTTATTAAGGGCATATTAACAGTTATTAAGGTGACATAATACTCATAACAATTTGATTTAGTTGAAAAATATCGACTTATTCCAATAAGATGCATTTATTACCTTAGCTGTAGAACTGATCACCATAATAATACTGTTTTAGGAAAATGACTTTAATAACTCTTAGTACTTTACGATGTTGTAAGTATTAAAGTCGTAATAATGGTTACAATATTTTTAATAACCTTTATTGAGAACTGTCTAGCAAGATACTTTAATAGGTCCAATTTTCTCAGTGTATGCTTCCTACACAAAGTTATTGAGTGGAAAATTAAATGTACTGTATGAAATTTATTTTAATATTGCTTCCTTTATGCTATTTTCTTCATTATTTTGCATGTAACTAATTATTTTTTAAGAAACAGATTTTTTTCCAAGTGAAAAATACTATTCTTATGAAGAGTTAATTGTGCAACTGAAACTTTGAAAAGTATTATCACGTGTTTCCATCCCTTATAAAACAACCCTTCAAAATCTGTGGGTTTCAAAAAATACAACAAGGGATAAACACTAACACACTTTATTTAATAACATACTCGAAACTTAACAACACTTTCTTTAACTAAAATGCACTTTTACTGGCTAAAATAACCCTTAACAATGTTTATTATTTGATATTTCCACTTCTCGTCGTGCATCTTGCCTTATATACTCTAAAAATGCCTTTAGATCCATCTAGAAATCTTATATACCCTTCTCAGCGGCAATTCCAAAACAATGTAAAAATCTTCATCCTTTTCTATAAGCTTCTAGAAGGCATACTACTATTACCAGTGACTCAGAGATGGCGTGCATTACAGGATTTACAGTTGACTAACAATGATTGCCACCACAGCCCCTACCCAGTTAGCACAAACATAAACTTATGTTATTCCTAAGATATTCCTACAGAATATTTCATTATTCTTAGAATAACACGAAAAAAATTATTATCTTTTAAAGATATTCCTAGAAGTAACAAACGGTACAACTATATGTCTCTTTAGAATAATTTCGGAATAATTCGCACAGTATTCTCTGGAGAATCTAGAATAGTTTGAGAATATATTTTTATGGTTAATCATAGATTATATTTCCAAGTTATCTTTATACTAATGCCAAACTATATATATGTGCATAATATTAAATTATTCTTAGGATATTTTTATGTTTAATCCTGGAACATATTTTCAGGTTATCTTTATATTAATTCGGAATAATAATATATAATATTTTTGACCATTACTTTTTTTCTTAGCACGTATATTTAAAATACTATAAGACTACCTAAATAGAACCATAACAAGACTATTTCTTGAGTTTCCACTCAATAATTCCATTCGTTTCCAAAATTATTAAAAGTACGAAATAGGAAGATTAGCATAATCTTTAAATTTAAATCTAACTATTTTGCAAACAACTGAAATTATTGAGTGAAAATTCATAGTAATAGTCTTGTTATGGTTCAACTTGGGTAGTCTTACAGTTTTTAAAATATACGTGCCAAGAAAAAAAAGTTATGGCCAAAAATAATAAAGATTTCCCTATCGGATGTCTCTTCCTACGAAATGACCTACAAGACTAACTACAAATAATTTTATTTTGGAATAATTTTTTATAGAGAATGTTCCATTTGTCCGTATTCTTAACTTATTCTTTAAAAAATACAATAATTACATTTCAGGCAATTTATAAATATTTTAGATAAGGAATATATAGATTACATAAAAGCAAAATAAGACACTCCTAATAATTGGGTTAAAGATTTATTTGTTACAATATTTACTCTCGTAACATTTTCTAAAATTCCAATAACGGAACAAAACTTAAATAGTAAATTCAGTCGTTGGAAGAAGAATGATATAATAAATATACACTTCAGTCCATGTAGGTCTATGCTAGCTTATTTGAAGAATGCAAAGGCTACTACTTACTAGCGGTTCTGGTTTTTCTTTCTTTTCTTTAGTTAGCCATAAACTTCAATTTGTTTTGAAGTGACCTCAATATTATTTTTTTAAACTGCATCTGAAATTGAACATATACCATATACCCATACATTTTATAGCATTAGACAATTAAGCAGTGTAGTATGGAGAAATTGGATATGTCAACTTTTGTTTCATAATGCCTCACACACATTCACACTAAATAGAACAGAAAAAAATATGTGCATATTGTGCATATATAAAACTGTAGCCTTACCAATAATCACATTGCATAAAATAGAATCTCCAAAGGTTTTCTCCAGTCTCTATGCCCATGTAAAGTAAATAATATTAAAACATTCCCTGAGATAAGTTTTGTCAAAAATCTTCTCCACCCTCAATACGTTCCACCACCCAATCTCGCCAGATTGTTTACCTGTTAATAAAAAAAACAGAATTGTTTACTACTTTACTATAACTTTCATTTATAGACATGTGCTAATGGTACTTTATAAACCACGAGCAAATTTTTAAAAACAGAACAATATACGCATCTGAATTTAAGATTCCAGCACGGGACAGATAACGTCCAAACTGATTAGTAGGTCATTCTTTGTATTTGTTGTTTTTTTTTTTTTTTAAATAATAATGCGTAAGCGAAGAATAAATTACGTACCTAAAATATGTAAACATTAAAAGTGACACTGACCTAGTAATAAGTTTAGCCAAAGATCAATCGGAAGTGTACTGCTTATTTTCAGTTGCATATAATACTGCCTACCATATAATACTACTTTAACAGACACATATTTAAAAAAAGGATTGTTGTGTAAAGAAGTGAAGTTTAATACCTATTTTCTTCCTAATAACGGAAACAAATATTCATTTTAAAACCAGCTAAAATATAACTTTATAAAGTTAGGTTAGGTTAATTGATGTTGATGGCGTGACAAAAATGATTTGTCTATATCCAAGATACATACCTATATATTTAAATAGACAAAAAATTTATCGATTCACTTACCTTCTTTAATTGTTTTTTTGATTGCACATAATCGCAAACATAACGAACAATGAAATAAAACAAGCAAACCCCAAATTGTCAAGCACGAAGCACGCCATATAAACCTACGATTTCATGACTCACGAGTAGTCTAATTAATAAAAGTTAACCTATTAAATTATTTATAAAATATATTTCAAACATACCATCCCATTATATAAGAATTATAACTTCATGTGTTTCATCCTATGAAAAACTGTTAAACGAAGGGCTCTTCTACAAATGTAGGCACTATCTTGTATATCCAAGCACTCCTCCGCCACCAGCACCATTACCTTGTAATAAGTGCCTTGAATTCACACACACATCTGAGAATTGTAATGCACCCCCAAAATGCACTAAATGTGGTCAAAATCATAACACCAATAAATGTAAAACCAATCTTCCTCCAAAATGTACGGCTTGTGGAGCAGAGGATCATCAAGCATGGTCATTTAAATGTACTAAACGTCCTACCAAACCCATAGAAGGCATACCAAATATACCAGTAAAATTATTAAATAAAAAATCCAGTGAAATTACAGATTCGACGAAGAAGACCTCTAAAATACATGCACCTCTCACTGTACATGATTTAATCATAAATACTTACATACACAAATTAAACAAGCCGAAGAATACAAACAGAGACGAATTATTACTCAAATTAAGGAAACGATTTATTGCCGACTATAACATTGACACCACAGTTTCATTTATTTCTGGAAACAGAATTTATATTTTAATGTTCGATATGAGCTTTCCTGATCTACCTTCACCAACAGAACCTATACACGGAGAAAATAATGTGCAAGTGCTCGTCCAAACTTAATATACTTTACACAAATGTAAACAGTTATATTCCTAAAAAACACATAATTAACCATGTAGTAGAATCCTATGATATAAACTGTGCACTATTTGTCGAGTCTAAAACCAAATCCGATTCAAACACTAAATACCGAAACTGGCACATCCTGCAACAAAATGGAAACATACTTCAAAATAATGTTAGAGGAGGCAGTCTTGCTCAAATACACCCTAACCTTAAAATGAGAAGAGAAAATTCTCCACGAATAAATAATCCTCTTAATGAAACAGTACATTTTTCCATCCCTTTTCTAGACGATAACATACATATATTTCTCGTATATATCCACCCAACATCTGGTATCGAAGAAACAATTTTTAATAAGGCCATGCAGTACAAGTATGGGATTATTATTGGAGACTTTAATGTTAACGCAGCAAAAAGGAGGCAATTAAATAACTTTTTAAAAAATACCAACTTTGTAAAAGTACAGACATCACCCACCTTCATCATGCCTAACAATCCAGACTCAACGCCAGATTTAGTGTTACACACCAGGAACATCTCTAACAACATTGATGACATAGAATTAATACCAGACATAGGATCAGACCATCTCTCAATAAAAATTACAATTGATTTGAACAGAGCCATTAATCAGGAAGAAACTACAATTAAATACAAATTCTCACAGTGCAATATCGAAAAAGTGAACAAAGAAATTAAAACGTATATAAATCATAATAAAAACAAACTCATATCTCCCGAAGGTATTTCAAATTTCAATATTAAACTCCAAGAATCCATTTTAGCAAACACTCCTAAAATGAACACCCAGTATCATACTCATGAATTACCACCGTTTATTGTAAAACTGATTAAAATAAAACGCAAGATGTATCGAGAGTATAAAAACAACAACAACATAGAATTTAAAAGAAAAATAAATGAATTTAATAAAAATATTCACAAAATGATAGAACATTACAGAACACACAAATGGTTGGAATCATGTCAAAAAATTAATGAACTTCAGGGAAGAAATTATTATCAGCAAATCAATAAACTGTCAAAATATAAAATCAAACATTCTATTCCACCTCTGGTAGAAAATGGTAAGCAACATAATTCTGATGCAGATAAAGCCAACCTATTCGCTACACATTTTGAAAAAACATATAAACAGGAAGACTCCCCTAATTTTAACCAACAACTGTTTGAAGAAGTAAACGAATGGTATGAACAATATTTCAATCAAAATTTGGCACCTAGCAACCATGAATTAAATGAAGAAAAATACTTTCAGATATTAACTGCGCAAAAGAATACTTCGCCAGGATACGACAACGTTCCTTGGGCAATCGTGAAAAAACTCGATTATGAAATACATAGATATATTATAACTATTTTTGAATATTGCGTAAACCACTGTTATTTCCCGGGCGACTGGAAAAAGGGACAAATAATAACAATTCCTAAACCAAACTCGGACAACACAAATGCTAACAATTATCGACCTATAACACTTTTGCCAGTGCTTGGAAAACTTTTTGAAAAAATAATAAGGGCTAAAATTCAGGAACTAATGCAGGACAATATACCAAAATTTCAATTTGGATTTAAGGAAAAGTGTGGAACAATCCATCCCTTGTCGATACTAACATCAAATGTGCAAACTGCAAAACACAAAAACCTGAAATCAGCAGCAATTTTTCTTGACATAAAAAAGGCGTTTGACAGTGTGTGGCACATGGGTCTCTTATATAAATTAAAACACTTAGATATACCTGATTACTTAATTCATATAGTAAAGAATTTTCTGGAAAACAGAGAGCTTCACATAAAAGTAAACAACAATGTGTCCGAAAAATTCACCCCTGAACAAGGAATCCCACAAGGCTCACCACTCTCACCACTTCTTTATAATATATACTGCTCTGATATCCTTCACCAACAAAATCGAAATGACACTAATTCCTATATTCTACAATACGCAGATGATACAGCATTGATTGCACATGGAAAATCTTTAAATAAAACTATAGAAAACCTTCAGACTTTAATGACCGAAACAGAGACATGGTTTAACAACTGGAGAATACATCCCAACCCCTTGAAAACACAGTTCCTAATATTTAACCACATCCCATCACACACTTCCCCTTCGATATCGATCAGGAATCATCAAATAATGCCTTCCCTAACTGCTAATTACCTTGGAATTCTGCTAGATCACAAATTGAATTTAAAGCACCACACCAAATTAATAAAAAGACGTACGATAACAAGAGCCAAACACTTCAGAGCTTTAACCTACAAAAACAAGGGTATAAGTACTCGAACTGCTACAAAAATTTATACTTCCATATGTCGTCCGATACTTGAATATGGACATGTTTTATACCTCAATTGTCGACTTCCAACTCTTAATAATATAAAAACGGCAGAAACTACAGCCCTGAGAATTATAACGAAAATTCGTCACCCCACAAATCCACTTCATAATCCCTCAAACGAATTGCTTTACAGCAAAACAAATATCCAGCCTATTCTCGAAAGATTAAAAGTGCTATCCTCAAAGTTTGCCAATCGTGAGCATAATATGGAAATAATGCAACAGATGTTTATTACCAGACCAAGACATCAACCCTCCAAATTCAAGTTTCCAGAAAAAACTATTCAAGAAATATTAATTACATTATCTGAAAATCCTTAATATTGTTTAAATTTAAATATCCAATGTAATCATTCTTTTTTTTTTTTTTTTTTTTTTTTTTTTCACTATACACTGTGTGTTTATGATTAGTACAACAGCTTTGTAAATAAATTAATTGTTAAAAAAAAAGACAGGCTGAAGGACCTCGGTCGATGGCCTTTTGATATGTATATGTATATTGTATATATCAATAAAAAGCTTTTATTATTATTATTATTATTTCAAACATATTCTATACTTTTCTTATTAAAATATTTTTATCATATTATTTTATGAAGTATTTTTAAAATAATAATCCAAAGATAAGTTTTGCAATTATTCATAAAATATATTCAAAATATATTCCATACTTATGTATTTCAGTTATTCTAATGGTATTTATTAGAAGATATTCTAAAAATAATAATAAATTATTTGGTTATTCAGAGTATAATTTAAAGATATTTTTTATAATTAATCGAATAATATTTTTTGGGAAGATTTTCAGATTATTCTTAGAATATCTTGTGCTATCTGGGTAGGGGGCGTAATGCATAACAGTGTTTTATAAAATATATTTTTTAAATTGAATACTTTTATAGCTATTTTCTATCTACACATGTTAACCCTATTTTATTTTATAGAAAAAAAATCAGCGGGATTTACCCCAAGGTGTATTCTGAATCCTGAGAAGATATTTCAATATGAATTTGGGTTTTATCCAACAAAATGTGGCTTATATAATTGTAACTTTGATTTGAAAGTGATAGGGCTTAATTTGACGTACCCAATAAAATGCTATGGAATTTGTGAGCTACCGAAAATAGACTTTACACCGGAGACTGTTTTTCCAAGAGTCCTTGACAGTTATAGGGACAAGACTTTATATGACAATTTTATATATATTAAAGATGAAAGACTTTTTGATTTTGGCCTAATTATTTTGACTAAGGATGCGTAAGTATATAATAATATTTTTTAATTATAATTAAAAAACGACCTAATATATTCATGAAAAAAATTATTTAAATATTCAATAGGTAATTATTACTTATTGTTAGTATACCTTAAAACTTTTAAAGAAAAAAGCGTAACTGGCTCCTGTTTTAATAGCTAGCTAGCTCCTGTACTAATACATCAGCCAATCTCAAAAAAAATGATCTAGACGTCATTTGTTTTAATATAGAATCTTTACATTGATGTGATGCATGTTTTCAGGCCAAAGGACATTTTACATTTATTACAACTATTTAGGTTATATTTTTGTACCTTTCCTTTTAAAAGTAAAGTTGTGTTGAATATTTCAATCAATTAAACGAATCCAACATAAGATTTTTTTTTAAATCACATGACAGAAGAGGGGAACTATACTGAAACAAAAGTTGCCGCGGTACCTTTGATGTCGGAGGGTCTGGTTTTTGTGACCTCGAAGTGACAGTTATTTAGAGAAATGATGTATACACAAAATATATCAAATAAACTATTGACTATGTAGAAAAGAAACAGGGGTAAAAGGAACTAATTCGTTAAAGGTATTTTATTGTTTCATATGTTCGAAAGATGATAATTCCACAAAGTACTATTAAATTTAGGCTTGGATTTTTGAGAACGGAGTAAAGTCCACTTTTTAGTTTTTTAATTATAACTCAAAAACTATACATTTTTAGTGTTATGTTTGAGCCTTTCGTGTCACACGGCGTAATGGGGATGGGGGATGAAATAATAAGAAGCACTTAATATCACAGTTATATTCAGGTTGACTATGTGTACGTGTATATCATTACATTCTGTCGTCGCGAGCCCGGTGCTCATGGCTAACTGCCTCCACCTCGAATTCCCCCACCAGGTGTCCTCTCGTAGGATGGCTGGGGTTTACGTCACTTCCGTTCTCCGGCCATGTGCCGTACATCACACCTCCCTTTCCAGACTTGTAGCCCTGTAATTTCAAGTCATAAGTGCTCTTTCTTTTATTTGGCCCTAACATACATTTTTACAACACGTGTGTATTTTTCACATTGACATTTTACATATTTGTATACACTTTTTACACCATACATGTGTGTTTCTTACATTAACATTTTACATATTTGTATACACTTTTTACACTCTAAACATCTACAATATTTGTATATCTTCGACATTTATTTTATTATTAACCTTTCTACTACTATATACTATACTAAGTATACCTATGCATTACAATCATATTCTATTTCCTAATCTACTTCAATCAAGACTTCCTAATACAAAATCTTTAAATTTTGAGTTTGGCTTGCGCACTCTTTGCGGCCTCGCACTTGTTTCCATAGCCCTTGTGGTGCTGTTAATACCATTTGCATTGCTAGGCCCTGGGGATGTTAATTGTTTACTGTTTTCGTTATTTACCTCCCCATTGCCTGCATTGCCAATACCATTAACTTGTGGTTTGTCCCTATCTATATCTACGCTTACAATGTTTTGACCATCTGGGTCTAAATAAATAACCCTAGAATTGTTACAACTGGATACGTCACAATCAACATTTACCTCAACGTTACTTACGGTGTCTGGTGTGGGCAATGTACCTATTTTTTTATTTTTATTAGCAATTTTTGTTTCACCTAATATCTCGTCCAGTCCTGTCTCCTTTTGTCGTTTTAGCATTTGATTTTTGTGTCGTTTCCATAGTTTCTTTTCCTTAGTCTCACATAAATATACCGATTTTTCTATCTTTTTTACTATTACAGCTTCCTTCCACTTTTTGACATTAACGGTGGCATAATCTCGCACCATTATTTCGTCTCCCACCTCAAAATTTCTGTTGGTTACCCCTCGATAATTTTGTTTTTGTCGACGCTGTGCTTCTCCTATGTTTCTACATGTCTCCGTTTCCAATGGAGTTGGGGGTTCCATGCTTCTTTTCGTCTTTTCTTTGATCAACGTTAGTCTAGTTCTCAAGTTACGCCGTAACATTAATGATGCAGGTGTCTGTTTGGTGGAAGCTTGCTCCGTTGTTCTGTACGATAATAAGAATCTTGATATTAGGGTATTTAAAGATTCTCCCTTATTTTTGTTATCCATCAGCATCGTTTTCATCTTGTTCTTGAATAGCTTTACCGCTATTTCTGCTTGTCCATTGCTTTGACTATTTGCTACTGGGCTCGTCACGTGTTCGATGCCGTTGCTTTTTAAAAAGTCTTCAAATTTTTGAGAGCACAAGGATCGTCCGTTGTCCGACACTAAGATCCTCGGTAACCCGTACCTGGCAAACGTCTCTCTCAGTTTTTCCACCGTATTTTCTGTTGTTATCGACTTCATCGGAAAGACTTCAATCCACTTGCTGAATGCATCCACTATTATGAAGAACATCGTATTGTTAACGGGTCCCAAAAAATCTACGTGAATTCTGCTCCACGGCTTGGTCTCTGGCGTCCAAGGTGTAAGTTCTACTTTAGGAGGAGATGGTTTATTTGCCAGACAGGGGATACAAGATTTTGCTACGTTTTCAATGTCCTGGTCTACGTTAGGCCAATAGAATAGCGAGCGAGCCATCGATTTCATTTTTACTATACCTGCATGGGCACTATGAAGCTCCTCTAACATACTTCTCCGGAATATCTCTGGCATTACGATTCGTAGTCCATACATAAGTATACCTTCGTCTAATGATAATTCCTTTTTCCGGTTCGCATATGGTAATAAACTTTCTCTTACTTTGTTTGGCCACTTATCTTTTTTCACATAGTTGATTACTTCTTGCAAATCCCTGTCATTTTCGGTATGTTTTCTGATGCTTTCATTATGTATTGGCCACTCACTTACGGTCGTTGTAAAATGTATAAAGCTTACTTTGCCTTCCTCGTCTTCTTTGGTCGCTTTTACAGGTGCCCTGCTGAAGTAATCTGCTACCACATTGTCCTTTCCTCTGATGTACTCGATGTTATAACTGAATCCCGATAGGAATGCTGCCCAACGTTGAAGCCTATTTTCGTACATTTTTGGAATGCCTTTATTTTCCCCAAAAATGGCTACTAGCGGTTTCTGGTCACATCTTAACGTGAATTTCCTCGCACACAGGTACTGTTATAGCTTGGTCACTCCAACGTATATTGCCAGTGCTTCTCGGTGAATTACGGAGTAATTTTCCTCCGCTGGAAGGAGCGTCCTTGATATAAAGCTGACTGGCCGTTCCGTTCCATCTGGCATTCTATGGGACAGTACTGCTGATATGCCTCTATCCAATGCATCTGTGGTTAGAAAAATAGGTAAGTTCGGATTGAAATGGGTTAAAACTAAATCGGAAGCAATAATATCTTTGATTTTCGTGAATGATTTTTCACAGTCATTGTTCCAATCAAACCTTGTATTTTCTTTAAGCAAGTTATAAATTGGTTTCATAATATGAGCAAATTGAGGAACGAATTTGTTATAAAAATTTACTAAGCCGATCAACGACCGCGTTTCTTTGACATTTGTTGGTCTCGGCGCTTGCACTATCGCCTTAACCTTTGAATCTGACTTTGACAAGCCTTCCCTACTGATTTTATGTCCTAAATATTCCAATGATTCTTGGAAAAATTTACATTTGTCTTTCCTTACGGTCAACCCGGCGTCTTTTAGCTTAATCAGTACTTTTTCCAACGTTTTCAAATGTTCGCTACTATTAGGGCCTGTTATTAAAATATCATCCAAATAAACAATGACGTTACTCATACCTTGAAATAGTTGCTCCAAATACTTCTGGAATTTTCCGCTTGCCGGTGTTATTCCATGGCATTCTATTCATCGTCATCAAACCCCTGTGCGTACTCCACACCAGTAGCTTTTTTCTCGTCGTCTAGGAGAAATTGATTATACGCCTGGCAGAGATCTAACTTGGTGAAGTGTTGACCATCGTGCAACTTAGAGAACATTTCTTCCACCCTTGGTAGCGAATAATATTCTTCCTTTAATTGGGAATTTACAGTTGACTTATAATCCCCGCAAAGTCTTAGTTTTCCATCACTTTTTATTATCGGAACCAGGGGCGTCGCCCAATCCGAGGTTTCGATTGGAGTAAGGATGCCCTCCTTAATCATCTGGTTGATCTGTTCATCCATCTGCTATCGGTATGCCAAGGGGACAGGCCTGGGTTTAAGAAAAATAGGTTTAGCATTGTTTTTTAATTGTAACGAAACTTTAGCATGCTTAAAGGTTCCTAATTTCTCAGCAAATACTTCCTGATACTGATTTATTAATTTTTTTATTTCCAAGTTAATATGAGATTTACTGTTATTGTTTACCATTTTAAGATGCAAATTAAAAGTATTAACCCAATCTTTACCTACTATAGCCATCGCCCCACCAGATACCACATACATTTTTAAGTTTTTTACAATATTCAAATATTTAACTTTTGCTATAAAATACCCAACCGGAGTAAATATCCCTCCATCATAACTCTTTAAAATTACATTATCTTTTTCTAAGCTAAGGTTGCTAAAATGGTTCTTATACATATCATAATTTATACAATTGACTGCACTGCCACTATCAAAGTAAAATTTGAAACTTTTAAAACAATTGTCTTCGTTTTCAATAAAAATTTCTATTAAAAATTGTTCTTTTTCATTGCCTTGTGATGCCATCTTATTAACATTAAAACAAGTATTTTGTTGATTTAAGTCATTTTTTACTATTGAAAATAGTGGAATAGAGTCTGTTACTACCTCACTGCCCTCGTTAGATGTCTCGTCGTTAAGATAAAAGCCTGGTACATACCGTTTATTATTCGTAATGTCCTTATCAATAAAGTTGACGTTTTTCTTTCTGCATACTTTTATCAAGTGTCCCTTTTGTCCACACTGTCTGCAGGAATAATCCTTGTACTTGCACTCTATGCCCTTGTGAAAGTCTCCACATACCTTACACGATTTGTTATCATTCCTGTTGTTGGATCCTTGGTTGACATTTGTCGTTGAAGGTTTCCGGCCGCCATGTTGCCGTTGTCGATAATGTAGATTGCCTGGGCCCGACTGATGAGGATGCCTCTTCCGGCGATTTAGAGCTGCTGCATCGGCGCCATTATTTAAATTTTCTTTCTTGTATCTCCGCACAAAATTTACACTTTCCGTACTTCTATCGGTATAATTTTCTCTCTGAATTGCCAAATCTCTCAACTTTTCCAGGGTCTGCGTGTCCTTTTCTTCTGAGATTCTGTCTAATACCGCGCCCTTCTTCAGTCCCGCTATGAACTTGTCCGTGAGAATGCTGGTCAGGTTATTACCAAAATTGCAACTGACTGCCAGACTACATATTTTTGCGTACCATTCTGCCACTGACTCATCCGTTTGCTTTGCTTCGTAAAACAACCTTCTTTCTCTCCACACATTTACTTGTGGGCTATAATGCTTCTTCAATAGACTACTTAAGTCTTCATACTTTTTGTCCTTTGGCAAATTAGGGAAACATAAGTTCCTCAGTAACACATACGCCTCAACACCTATTACGCTCAATAAGTTTGCTACCTTTACTTTATCTTCTGTAATACTATTTGCTGCAAAATACTGTTCAATGCGTTCTGAATAAATAGTCCAGTCGTCGGTTTCTGCATTAAACTCGTTAAATTTTGCACCCGCCATCTTACTTTTTCTTCACACGTGGTGTTCACGCCGTTCACCGCGCTTTTTCTTAAGATATCCAATATCTCGTTTTATTCTCGTCGCCAGTTGTTATGTTTGAGCCTTTCGTGTCACACGGCGTAATGGGGATGGGGGATGAAATAATAAGAAGCACTTAATATCACAGTTATATTCAGGTTGACTCACTTAATATCACAGTTATATTCAGGTTGACTATGTGTACGTGTATATCATTACATTCTGTCGTCGCGAGCCCGGTGCTCATGGCTAACTGCCTCCACCTCGAATTCCCCCACCAGGTGTCCTCTCGTAGGATGGCTGGGGTTTACGTCACTTCCGTTCTCCGGCCATGTGCCGTACATCACATTTAGTATGTACAGATAATACGATTTTCTGTAGAGAATCAAATTTCCCATCGAAATGGTGTTTTATAAAGTAAAAAAAACATTTTTTTTTAAATTATTTTTGTGTATAACTTTTTTCTGAGTGGATTTACATACAGGCATTGGTTCTCAAAAATGAAAGCTGACGTAATTTCCGTCAAAATGTTGACCGGTAAAAGTACTGTTGATGAAAATTTGCTGAGTTATAGTCGTTCAAAGTTATTTACTTTTTTACGATTTTATCACTTTTTACCTTAATGCCATGGTATTTTTAATTTTTACACGCAAATATTATTTTTATTCAATTACAAAAATTATTTTCTGTTTATCAATGATAATGATATGATGTATGTTTAAAATTTTGATAATCATATGATCTTAGGCATAAAAAAACTTTAATGCTGTACTAATTTATAGCTAGGATAATTTAAATTAAAAAAAATATTATGATAACCGTTGTACTGTACATAATGGGCATATTTTTTTTCTTATAACTGTATGAGAAGGATATATATTTTAAATTTATCGGTGATAAGTATTTTGTAAAAGTTTGAATAATTACTAGTGCGTTCTGGTAATATGTTTATTCATTTGTTTCTATTTTTATAGAGCTTTTACAGTTCTAGAAAGTTGCATTTGCATTTAATTATATTTATTTATTTTATTTATTTATTTATTATTTTTTACTTTTTTCTCCTCTTTTGTATATCTTTCCCTAATTATTAAGTCTGTTCTATATTGATATGTGTAGTTGTAAGTTTTATGTGTACCCATTTTACTCTCTACATTAACCCACTTATTGACGAACTCATGTCATTGTATAATGATCTATGTGGAATTTTTAAATAAATAAATAAATATTGATAATTATCCCTTTACGGGGAATTTACTATAATCCAATTTTAATTTTTAATATCCTGTTTTGGTAATCCATTGATAGTTATAACACAAGTAATTGCTTACATATTTCAGTTGATTGTGTACTTTAGAAGGAGCCGCACCGAAGAGACATAGATGTCGAAACACGTATCTGTGGATGTTCTAAAGTTTTGTGTTACTGATATATGAGCAAGTGCTTTTGTTTTGATTGTCTTTGGGTTTCATTGAGCAGGATAATTTAAATTAAAAATAACATTATGATAACAGTTGTACACATTTTCAAGATGGTGGATAGTGTTGTGTGCCTAGAAAGACTGTGTGGATTTTGCAAAAAACCTGCTGTCTTAAAAAAAGTGAAGTGTACTAATTGTGAAACATACTTTCATAAAAGTTGTTCTGCAAAGAAAAATAAAAAATGTTGTGATAAACAAAACTTTGAAGATGATAACCTACAAATTGAAACCCAAGAAGACATAGATTCTCTAATAGAAGAAACTATAAGTTGGGAAAACAAACTTTTAAAAGAAACGAATAAATTACTCAAAGAAAAAGTCGAATATCTAGAAATCGAAAATGCTACCTTGAAGGAAAACCTGAACGGACAACAAGAGATAATAAGCACTACATTCCGAAAGAATATACTAAAAGAAATGACAGAAGCAATAAAAAATGAAGTAACTTGTCTCCTAGAAAATAAATTCAAATCTCTTTCAAGTGAAATGGATAATTTGAAAATTAAAATAAATGAACTAAATATTAATACAAATCTAACAAAAAGTCATGTTCAGCAAAAAAACAATAATAAGCAAAAACCATCAACACCTATACCAATATCTATAAAACCAGTGAGTCCAAAACAAACTCACATTACTACAAGTCATAAATCAGCAACACCAAAACAAACCACAAGTAACCTAGAAAATGTACAAAGAAACATAATGAATTCCATAATAAATTTAAATGCAACTCCTCTATCAAGTAACAATGAAAATAAAACTGAAATAAGAGATCAAAACGTAAATCAAGATGGCTGGCAAACAGTAACTAGAAGAAAAAGGACGGCGTATAAAAGAAATTTAGGCGAGTCGGAAGAGAACACTGAAAATTTTAGGGGTATAAAGCCCAAAGTATGGATATATCTGAACAGAGTAACAAAAGAGGTAACAGAAGACGACATAAGGAAATTTGTAAAAAAGAAGAATGGAATAATGGATGACCAAGAAGTTATAGTTAAACAGTTAACTCCTGAAAACACTCAATTAAATTGTTTTATGGTAGCAGCAGACTTTAAATATAAAGAAAACTTTTATAATCCTAAATTCTGGCCAAAAGGCGTAGGATACAAAAGATTTGATTTCCAACGCTACAATGGAAAAAATAAACAAAATGCTGGTGAACAAAAACCAAATTCTTTTTTAGTAATATAGGTTCACAGAAACAAACCAAAAACTCTGAAATAGGAAAAACAAGAAAGGAAGAGTGCATTACAAATAAAATAAATGAGATATCATTACCTCTCAAAGGCATCCATCTAAATATACAGGGCATTTCAAATAAGATTCCACAACTAGAACTATTAACGGGAAATGAAAAACCTCATTTTGTGTTAATAACTGAACATTGGATGAAGTCAGAACAGGCGAAAGTTACAGCTCTACCTGGATACTCCCTCTACTCATATTATTGCAGACTTGCATCAATACATGGAGGCTCAGCAATATTTGGGCGCAACGACCTGACAAATATCAAACCAATCCATAACATTGATCAGTTTTCCAGTGAGTTTATTTGTGAATGTTCCGGCATCAGTATCAAACATAATTCCTCAAATATCGCCATTTTAGCTATATATCGCTCACCAAATTCAGAAACAGACTTATTTTTAAACTCTTTGAATTCAATTATATGTTTAGTATCAAAATCACATAATTATCTTATTATTGGGGGTGATTTTAATATCGACGCCTTGAGTGACTCAAACTCAAAACGTTTACTATTCGATCTCTTTGATAACTTTAATCTAAATTCAACTCTGCCACTAGAACCAACCAGAGACTTTAACAATTGTAAATCTGCATTAGATTATGTAATCTCGAATATTCCTAATGTTATAAGCACAAACGAAGATATAGGTATATCAGATCACAAATTACAAATGTTTACAATAAATATACCAAGCCTTTCCCTGAGTGTCAAAAATAAACCAGTGTATGTATACAAAAGGAATTTTACACAGCATAATCTCTTTAACTTATATAACTTACTTTCTTCCACTGACCTAAGCCATCTGTATAATGCTCAAGAACCAAATCAAGCCTGGAATATTTTTTGGCAAAATTTATTATATTGCTTGGACAAAACTTGTCCACTAATTAAAGTAAAAATTACTGAAACAAACTTAAAAAACAACTGGATAGATGCAAACATTATAGAAGAAAGTAACGCACTAAAAAATTTATACTGGCTTTCAAAGAATAGTAATGATCCAAATATCAAAGAATTATATAAACACAGCAAAGTAGCTTATGCTGAAAAAATCAAAGCAAAAAAAAAAGATTATTATCAAGGCAAAATAAATGACTGCTCAAATGTGTCGAAAGAAATTTGGGATATTGTTAATACCAATACTGGTAGAATAAAGAAACCAGTTGAGATTGGTTGTATAAATCACAACAAAAAAGTTATCTCGGATAAACTCGAAATTTCCAATTCCTTTTGTAAATACTACACCGAAAATATTGAAAAATTATTAACTGATACTTATGGTAACCTATCTGGAGATTGTACTGTTGGTGTAACGTGCAACTCTTCTTTGTTTTTTTATGATATTACGCCGGAAGAAATATCAAATGTTTTAAACAATATGCAAAATAAAAAAAGCACAGGTTTTGATAATATTTCCATAAAAGTACTTAAATATATATCCAGATTCATTATATACCCTCTATGCTTCATTTTTAATTTATCTATTAAACTAGGAATATTCCCTGATAAACTGAAATATGCTTTAATAGTACCAATTCATAAAAAAGGTGATACTGCACTGTTAGAAAATTACAGGCCAATAACATTGTTATGCTGCTTTTCCAAATTATTCGAGAAAATTGTCCATAATAGAATTATGAATTTTGTAAACAGTTATAGGCTACTATCAGAACGACAACATGGTTTTAGACCCGAACACTCTACGAATACAGCTACTTTTGAGTTTACAAACTTTATATATAATGCAATTGACAAAAAAAAGTTAGTCCTTGCTTTATTCTTCGATCTAACCCGTGCCTTCGACTGTGTTCTAGCCAAATTTATGTCAAAAAAAATACATGCATTAGGTATTAGAGGATCATTAAATAAGTGGATTATCTCATTCTTGTCGAACCGAAAAATTTCTGTAAAATTAGGTGACACCATATCTAATACCTGCAACCTTAATCTTGGAGTTCCTCAAGGGAGTGTACTCTCTCCTTTGCTTTTTATATTATTTATCAATGACCTGGAATCTTATATTTTAAATAAATCAAATCTATATTTAACAATGTTCGCTGACGATACCACTATTTGTATCACCGCAGAATCCGTTGAGATGCTTGAAAACATCACTAACAATTTACTGGCTCGCTTTTATCACTGGTGCTCTTCAAACAAATTAGTTATCAATACTTCAAAAACTAAATATATAATATTTCATAATAGAACTGTAGAACTACAAAACATTACTCTTCAGCTTAATAACTCTACCATAGAAAAGGTCACTAATACTAAATTTTTAGGGCTCCACATAGATGAAAACCTGTCTTGGAGAATACACATTAACCATGTAATAGCTAAATTAAATTCTGCGTATTACGTAATTCGCAATCTTAAGTCTATAATGGATGTTGAATATCTCTTAAATATTTATTACTCACTAGCATACTCACATATTAAATATCTTATTTTGTATTGGGGTCAAGCAACAGACTTAAACAGGGTTTTTGTTCAACAAAAAAGAATATTAAGACTTATATACTCATATGCTCCGCTAGAATCTTGCAGAACGATATTCAAAACAAATAATATTCTAACAGTCACTTCCATCCTTATTTATGAAGCAAGCTTGTTTGTGAAAAACAATTTGGAATTATTTCACCAGCACAATAGTATTCATAATCACGACACAAGATTCGCCAACAATATATATATAAATAATTTTCGATTATCCCAATATAAGAAGAGTGCGCTATACACTTGCAGTACAATATACAACAAACTGCCAGAATCCCTAAAAGTTACCAATAATGTAATGAAATTCAAAAAGAAATTACATTCTTTCCTGAGCACACAATGTTTTTACTCCCTAAAAGAATTTTATGAACATAATATCACTTAAGATCTGTAGAAGAATTCACTTTTGTTTTTTTTAAATATTCGTAGTCCTCTATATGTAATTGTCTCTTTTATACAAATATACAAGTATGTGTTTTTTTTCGTTTATATACAATTTTAAATAGTTATAGGTATTTCTATACAAAATAGTTAAGAATTTTTGTAACTGCTGTGACGTTTCATACCCTTGTGTAAGGCATATATGAAATAAAGTTATTATTATTATTATTATTATTATTATTATTATTACTGTACATAATGGGCATATTTTCTTTCCTATAATTGTATAAGAAGAATATATGTTTTAAACTTATCTGTGATAAGTATTTTGTAAAAGTTTGAATAATTACTAGTGTTTTCTGGTAATATATTTATTCATTTGTTTCTATTGATTAATAGCTGTTTTAAAGATACTTTTTTTGAAAATTACATATCTATTACTTGTTTATTATTTGTTCGTATGTACTATTTTTTAATTCACATTATGTAATTAACAAGTTCTTAAAGTAAAAGTATTTGTGTTCAAAGTTTTGATATTTAGATGATCTTTAATATGAAAAAGAATGATAAAATTGATCAGTTTCGCATCTGAACATATCGTAATTTCTCTGTTTGGCATTAAGACCAACAGTTTAAGTAGCTGGCACTTACAAGTTTTTCAAAGATTATCGAAGAGCACAAAATTTTCTCTAGCCCATTTGCCACCAACTTCTGATGCCACCAAACAGCACGGCTTAAGGACGTACCACCAAATTCAACAGTGGAAAGGAAATGTTTTAAATCCTTTTGAGTGGAGTTGTAAAAAATTGCGGCTGTAGAAAATTAGGAATTAGCTACTCATTGTTCTGCAAAGAATGTATGGACTTAAATTGTGAAAACGCTGATGTTCCAGAAGTTACGTCGAAAGCGATGATGAAGATATTGATATTCAATTCAAAAACATTATGGGATAAATATAATAGATATGTAATTTTCAAATGAAATATCTTTAAAACAGCTATGAATTAGTACAACATGATTTTTTATGTCTAAGATCATACGAATATCAAAATTTTAAACCAAATCCACTCAGAAAAAGTTATACACGAAAATTTAAAAAAAACACGTCTTTTTTTAAATATTTTTTAAAATTTATTTTGTTTTAAAAATTTTTTTGACCTTATGAGGAGCCATTTCGATAGAAAATTTGATTATTTACAAAAAATCGTATTATGTGTATATACTAAAAATGTATATAGTTTTTGAGTTAAAAAATTAAAAAGTTGACAAATTTAATCCATTCTCAAAAATCCTAGCCTAAATTTAATAGCACTTTGTAGAATTGTCACCTTTTGAGTACAATTGAACATATGAAACAATAAAATACCTTTAACGAATTAGTTCCTTATTCAATTACATAGTCAATAGCCTATAGTGTTCAATACACTGTATACTGAAAAAAACTGTCTAGTTTTATATTTAATAACTAGGTACATGAAAAAAGTGCTCTTTTGTTAAGTGTTCTGAGATTGGGTGCATACAAAAATATGCCCTCGCCGCCCCTTGGTACAGATCCCCACAACCACCAACAAGTGTCAGTCCGTCACTGCATGAATATGCATGCGTGTATAACATATTAATGTAGTTGAAGGCTGAGTCACGGCTTACATGGTCCGGCAGAAACATATTGTTTTTCGAAATGTTTTTCACGTGTCCTAAACATGGCTTCAACTAAATTGCAGCCCTAAGAAGACAAAATGCACATTAAATAATTATGTTTAACTTAGCAGACTTAGCTACCGGCACGGTAGCTCAGTCGGCTAAGCATCTTAGTGACTTAGTGCTTGGTCAGACTGCCTAATGTGTACTGTGTTCGATCCCCAGCACCGGCACTGGCAGTGTTGGTGGGTGATGGATGTTGTCTGCATTTTTTCAAATGTGTAACCCCCTTCCGGACAGCCTATGAGTGGCTTTGGAGTTGGGGGTTGTCTACTATGTGTGGTGTTTATGTTTCTTTATACTACTTAAGCAATCCTATGATGTCAAGGAACACCATCCTCTTTATCAAAATGTTATTTTTAAATCATATTTCGAATTCAGCCAGAGTTAGTAGTTGCAATTTATAAAAAGATGTTTCATTCAATATTATTTCTTTTGGACTGCTACTTATTAACTATGGCTAACATTAATTTCTAGTTGTTTCACCTGTCATCGAAGGGCATGGGTATTGTCCAGGCCCTAGCACACCCCCTAAGTATACTCTTTAGGACCTATTGTAAACACCAAAAACCAGCACAATAATAGTCAAGAGTTCCCCTCTTCTGTGCTTCCACTAAACATATTAACAGCCGTCTGCACTGCTTTCGTGTGGCTTAGCGCTAAGCTTTACTTTAAAATTAAATTTCGTGTGCACTGCTACCAAAACCTGGCTTTAATCCCTTAAGTCTCCTTTAATTTAAGCCTCTGATTTTGTTGGCTTAAAGTAACCTTAACTTTAAGTGTCTGTTTTATTATTTTCAATTATGTTTTTATACTTATTTATGATGCTCAAAGGATGCTGTTTTTTCAACATCATACAATTTTGAGACCTTATGTGACTTTTTTTTGTATTTCAAAATTATTTTCCATTTTCCTGATTTAATTTGTAGTTATTTTAAGTGCTGATGAGACATGGCAAACTTTGGTTTGACACTACTGTATTCAACTAAATTTACAAAAAGACAAAAAGAACTGAACTGATGCTGGGTAATGACTGTTTATAATAATATCTAAATAACCATCATGCCCAGCTCTTAAAATATGTATATGATTATAATTAAGTAAATACCTAACATTTGGACCCTAAAGCGTAGAGACTTTGGAAATACCTAATTAAAATATGGTAATTGAAAATTACAAGAATTTCGGAATGGAAGCTCTAAATACCTATTTCAGCTCGGGTCCAATTATCCTTTTCAGGTACACTATAAATTAATTTTATTTTAGGCAAAGAAGTTTACCCATATTTTAGTTGCTGAACGAAAGCAGCTTTTGATTATATCAGAGATTATATCTTGTTTCTGACAAGTGACTGCAACTGATGCAAACGTTACTAGATTCTCCTCAGATCTAAAGCAAAATTCCCCAACCAGACAATTAAAATGCAGCGTTGTCATGATGGCTCCACACTTAGCTAACTGTCCTTAAATATTGAATCGTGCAACGGCTTAAAAGTTAAACCTTCCTTAAAAAATTAAAAGGTCCTTAGTTATTTCTAGGTTAAATACAAAACAGTGCAGACAGCCGTTAATCATGTATAACTCCAATTTTTCTCCATTTTTGTTGCTGCCACAACCTTACTTTTCGAAATTGGTATTCATAAAAACAATACTTACTTTTGCAGGCCATTAATTTACTCAACCAATCTTTTATTGAAAAATATTTCTCGTATGTGTTGCGAAGTAGTGGCTGAACTAAGTGATCATTCCCAGTATTTTCTCAGAACCAAGGAAATAAAAATTGAGGCTGGCCAGCAAGCAAACTTAACAGTATCTATAAAAGTTTCCAAAACAGATTATATTTACTCGGACCTATATATTTCAATAAAAAACAACCCCAAAACTGAAATCATTAGGCTTGTGACTAGCCCATGCAAATTGGAATTTAGTGTGAAACCTAAAATAATAGTTTTTGAGAAAGTACCGTTGAATTATACTGCAAGGAGATGTATTACTCTAACCAATGCTTCTCCAATAAGTTTGCAGTGGAAGTTTGTTGATGTAGAGTGGGCATCTGAAGTATACACAATATCTGACACTGAGGATTGCCTTGATCCATTTTCAACGAGTGATGTACTTTTTGAGTATACAACATCAAAGCAAGAAGTACAGCCTAAGAGAAATTTAGAAATTAGGGTAAGTATCAGTAAAATAATAAATAAGGGTATTAGACAGGGCCGGCGACCATAGTGGTGCTCGCAGACTCGAGCACCACACGTATGACAAAGAGGTTAAATATACATCTTTATTTTTTTAGGTGTTTGACAGGAATCATTCTACTTGCATTCCAGTTTTTACAGATTTCATAACACTACAAGCAGATTCAGTTGTGTATAATCTAAAATATGATGATCATATTAATTTGGGTGAAATTCTAGGTAAAACAGAATATAAAGTTAATTTCGATCTACGTAACGAAGGAATCTGCCCCGTTTGTGTAGTGTAATTTTTTTCTGGTTACAAAGAAATATATTATTTATGAAAAGCTTTGTAGGTTCTCGATAATAGATAATCCACTTGATCCACAGAGATTTGTGAGAAACTGTTTTCAGTTAAAATCCCAATCAGAAATAGAAGTAAATCCTAATAAATCATTCCAAGGCACTTTATTGTTTAACACCATCAAAGCAATGGATTTTACAGAAGTTCCTATACTTTTATGTTGTGTTGTAGAGCCGAGTGACAAGACAAATATAGTTTATACATTTACCTTCAAAGTGTCTGCCAGTGTTTTCTTATCAAGGTAACCACCCCATCAGGGTACTTTTAAATTTTTTCATAAGTCGAGAAAAGAAAAGTACTTAAGGTACCGTCGTGAGCAAAAAAAAATAGGACAACTACTTTTTTCTAATGTAAATCTGTCTCTATTTGAATACGTAATGAGTAGCCGAAATAAAACAGCACTTTTATTATATTTTTTATTGTAAATTGTAATGCTGTAGTTATTGCACTGCGTTATAACATTAACAAAAATTATGTGTTCAACATTTAAAAAAAGTGGAGAATAAACGGTAGGTACAATTAGTAGAATTCCTGGATCAGGGCAACAAAAGATATCGAACTTAACAAGAACTAACTATTAATATTTTGTTATTGCACCATTTCTATTTATAACTTCTGTTTGGCATATAATTGAATAAACTTATACAATAATCATTAGTAATAATATTTTCCCATGCATTATTTACTACTTCCAGTAATTCTTTGGCATTCCGTGGTCTCACATTTCGTTTTTGGATACTTCTTACGAGTAGTCCCCATACGTTTTCCACGGGGTTAAGATCTGGACTATGACTGGGCCAGTGAAGAACAATAATAATAATAATAATATTTATTGGTGTATATAACAAAAATTGTTTTACACAAGTCAAAATTAGTACAAAGAAAGATTCCAAAATATACATATACAGTCAAAAGCAAAATATATAAAAATATTACATATAAATGTACACATTGTAAAAAGCAAACAATACATTGCAAAAAACAAACAATACATAACAACAATACATTGTAAAAGCGAACAATACATTATAAAAAGCAAACAATACAGTCATAACAAAAGGAAACAAAAACAGAACGAAAGAAATAATAATACAAATAATGTTGTTATCTTGAAACCAGTTAGTCACGGTATGAGCAGTATGAACTAAACAACTGTCTTGTTGAAATATGAATTCATTATTAGGAAATAATTGTTACACAGAAGGAAACATAATATTGTCTAAAATCCTAATACACGTTTCACTATTAAATCGTTCCTCAATATGCCACAAAACACTAGGACCACGTGCCGATATCCAAGCCCACATGTTAACAGAAAATCTACCAGTTTTGTCATTATTAAATATATACTTCTTATCGAATTGAGTATTCGGAGGTCGGTAAACACGAATTCGACCGCTGTGTGTAGACTGGAAAGTTTTTTCATCTGTGAAGATTACATTGTTCCAAAGATTTACATCATGCACTAAAAATTCAAGCACAAATTCCAGTCGAGCTTCTTTATGTTCAAATTTAAGTAGGTATATCTGTGCTGCTGGATGACAGTGTAGTTCTGATTCTCTTACTCGCCGGCAACCAGTACTACTCGATCCAGGAAAATTCGTTTCTTCAGCAGCCTGAATTACTGAGTAAAATGGATTTTCTACTAATTTATTTACCAATTGCAAATCTTGCTGTTGAGTTGATATCCTTCGTCGCCCTGATCCAGGATTTCTACTAATCGTACCATTTATTCTCCATTTTTTTTAAATGTTAAACACAAAATTTTTGTTAGTATTATAACGCAGTGCAATTTGTCTCATTGATCATCCATCTTCTGCTTTAGCAATAACTCCAGCTTTAACTAAATTGCTTATATGCGGCATATTAGTTTTGGCACACTTACATTGAATTTTGACAAGTAACTGACAATGTCACAAAAATTAAAGTTAGATGTACAGGGTGGGCAACTAAGAATGGAGGTCGGCCATATCTCAGAAACCAAGCATCGCACAAATTTAGGAAAAAAATTACCTTAAGTAAAGTGGCCACGAAAAATCGCTGGAAAATATTTTCGAGTTTCTAAAATGGCCGCTAGGGGGCGTAACAGCCACAGCAGAATAGAAAATCAGGTTTTTCTCAGTATTTTGCTCAATTAAGTGGTATTGAAAATACATGCATCGTAATCCTAGGACAATTTTGAATCTTTTTAGTTTTCCATTTTTTTTATATCTTCAAGAATAAAGTGGTGGGGAGATGCCAAAAATACATTTTTTCAAATGTCGATTACTCCGATTAGCCTTAACGGAATTTAACAAACTTAGTCTCATTGGAAAGTGCTTTTCTTGGTCTATCGAGTGCATGTTATGCTATTTCCATTTGGTTATTACTAGCGCCGCTAGAGGCCGTTATTTGACATGACAACAAATATCGCGCTTTTTCTTAAAAAATTTAAATGGAATGGTATATTTATTTTTACATGGTAAAATAGAGAATTAAAAGCCTCAGATATCAGTGAAAACCGCAACTAGATAGCTTTTCTCTAACGGAAGATATTAGCAAACAAAGTTGAAATTATGAATTATTATCAGATCTTGCCGACGGGATTTGCAAAGTAGCTGTGGAAAACAAGTAAGCTGTGAAAATGACACAATGAAGAAACAACATATTATGTCAAAATATTTAACTTGTCATTATTGTTATTTTGTGCAGTATTTAGTTTTTTATTTGAATTTGTTTTCGTTTTGGAATTAATTTTTCAAATTATAATGATTCTTACAAATGAAGCATTTGACATGTTAGCGATTTAGTTCGAATGCATGAGACATGCAACTCTTGCTGCCAGAGTCTATGCAGTGCAATATCCTGAAAGACGTCATTCAAGTGAAAAAGTTTTTATTCGACTGGCACATGGTTTTCGTACGAAGGAAGTGTACCGTGTATCGAAGACATCGTTACGAAATTTTAAATGTATTTTTGAAGTTACGAAACGTCCCAATTTTCATAACTGTCAGTTTCATTATATAACTAGTGATGTAATGAATTTTAATTAAACTGTTATTATTAAACCCATCATTTAGAGAAAAGACATTAAGGCACAAAAAACACTTTATTAATAAAATGCAAATAGAAACATTCCGTCATCTGCATTTTTAACAAAACATTTAAAGTTTTCTTCTGTTAAAATAATAAATTTCTTAGCATGGTAACCTGAAGATCTTCTCTTTAAAAATGGTATTAATATGGTATATTTTTTGTCAATGTTTCTTTTGGCATTTAATTCTTTAATATTGATTCCTACTCAATATTCATATCGTGACGCTTTATAATTTTTCATCGTTTCGAAATACGCTAAGAGAATCTTTTCACATACATCTTTTTATTCACTTTTGTTGACACCAGTTTTCAAATTTCGTATATTATACTTCCTCATATATGCTTTTTGATTTACCAGGTAAGTATTATTGAATTTACTGCTACTCTTTTATATCAGATGGAATATCCACATCTAAATCAACAATTTCTGACTTAATTTGCTTAAAAAAATTCAGCAGATTGACAACTGAACTTTGTTAATACAAATGTCAACCTATACCTACTAATGCTCAGGTACAGCGATAAACACAAAATTCATTTGTACCACTGTAGGTGTAACAATGTTTGAAACCGCAAAATAAAATTCAATATAAATTGCAATTTCTTGTCTATTTTAGAGCAGGATTAGATAAAAACGTTATGAAACAGTAATTTTACTTGACTCGTGTAATTTGCAAATATTGCATTCGTCAAGTAAAATTAGTCTTTTCATAACTGTCTACATAAATATATTGTTATTATTATTATTAGAATTGTTGTCTGTTATTAATTACTAATTTTTATATTATGTAATATATTCTACTCGATATGTTTGATATATGTTGTTTCTTCATTGTGTCATTTTCACAGCTTACTTGTTTTCAACAGCTACTTTGCAAATCCCGTCGGCAAGATCTGATAATAATTCATAATTTCAACTTTGTTTGCTAATATCTTCCGTTAGAGAAAAGTTATCTAGTTGCGGTTTTCACTGATATCTGAGGCATTTAATTCTCTATTTTACCGTGTAAAAATAAATATACCATTCCATTTAAATTTTTTAAGAAAAAGCGCGATATTTGTTGTCATGTCAAATAACGACCTCTAGCGGCGACAGTAACAATCAAATGGAAATAGCACAACATGCACTCGATAGACCAAGAAAAGCACTTTCCAATGAGATGAAGTTTGTTAAATTCCGTTAAGGCTAATCGGAGTAATCGACATTTGAAAAAATGTATTTTTGGCATCTCCCCACCACTTTATTCTTGAAGATACAAAAAAAATGGAAAACTAAAAAGATTCAAAATTGTCCTAGGATTACGATGCATGTATTTTCAATACCACTTAATTGAGCAAAATACTGAGAAAAACCTGATTTTCTATTCTGCTGTGGCTGTTACGCCCCCTAGCGGCCATTTTAGAAACTCGAAAATATTTTCCAGCGATTTTTCATGACCACTTTACTTAAGGTAATTTTTTCCCTAAACTTGTGCGATGCTTGGTTTCTGAGATATGGCCGACCTCCATTCTTAGTTGCCCACCCTGTACACAACTAGATTTTAGAAAAAATACGTTATAAGACTTGTCTTATTTTTTTTTGCTCACGACAGTACATATAGCTTTATAATCATTTCAGCGTGTGTTTGTTTGCGTTTTATTTGTAGAGGAACCTGTAAAGACTAGCCTATCTTCACTTAGATGCGTGTGCGCTCACAAATAGAGAAAAGGGGAGACTTTTTAAAGAATTTATTTTTCGTAAATTTTTTTTAACATTTGGAACAAAAATTTTAGCGAAATACCATATGTTTTTTATATACATTCCTAATAAACTGTAATCGTAAAGAACATAACAAATATTCAATCTATCTATTCAATCTTAAGCAGCCAGAAAGCTTAATAGCAATCTTTCCCTAATTAACTGGAGTAGGCAAAACTCATTGGTACTCAATCCTAAAACAGTAAATGCATTATTTTTGGCGCTAGTAGTAGCCTGCAGGCAACGACCAACGTTGAACTATCAATTGATAGCGAAACAACCTCTCGTGTCACTACTATACAGAACCTGGGACTTTACATTAACTTTAAGAAGCTTTCTCCGTATAGAAACCTACTGAGTTCAAAAACTAAAATAATTTTATTAGATGCATTGGTCCTGTCCCACTTTAACTATGCCAACGTACTATACGGGCCGTGCCTTAGCCAAGAAGATAAATATGGCCTTCAAAAATAGCAAAACCATACTGTTACATTTATAACTGAAGTCCCAAGATTTAATTATATAACTCCTTTTTTAAAAGATTTACAAATACTTAAACTTGAGGATCGTCGTTTACTTCACACAGTCTTATTAACAATATTATACGTTATAAATCCCCTAAATACCCATTTGGTAAAATAGAAAGAAAAAGTGATGTTCATGAAAGAGAATTAAGACAAGCAGACATATCTCTCTCAATTCCTCGACACAACAGTACTTCATTCCACAAATCATTTACTTTTCTGGCCTCTTACTGTTGTAATAACCTACCAGTTCAACTTCGCAGTATTAATCCCACTAAATTGAAACCTATTCTGAAGTCCCTGCTCCTAAATGAGGAACTTTCATTCCTAAATCACCAATTGTTTTAATGATTGCAAACCCACTTCGTGTGCTGTGCTCTATTTTAATCTTATTTCGTGTATGTTTTGTAATAATGTAATTTTATTCATTTTGTCTTATTATCTTATTTGTTTTAGGGTTAGGTTTAATATCACTGTATTTGTATCTAATCCTTTTGTGCAAATGTATCTCCCATATACTAAACGTTGCCTTGTGAAGTAACAGTGTTAACGTAATTAAACTATTATAATAGTGACACAATGAATGTGTAACATTTTATGAGATACGTAGTTTATTTCATTACTAGCATCTAAACTTTATGCGAATTCACAAAGATTAACGTTTTACATACTTAAACCTTCCTCGAGAGATGTTTCATACAATAGTGAAAATTTCATTGAAATCTGCCTAGTAGTTCTCGAGATTAGCCCGTATGAACAGACAAACTGCCAGACCCCCAGTGGGGCCTTCATTGCATTACGCAGCTGAGCATGTGTTCTACTCTTGCTCAGCGCACCAGCGCTGTTTTGTTGATAAAAATAATTTTACTACCACGTCGATGTAGTGGAGTGGAAGCATAGTAATTGTAAAAAAATGTAAATCTTTTAAAATTGGTTAATTTTTCAAAAAATCAATCAAACCTCAAGCGGAAGTTGAAAATTGGCTTTTGGGAGGGTGCCAACAAAATAATACAAAATAGGCGTATACGATCATAATAAGGTATGTGCAGAGAACTGGGAGGAATTCACTAATTGTCGGCCTTTAATAATAAATTTAGTTTTAGAGTGGAAAAAGTGTTTTTTTTTCGGAGACAGTCGAAATACGCCAATTTTAAACTTGCGCTTGAGTCCGAATGGTTCATCGGAAAAAATCTAAACAATGAAATTTATAGTAAATTTTATGTACTTTCATTTTGGATAGGGAAGTTATTTACGAATAGTTGATAGTTTCCGAGTTATAAGCAGAGAATTATGCTAACACTGAGACAGCTGCCAACTGTCAGTATCTTCTATTTGACATTAGATTTGAATTCAGCAGCCTCAAAAACATAAAGTTAGGTACCTATTTTAATAATCAAAATATGCGTTATAAAAATGTTAAAAAACAACTCAAAACTTATGATGGAGCTTTGGTGCTCCATAGGAACCAAAATACTGAATATGCCAAAAATTCATACGATTCTACCGAAACCCAATTCCCATAAGGTTTGTGCGGGGTTCTTTTCAAAAATTGCCTATTTATTTCCGCAAACTCATCATATAACGTCTAATTTTACTGAACTAATATAGGTATGCAAGAGAATAACATTTAGTTAATTCAAAATCATTTTATTTTCTAGTTTCGTAGTATGTCCCGCATCCGATATATATTTTGGGTACCAACAGATTTTAAGTTCAAAAATCCAAACAATGGATATAGTAAACGATGGAAAATTTACTTTTAACTATACAATTGTCAGTTTAAAACAAGATCAGCAAGCTAAACGTAGGTCACAACATAATTTATTAACCATATATTAATAATAAAAATAAATTATATTTAGTAAAAAGTGGTAAAGGCAAAGGTAAAGGTGGCAGCAAAGGAAGTAATAAAGGCAAAGGTAAAGGTGGCAGCAAAGGAAGTAGTAAAGGCAAAGGTAAAGGTGGCAGCAAAGGAACTAGTAAAGCCAGTAAAGCTAGTACTAAGAAGAGTAAATCCAAATCTACCAAAAGCACCAAGAGTAAAAAATCTGAAAACAAGAGCAAGAAAAGTAAAGACAGCAAAACAAAGGAGTAATGACATGATCATTTGTATTCTTGATATTATAATGTTTATCCTATTTCAGGAAGAAAAAAATAAAAATAACTAAATTAAATGTTGATGGTTTTTCTATTATATCATCAACAGGAGAGGTAGGCCCCGGTGAGACTGTCCAAGTACAAATAGAATGCATTCCCCTAGTGGAAAAGGAATATAGTGAAGTAATAATTCTTTATGTTTCGAATCCCCATAAGAAAGATGTATCCGGAAGACATATTACGCTACATGCAACAGGATCTGAATCACATTTGAATTTCAGTGACTTTAGTAAAATATTTAAGGAACAATTTGTTGTTGATAAGATGGAAAACTTTATTAAGCCAAAAAACGTATGGATAATAAAATTATATATCTTAGTCATGTAAATAAACTGATGCTTTGTAGATTGGTAGCCACCAAGTTTTCGTCTCTTCAGAAACCATGCTGCATTTTAAAAATGTGTGTATAAATACAACAAATGTTACCAAGATTTATTTAGAAAATACAGGACACGTACAAGCGCGAGTAACGGCTCTCGTAGCAGATCCAATTAGAAAAATTTTTACAGTTTTTCCCAACGTATTTGACATCATTCCTTATAATACAGAGTCACTAACTATTACGTTTACCCCTGATTCTATACAGGTAAAGTTATAATGGTATAGCCATAAATTAAAAATCGTCTATGTCTAAAACTGATGCTCATGATTTTATATTGATTTGCCATTGGCAACACATGCATAACCACAATGAAGAATTTTCAGGTATCAACAGAGGTTGCAGTTTCGCAATAATTTTACTTGTTTTTCAAACATAAATGTGTCCACTTTTCATGGAGCCACCCTCATATCTCACTCATCTATTATCCGATTATTTTGAAATTTTGGTCGTGAATGCATTCCTATAATAGCTAGTGGCAGAAATTTTTATATGATTTTATTGTGTGAGTGAAGTTGAACATTGTAAAGATGTAATAATGAAAAGCCGGAAAAATCATTTCAGTCATTACGGCGTTGTTGATTCTTTAATTAACAGTAAATTAAACATGCAATAGAAAAAAATGCTTCTATATGATTTTATTGTCTTAGCCACTTGTTTTACACGTTGTTTGTCAATCTGACATTATAGTGTATGTCTGCGTTTATTTGCAATTTAATTTTTTTAATTAATTAATGATATACTTAAAATTAAGTAATTTTATTGTCGATGTACCTTATATATCAAAAGTTTCACAAAGTGATAAGAAATAATAAACAAACTTCAGTCACCTGTGTACTGCTGCGTTTAAAGGGGGTGAATTTTCAAAAATGGGGTAAAAAAGACACTATGTAATTTTATTATGTCAGCCACTTAGCAGGAAGCTTCCTTTATTTGTAAGAAACATTAAAAAAATTGTGGCTGAAATCTGCGAAGCTGATTTTTCATTGGCTGACGTTTCTTAATAATTACACAGGCCGACAAAAAACAAAAGGTGGGGCTGCTCTCTTGATCAGAACTGTCTTATCCCATGTTTTCTGACGTGCTGAAACCGATTCTGATATTAAAAAAAAATGTACCACATCAGTTTTTGTCTACCACCCCTTTTATTCCCTAAAAGTGCATAATAAAGATTTTGTTCTAAGGTTCTGATCTAACTTTTTTTAAGTATTTTGACGCGCTGAA
Organism: Stenurella melanura; assembly: GCA_963583905.1. Classification (NCBI taxonomy): domain Eukaryota; kingdom Metazoa; phylum Arthropoda; class Insecta; order Coleoptera; family Cerambycidae; genus Stenurella; species Stenurella melanura. The sequence goes on from OY757311.1 coordinate 135,800,895, forward strand.
GCCAATTTTGGACAAAAACAATTTTCTGTCGTGTTGAAACTGAGACGATAGCAGAGCTGGGTAAAGTACTCTGGTAAAGTGCTTTGAGTAGTACTTGAAGCGCTTTTAGGACTTCAAACACTGTCTTTCAATTACTTTTAAGAGAGAGTATTTGGTACTTGACATTTGAATTACTTTGCATAAGTACTTGGAGCTTTAAAGCCCTTTCAGAGGGCTTCAATTACTTTCGAAAGTGCTTTAATTACTATTAAAGTAATTGAAGTCCTTTTTAGTACTTCAATTACTTTGGAAAGTAATTAAATCCTTTTGAAGTGCTTGAAGTATTTCCAAAGTACTTACAAGCTCTTTTTAAAGTGCATTCAAAGCCCTTCTAAGCAAGTCTCGTCATGAATTATCAGGAACACAGGAACTAATAGAAAAACAAAACAGCTTATGTTCAGTGTTTAGTTATCCATATAGTCCGTTGAAATGTTACAAAATTTGGGCCAAACCTTGCTTTTTGGGTAGAACAAGATTATTTTTTTATGTGTAGTGGGTTTCAGTGTGAGTATAAAACTCGATTTTCGGGGTTGAAAGCCCCCCCATTTGGCCGCCATCTTGAAAAAGGGGATGTAAACAGTTTTTTCGCGATATCTTGAGAACCGTAAGTCTTAAAAAAAAATTATGACGTTTTTTGTAGAGAATTGAATTCTCTACAATCTTGGTCTAGATACTTGAAAATGAAAAAGTTATAGTTAAAAATAGACTAAAATTTTCAAGAAAAATATGGTTTAAGGGTTATAACTTTTTTCATTTTATTGCTAACAATTTTCTCTGCTCATTTTTTAAATTTCTTTTCTTTGGAGAGGTGTTAGGATGCTGCAAAGGGATCCATTCAAAACGCGCGAAAGGGTGCACGAAAGAACATCAGTCTGAAACTACTTTGCCTAGGTATACGTTTTCTGGGTCGCTGATTGCGAAAATCGGGGTCCCACAATCTTAAAAGTTAGGGAACACCCTTAAAAACGCCAAAACATCCCTTTTATAGGGTTCTAATTAAAATCAAAAAGGATCCTATGAAATCTCAATTTATTAATATTAATTTGCAAAGGTAGTTGATTTATCCCAAATATAGCTAAATTATATGATTAGCATTGGCGCAACTAGAGAATTTTTCTGGGGGTGGCCAGAGAGGCTCCTTGTGTTTGAAACGCAAAGTTTAGTGGCGGCTCGTGCATAAGATACTTAGGTGTTCTGTGGATACATATACGTACACAGGATGGTTCTCATTTCAAGGTCATCTAATATGACTTTGACCTTGACAAAAAAGTCATCCTGCTCTGGCAACGCTGGCCAAAAGGCGAATCGGCCATTAAACTTCCGATGTTCGGAGCCACCCCCTGGAATTAAAACAATTTAAACATAATTACGATCGATGGATCAATTCGTCGTCGACTCCCTGAATTTTAACCTTCAGTACCTAATTTTGTCTAATCGAAACGAAACGAATCGCTCCGAATATGCTATTATTTTCTTATACCCTCACTTGAATGACAGATAAGAACGAAAGAGATGCAGCACTACAGCAGTCAAATCAGCCAGCAGACAGGCGCAGACTCGAGACTTGCACGGTAACGCGCATAATTTAAAAACAAAACGGCTGAGCTGGCACTCCCCGACATTACCGTTATAATCGACGGGCGAAAATGTTTGACCTCACTTGTGTCAAATTGGTATATAGAAGTCGGGGATGGATTCCGAATAATTTAGTGATACATTAGTTGATAAATTTAAATTTTTTTGCTAATGTTTTTCTTTCCTCTGGGGTGGGCCATGGCTAGTTTGGGGTGGGCCAGGCCCACCCTGCCCCCCCCCCCTAGTTGCGCCAATGATGATTCGAGATAATCAGAGAGGGTGAATACTACGTCTATTTGGTAAATTGGTAAAGCTTTTTTTTTCTACTTTTTGCTTCAAATTTAGTTGAATGGGCATTGCTGGGCAAGAGTAAATCATTCTCCATCCTTAAAAGGGTAAGACTACCTCCTACTACCCCTCCATTTAAGGTGTGACAATATTTTATTTTTGCCTAAGAGAGCAAATCCAAATTTCAAGCTTAAAGTAAATAAATATTTTTTACCAATTTATCAAATAGGGGTGGTCTTACCCCTTAACGGTTTAGAATAATTTACTTTTGCCCAGCAATGCCCATTCGACCAAATTTGAAGCAAAAAGTGAAATTTCTTTTTTTTACCAATTTACCAAATAAGGGTGGTTTTAGCCCTCCTCGATTATCCCTAATCATATGAGTTGGCTATATTTGGTGGTATAAATCAACCACCTTTGCAAATTAATATTAAAAAAGGGGATTTCATGTGATCCTTTTTTATTTCTATTGAAATTATCAGGAGAAATCCTCTAAAAGGGGTGTTCTTGGCATCTTTAGTGGTGTTCCCCCTATTTTCGTAATCAGCGACCCAAAACTGTATAGTCAAATTCAAATCGGTGTTCTTTCGCGTGTCTTGCATGGAGTACTTGATATGAACCCTTTGCAGAGTCCTTACACCTCTCCAAAGAATAGAAATTTTAAAAATGAGTAGAGAAAATTGTTTGCAATAAAATGATCTACAAAAAACATCTGATGTGTTTTTCCAATAAAATCAATAAAAAAAAGTTATAACCCTTAAATGATATTTTTCTTGAAAATTTTAGTCTATAAAAAAAAATGGGAGTTGCTACAAGGACGCCGCGCATGCGCATTCGCTTTTGCACGACTTATTGAACCGCCGCAGAGAAATTGGAATATTTTATGCAATTTTCTGAAAAATGCGACGCTGATGCTGCCTGCGGCTCTGATAATTTATTAACAATTATTTAGCAAAATAAAAATCAACCTAACTAACCCAAACTACCATCACATGAAAGAGATAAATTATTATATGAAAAAAAAAGAACATTTCTGTCGTCAAATCCAACCAGAATTTGTGAAAAAGGATATTAATCGTTACAAAATATAAAAAAAAGAAGTCCAGTGGGCAGTATTTGAACCCGGGACCTGTCGCTCCACAACGCGACAACGTTACGCATAGGCCAGCGATCCACGTGGAAAACACCGCTATAGCACGGAATAAATAGTATCTAACCAAACCAATTGCCGCGGCGGACAGCTAAGAAATAATAGATGTCCGCCGCGGCGTCCTTGTAGACAGTCCCAAAAAAAATCTTGTGCTACCTAAAACGCAAGATCAATGTAACATTTCAATGGACCAATAGAAGCTCTTTCGTAAATAAAAGTACTTGATACTTCATGCTTTAAAGCACTATAACTAAGTGCTTGGTACTTGGTACTTTTTAGGGGATGAAAGGTGTGGTAGACAAAAACTGATGCGGTTTTACAGCCAGTTCTTCTTAATACCTGTCATTAAATTTAATAACTTGATTCCTATTTTCGAGGATGATCCTCGTCAATTTAATTTTTTCTTTGTTTCAACAGAAGTAAATCTTTGTTATGATAATATAAATAATATAAAATATGTTGTATTGTAAACGTACAATATTTAATAAAAAAATTTGTTTTCTTAAATCCATCTGTCTGACGCTATATCTCCTTAAACATTAGACTTACAATAAAAATGTAAGTATATACAAAAAAATTAGGGAATTTTATACTTTTGAACTTTGTCTGCATCATTTTTCTCATAGGAACGAGCGTTGCCGAATTTTTGGAAGAAACAATTTTTTGCACCTTTAATTCGAGATGGCGGTTCGATCCTCACCCCACCCCTAAAGTCGAAAACTTCGGTTTCTTTATCAGGGCCTTGGCTGAAACAGTATATATCAAAATAATTACTACTCCACCTTCTGAAGGGAAAAAACCCCGATTGATTAGACTATTTTCTTTGACATTTTTTTGGAGTAAATTGGAAATATTTCTAAAAATCAGCAACGCACACGTTAGCCAATGTTTTTCTCTATTTATTGATATAAAAACTAATAAATTAAAACCAATTGGAAGTACAATAAAATTACTTAATAGCGCTCTTTTATTTGCAAATTATCAATTAGTTTTATACAAAAATCAGACGCGTGGACTTCAGCCAACCATTTTTTTATTTATATTTTTCATAACATAATATAATTTTATAGCAATGGCTGAAACTTTAAAATAATATAGGAGTATTGTTTTTTTATTTAAAAAATCAGCAGCAATCAAACTCGGTAGTTGCTCTAATCGGCCAGTTATATCAATACCTTCATTCCATATTATTGTTAACTACAGTGAAATCATATACCCATATTACCACCAGCTCCCTAGCTATAAAGTGAGTCTCTAGATATAATCACATTTGATTTTAATCAATAGAGACCTAAGTAAGCCATGAAAGTAAATATTATTGTGTCAATTAATAATAATAATAATAATAATAAATAAATTTATTGAACGAAAAATGACTCAACAGGCTATTGACCGAGGTCCTTCTGCCTGTGTCAATTAATTTTTTTAAATTTAATTTGTTGTAAGATCAATTCAAACTAGTACAATGCATTCTTCTAACAAAATATATATTCTTTACAGATAAAAATTATTTTTGGTTGAAAAACATTTCTTTTTGAAGCCACCATAATGAAATTTTGGCTAAAGGTGTTGATTAAGAATGTCTTGCTAGTTTTTTTTTTCTAAAAAAATCGTTAATACTTTTTATTGAAAAACGACCTCCTTCTTCCATCTTAAAATCAGGCGGCTTTGGCTAAAATCAAATGTGGTCTAAAGACTCACTTTATAGGTATATACTCACCACCAAATTTCAAAATATTCGGATATTAGATAAGCGAATTATGAGGGTGACTTCATCTTAAGTGAGTTATACTGTATATGTATGAAAGTAATTACGAGATGATCAGCATTCGGAAGGCGGAGCGCCGCTTCACAATTTATGAGAGGTATCCTCAGACTCGTTTGTAAGAATGTTTTTGCTTTGTATTTAAGAGTTTAATAATAATAATAATAAATGTCTTTATTGATTTAAATATATAACAATATATGAATAAGTTTTTAAAATAACCTTGACAATAGATTGAATAAAATATGTTATATAATAAATTAAAAGGCGCAAGATTCAGACGGAAAATGTCTGCTATTCTTCTTGAGCCTTAGGGAAAATTTAATTTTACTATTTAATAACAAGCTTATTTACTGTGACATGTAGTTTGAGGATAGGCCAGCCACATCCCAGCGCCCACTACCAACAAGAACATGTTTGAATAGTTAGAATATGCAAAATGTTCTGTTGTGTAACTATGATTGACAATACTAACGTGCACCTATCCATAGAGAGCGTCAGGCATGACAGATCAAATTCTTTCCAAATATAATTTATTATTATTATTATTACATACATACAAGGCAGGCAGCCTAGGGCTGTTTATACCTAAAGAACACGTACATGTGTATAAAACTAAAACTACTAACATAGACAATTAAATAATATAAATATAGATAAATATTAAACGAAAGGCTAAATAAAGTATACATACATGTATATATGAAATTGAATCTCGGTAAATAATTCTATTATCGCACATTATTAGTGTTCAGGTGCAGGTCAAGCCTATTTTTAAATTGGTTCAAACTAGTTGATTCGATCCACGACACGATTGCTGATGAAATGTTTGTAAGGGTTGGTTGAGAAATGGCTTTTAGTAAGTTTCATTTGATGTCCCCGAAGATGTGTATTCGCACTTAAAGCAAATATACTGTTTATACATGGGCAGCTATATATGTTGTTTAATATTTTGTATGTCTCTATAAGGTCACCTCGTATTCTTCGTTGATGCAGTGTTGGTAATTTCAATTTTCTCAGTCGTTCTTCATATGATATGTTATAAAATTTGTGGGGGAGGATTTTAGTTGCTCTGCGTTGGGTTTGCTCAAGGAGATCAATATCTTTTTGAATATAATTGTGAATAAAAGAATTAATACAATGTATCTAATTAATATAGCTGTTTATAAGACAACATAACCATATGTTATTGCCTTGATGAAATATGCACAATACAATACTTAGGATACCAACACTATTCATTCGAGTTGGCACAATAATAATACTTAATATGTCAGTGTTGTCGTAAATATCTAATACACCATTGCATACAATCATGACATAGGTTTATCTTTCTCTTTGATTATGCAGGAATGCTAATGTTTTCATATTTCCCCTCACTAAATTTTTTATGAATTCCCTGAGAAACGAATTGTCCACTTTATTCCCCAGAATATTACACCCGACCATCATTCTTACTATATCTAAGTTAAATGTTCACTTTAAGTACACCTAAGATAACTTCTTACCTGGTTCTTTGTTTTAACAAAATGAGTTACAAATTTACTTAGGTATGAATGAATATCACATATATACCTACTTTAAAATATACTATAGTCTGTTTTTAAATCAGGAGGGGCGTTTTAAATTTAACACGCTAAATCTTAGATCTGTGATTGGATACACCCTCGCCAGTTTTACACAATGCAATAGTCTTAAATTTTGACATATTGTAAAAAAAATAATTTTATATCATACATTATTTGGTTATAATTTCTATTTTATCGTTTGCATAGTATATATCAATTTTAGTCCCTTTCATATAAATCTGAAGGTAAAAGTGGCCAATCACTTCGTTGCATTATATTGCGCAAATGGTATGGATGTTATATAAAATACCTAGAGGTCAAATAGAGGTCGATGCACTATATAATGTAATAAAATTCATACAAAAACTTTGTAGTCGTGTATTGTTGGTTGCCCAAAACGCCAAAAAGGTTTTAGTGTATTTTTTAGTTTCTTTTATTGTGTGAATGGAACTTTCGTGTTTACTCCTCCTGGTTTAAAAACAGACTATAATTGGTCGATATTCTTGCTGTTTCGTCTAATCTTTGTGTAAAACCTGTCTCACAACGAACTTTTTGTTAAACATATTTCCTTCTTTGAATTGTATCATGCGAGTCATAGATATCTTGTTAGTGAAGATCACATTTGCCTTGCCACTGGCCACTATATGTTTCATCACACAGACAATTAATTGTATACAGGGGCGGCTTTAGCAAGTTTTTCAGGTAGTGCGAGATCTCATTGTGGTGTCCCCCTTCTCCCAATATGCTATCGTGTATTCGTGATTAAGCTATGCGTAGAGACTGATGATAACATACATTTTTTACATCTTTATATACTAATAACTCAAACCTCTGAAATATTAATATAGTAGTAGCATGGATGAGGAACAATAACAGAAAAAAGCAACAATATTTGATTGAAACAGTTTATTTAACACATTCAGCTCCAAGCTAATATTGTTGAATCTATGCACGAAACTACCCATATGACAAGCTTGGCCACCGATGTCTGATCTGACCCTATCTCAAAAAATGCATATTTTTTATCACACCAGACCATAGCGGACACATTTATCGAAAAACTGGTTAATTTCCTAGACCATTTTAGCGGACACAAATAAATTGGCGGATACCACGCTATGCTGTCGATACAAATTGACATCTCTGCCCTGGCCTCTAAAATACTTATAATTTTAAGTCATTCTCAGCAGGCCACAGCGGTCACAATCGCGGACCCAGCTTTAAAAATCTATATACATTTTTTTATTAAGAACCCATGGCATGTACGCCATTAAACAGGGCCATGGCCGGAAATTAATGATAAAAACTCTTCGAGTGTGAGTGCCCACTGGCCAATGCTAATGGCTAAGTAAGGCGGACACCGGTGACCTCTATGGCCTGATCTAACTGTAGCTTATCAGACACCGGTGTCCGCCATGGTGCTGAATGTGTTAAACTACTATGGCGTAGACAACTCTCACATCACTCATATGCCAAATTTATATCGTAAATTAATTTAAAACTGAAAGAAATGAAGAAAATAAATTAATAATTAACTAAGCATTAATTTACTAAAAAGACTAGATTGCCACCTTTCTTGCTTTTGCACTTGCAAATTTTTTTATTAAGTCAGAATAATTCAATTCCTGGGCTATACCATTTTCTACAGCAAAAATCGCAAGATCTGACATTCTTTCCTGACACATGGTTGAACGCAAATATGGTACAATAAGTTTTAAGTTACTGAAACTTTGTTCTCCTTTAGCGACAGTTACAGGTATGCATATGGTTAGCAAAATTCGGGAATATATCCTGCCAACCATTTTGTTTAATAAGTTGAAGAACTTTTATTGGTTCTGCTGATTTAAACTCTGTCAACAGTGGATTTAGGCTTAAAATATTTTTTCTATGTTAAGTGTGAATTTCATGTTATAAGTTTTTACTCTTGAAACACGGCGATAGTACCTTGACATGTGACTTCTTGCTCTCCAGAAGAGTATTCTTAGGATAAGTAAGCAACTGACTAAACACCACCTTAACTTACAATTGCTAAAATAAGTATGCTGACGGTCAAAAGAGGATATGTAATGTCTTTTTTCAACATTGATACTATTATTTAATAATATATCCAGTAAAAAGTTTGATTTTTAGTTCGTCCGAAAGAAAATTATAATTCTCTTATTTTGGTGGGTAGAGTTAAATGGTACTAAGGTGCTGGGTGTTATTTTTTGCGCAGACGATCTATCGTTGCATCTTTGGCGACTCCCTATGACTGCGCCTGCTACTTGTATACGCATCAAATTAGAATAGTGTCGGGGTGAAAACGTTCTTACAAATACGTCTGAGTATGCTCCTGATAAATTGTGAAATGACACTCTGACATTTGAACTCTGGTGAAGATACATCAACTAGAGCTATCACCTGGTAGCCAAACAAAGATCTGGCTGACTTGTGAGCAATATTTGAAAAGGAGTCTACTTATGTGACCATGCGGGAATTCAAATTTCAAACACTGAAATAAAATACAAATAAATGATAAACTAAAACATTGTTGCTGTATTTATTAATTAGAAATCTCCAAGCTCTTCACCACATGCAATAAAATATCACAATTTAGATCTTCGAGACGATCCTATTTCAATAATAATTTGAAATTCTCCCATTGTTGCTGATGTATATTTGAAATTAGGCAAACTAAATAAAATCAGCATTACAAAGGGACATGAATTGTGAAATAATAAACATATTTTAACAAAATTAACTAATATTTACTTTTAGGAGTTTGAAAATAAATTGGAAATAACTTACAATTCCTCAAAATGTAATAAATTTGTACTATCATTAAGCGGTGAAGGAGTAATACCTCAAATAACGCTCTTAGAACCCAAAATAGAAGAGAACAATCAAAGTACCATAGAGTTTATTCCTACATACATCGGACACACTAGAAGTGAAACAATCTCTATTAGAAATATTGGTTTAATATTTTGTAAAGTGATAATCGAAATTTGTGAAAACTTTCAAGAAATGTTTAGTTTAGTTGCATATGATGATACATTCGACTTCTTAAATATCAACAATTTAGAAGGTGAGATTCAAAAGGATATACAGCTAGGCGAAAGTAGTGGATAATCATCCTAACTGTATCAGTAGATTTTTTATAAATGCTTCAAGAAATGAATTTACTATCTGAAAAAGTTTATAATAATTATAACTAATTATATAATTGTTGCACATTCTATGGGATACTCTTCGCAGTTGTTTTGTAAATAATATTAGTTTTAGACATTTTTTGTTTAATTACAACATTTTTTTATTTATTGATCGATATTGTTCAAAAACAATAGGGTTCTTCCTTTAGCTAACACTAACTTACTGTCCAAATTTCAATTCAATCGGACTTTTCGTTCTTAAGTTATCTTGCTTACAAGAAACGTGACGGACGGACGGACGGATTTTTCGAAAGTTGTGCAGAATTTGATCACAAACACAAGCAATATTACCGGTTTTAGAAATGTGCTAATCGAATGCAATACCGGGTGTAACGAGATCATGGTATCCGCCCCTTTTCTCCTTTGGTTTTGAAGATAAGTGAGTGAAATTTAGGATAATATACTACATACATAACAAGCGGAACTTTTTGACATACAATTGATTATTAAATGGAACACCCTATATATTATTGCATTTTTGAATTCTGCATAATTTTCTGAATCCAACGATGCCAAATAAGTGACATTTGAAACATCAATTTTTTTTATAATATAATTTTTAGTTTTCCATTTAAGTGTGCCATGACGGATCCGATTTATTCTAAATGACCCGTGTAATGCTACAAAAATTGAAATCCCGTTAAAAACACTAAATTACGTGATTTATGAGCAAATGAAATTCACCAAAATTGTTTTTGGGGCAAATCCACAATTTTTTCAAATGGTACCATATCGGTACTGTGGTACCATTTATTAGTACTATTAATAAGGGATTTATTCATATGTCGTATTAAAATGTACGATAAACACAAACAAAATTACAGCTAAAAGAAAATAAGAAAACACAATTTTATTCGAATTACCTTGTTAAACATAAGGTGGTTTTGGAATACAAAAAATTAACAAAAAACATTACAATAGTTGTTCAAAATGCTGTCCATTAACGTCAATGTACTTCTGAACTGGCATAGCTGTTTCTCGAAGAACGTTCGCCAATTGCTGGGCCGTTATGCTATTAATTGCTCGTCTTACTCTTAGCTCCAGGTCTTCACGGGTTGTAACGGCGGTTGCATTGACAATATTTTTTTAATGATCCCAGACAAAGAAATCGAGGGGATTTAAATCAGGGGACCATGGAGGCCACCTCACAGGACCATTCGTCGAAATTACGTTTTCTCCGAATCTCCGTTGAAGGTAATCAATTACTATCCTTGAATTATCTAAATCTAAAGGTAACTCATCTAAAATGTCCTCAATCTCATTTTCCAGGAATCTCAAGTATCCGGCATCAGTCAGAGATCCTTCAAATATTATTGGACCAATGATTCTATTACCGATTATTCCAATTCAAACATTGAAACCGAACCGCACTTGAAAGTTACCCTCCCGTAATAAATTTTGATTTTCTTGTGACCAATATTTTGTATTTTATCGGTTAAATAATCCCAAATTTGTAAACCTTGACTCGTCCGAAAATAAAATCAGTCCCAAAAAATCATTGTTTGGCTGCACATTATTATACAAAATCCAATTGCAATATTCCATCCTACATTCGTAATCACTTTCGTACAAATGCTGATGCAATTGGTATTTAAAAGATTTATAGTGGTATTTGTGCAAAATTCGGCTTTTGGTGACTGATGTTCAATTCAAACCCAAGTTGCCTTAAAGAAACAGTCTTATCAACTTCTATTCGAACCAAAACATTAATTTCCATTCATTCGTCAATAATGAAGTTTTCTTCGGGATCATTGTTGGGCTCTCTTCGGAATTGGTTTTCTACACGTTTAAAATAATTTTGGACATTGTCTATCAGGATATCGTCGGCCATAAAGGTCCATAGCTGCAATTGCATTTTTTTGCTTTCCCCATAAATAATTAACATGTCCACTTTTTCATCTCTTGTATAAATTTGCGGCATTTTGAACACAATTAACAAGAATTTTAAACAATTTTTAATGACACAATAAAAACACCGTTAAACCAACAAATGTTTGACAAGCTAAATATTTAATTGTTTTCAAAGCCACCTTAGTTACTTCTTAACATTTAATTAGAACAAAATTGTATTTTCTTATTTTCTTTTAGCTGTAATTTTGTTTGTATTTATCGTACATTTTAATACGACATGTGAATAAATTCTTTATTAATAGTACTACTAAATGGTACCACGGCAAAGATTAAGTTAGTTCTCTAATCTTTGATCACGGTACCGATATGGTTCGTTTGAAAAAATTGAGTTTTGCCCCAAAAACAATTTTCAACAATCGAAACACAAAATGATAGTATTGTATCATTAGTAAGATTCTGTCCTTTCAGCATTTCAAAATACAAAATACTCTACATTAGTGAACCTGCAGCCAAGTGAAACTGCAAATTTTAATTTAATCTTCAAGCCAACTTCCGAACAATCTGTAAATATGGAGATAAAGATTCATACAGTAAATAACCCTTTTGAGATTATAAAGGTATTTGTAAAAAAATGTTTATTTCTTGTTCTAACTGTTTTTATTTTCTAGTTGAATGTCTCAGCACAAAGTTTTTACCATGACATTTGTTTAGAATTAACACCATGTAATCAAAAAGTAATATCAAACTCATCACTTAAGCTCAACACCAACTGCGTAGGTTACCATATTGATTTTGGGTTTTCTACTTTAAATTCCTTGCAAAAGAAATACTTTACTATAAGAAACAGCAACGAAAAAGACGTCTATAGATTTGAATTTGTTACAATTAGCGGACTGACATTTTTGCCAAGAGTGGGTCACTTAAAGCCGCTTGCGACGAAAGATATAATTGTTACATTTTCTACTAGAAAACCGCTCTACTGTGATAAGGTAAAACATTTTATTTATTTTAAAATAAATTAACTAATTTTAATATCTAGACAATGGTACCATGCAATTTAAACAAAATTGAGTACATGTATGAAGAAGTAATTGAAGAACTGTCCTGGGATGATAGGCAAAGATTTGTCACTTGGGAAAGTCCTTCTGCAAAATCTAGTGAAGAAGGTGCATCGGGAATAATCAGAAGTTTCGAAATTATAGATGAAAATACAGAAAACGGGTATATACAAACTGCTAATAAAAAGCTCACAGGCTGGCCTCTTGGAGAATTGCTCATTCTCGTTACATGACAGTCACTGTGGGACATAGCTATGGTACTGTACTTGTTTTTTTATCTTGCGAATTTTAGTAATTCTGTGATTTTCACAAATTTACGAAAGCATATGTATCAAATATTTTTGTAATTGTCCGTTTAAACTGACAATCATACACAATTGACTATGTAAAATAGCAATTATAATTGCGAGTTTAAATTTATAATTATGTATACCCGTATAACCGAACTGTATACGAGTATAACCCGTATCAGATCTATATGAAAATCTTTACTCGATAAAGACAGCCTATATTCTTTTGGTACAGCGACGATATGGGTTTGAATACATTCTGAGTATAGGCAGAATAAAGTTGGCATTTATTGATTCGATATCGCCACGATACATTTTGGATGTAGATTGAATAATGTTTAATTTATCGAATCGCTATCACAACACCTAGATTATTAATTTTTTATACGTCAATATACCTTTAGTATATTTAAGCACATGTTGCAAATAAAATAATAATTAAATAAAAATATGTTTGTTCTGTATGTTTTTCGGGAATTAATGGCATATAGTACTTTATAATTTTTACTATACTGATAAACTTACAGAAACCTTCAGATATCATATACTTACCTTGTTGAATGCCTAGTGGGATCCTGGTGGGACGCGAACCTACGACACATCTACAATTTTAGTGCACTAGTGCGGTTGGTGGCTTTACTATCTGCGCCATCTGGCCTTGTGTTGAACTCTCGCTTATTGTATATACATATTTATAATTTACGTAGAGATAGATATAGTTACTATATTTTGATTAAAATTTAACGAAATGCTGAAAACTAAAAAGAAAACTTGTCTTCGGTGGGCGGAGGAAGTGCAGACTGATATGGCGAGAGGATTTGAAACATAGAACTAGGATTATAATAGACGTATAGATTATTTAATATACCTATATTCAATAAAATTTTATATTAATGTTACACACAAGAAACAAATAATGTAATATGACTGCCGATGATTCTACAATAAAATTTCCGAAGAAAATTCAAGTAACAAAGGATTTATGTAATACAATAGATACATCAGGATCATCGTCCGATGGTAACATTGAAGAAGTTTGACTCAGAAATCATATTCCGATAAATTACGTGAATGGCTAATAAACGGGAATATTGAATCAACCCATATTTCTAAATTATTCCGAATTTTGGTCTACGATGGGAATCATGTAGAACTACCATTGGATGCAAGAACATTACCTACTCAAAACACCTAAAGCTGTAAATGTCATATGGATAATGGATATTATTTTCTTCTACTCACTACTTTGCAGGTAGTAACAGCCAATCGTAGAATGCATATCCTCACATTTAACAGTCATGCGCGTTAGTTCTATATTGAAGGCAAGTTTTAAAATAGAATATGTATATAAAACGGAACAGAATCTATACAGTTGCGTTATTATTTTGTCTATAATTTAATGTTACTCAAGATTTGCGATAAATGAGAAAATATCAGTATCGATTATGTAAAGACTCGATATATATTTTTAGTATAGAATATCTATAGATGGCATATAGACTTAATAAAGTTGTAATACATTTTCCATAACAGTAATGTTTTTATCGGAGAACTTTACACTACCTATATTAATGAGTTATCGATAATATAACGATACTCTATATCTGCTATAAATGAAATGAAATAAATTTATTGCGTGTAAGAATTCTACAAACAAGCCAACGGTGTAACATGCCGGTATTTTAACTTACACCAAGAGAGACTAACAAAAAAAAAATACAGTTATAAAGGTATAAAATACAGTTAAAAAGATATAAAATATAGGTGATTTTTTTTTTTTTTTTATGGCATTGGATTTCTCCATTAGCCAGATACATATTATGTATTTACTGCTTTACTCATACGTTCATAACTAACCTAACACGACGACCCAACCATACGATATACACAGGATGATAGTTCACAAGGACACTCTCTTCTCGTTCAGGGGTCTGTCAGGACATTTCTTATATAACATTACACAGGTAGACCACGGAAAGGGGGTATATAAAAAATGGGAGAGACAATTAAGGAATACGAGGCTAACCTAATATGGAACGATGTTATAGCAGCAGTTTAACTGTATTCCATCCAAGATGGCCGACGGGCTACAATTAAGTGATGACCAGTCTGAGAAAAAGTCAAATAAATCTTATAAATGTTGCAAAAATAAACAGACTTCTGTTGTAGTGTGTGTATGCTGCGGAGGTATATATCACAAAAGTTGTTCTGACCGGAAAAATTTTGATATAATTGATGATACCAGAATAAACTGCTGTCGAAGTGATAACCCTGAAATAAATTACAGCATCTCAACACAGGAAAGTAGTAAAGTTAAAGAAAAGGAAAATGTTGACATGGAAAATAGCACTATTGAATGGCTAAAAAATGAAAACAAACTATTAAAAAATCTATTAGAAGAGAAAGATGAAAAATATGCAATTCTACTAGAGAACAAGAAATTATTAGATGAAAAAATTATATATTTAACAAATCACAAAAACCATACAATGAATAAAAACAAAAACAACACAAAAAGTAATCACACACATAAAAATGCTGAAATCCCTGAACAGCAGATAACAAACAATAATAATATAAAAAACCATCAAGTGCAAGAAGACCCAAATGGTAACATTCAGGCAACGCAGCATACAACAAATTCTATGACATATGCAGCCAAAGCTTCATCATACAGTTCAACACAAAATATCAACAAAATAAATAATAATAAACAAAATAGACAGCACCCTGACAATCAACAGATTTTTCAACCAGCCCAAGTTAAAACTGCTATTCTTGAAGCACAAACAGCCAACAAAATTAAAGAAATTCAGGAATTAGGAGATACCCCACATGATGATGGTTGGGAGAAACCGAAATTTAGAAGGAACAGAAGGTTTGTAGTTGGAGACAATGACGAACTTACAGGCATACAAACGGTACCTAAACTTGTCTCACTCCATGTAACTAGACTAAAACCCGACACACGACCCGAGGACTTGAAGAAGTCCCTAGAGAACAATTTTCCAGGAGTTCTATGCGAAGAACATGAATCAAAGCGTCCTGATCTATATAAATCAATGAAGGTAACCATTAGGCAGGAGCACTTTAAAAATGCATGGAAACGTGAGGTATGGCCTAGGGGAGCACTAATTTCACGTTTTTTAATGAAAAGGGGGATTGCGCAACTACCAGAGGAGCAAGCGAATCCATAATTAGGGAAGCACCACAAAGAAATCCAAACTCAAGTTCCATTGTAGATGATGCAGCCAGTCCAGTACATCCAAAATTATCACACAAGTCAATAGCCAACAAATCTCGCAAAATTATGCACTTAAACATTCAATGTGTACGCAATAAAATACATGAAATTGAGGTACTACTCAAAGGATATAAACATGATATACTATGCCTAAATGAACATTGGCTCACTAACGAACAAATCCAAACTCTTAATATTGATGATTATAGAGTCGTTTCAAGCTTCTGTAGGCACGAATGGACACATGGGGGGGTGAGTATACTTGCTAAGAATAGTACAGAATGCCTACCTTTGCCTTTTAATATAAGTAACATATCAACTGAAATACACTGTGAAATAGCGGGAACTTTATGTGGTGACATTCAATTGTTTACGGTCTATAGATCACCCACTGGTGATTTTGATATCTTTATTGAAAAATTAAGCTTACTGCTTGATAAAGTCATTTGGACCAAAGATATTGTGATAACAGGCGACTTTAATGTTCATTTTAATACAAAGGATAAAAACGCAACAGAGTTGACTGACCTATTTGGGTCATATGGTTTACAACAAACGGTCATGACAAATACGAGGGCAAACTCATGCCTGGATAATATTTTTACTAACATTGACAGTAATCTCTACTCTGTAAAAACCTTTGATCCAAACTTGTCAGACCACTCCGCTATCTCATTTCAAACATTAATTAAGGGAGAAACAAGGAAAAAAATTAGAATTAATTATAGACCAATAACTGAAGATGGTCTCTTTCAACTATATAATAAAATCGAACAAGTAAATTGGAACTTTGTCAGTGACACAAATATCAATATAGAACAGAGGTGCGAAAAGTTTATAAATGTTTTCACTGATGAAATCGAGCAATGCTTTCCACTCAAATCTAAACTTATAACTAGTCCCGTACCGAATAAAGTCACCTGGTATAACGAATCGCTTCGTCAAATGCGTGAAACACTTAATCTCCTGGCTCATATGAATAAGACTAATCCAGAGATGATATCAAATATAACACTAAAAAATTTCCGAGCTAGGTACAGAATGGAAATTGTCTCTACGAAAAAAGCAGCAAACGATAAATACATTGAAAGCTCTAGCAACCCACAATCAGCAATGTGGAACATCATAAAAAGTAATAACCCTAAATTAAATGTGCATTTAAGTAACTCTCTTAATGCCAACAAGTTTAACGACTTCTTTGTAAACATAGCTGAGAATATCATAAAAGATTTACCCAAAACTGACAATGACCCTCTTGAGTACCTTAAACTAAACTCCAATAACACAACTGAAAAGACATTTAACTTCAATAGTGTAACATATAATGAGATAAGATCGATAATTTCAAACCTTAAGAATAGCAAAAGTAAAGATCCATATGACATAAGTGTAAACATTGTAAAAACTTTAAAAAACCTAATAATCATCCCGATAACTAAGCTTATCAATGACTGTATTAAGAGCAATATTTTTCCTAAAGCTTTTAAGATTGCAAAAGTAATACCTGTCTACAAAAAAGAGTCCCCTGAGGAACTAACAAACTATCGTCCCATATCACTGGTTCCAATTTTCGCTAAAATATTTGAGGCGGCATTGAATAAACAAATAATACATTATTTTGAAACAAACTCTTTATTCCACCCATGTCAATATGGTTTCAGACAAAAAAAATCGACAACATTAGCTATTAATAACTTAACCCAAATTATATTGGAGGGGTTTGAACAAAATATGTATACATCTGCTCAGTTTCTCGACTTGACTAAGGCATTTGACTGTGTGTCGCACAGCATACTCTTAGATAAACTCCACTTATATAATATTAATACCAGTAATATAAAACTCATAAATTCTTATATCTCAAATAGACACCAGTATGTAACTTACAACCTGCACACATCTAGTAGAAAATGTGTCAAGCATGGAATCCCGCAAGGCTCGGTATTAGGCCCAACGCTCTTCCTAATATACATAAACGATTTGGCAAATTGCGATAAGACTTCCAATATGATCTTATTTGCAGACGACACTACCCTTCTAAAGCATTACAGCTCTCTTGAGTTCATTGAAAGAGATGCTGGCCACACACTGTCAAGCGCAAATGAATGGTTCATATCAAACAACTTATGCTGCAACGATAGCAAAACTAAGTCCACAATTTTTAGTCTACGTAATGCAAACATAAATGTTCCAAACACTGTTAATACCAGCCCTGTCAATTTTCTTGGTGTTGTACTCGATACCAAATTGACCTGGGCTGAACACGCTAATTATGTAAGTAAGAAACTCTCCCAGGGCTTATTCTTAGTACGTAACCTAAAAAATACTGTATCAGATAAAACCCTACTGACGTTCTACTATGGTTGCATCCACTCTAAATTGTCCTATGCTATCATTAACTGGGGCCACTCCCCTCACTCAGACAATATTTTTAAATTACAACGAAGATGTATCAGAATCATAGCTGGGCTAAAATATCGTGACTGCTGCAGAGAACAATTCAAAACCCTTGGTATACTCACCCTACCATGTGTCTACATTGCAGAATGTTTGATGTATATTAAACAGAATTTTCACCTGTTTCATAAACATAGTGATATCCATCAACATCTAACTAGAAATAATAATCAAATAAAACAAAATTTTCATAGATTGTCAAGAACCAGAGATGGCACTTCATACCACTGTATAAATTTTTTTAATGTTTTACCAGAGGAATTAAAAACCTCACCAATTAACATCTATAAACACAAAATTAAATCATACCTAAAGAAAAAAGCTTTCTACAACTTTGAGGAGTACCTCGTTAACGATTTTACAGATATGATGTAAATATTTTGAGAGATCTGTGGGCTCGCAATATAATCCTATACCTATTACAATTTACTAGTATTATGTATGTTCTATAAATGGCTTTGTTGCATTAAGTGTATTATCTATGTTTCTGTCTTTCATTATTTATTAACTTTGTCTTAGATTTTTAACTATTTTTCAATGTAAATTTTAATTAATTTTAATGTAAGTTTATTCATAGACCTTTGACCATAGACCCTTTGACCTGTGTAAACACTGTTTTTTGTGTATGAACATCAATAAATTATCTATCTATCTATCTATCTATCTATCTATCTGTGTTCATGAAATTAACCAATACGTTGTAGACTTGTATATTTTTTAAGGACAATAGGTGAGTAACATTAGTTGGTAGAGGGACTTTGATGTCGACTAAACTATTTAGCATTGCATTGATAGCCGTTTGGTGATTCTGACAACTAAAGAAAATATGGTTCAGATCGCCGGTAGCACCATATGTACTACAGATATCTGAATCAAGTACACCAATTCTATTTAGGTGTTTAGGAAAGCAAGCGTGACCGAACCTTATTCTGCAAATTGTGGTGATAAATTTCCTAGGGGCGTTAATGCCCTTAAACCATGGTGATTTGGGAATATTACTAATGATTTGTGAGTACTGGCTCGTAGGGTTATCTAATTGATAGTTTTCATAAGATCTTGACCAATTGTTAAATGCTTTGTGCTTGAATGTATTTATAGCATCCGATAGGCATGTTTTAAAGTTGGAATTTAGGTTAGATATGGCACTTTCTTTAGCAAGGTTGTCCACATATTCATAATGCGGGATTCCTATATGGGCTTTAACCCAAACAAAATTAACAAAAAATGTATTCTTATGTAATTCACATAGAAGAAGATTTATATGGAGGATATATGCACTTTTGTGGATGTAATTAAGTGCCCCGCTTTCAATACTTACAAGAACGCTTAAGGAGTCTGTATATATTGTTGCATGCCTAACTTGATTTTCTTTAATATATTCCAGGGCTTTAAGAACCGCTATAGCTTCTCCAACGAATACAGACGTATTTTCAGGCAATTTCATTTTGTATTCAAATTTTTTTGATGGAATATAGACAGAGCACATCCTACGTTTTCTGAAATTTTCGATGCATCTGTATAAATTTGTAAGTAACTTGAGTACCTTGATTCCAGGTCTTTTAATAAATTCAAGTTAATTCTGGGAACATCCGAATATGTCGGGATTAAAACAATAGGTTCATAAAATAGGTCTTGATATTCTAAAACCCCATATGAGATGTTAGATATTAAAATTAAGTTATTCCTATATTCACTAGTTTCACGGCATGCAGAACATAAAGGCGGAGAATTCTTCTTCGTCCAGTACTTACTAGTTAAGTCATAAGCACTTAATTTAGAAATTTTCAAAAATATAGGTGATATATATATAAAAATAATGAAAAAGATATAGATCACAGTAATGTATCTAAATGTAAATCATATATTCTATATACTGGGAAAATATATAGAGATAATGCCTTATAGTCGCTGCACAGATTAAATAGAGAATATATCTGCAGAGAAAATATTTAGTTGTACTATAGATACGCTATATAGTTGAAATCTTTATTGAGAAATCTAATCTACATAGTCCTATATCGCTTGGTTATACGGGTAGTAAGGTGTGTGCAATATATAACAATTCACTTCAAATGAAGTATTATTATCAAGTAAAGCCTAGATACATTCATATTAATTTTATTAGTAGATTAAAATAAATATTTAATAAATGAATCGACCTAAAATTCCAATATTTGAATGATGTCGAAAACTCAACCTTATTGGGTAATGATCCTGGTGACATCTCATATATCAATGTATATTTTGTATATATCAATGTGTGTGAAGTTAACAACGCGTTGCTCACAACGACAAGCGGGTGGCAACAGAAATAAGTTTTGGGCCTATGTTGAAAACAATTAAAGGAATCATAAATATGAAAATGTATCACGTGAAATTGAATAAAATTGAATCCGTTGAGTTATCATCTCTTACATAAAATTAATAAATGCAAGTTTAAAATGAAAAAACACATCAGCAATTTAATACATTTTCTAAACAAATAAATAAACATATATGGCGGCACAGGCACATATTCTACCATCTTCTACAACCTTTATCAACTGAAAGCTGTAGCTTGTATTACTAACACAGTCGCTAAAGTAAAAAAAAAAAAAATGAAAAATATTAATAAATTTTTCCAAACCTCTGGCATTGTCCGTTTTCAAAGATGGAGTTACATCATCGTATCTACTGTTCTCCATATCACCTATAGTGTGAAATTCATTATGAAGTGTTTACATAAAAAAAATGAACATTAAAAATTTATTTTTTTAAACCTCAGGTGATGTCCGTTAGCAACGAAGGAGTCACATCATCAAACTCAAAACTTATTTCCATTGCCAAATTAAATTGAAAGTGTGAAGTTGGCAACGCCTTGCTAACTTCACTTAAGTTGTATATTACATGTTTCTGACAGATTGTTTACCATATTTGTGAGTATGATTAGTCACATTTCTATAAATATAGCTATAGTAGCCTAACATAGTTATTAAATTTATAATTTAGTTTTCGTATTATTACACATTATTATATCTAATAATTCGGTTTATTTGCGATTATTTATATTAACAATGTAACCTTAAAGAAGACAGAATTAATATTAGTCTGTCACTTTCCGCTTATAGTTAGAGAGACGACGACCATAATGGCTGCAGCATTAGCAATATCTGAAATTTTTTTTTTATGGAGTTTAGGTCCCTCCCTACAACTTTGTTCTCTGAAGTAATGCACTAGTCACTCTTTACAAAAAAATTTCCCAGCATATCAAAAAATTTGAGAAAAAAGGGCAAAGGAAAAAAAAAGCCAATTTCAAGTTGAAACTTGGCAGGATGGCACATTATATATCAAAGATTACTTAACGAAAAATTTGCCGTTCCAGTTTATTATAATTTTTTAAAAATTTGTTGGGCCCAAATTCGCAAAATATTTGTGCCATGTCTGAAATTGTCACCCTGCTTTCTTAAACACCCAAATATTATAAAAATAAATTACAGAAAAATGGAATATTGCTAGTTCAAATTTTGACAGGATGATTCAGCACTGCCGAGAGAGGCATACGTTTCTTGGGCCTCTGAATCGATTGGGATGGGTCTCAACCCTCCCTCGCCCCTATATTCACACCTATTGGCTAAAAACCACCCACAGTAATTCTGAACCCTTATTGTGATATTTTTCATAATAATTGGCTTAAATATTAAAAAAACCATTGTTCATTTAAATCAAATTTAGATCACATAAATAAAACTCAAAATTTCTATTTAAATTTACCTCAAAAATCTCGGAAGTGAATAATACGGATTTATTTAATAAGTTTCGCTAGGTAATCAAGTTTTGAAAACAAATGCCAGCTTTTGATGTATCGATGGCATATTAATGTCTATAATAAAATCTAATCTTTCTGTTGCTGCTGATCATTTAAAAAATGCTTACTAAAGAAAAAATTGAAATTATTTTAATTCACAGCGAAAATAGAACAAATAGGGACAGCCGATATTTTTAACCGAAGATATTCCCAAAAGTCTGTTTCTCATTCAACAGTTGGAAGTATTTTCCAAAAATTCAAAACAGCCATCTCAGTTAGTGTTGGTCATATTGATCATATTTTTTATTGAAAAAAAAAAAACCATTCCCGCATCACAAACAGCACTAAAACGCGTTTGAGGGTCGTTTTTGGTCGAGAGGGGTGAAACTTGAGGGTTAAGACAGCTGGGATCCCGCGCAATCGATTCAGCACAAAAATTAAATAGGGGAACATAATCATATTGCAGTATCCAAAGTGGACCGGCAAATTTGGGATATAGAGCAACTGCGCACTTTGCAATAAAAAGCCGCACTTTGGCTCTGGTCAATTTTGTCATAAAAGTGTTTTTGGGTAATCTCCATGTCAGTACAAATTGATCAAGCCCACTTGGACTCATGTCACTTAATACTTTAGAAATTTTCCATTTTCTTTTTTTGATATGCTGGGAAATTTTTTTGCTAATGGTGACTTGTCTGAAAATGGGTTTCTCGTGACTTTGGGGTCTTACAGATGCTGTGGAATCATTTTCAGACATGACTAAAAATACTTTTGAATTCATTACATTTTTTTAATCTAAGGCACTCCAGCGCCTTCCAGCAAAGCGCTAGAGCATTATTTCAGAGAACAAAGTCGTAGAGGGGGACCTAGACTCCACGAAAAAAAATTTCATACACTGCTAATGCTGCAGCCATTTTGGTCGCCATGTCTATAACTATAATAATTGGTTGTAGGAATACTTAGAAACTTTTTATTTGCAGCATTTACAAAAGTATTTCTGCATCTTGGCACAAAACACCACTTATTTGGTGCTCCATTCATGTTTCTAACTTATAACAATGACATTAAGAGTATTTGACAATTTATAAACACAAAAGAAAAAATAGTTGTATATATTACCACTATAGTAGACAATACTGCTACATTTATGTAGTGATGCCACATACGATACAGGTTTGTCTTTTTCAGTGGCCAATATTTAATATGGATCTAAATTTCGTTTAAATTATTTAAGAACATTTTATTTGCAAAAAAATTGTTTTAGCTATAATATTTACTATGAGCGACTTAAAAAAAAGTGCACACATCCTATTGCCCCTTTAAATTGACAGTTATATATAATTGTTACTTTAAAGTTACAATTATATATAATTGCTAGTTTATACTGACAATTAATTATACATAATTGTAAGTTTGAACTTGCAATTATACCTACATAACTCAGTTAACACAGTACTTAGTGCTCGATCTAGCCCTCAAGTTAGAAACTTTAGTACCTCCCATAGATACTCCACGTTGCCAGTTCTCGAGCACACATATTACTTGTTTATACTATAATATAAAAGTTTCTATTCAAAATAAAAGTAAAAAATTTCAAATGAAGGACTGATTCCAATGTAAACATAAATGTTTGCTGTACAGAATGTTCAGTTTTCCCGAACTTTTATATTGGTATTAATTATTTTCTTAGAAGACTGTGAATATCTTACTTATAACAGCAATATTAAAAATTACTTGGTGCCTTATTGTTTTTTTTTTTTTACTTAGGGAACCCGACAGTACATGTAGGAATACCGATAATCGCCTAGAACCTGATATATTCCTTATTCCTGAAGCGGCTGACATGATTCCACTTTTTTTCACAATAATTGCAGATTATTCTACCTACAGATGCATGATAAGTGGTATAGACTTTCCTGACACCTTTATTAGGATGGTAATAATTAAATGATAAAAATTAAAATAATTGAAATTATTTAGACCTTATTGTATATTACAGAAACACGAAATAAAATTTGACGTGGAAAATAATGGGCTAATACCACTTGACATCACCTGGGAATTTTGCAACAATGAAATAATACGAACTAGATCTGTATCGGCGAATAATTCGTGTACTAAGAATGTTCCTTCAAGTGATTCTGGAAATGGTAAAAATCAGTCGTAATTTTCAGTTTTTGACAATGGAGTGTTTGTATGAAAGAAAAACTATATTTTCTGTGGTCATTATTTTCCATATTATAAATTAGTGGAACTTGTTAAGTTTCAAATTCTTTTTCGTAGCTATGAACTAAGTGAAATTAGTAAAATTGTGGAATCAATGAACAGTGAATGAATTTTTCATAATTCCTTCTGTAATATGTCTTAATGAAGTAATAAATTCAGCTTTTTATTTAAACTAACTACTGGATCTGACAGAGAATTAAATTGTAAGACAAAAAGATGGCATTCAATTTTTCATGAAAATGGATATTTTCCAAGTTTTTTACCCCTTTCATTCCGGCACTGGTTTTTACATGTCGAGCCCGCAAAACGGCAGCGGGAGGCCATCGCGGAACCGTACGGTTCGGGTAAACTTATGCCCGTATACATGCTTCATTTAGCTATGTAAATTCAAATAATCAATCAAATAAACATTTATTTTTTTCAAAAACATAAGAAAACATAGACTTTCACAAAAATAATGCAAAATAAAAGCAGATATGGACTACAATGTAAATATGGCCTTGCGTAAATATCCGGTTCCCGCGCTGGGAGCATGAAAAATTTTTGCGGATTTATCCGGTTCCAGCAATTAAAGGGTTAAATTGCGATTTTAGCATTAAAAAATTGGTGTCACGAGAGTACCTACTATAAGGGGTTGTCTGCTTTCAGGAGTTATAGCTACAAACGCGAAGTTGGAAAACAAAAATGGATAATTTTTGAGATTCAATAAAATTCAACACTTTATTGCAATATGTAATAAAATATTTTTTTATTTTTTAGACAATTATACAAAATTTTAAACTTTTAACATGAATTAGTATAAAATAGTTTTTTGTATATTACATCTATCTGCAATCTATGGAAAATTTTCCACAATTTTGCTTTATTTCTGGTATGTAGCTTTTTGTTTTACTATTTCCGATTCTCCATGTCTCCAGCTAATTAATATAAAATAACTTTCTAGATCTTTTAATTTTACATAAGAATCGTTCAAACTACTTTTGTGTTGTAATATTGTGTACCACTTTCTCCGACTTTCTATTTTAAGTCACAACTGAAAATGTATAAATATCAAATTAAAATTATAGACAATGTCTAACTAAAATAAGAGTACAATTGCAATAATATTTATTGGTTTGTGGCAGGTTATTCGGTTGTAAATTATGTATGCTGTACATTGTAAATATTTTGGAAATCCCAGAAATGCCCACTTAAGGAGGTTAAGGCGTTACAGTCCCAACCAAAAGTAAGTCAAATTCTAAATCGGAACTTTTCCATAATAAATTATTACAAAAGGTATTAAGTTGATGATACTAATAATTATTGTCATAAAGGCATAAATAAATCACTTTTTATTATTAATTATTTTACTTACTGAACTAGCTTTTGGATGTTTTGTACAAACTTTATAAGAAAAAAAAAAAATGTAAATATCTGTATATTTTACAAATTTGTTTCAGTAAATAATTTTAAAAAAAATGGAAAGCAGTAAAAATTAAAATTAAATCATTAAATAATTGAAAAATCAGTTAAAAATCATTAAAGAAAAGAGAAATTTGACAGTTTACAAACGTTTCATAATTTTTTTTATGTATTAAAAGTCTCCTAATTAAATTGGAAACAATATTAAAATACGTGTAAGACATCAGTGCTTTACATAGTTAGTTATCGGAACTGCTGACATTATTTGGTTATTTGCTATAATTTGAAATGTACCGTTTGCATGCTGGGTTGACATATTTTCCATAAGACTACATGCCCACATAACAAAATGATATGCGATGTACATACACTGTATCTTCAATCTATGGATATGTATATCCACAAAATGGAGAAAGTATATCTAATGTACATCTAATGGATGTGGAATTAACATTTCCAGCATGTACGTTTGTCGCCGACTTCCATATCTATTTTATATCCAGTGAATGTACATAAATATATGCAGTGTGCATTGATAAGATATAAAACACACATTATATACACAATTGCATATTTTATAATATACAGTATACATATCTCTGAAGTAGTTTCCATGGACATCAAAACACTTATTGAACACTGCACTCGACGGATGTTGCGCCAAATATGTTAGCAGCATCAGGAGATGAGTAAAACGAACAGTTTTAATCATCTCGATGATATCAACACGATTGGTACAGCATGCGTCGAATGAGAGTGTTCAAGTGTTTTGATGTTCGTGAGAATTACTTCAGAGGTATTCTTATGAGAGGTAATAAAACACAGACAGTTTAGCAAGAAATATATATTATATAACTATTTTAAACATGTACAAATTTTATTATTATTTATTTATTTATTGTGTTTTATTGGTTTCACCAAATGGCCATTGACCGCCACAAATTTTACATTTACAAAACAACCTAATTATTACACAATATTTACGTATACTTTTATACCTTCTGGTAGTTTAACAAATTGTATAATACTATAGTTACTCATGTCCTACATACGCGTTTAAAACATTCTCAACTATCAGTAAGTTATATAATATGAGCATATGTAATTTTTATTCACTGTGTTTATAAAATACATACCCAATATGACTTGACATAACAGCAAATTTTTAGGCCTTTGTCACTTAGCGCCATCTCAACTAAACACACATCTGCCACAATGAGTTAAATATGAAACTTGCAAATTTTCAGACCCTAAAAGAGTATATATTTACATATCTAAAGAATTGCATTATAATAAAATAAATATACTCTTATTACACTATGGGAGCTTGATATGCAAATGTATAACAGCATAATATAGCAATAAGTAAATGTAAAATCCAGTGAATAAGAAAGAGTTAACTTGCATCACATATAAACACTATGCACACAACACTATAGGGCTTAATGGCTGCCGGCTGTTGCAAATTACAATCTGTAAACAAATGATGCGTCGGCACACCACGCCACAAATTAGTGGCGCATGCGCGTCGTGTATAATTTAATTGTACCTTAATGGACATGTTATGTATAAATTATTATGTATATGTCTCCAGCAATATACATTGCATATGACACTGATGGATGCCAGTAGCAGAATATACATTTCAAATCGTATGTATATTTTGCTAAAGCAGAAGATGGTTGGTCAATGAGACAAATTGCACTGCATTATTACATTAACCAAAAATCAGTATTTAACATTTTAAAAAAGTGGAGAATATACGGCACGATTAGTAGAAATCCTGAATCAGGCCGACGAAGGATATCAACTGATCGACAGAATTTACAATTGGTGAATACGTTAACAAAACATTTATTGTACTCAGTTATTCAAGCTGGTGAAGAAATTAATTTTCCTGGATCAAGTCGTACTGGTCGCCGGCAAATAAGAGAATTGGAATTCAGCTGTCATCCAGCAGCACAGAAATATTTAATTAAAACAGAGCATATAGGAGCTCGAGCAGGATTTCCTCTTTAATATATAATTTTTGGTGTAGATTTTTGAAATAATGTAGTCTTTACAGACGAAAAATGTTTCCAGTCAACACAGAGCAGTCGCATTCATGTTTACTGATCTGCCAATACTCGTTTTGATGAGAAATGTATATCCAACAATGATAAAAGAGGCAGATTTTGCAATAATTATTCCAGGTTCATGGATATAGGCACGTGTTTCTGGTGTTTTGAGGCATATTGAGGAACGATTTAATAGTGAAACGTATATTAGGATTTAAGATAATATTATGCTCCCTATTGCGTCTTAATTGTTTCCTAATAGTGAGTTCGTATTTCAACAAAATAATTGTTCCGTTCATACGCTTATACCTGCTCTGGTTTCGAGAGAACAACATTAATGTTCTTAACTGGTCCAGACCCGGTCCATACGTTAATCCTGTGGAGGAAATATGGGGTCTACTCGTAAGAAATATCAAAAACTGAAATATGAGACCACAGAATACCCAAGAATTATTGGAATTAATAAATAATGCATGCAAAAATATTACCGATGATTATTGCATGAATTTACTGAATTTTATGTCAAACAGATTAATAGACATGCTGCAATAACTAAATATTAATAGTTATTTTTCAATTTTTTAAATAATATTTTCTTATGAATTAATTGAACTGTTTATTCCCCATTTAAAAAAAATGTTAAATACTGAATTTTTATTAACGTTATAACGCAGTGCAGTTTGTCTCATTGACCATCCATCTTTTGTTATAACAATAACTCCAGCGTTACCATATCCACTTTAAAATAAATATAATAATAATAAATAATGATACAATATGTTTTATTTCATATTTAAATAAAGATAAATTTACAATAGAAAAAAAAAGTTGATCTGTATTATTTATTATCCACGACAGTACTATTTACTTGATTTATCAATGAAATAGCTAATATTTAGATTTTAACCCCATCTGATTTCATCTTACATTCTTTCTTTAGTGGTATCTCTTGTTATATATTTTTAACGACACAAGATGCTCAAATTTCTCAAATAGTACAGGTAAAACTTTTTAATTATAATAATAATAAAATGGTTATCGAAATAGGTACTTCCGAAACTTTTTTATTGTTATATTTGGAAATAATATATAGCAGAAACTTAAAACATTTTTGTGTCGTAGTTCTCCCACTATATTCCTTTCACTTTAATGATTTAATTAATTATATAATATAATAGTTTCTAGAAAATTAGAAAATGGTTCTCTAATCATTTTGTATCCATCTACATACCATGCAAACACTCCATTTAATATGCCATAATAAATGTTTACTATATTACTATATATTTTTTATTTAGAATTAGTGTTGTTTCTGCCTAACTAAATAAGCATTATTTTAAAAATCAATGTATGTCAACTTAAATCATAATGTAACACACTCATTATAGGCCAGACAAATAACAGAAAACAGACAGAATTTTTGGATAAATTAGTAGCCGCAATGTTTTGGCGGAATGGCTTTGGGAGAGATAATAGGAAAGGCTTCTCATTTCGTTAGTCAAAAAATTGAATTTCCTTTATTGTTTTTTATCAGAGTACAGTGGAAAATCGGTTTTCTTAAAATACTGGAAAAACTATCAGTCATAAATGAAAATGAGGCACGGATGTACAAGTAAAATCCCTACATTATGAGACTTTCCAAATTAAAATCGCTCCAGCGGTAAAGTTGTTGCAAAAAACTTTCAATATGTTCATTTTTAAATTATTAAAATAACTTTTTAATTTGTTGTTAAGAGTCAGGAAGCAGAACAATTTGGTCCCCAAATCATACCTGTTCACCTACGTAAATGATGAATTTCCAAATATTCGAAGAATTCTTGCTAAAATACATCATATACACGTGACGAACGTGTATAGTTGTCTCCATTTGTTTAATGCACATTAAAAATGCAATAAAAACCAGCCATCCAAAATATCAAAGACAGCGCTATTACCTGCCGACGAGGTACTACAGAGCCATATTTCAAATTTTTGTGTTCCAGAATGAACACAATAACACTATGGAGATTTAAAAATCCTGTTTTCGGTAGAAATTTAATGACGTTTCTGGTAAATTAAAAAATCCTACTCTATTTTGCATCAAGATAGGAATATCTGATGTATTGGTATACAGGGGTGAGCTTTTCTTCTTCCCACTTTGTACCGTCCTAAAGTTCCAGGACGCTACAGAATATATATAATTTAATTATGGGGTTCTTAAAACCACTATAATAGCAGATACTTTAAATTTGTTGACTTTTTGTTCACAGAAACCTAGAGCTGCCGAAGTCCTCATCCCCACTCAACCCCAGATCAGGTAGATTTATCAACCTACCCTATCGCTACAGAATAAATATGAACAAACTTTAAAATATACACCGAGCGCCATCTGTACTTTACAAGCAAACCCAACCGATTCTTAACGAGTAAACTTGAATTAACTTTAAAATATACACCGAGCGCCATCTGTTATTCTACCAGCAAACCACCGGCTCTTACTAGTTAGAAACCTAGAAGTATTGGTAAAAATTAAACAATAACTTTAATTAATAATTTGATTCGATAGAAATTTAGTAACAAATAAGAATTTTTAATGGGAAGTAAAATAGTGCAATAATTAAGTAGATTTGATAATAAAAACAGAATTTTAAGTAAACACTTTTTATCATTTTGCGGTTGGCAACAATTGATAGCTATTTTAGAGGAGACAATAAATTAGGCATTTCCGATTCTTGAAGCCAAGAACAAGACGTGTTTGTGCTGTCTTGCCGCAGATTTAAAGCCTCAAATTCCTGGAGATAGGTAATTAAATAAACCAATATCTACTAAATTATAATCACTGACATTTATTGATTAATGTATATGTATTTAATTTGTAAAATTGCCAGCATTCAACCCGATGTTAAGGGATATTTAATAGGTTAATTTTTGAAGTGCTTGGATAGAGATGCACGCGTGCCATAAAAAACAGCGTCAGTAGCTAAAATCTATGTTGGATAAGGAATTACATTTAATTCTGTTGCTTATTGTTAAGGGGAATTAATTGTGAATTTAAAGTTTTAAACGCGATTTAAATATAGGTTTGAGCAATAGTAGAACGCGGTTTTATTAAATTTTGTAAGGTTATAAAAATATCTTGGAATTTGGTAGGGGATATTTGGGCATTTTTGGAAGAAACGTTAAGGTCTTAAAGCATTACGTGGGGTATTAACGCACCCAGAGTGCCTTTTCAAACAAGTAAATGCAAGGTAGAGTAACACGATGGACTCTTTTAGGTGTGAGGTAATAAGTACCAGCTTGATGAGCTAGTAAGTACCAGCCTGAGGTATTAAGTAGCAGCCTGATGAAGTATTAGGTGCCAGTTTGAAGAGGTGGTAATGACCAGCCAAAGATAAGCCTTAGGTGTCAATTAAAGTGACCAGCTTGATGGTGATGGTCCTGTGAGGATAACCTTATTTAGCCCAGGAGGAAATTGTTTGCCCACATCCACACATGTCACTGGATATGGAACTTGTATAGCGACAACATATTAATCAGTCTAGTCTCAACGTTTATCAGTAAACGTAACAAACAGAGGAAGGGGAAGAAGAGATTTGAGTGGGACGAGGCGCTCCGGCAGCTCGTGAGCAGGATTTGTGGTGAGAGTGTCATTCTCATTTGAACATCAACACGCTCAACTTGTGGAATTTTCAATTAACATATAATTTTTAGCCTTCAGCAAATGTAAATTTTTATCCTTAACTTTTCATCGGCCGTCAGCCTTATAACATTCTTACTCCTACATATAATTTATGTAAGGAAGGTAGCTACCCTCTAAATTCAATTTTTTGTTAATCAAATATCTAAATTTATATCAAATATTTACCATTTCCAGTTTTGTCTTTAAAATTTTAATATACAACTTATTTTTCTTACTTTGTGTTTTTCATAATAAATTTTCTAAAAATTCATGATACCTGTGTAAACATTAAGGCCACTGAATAGCCACAGTATTACATTTTTGAAAACCAGTAAGGCATAGGTATCGAGCAATTGGCTATTGGCGCCTAACAATTCTAAATTTTAATTAAATTTCGAACCA
Source organism: Stenurella melanura (assembly GCA_963583905.1). NCBI lineage: Eukaryota > Metazoa > Arthropoda > Insecta > Coleoptera > Cerambycidae > Stenurella > Stenurella melanura. The sequence goes on from OY757311.1 coordinate 135,832,896, forward strand.
CGACCCAGCCTCCACAAAATAAATGAGAACCGGGTAGTTTCATCGTTCCTATTCCACTCAGGGGCAGGAATTGATGTTACAAAGTGACGCATTCACAACGTGGGGCTTGCGAGTATAGAAGTTGAGTGTTATCAAAAAAAAAAAATTAAAATAAAACTTTGAGCTGTTGAGATAAATTGTCACATTTTTAATTTTGTCCTATTTTTTGAATTTTCTTACTGTTTATATATTTGTGTGTATTACTGATATTATGTGTATTGTTTATGGTTGAGACCTCAAGATTTGATTAGATTAGTTTTGCAAAGTCGTGAATACTTTTGGGTTAAATTAAAGAAGATTAAACATTGCGGTAAGACAGTTACAGGAAAATTTTTGAGTCCTTATTGTAGGAATAAGATAATCGTAGGGTGAAATACGAGTTATCGTAGTATTTTTGAGAAAGTCTAGAAAAATAATACAGGGGCACAGGGGTTATAAATACTTAGTAAGCCAGTGAATTGAATTTTGATATACCTTGCAGTTTGTTAAATTTGAATAGTCGAGTTAATCAAAAGTAAACAAAATGTCTGAAATTTTCATACCTACGTTATTACAAGCTGATCAGGTTGATTATGAGTTACGCGTAAGAGGTTGTACTACAGTTAGGGACACAGAAACATGCTGTAGACTTTTAACACGAGCTCTAATAGCCAAACCATGTAATGATTTATCTCTGAGAGATCCATTATTTAATTTTAATACAGAGAAAGTACAAGTAAACAATACTTTAGATTCCATCAGAAATATAATTAACAATTTAGATAATCCTACGGAGGATGATTTGCCAGTAAAACAGGTTAAGTCACAGTTAGTACATATTATGGTACGTATAAATAGAATGCCTATCCCAGAACAGAATTCTGAGGAGACGGTAACATTTCAAAACGAGTCGAGGGCTACGATTTACTTACTAGAAGCAGATCTTTATGATAAACTGAATTTAGAAGTAGTAGATGATTTAGCATTACAAGTAGGCACTGGTGTAAATATAGCAACTAGTCCTAGTACTAAGTTTGTACCTATCTATAAGTGGGGTGTCACGTTTGATGGCCAGCCTAATAATGTAATTTCATTTATTGAACGAGTTGAAGAGTTAGCAATAGCTCGAAACGTCACTAAAAGAGAATTATTCCAGTCAGGGTTAGATCTTTTTTCGGGACCAGCTCTACAGTGGTATCGATCTGTTAGAGGTAGTAATGAGGTTAGAACTTGGGAAGATTTGGTAGAACAGTTGAAAAATGATTTTTTACATGAGGATTTTGATAAAAGTATGAGTGATTACATTGAAAAGAGAACACAACATGTGGATGAGCCAGTACATATTTATATTAGAATCATGGAAGCTTTATATAATAGACTAAAAACAAAACCAAGTTTAGAAGAACGCATTAAACAAATTAGAAAGAATTTATTGCCATATTTTGCTACTCCTTTAGCATTATTGACTATAGATACAATTTCAGAATTAATTTCAAAGTGCAAAAAAGTAGAATACGCTGAGGAAAGTACCAAAAAATATATACCGCCTCCTATGAGAAGTAATTTAGTAGAAAAGGATCTTTTATATGTTGGGTTGCCTTCTTTAGATAAGAATAATGTTAGGGAATCTCATGAAAAGTCTGTTAAGTCTGTATCACCACCAAAGTCAAATTTTAAACCTAATCGTAGAAGTCAACCTGGGCAATCAAATGTTAATGAAATCAAAACTACCAAGACACCAGTAATCTGTCATAATTGTAAAGGTGAAAATCATGTTTTTAAACAATGTAGGGCTAAAAGAAATAAATTTTGCTTTAAATGTGGTGAGTCAAATGTCACATTTAAAGAGTGTAAAAAATGTTCAAAAAACTAACAAGGGGGCCACGTAAAGTTAGTCAACGTCCAAATCCCCGTAGTTATAGTAAGTTTAAAAATGTTGTGACTAACAAATCAGATTGGAATTTTTGGTTAAGTAAAGTAAGAAATTTTTACAAAACTTACCGTAGAGTTAGTGATGAAGTACGAGTAACACCTCTATTGTTGTCTAAAAATGGTGACGATAGACCTTACATTTCAGTTTTTTTATACGATAAGAAATTTTTAGCTTTAGTGGATACTGGTTGTAATCGTTCTGTAGTTGGAAGCAATGGTGTGAAAATTTTAGAACAATTTAAATGTAAATTTGTAACGTCAGATCTAAGATATGTAACGACAGCAGACGGTACTCCTCAAACTGTCACAGGTATAGCTCACTTACCGCTCAAGATTAACAACATAGTTCGAATACTTAAGGTTTATATAGTTCCATCTTTGCCTAGTTCTTTTATTTTTGGTATAGATTTTTGTAGGTTATTTGGCATTCATTTAGATTTTGAATCAAATACTTGGGTAAATAAAGTTGGTAGCATAAGAGTTTCAGCTCTGTGTCGTGTGAACACAGTTGAGACCAATGATGGCGGTTTGGCTGACTTAACTGGAGTTCAGCTCCGGCAAGTCGAAAAGGTCAAGCAGTTATTCAAGGGACTTAGTTGTGGGAAGTTAGGCCTTACCGATAGGATGGTATATCATATAGACACTGGAAATGCTGAACCTATCAGGCAGCGTCAATATCTTTTATCACCACATATGATGAATATTTTAAATGAAGAACTTGACAAAATGTTAGAACAAGATGTAGTTGAACCTACTTTTAGTGAATGGAGGTCGCCAGTTTTATTAGTTAAAAAGGATAATGGAAATTATCGATTTTGTTTTGATGGTAGATCTTTAAATTCAGTAACTGTTAAGGATTCATATCCTTTACCTTTTGTAGACGGTATATTGAGTATGTTACGGGACGCTAAATATATCAGTAGCATAGATTTGAAAAGCGCTTTTTGGCAAATTCCACTTTCTGAAACTTCCAAACCCAAAACCGCATTTGCTGTTCCGGGAAGGGGCTTATTTTGTTTTAAAGTACTACCATTTGGTCTTGCAAACGCTGCACAGGCTATGCAACGGCTAATGGACATTGTTATAACACCAAAATTAGAAAATAAAGTTTTTGTTTATCTAGACGATATAATTGTCACCGCTTCTAGTTTTGAGGAACACGTATCAATTTTAAAAGAAGTGTTTGATAGGTTGAAGGATGCTCGCCTAACAGTAAATTATGAAAAATGTCAGTTTTTTAGAAAATCTCTAAAATATTTAGGTTATGTAATTGATACTGAAGGTGGATTACGTACAAACCCTGAGAAGGTAGAAGCGATGATCAGTTATCCTCGTCCTACAAATACAACCCAGATTAAACGATTTATAGGCATGTGTTCGTGGTACCGGAGATTTTTACCTCATTTTTCGACTTTAGTTGCTCCGTTAAATGATTTGCTAAAAGGGAAACGTGGTAAAAGACAACCAATTAAGTGGAATGAAAATGCAGAACAAGCATTCTTGGCACTTAAGCAAGCGCTTATCTCTACTCCAATCCTAACTAGTCCTGATTTTAAGTCAAATAATTTTGTTATACAGTGCGACGCGTCTAGTACAGGATTAGGTAGTTGTTTGACACAAGTACAGGGAGGAGAAGAAAAGGTAATTGCTTTTGCCAGTCGCTCACTAAATAAGGCAGAAAGAAACTACAGTATTTACGAGTTAAAAGTATTAGCCTTATTATTTAGCTTAGAGAGATTTCGGCCCTTCGTGGAAGGTCAGAAGTTTACAGTCATAACTGATAATTTAGCGGTTAGCTGGTTGCATAAGTTGAAGTCACCTACCGGCAGATTAGCTCGCTGGATGGTTAAGTTGCAACAATATGACTTCAATTTAGTGCACCGTAAAGGTAATTTAAATGTAGTTCCTGACGCTTTATCTAGAGTGCAGCGGGACGAACCGTCAGATAATGAAGAACAAAATTTCACAGTAGGTTCATTATCACTTAATCAGGAGAGTCTAGATGATTGGTATATTAAATTACGTACAAAAATTTTGGCAAATCCAAATTTGTATCCATTTTTTAAGGTAGAGAATAATTTAATCTTTAAACATGTTGCTAATAAATTACCGGTGAAAACTAATTTGACAGAATGGAAACTTTTGGTACCACTTTCACAACGAAATAATGTTCTAAAACAATGTCACAATGAAAGTACAGCAGCACATTTGGGGTATTTTAAAACACTTAAGAGAATTTGTGAAGACTACTATTGGCCTAAAATGCGTAAGGATATACTGAGATATGTCAAGTCATGCAAGACTTGCGGTTCGCAAAAAGTGTCATTTTCACGTTACGGTTTAATGGGGAAAGAAAAGAAAGTAGAATTTCCATGGCAAGTCATAAGCGTAGATATTTTTGGCCCGGTAACAAGAAGTAAAAGGGGTTTTTCATATCTTTTAGTAGTTTTAGATTGGTTTACTAAATATGTTCTCGTACATCCCATGCGTAATGCCACAGCTCAGACAATATCTAAATTTATGGAGAATGACGTATTTTTGATTTACGGTGTTCCACAGTTCATTATGGTAGACAACGGGAAGCAGTTTGCTTCATCAGTTTTTAAGAAACTGGCCGATCGGTACAAAGTACAAAAAATTTGGTTTAATGCATTGTATCACCCACAAGTAAATCCAGTCGAGCGATCGAACGCTACGATAGGTACAGCTATACGCAGTTATATCCAAGATAATCATCAGGATTGGGATGTAGAAATTTTCAGAGTTGCTCACGCAATCAGAACGGCTACTCACGAAGTAACTGGTTTCCCTCCTGCTTTCTTGAATTTCGGCCGTAAAGTTCCCATTTCAGGAGACTTTTACGGGCAAGTAGAGTCAACATCAGGCATTCAACTAGCTCCGGGTGATAGGAATAGGTATTGTGATGACATATCGAATCTTTCGGATACATATAAAGATGTAGTAAAGCGGTTAAATAATGCTTACCAGAGAAATCAGAAAACATATAACTTGCGTAGACGGGAAGTTAAATATGAAGTAGGTGATAAGGTATGGAAGAAAAATAAGGTTTTGTCAGATGCTTCCAAACATTTTTCAGCTAAGTTAGCACCCAAATTTGTACTTTGCACAGTTCGCCAGAAAATTTCTAAATTAGTATATGCATTAGACCATGCAGACGGATCTGATGCAGGTCATTGGCATGTTTCTGATTTAAAAACGTACTATGGATCAAACTCTGACGTTTCAGTCGGGTAAACATTTTTATAATGCATTTTCTATTAAGATAATTACCCATAAATTTAGATTAGGCGCACTAATTTTAATTAAGATACCTGGAAGGTTTTGTCTTGCGTTGATAGTAGTTTTCTAGTAGTGTAGTTTGTTGTCAGTAAACTTCGGAAATATTTTTCCGGCTGGATATCTTTTATCCAAGGGTTGAAGGGTGGGCCACGTTTAGTGGGTGTAGCGTCTTCAACGTCTGCACGCCACGCAGTTGATGTGAACCAAGCAAGTGAAACTCAGCAAGATTTGTCTCGAGGATTTGGAATCCGATGTAGTAACGGTTAAGCCTTTTGTGATTATACGACATTTTGGTGATTTTCATGCGCTTGGAAAATATCAATAAATGACATAACAACGTCATTCTTCTTTGTGTTGTCCTTATTTTCATGTATACTTTCTATTCTTTCACTTCTATAATTCCTTTTGTATTTCTGACGTTTCTGGAGAACATCCTACTTGAAATCTTCTAGTATCTTAATTTTGGTTAAGTGTTCTGACTAACTTCGTCCTAGTTTTGTTTGTTTAAACTTTAGTTACTTTCGTATTATATTTTCTAGATGTTTACAGGTAAGAAGTAATCATTATCCTAGTTCGTAGGATATTTAACGGCCATTAAAGGAACTTGTTCCGGGATGGGGATGGACTAGTTTCGGCCGGGCTGTCTTGAATGACAGGTGGTTAAGGAGGGTCGAGCGTAAACATGGGTAAGGGAGCTTGTCAGTCAGGAGTTACCTAGGTCGTCTGACGGTCTTCGAGAGACATATCTCAGCCTCCCCGCTTCACCTCAGCCCTTGACCAATCGCTCGATCGAAACACTGTTCATCGCGCCTGAAGCAAGAGCTTTCCAGAACAATGGTCCTTTTTGTTGTTTAGTCGTCACGTATTTCTAGTTCAGCCCCTTGGAGCTATATCCAAAGTATTTTAGTTAATACGTACGTCTAATTTCAGCCCTTTGGAGCTACATCCAAAATAAATTTGTTTGATTTATTAACAGTCTGGATATTTTATCCCACTGTTAAGGATAGGCAGAGAACTTGGTTCCTGTATCGTGGTTTAGATGTGCTTATGTCTACTCCAATTTCAGCACTGGCAGCCGCTACAACGCTGCTCAGGCACTACACCACAGTGTCTGTGGAGACTGATGTTTGGGTCCTCTCCTAAAACATTTTATGTTTCCTTTCCGAACTCTCTTCAAAGGGTTTCTTGTATGTGAAATGCTATACAAGCTTTATATCGATTTAATTCTACTTCCAATTTTGTGTCTGAATAATTAGTATTCAGGGGATATTTTATATCTGGTGGAATGTGATATTGAATAGATTATGTTTTGGAGCCTATCGGTCTCGAAGTAAGTGAAATATGTATAGTGTATATGCTAATATGGCTTGGATTAGTACTACATTGACTTTACCGATTGTGTCTTTCCCAATTTTGTCCTTATTGAATTTGTCGTTACTGATTTTGTCCCTGAAATATTAGGCGTGTAGTACGCGAAGCTACTGTTGAGTACTAAATCCTCTCTTATAGCAGCATTCACTAGTATGTAAGATTTTTACTTTTAGTTATTTAGTAAGAAGTTAAGGTCTAGGTACCGTAGCTGTCTTATAGCTTACCTTAGTCACAATTCGGTTTATAATCATTTATGGTTAAGTAACCATATCTCAATTATTTTAAGTTAGCTTTAGTTATATCCATCAGCGGATAAGTAGAAATTGAAGTCTCAATTAATAGGAAAAAATACATGTATGGAAGTACACATATTTTTTTGTAGAGGGAGAGAGAAAGTGTACCGTCCTAAAGTTCCAGGACGCTACAGAATATATATAATTTAATTATGGGGTTCTTAAAACCACTATAATAGCAGATACTTTAAATTTGTTGACTTTTTGTTCACAGAAACCTAGAGCTGCCGAAGTCCTCATCCCCACTCAACCCCAGATCAGGTAGATTTATCAACCTACCCTATCGCTACAGAATAAATATGAACAAACTTTAAAATATACACCGAGCGCCATCTGTACTTTACAAGCAAACCCAACCGATTCTTAACGAGTAAACTTGAATTAACTTTAAAATATACACCGAGCGCCATCTGTTATTCTACCAGCAAACCACCGGCTCTTACTAGTTAGAAACCTAGAAGTATTGGTAAAAATTAAACAATAACTTTAATTAATAATTTGATTCGATAGAAATTTAGTAACAAATAAGAATTTTTAATGGGAAGTAAAATAGTGCAATAATTAAGTAGATTTGATAATAAAAACAGAATTTTAAGTAAACACTTTTTATCATTTTGCGGTTGGCAACAATTGATAGCTATTTTAGAGGAGACAATAAATTAGGCATTTCCGATTCTTGAAGCCAAGAACAAGACGTGTTTGTGCTGTCTTGCCGCAGATTTAAAGCCTCAAATTCCTGGAGATAGGTAATTAAATAAACCAATATCTACTAAATTATAATCACTGACATTTATTGATTAATGTATATGTATTTAATTTGTAAAATTGCCAGCATTCAACCCGATGTTAAGGGATATTTAATAGGTTAATTTTTGAAGTGCTTGGATAGAGATGCACGCGTGCCATAAAAAACAGCGTCAGTAGCTAAAATCTATGTTGGATAAGGAATTACATTTAATTCTGTTGCTTATTGTTAAGGGGAATTAATTGTGAATTTAAAGTTTTAAACGCGATTTAAATATAGGTTTGAGCAATAGTAGAACGCGGTTTTATTAAATTTTGTAAGGTTATAAAAATATCTTGGAATTTGGTAGGGGATATTTGGGCATTTTTGGAAGAAACGTTAAGGTCTTAAAGCATTACGTGGGGTATTAACGCACCCAGAGTGCCTTTTCAAACAAGTAAATGCAAGGTAGAGTAACACGATGGACTCTTTTAGGTGTGAGGTAATAAGTACCAGCTTGATGAGCTAGTAAGTACCAGCCTGAGGTATTAAGTAGCAGCCTGATGAAGTATTAGGTGCCAGTTTGAAGAGGTGGTAATGACCAGCCAAAGATAAGCCTTAGGTGTCAATTAAAGTGACCAGCTTGATGGTGATGGTCCTGTGAGGATAACCTTATTTAGCCCAGGAGGAAATTGTTTGCCCACATCCACACATGTCACTGGATATGGAACTTGTATAGCGACAACATATTAATCAGTCTAGTCTCAACGTTTATCAGTAAACGTAACAAACAGAGGAAGGGGAAGAAGAGATTTGAGTGGGACGAGGCGCTCCGGCAGCTCGTGAGCAGGATTTGTGGTGAGAGTGTCATTCTCATTTGAACATCAACACGCTCAACTTGTGGAATTTTCAATTAACATATAATTTTTAGCCTTCAGCAAATGTAAATTTTTATCCTTAACTTTTCATCGGCCGTCAGCCTTATAACATTCTTACTCCTACATATAATTTATGTAAGGAAGGTAGCTACCCTCTAAATTCAATTTTTTGTTAATCAAATATCTAAATTTATATCAAATATTTACCATTTCCAGTTTTGTCTTTAAAATTTTAATATACAACTTATTTTTCTTACTTTGTGTTTTTCATAATAAATTTTCTAAAAATTCATGATACCTGTGTAAACATTAAGGCCACTGAATAGCCACAGTATTACATTTTTGAAAACCAGTAAGGCATAGGTATCGAGCAATTGGCTATTGGCGCCTAACAATTCTAAATTTTAATTAAATTTCGAACCACGACCCAGCCTCCACAAAATAAATGAGAACCGGGTAGTTTCATCGTTCCTATTCCACTCAGGGGCAGGAATTGATGTTACAACTTCTTGGAAACAAACTTGACAAATGGCCATCGTCTTGCGGTTGATTGGCGCTTGCTTTTGATTTTTTTCTGTTTGTCATACTTGAATTTAGTAAACATTATAAACCGTTATTGCCAGTGATTTTAACAGAATGGTCGAGGACTTCACTCACAGCTACAATTACAAATGGAACCGCTCTCGATATGACATCTCCTTTGATAAATTCTCATCTTCATAGTATGTTTTTGAAAGGCCTTACATCAGAACCGCGCTCATGTTCTTGGAGGATGTATGTATAGTATACGTAATTGCTAATAGCCCGGCCAACTGTTAAGGGACAGGTGAGACGCAAGACGAGGTAAAAGGCAGAACCGGATTACCGGTATTGTTGAATTAAAAATATCTACACGCGCATTAAAACACATCTAAGAACTAAATGCTGCCAGCTGCCACGGTCCTGACTATTGTTTGCACGCTTTGGCACACGACTTAAATAGCCCATGACCTTCTGTCTCGCTTTATGAAGTAAGAGGTGAAAGACGGACGATGTTCTTGACGCCTTTTATCTCGTCTTGCGTCTCTTGCACCGGACCTTTTACCGGTTACACATACCATAACACAAATGCTTAACAGGAATCGAAGATTGCACATATCAAAATTATTATTCATGAATTGTGTTATCAGTGATTCAAGATGTTCACTGATGCGAAAATGATCTAATTTTTTTGTGCCGAGAGTGATCTTTCGTCAACATTTCTACACTTGATTAAATAATAAATATAATGTATTACTTAATAGATAAAATCTCATCACTCTCATGTAAAATATCTTCTGGCATGATTAATAATAATAATAATATTTATTGAAAAAATAGGACAACCTAATAATACATGTTTTTGACATATTCCATGTGATATAACAATTTACAATGAAATTCTTATATTTAAAAGAACTAACAAAATAAATACGAATGAATGAACTAAACAAATAGTACTTTACAAATTACATAATACTTAAGACATTATATTCTATTTTTATTCCATTTGCTTAAGATAAGAAATAAACGGGAACACGCTTCTTTTAATTAAGATTTTTAACTCTTGTGATATAGTTACCTGAATCACCCCTAAGATATTCTTATCTTGATGCGAAACACAGTAAGATTTTTTTAATTTACCAGAAACGTCATTAAATTTCTACCGAAAACACAGTTTTTAAATATCTATAGTGTTATTCTGTTCATTCTAATGCGTAAAATTTTAAAATACGGCTCTGTAGTACCCGTTAGTATCTAAAATTGATCTTAAACTGAATATTTACCACCTATTCTTCACTTTCCTCTATAACCGATAGTTTTTCCAGAATTTTAAGAAAATTGTTTTTCAGCTCTAATTGTTGATAAAAAACAATGATGCAAATGAAATATTTTGACTCTTGAAACGAGAAGCTTCTCCTATTACCTCTCCCAAAGCCATTCTGCAAAAACATTGCGGCTACTAATTTATATACTTTAAAACCTTTATTTGCTTGGTCTATTAAATTTTTTGTTTCAGACACTGTCAGAAGCTCTGCAAGTTCGACTACTCTATTTAGTACTGATAGTTGTACATGCTCACTCGATGCAATTTTTCCATTTACTATATCACCTCAAAAAGTCTCCGTATATCCAAATAAGCACCAAACATTTTCAGTATATTTTGAGCCTATAAATATGGCACAGTACTGTGCAAGGCTTAAATCAAATATTTCTGGACTTGATCCCAAGTATCAAAATATGAACTTGAAAGTGACAGGGACCACTTGTCTGCCTGTATGTTATTTTGATATTGAAGAAAGTGATTACCTTAACAGAAGACCAGAAGCTGTGCGTAACTTTGAAAATAATGTCGATACAAATATGAAAATAATTGAATTTGAAACTGTCGGCATTGGAGTCTCAACAAAAAAGTATGAAATATATATTTGAATAGTATAGGCTCAAGACTATCCATTTTCTGTGGGTTTAGTCCCAAAAATAATTCACTAATTAAAAAAAGTTTGTTATGCCGGGGTTGCTGCTTTGTCTCACAAATCGCAAGTGGGGTATTTTTATAAGTATTTTTTTCTTAGTGCCATGATTTTCAAGTAAATATTATAAAGTAGTGATGCAATGATTACGATTATGATGAATTCACTATTATTAGATTCTCACGGTTAATCGTAATTGTGATTCGTGGACGATTATTTCACAATTATTTGTTTACTAACTTGCCTCATGCTGATTTAAACTGGATTAACAACGGACGGCACATTCTAGTTACTGTTGTTCTTGATGAGAGATACAAATTACAGGTTTTTCGTCTTCAAAATACCAGTGAAAAATTAACGCAGCTTCTGTATTCTGCCATTTCAAAAATACCTAATACCGAAAAGCCCATGATAATTTTACTCGTCATACCAACAATCCGGTTAAAACAATGTGGAATATTATAAACTCTAATAGGATAGTATCACAAAGTAAATTGTAACATTTCTGCTGAAGACTTCAATAACTATTTTGTAAATATAACAGGAAATTGTAAATATACTTCCAGCAACAGTGGAAAATCCCAGATTATTTGACCGAAATATCAACATTGAGAATACTTTTAATTTTAAATGAATTACCCTGGAAGATTAACTCATTGAAAAATAGTCACTCTAATTCATCTGTGTTTCAAGACTGGAACATTTCCTAAACTACTTATAATTGCATGAGTAGTTCCTATTTATAAAGGTAAAGGTGACGTATAATAACACTGGAAATTATAGGCCAATTTCTATCTTGCCAGCTTTTCTAAAATATTCGAAAAATTCATGAATATGTGTATTGACGAGTATTTAATGAGGAACAATATTTTAAATAACAACCAATTTGGTTTCAGGGAACAACAGATACCATTCTGAAATTTACAGAACACACTATCGATTCTTTTGAACGAGGTCTTTATTCGGCAGGTGTTCTGCGACCTCAGTAAAGCCTTGGAATATGTTACTCACAACATTTTAATTGGTAAACTAGCTGTATACAACTTCAGTGCTTCAAGTCACCATCTTGTGCAGTCATATCTCTCTAATTGTGTTCAGTCAGTACTCTTCAGCTCAGTTAACTCTAAAGAACTTCATGTGATTGTTGGTGTGCCCCAGGATTCCATCCTGGGCCCATTGTTATTTCCATTGTACATTAACGACCTGTGTTCAACACTTACTGATGTAAACTGTCTATAATACACAGATGACGCTACACTTATGCTGAAAGACACTGACCTAAACACTCTGAAAGGCAAAAGTATATCGACACAGTCAAGGGCAGAAAACTGGTTTGCATTAAATCGATTATATATGATTGAAACACTGGAAAAGGGGGGTGGTTTTTTGCATTTAGGGGTAGTTGGTGAAGTTAGGGTAAAAAATATTGTCCCGTCGCCTTCCTCATCTTCGAAGATGGATGGGGAGAGGTCTTTAGTGAAGTTGGGGTAAAAAATATTGTCACCATCGTCTTCCTCATCTTCGAAGAACGGAGGGGAGAGGTCTTTGGTGAAGTTGGGGTACAAAATATTGTCTCCACCATCTTCCTCATCTTCGAAGACGGGAGGGGAGAGGTCTTTTGCTGCATTTATAATCCTTTTGGGGTCTTTATATTTTCACAAGGGACTATAATATTCAACCCTTAAATCGGGGCAGTTCTCGAGTAGGGGTAGTTTTTTCGAAAAACCAAAGAATATGCTAATCTTGGAATTTCCCAAAGATCATTTTGCGACCAGCAGAATAGATTTTTCCCTATTCCTCCGCTCGCAATCAAGTACTCAAAAAGAGGCTGTTTTTGTGGTTACTCTTTGCCGGTGACTAGTTCCAAAAATCATTCTGTTGTAAAATTTGTTTTTACCACAATAAATTAAATTGTTTAAGGACTTTTAACATAATCAACCCCACAGAAGAAATAATTTCATATAAATTTGAATCATTAGAAGAAGACCAGCTTTTTTCATACTTCGCTTGCAAAACAAAATCTGGTTTCATAATGGGAGAAAAACAAGTAGAAATTGAATTTACTTTCAAATCACAGGAACTTGGAAACTTTGAAGAATTCTACATGTGTCATATACCAGAGAAACATTTTAGAATGCAATTTTTATTAGCTGGACATTGCAGACAACCTATCGTTTATTTCACTAAATCATATGTGATTCTGGAACCTACAGTTCTAACGTCTAAAGTAACTGGAACAGCTATTTTGAGAAATGAGGAGGATGAGGAATTGTCATTTAAATTTCTCAAGGGATCCTTATTTAGTGAAAACCATGATCAACAACTTGAAGTGTTCCCAGTGTGTGGAAAAATTTGCCCAAATACTGATTTACCCATTCGGTGAGTACAGCCAATCCAATTATGTTTTACTAAAAGACAGAAAAGGTAGCATTACATATTAGCGCAGTTGTCAAAGGCAGAAATTGATAAAACCGGACACTAAATGTTATATGGTTGAATTTTTCAGTATAAGTATTTTTGTTGATGTAGAATACGATAAAAGAAAATTTACAGCTGTAATCTGCTGGCGACCCCTAAAAAAATCGAAAATATTGGCCGATAGAGGGGGAAGTTTCATATCAAAAACGTCTATGAAGTATTTTTTGTACAATCAAAAATGTATGCGCCAGATTTTTTTGTATAATGCAGGAGAATGGAACGTGGCAACCCATTAGTATGGCTCATGAAGCGTGCGCGGTCTTGGTCACGCTGCACTAAATTGGTTGTAACTTTTTAAGTACAGTATGTGTAACAGGTAAGAGGTCGGCGCAAGAGACACAAGACGAAGTAAAAGGCGCCAACAACATCCTCCGTCTTTCACTGCTTACTTTATAGAGTGAGACAGAAGGTCATGGGCTGTTCAAGTCGCGTGCCAAAGCGTGCAAACAATAGTCAGCAGCATCTCACGGATGTATTACGTTAGTCTTGTGCTCACATCTGAATAGCGTAATCAGCCTGAATAGATTCAAATTGTTGTTAAAAGAATTTTTACACCAAAATACATTTTATTCAAAAAAAGAATTTATTACCGCTATACCTAAATATTCTGTATATTTGTTATAAATTAGTGGATTTGTTTTACTACAGCACTCAGGCCTCAAGACCCATTGTGCTTGTAGGGATCTATGGTTTTGCCTGGCCTCCAAACTACGGTCTTCGGCTATCAACTTTAACGCGCCCCCGGCCATCTCACGGCCTTTCTGGTGGGCTAACAGCCCGTGGGGTCTTCTCTTGTATTTGACTTGTCTATCCAATGTAAATTGGCGAAAGATAAATAAACTTCAATCAATCAATTAATCAATAAGCTAATGTTTAGTGAAACAGTTGTCGTGTTGATAATACATTAGTTAAAATTAAAAAAATTGTTTTATTTGTTAAATTATTATATAGTGTTGACATGAATTATCACCAGGTAAAGGTCGAATCTTTTAACTATTCAAAAAGTCTTTTTACAAAAAAAAAAACAACTCATTTTTAAAACTTTTTTCGCAAATTTCCATGAAATTTTTTTTTCCGCAAAACTGCTTTATTTTATCTTGGTAGTCATGATATGAAATATGTCTTTTATATACCAGCCCTGCTTAACAGTTTTGAATATAGATCGTTTACAAAATAATTCAAAAATATTTAAACCCAGTGATGATTCAAAACTGTTAATAAACTTCAAGAAAATAAAGGAAAAACCCCAAAAAACAAAAAAGAACAAAAAAAATTTAAAAAAAGGAAACACCTGTCACGTCTGGGTAATGCTAAGAATGGGATATAACCTATTTAGCAAAATGAGATAATTCATGCCACAATGAACAATCCTAAAACTGTAGGTACGTCAAGATCAAAGCCAAGGTCACCAGAAGTTATTTCATTTGAGTTCCTATACAACTTTTATCTGAGTAAATCAGAATTTCCAAGCTATATTGAACATTAACTTCTCTGACCTTTAGATGACCTTCATCGATAAATATCCTCCCTTTTTATATAACTTTTTCTTGAAAGATTCATATTATAAAGTGTTATTATAAATTTTTTCTGAATCCAAGGTGCAAAATATGGGTTTTATTGGAAAAAAAAGGGTTTAAAAGGTAGCTTACTCATATTCTTACAACTTCTGTTCTGGTTAATTCTTCTGAAATCTCAACACTGAGTTACTATAGCACTTGGAAAGTTAAAAACTTCAAGTATA
The DNA here is from genome assembly GCA_963583905.1 of Stenurella melanura. NCBI lineage: Eukaryota > Metazoa > Arthropoda > Insecta > Coleoptera > Cerambycidae > Stenurella > Stenurella melanura. The sequence goes on from OY757311.1 coordinate 135,848,123, forward strand.
TTAATAATCATTATTTGACCTTCAAGTGTCCGTAAATTGAAATTATGGACTTTTTGGACCTACTGCACATAAGAACTCTTGTTTCGAATGGCCCAACGAATGCACTTCAGCTAGTATTAGCTCAAACAACTGTATAACTTTTACTGTGTATTTTATGCGGGGCCCTTTCATGTAAAAACTATCATTTGCTTGCGACTATTTTAAAGTGCTCAAGAGCCATGAAGTGCTTGGAAGCTTTCTGGAGAGCTCGCAAGTACTTTAGTGCTCACGAGAACTTTGTGGGATTACTAATAGCCTAAGAGCTGGTGTGATTTTTTTCCCATCATTTGTACCAAAGGATAAGCACATTCATGTTGAAATATGATTTAAAGTGAACAAATATCGCTACGTTGCAACCCGGCAGCGTTTGGCCGGAGCTGGGTACTCAAATTTGTTTTCCTTTTTTCAAAAACTCCTTGATTTGTACCACCTGCAGACTATGAAATTCGGTTTTAGGAATACAATTTGACTACAAAAGTAAAATGGCAGACAATAAAGTCGGTAGCGTTTCTTAATTACAGCCAATAATAGGTTCCGCCGTGAACATTGTAGCTGTCTGTGAGTGCAAGCGAGATGAGCTCAGGTTTGCAAACGCGCTGTGGACAGAGAAGGATATATTATTCCATTTAATACATTGGATGCGTTTAGCTCTGTAAATAGATTTGTATGAAAATAAATATAAGCAAACATATATTTTATTGACATTCAGTAATAAGAAAACTAAAGATTATACACTCTGAAATAAAAAATATGAAAATAATATTAATATAAAAATATTATAACATAAAATAAAATATAATAAAAGTAACAACAATATAAAAAAATAAAGAAATATGTAGTCTTCATCACTAGAGTTATCATAAGTTAGTAAATCATCACATTCGTCATTATCCCGTTCTATGATATTATCTAAATTGGGTGGACATCGCGGTACAATGAACCATCCTGTCACCACCCATGCCCAAGTATTTTATAAAAATTTGGTTGTTCACTACAAGCGTATCGCCATATTGCACACACTTGGTTTATTCTTTTTATTTTTAACAAAAGTACATCTTTACAGAAAGCAGCATCCAAATTTTTAACTTTTTGTAGTGGGTTTATTTTTTCGGTTTGGGGCTTATAACTGTCCAAAAATATTTCGTAACGAGCTTTGCTGATGTTTTGTTGCTTAGGTTTTCCATGTAATGTACACACGAAATGTTCCGCAACAGCAATTTGATTATCTGTTAAAATTTCACTCCCACTTATTTCCCTGGCGTTTTCCCCTATAAATTCTATATTTAATAAAAAATCTTTGGTATCATTGCTGGCCTCTTTTCCAGTACTAATATTAAATAAGCAGTTTTTGTGAACTCCGTAATCGAAGGGATTTATATTACTTGTAATACCATTGATTATTTTATTAACGGCAGCATTACTTTTCTTTATTGTGTGTGGTTGGAGTTCTTCTGTCACATCTTCAGAACATTTTAACAGTCACCATGAAGAAGCAGACAGCCGAATGGTTTTTCATTTGTCACATTTACCTCCAGACATAATGAAAATTGTAATTAAAGCATCCGATACAGATGTACCTATAATTCTTTTGGGATATTTCCATCTCTGCAGGGACTTCTTAGTTTGAATTGAAACAGGTACCTACCTAACTTTACCTAGGGTATGTCATTGCAATAGTTGTGAACTCATATATAGTTTTATTTTTTGGAATAGCCTCCAAAAATACATTGTGGTATTTAAGTGTTAACGCAGATTTTAACAACCTAGGCGACGTCTATGTAACGCCTTGCCAGCCTTGCATGCATTTACCGTTCAGATTATACATCGTCATTTGCAAGGAAGGGAAAACTGAAACCTTTAAAAATTTTGCAAAAGAATGAGGAATTTCAAACAACTTTTACGACTTTTGGAGAAAGTGAAATTTTAACAGAAAATCAAATTGCTGTTGCGGAACATTTCGTGTATACATTATATGGAAAACCCAAGCAAGGAAACATCAGCAAAGTTCTTTATAAAATATCTTTGGACAGTTATAAGCCCCAAACTGGAATAGTAAACCCACTACAAAAAGTTAAAAATTTGGATGCTGCTTCAATTCCGCCATGTAAAGATGTACTTTTGTTAAAAATAAAAAGAATAAACCAAGTGTGTGGAATATGACGATACGCTTGTAGTGAACAACCAAATTTTTATGAACCACTTGAGCATGGGTGGTGACAGGATGGTTCACTGGACAGCGATGTCCATCAAATTTAGACGACATCATAGAAAGGGATAATGACAAATGTGATGATTTACTAACTTATGATGACTCTAGTGATGAAGACTAAATATTTTTTCATTTTTTTATATTGTTACTTTTATTGTAATATTTTATTTTGTATTATAATATTTTTATTATATTATTTTGATATTTTCTATTTCATAGTGTATAATGTTTAGTTTTCTTATTACTGAATGTTTAAATAAAATATATGTTTGCTTATATTTATTTTCATACAAATCTATTTACAGAACCACTAAACATGAGTCCAATGTATTGAATGGAATAATATATCCTTCTCTGTCCGCTGCGTGTTTGCGAGTCTGAACTCATCTCGCTTACACTCACAGACCGTCACGTTGGTCACGGCGGAACCTATTATTGGCTGTAATTAAGAAACGCTACCGACTTTATTGTCTGCCATTTCACTTTTGTGGTCAAATTGTATTCCTAAAGCCGAATTTCATAGTCTTCAGGTGGTAGAAATCAAGGAGTTTTTGAAAAAAAAAAACAAATTTGAGTAGCCGCCTCCAACCAAACGCTGCCGGATTGCAACGGCAGACGTAGCAATATTTGTTCACTTTAAACCATATTTCGACATTAATGTGCTTACCCTTTGGTACAAATCATGGGAAAAAAATCACGCCAGCTCTTAGGGTATAAGCATTAAGCCCTTTCACAAAGTGCTCAAAACCCTAAGCATTAGGCACTGATTTTAAAAAATGCTCCCGAACACAAAAGTGCTTAGTGTTTAGACGAGTATTAAGCACCGTGCTTAGACGAGCACTAAGCACAGTGCTTAGGAACGGCTCTGGGTAGCACTAACAGTTTCCTATAATAAATGTTTACCTGTTGGTGGTTTTTTATGACTTTTCTCCAATTTTCAACAAATTTAAGCTAAATGATATTGTGTACAATAAAATTGCGTTAGCTGTATCCAGTCTAACTTCAGAATTTAATTCATTTAAAGATGAATTCTTAAAAATTGCAACTGAAACTTGCTCTGTTAACTCCATCAGCACCTCATCGACGAAAATCAGCGAACCAGTTAAGTATTCAGATCTCTTAAAAAATAAAACTACGCCAGCTATTATTATCAAGCCAAAGAATCTTGTACAAGGAACCTCTCAGACTAAAGTCTATATTCTACAAAATGTTAATCCTGTGTACAAAAACCTACAGATCTCGAAAATCAAGGAGATAAAAAATGGAGGATTATTGATTGGATGTAAAAACCAAGAAGAAAATGCGAAATTTAAAAAAATTGTGGAAGAAACCCTTGCCCATGACTATGAGGGTTCACCAATTACATTAATAAAATGAATAGTGACCTTATCAACCCTGATTGTAATCTCATCAAGTTATTTCCAACTAAGAAAAATATAAATGTGTTTCAGGCTGTGCTCCAGGTGGATAAAATTTCTTATGAAAAGGTAATGAAAGCTGGTAATCTATTTATCGGCTATGACAGTTGTAGAGTATTCGATGCAGTTGATATATACCGATGTTTTAACTGCAATGAGTTTCATCGCTCGTCCAAATTCTGTAAAAATAAGGTCTCCTGTCCTCGGTGCGGAGAAAGTCATTCGGTCAAACAGTGTAAATCCAAAGCATTAAAATGTACAAATTGTGTCTCTCTTAACAACGCCGAAAAACTAGATATATCTACAAGCCATGCGGCTTGGGACATCAACAATTGTACTTCGTATATTTAAGCTAGGGATAAGTTGACATCTGACTGAATAGGTGTTAAATAGCAATCATCTACATCTCCAAGCATTCCAGCCATCACTACCTTAACTACTACTCATAACCTTATCACTAATTCTACTCATTGTCGTTCTCGTTATAACATGGACATTTATTATCAAAACGTTAGAAGCATCAAAAACAAAACTTTTGAATTTTTCAACTTCTTATTCGACCATACTTACAATATTTTTCGGGAGGATAGAAATTTTACTGCTATCAATAAGTCCAGAGGTGGAGGAGTTTTACTCGCGATTGATTCCAACTTACATGCACAAAAGTTAAATTTACGTTTTGGTGATTTCCATTCTATTCAGAACATTAATATAGTAGCTGCCAAACTTACAATTAATCGACAATCATTTTATATTTTTGTACTGTATATTCCTCCTGAGTCAAGTATTAATGTTTATGAAACTATTTGAAACAATTTCCTCCTTGAATTATATCCAAGACAGTAATACTCTAATATTAGGTGACTTTAATTTGCGTTTGTACTGTGTAAACACAGCAGTGGAATCGATGAGATCCCCAGTAGCATAGTAAAAATTGCAATAAGAGACATAAGTAATGTATTGTGTTATATGATAAACAACTCTTTTAAGTACGGAATATTCCCAGATGCTCTTAAGATAGCACTAATAAAACCTCTGTATAAAAAGGGAAATTCAGAAGATATGGAAAACTATAGGCCTATCAGTTTATTACCAAGTTTCTCAAGACTTTTTGAATTAATTATGAGCAATCGCTTAGTGAGGTTTATGAACGAGTGCAATTTATTTAGTGATAGTCAACACGGGTATCTGAAGGGGCGATCAACACAGACAGCTATTTTTCAATTTATTCAAGCAATATTGAAGCATTTAGAAAATGGTGAGTTAGCCCTTGGAATGTTCCTAGATCTTTCAAAGGCCTATGACTGTATAGACAAAGAGTTGCTTATTAATAAGATGGAGATGTATGGAGTGAGAGGGCATGTGCTACAATGGTTTATATCATACTTAAGTGGTAGACAACAAAGAGTGAATATAACTAAAGGGGGAAACAATTACAGCTCGAAAATCATGTCAAATAAAATGGGAATCGCACAAGGAAGTATCTTAGGACCAATCCTCTTTATAGTGTTTATGAATGACCTGCGATCCGTACCAGATGGATATAGTCAAAACATTGTTAATTATGCAGATGACACTAATTTGATACTGGGGTGTAAAACCATCCCAGATATTTTAATAAAAAGTAAAGATCTCTTGAAAAATGTGAACAACTGGTTTATGAAAAACAAGCTAATTATAAATAAGGAAAAAACCAATATAATTCTTTTTAGAACAAAACTGTCTAGAATTGAAAAACCAACGCATTTAATAGATGAAGATAAATCAGATATCGTAGAGAATACTAAATTTTTGGGAATTCATGTAAACGAATTCTTAGATTGGTCATGTCATATAACCCATTTATCAAAAAAGCTAAACTCTATCTGTTACGGAATCCGACTGGTCAGTAAATATATGAATGAGAAAACACTTAGAATAATGTATTTTGCAAATTTTGAGTCTGTTATACGATACGGAATCATCTTTTGGGGAAGGGATAATCAAATACAAGAGTTATTTGTAATTCAAAAACGTATATTGAGAATTATTAAAAAAATGAACTATAATGAATCCTGTAGAAATGTATTTAAATCAGAAGGAATAATGACAGTGTATGCTTTATACATATATGAATGTTTAATGTTTTTATTTTTTAATAGAGACAGATTTAACGTAATAACAAACTATCAATACAATGCTAGAACGATGTCATTAAACTACCCCATACATCGCCTCACATTGACAGAAAAAAGTCCGCATTATATGTGTATAAAATTTTACAATGAGTTACCTGATAACATAAAAGTACTGGAAAATCATAAACTATTTAAATCGCATATTAGAAAAATGTTAGTTGATCTTGAACCATATAGCATAAATGATTTTATAGGTGGCTAATATGTAACAAATGTTCTAGATAATCCTTGTCATCTAATCTAAGAGTAGGTTACAATTCAATGTAATTGGTCTGACGCCTTTTCATTTTGTGTTTATTTATAATTTTATAAATGTAACATAATGTGAAATAAAGATTATTATTATTATTATTATTATTATTATTATTATTACTCTCTTCATGTCTCGAATAATGTTAAATGCCCTAAATAATCAACACTTATCAATTTTCAAAACCTTCAAAACTTGCGTCAATACAACTCTGTTTTTAATAATAACAATAGACTTTTAGACTTGGTTATATGTAAGGCACATTGCGTTGTGGAAAAATCAATTGAATTATTGGTTTCAAAAGATATACATCATCCTATCCTGCTCTTATTGTTAACTTCGAAACTCAATTTGTGAATCCGAATGTCAAATTTCCAACGAAATCTACTAATTCTTTCAACTTTCGAAAGGCAAATTTTCCTCTTCTGTATGAACAACTATTGCATACTAACTGGTTATTCTTAAATGACTATGATGATGTTAAAATCTGTGTTGACTTATTTCATAAGAAATTAACTGAAGTTTTTAATGAGAACATACCCAAGTTCAAAACTCCAAAAAATAAAAGACAGTTTTCCCCTTGATTTAACGGTGAAATTATAAAAAATATAAAGCTAAAGCATAAGAAATTGATATTATTTAAACGCCATGGTAATAATGAAGCGCTATCTGAATTTCGTAGACTTAAATCATAAATCAAGTCGGATATTAAAATTGCATTTCAAATTTATACAAATCGAATTGAAAATAATATCACATCTGAACCCAATAAATTTTGGGCTTACATCAATGGAAAAAAAAAAAGGAAAACTAGCTATAGCTATAGCTATATCTAAAGACATGACTTATAACAATGAACCTCTAAAGACCCCTAATGATATCGTCGATGCATTTGCTAACTTTTTCGAGCAATCTTACTTCCTTAACATCTCGGACGCCCCAGTAACCAAGTCTAATAATCTTTTCTTTTATTTCAATTTCTTGAGAGTTACTTTACTGATAGAGTTCAATTCGTATCTTATAATGGATATAAATCTGTTGAATACCGAGCCACGTCAGGAGTACCACAGGGATCAATACTTGGACCCCTTTTCTTTAATATTTTTATTAACGACATCAGTGATCACTTAGACATATATTTCTTAATATATGCTGATGACGTCAAGATGTTGCATAAGATTCAAGATTTTAATGACTGCGAAAAACTTCAAAACAACTTAACCAAGTTATCGGCTTGGTGCGATGAAAATAATCTTCACCTAAATGTTGGCAAGTGCAATGTTATGAGTTATACAACCAAGGAGTCCCCAATTATATATAATTATTATGTTAATTTCAACACGCTGAACAGACCATCTACGTTCAAGGATCTAGGTGTAACTTTTGATAATAAATTAACCTTCACTAACCATATTGATGCTGTAATTTCGCATGCATACAGAATGTTAGGCTTCATTTTGCGTAACAGCCATGATTTTAATGATGCGAAAACCTTAAAGATGCTTTATTTTGCTTTCTCTCGATCTAAGCTGGAGTATGCTTCACTTGTCTGGCAATCTGGGTATAATACTGATAACGATAAATTGGAAAATGTTCAGCGCCGCTTCCTGAAATTTTTAAACTGGAAAACTGAAAGTACTTATCCACCAATTGGAGCTTCTCAAAATCAATTACTTGAAAAATTTGATATTGCCAATCTTTCCGAAAGGCGTGAGTCCTTTGCTTTGCGTTTTCTAGATAAAATTATGCAAAATAAAACAGATTGTAGAGAAATATTAAGTCAACTGAACTTTTATGTACCACAGATTAATTCTCATCTTTCTCATAGATTTTATTTATCCACTCCTAGATCTAGCACATTAAAGTTTTCTCCTCTGTTTAATATTTGTACTAGTTATGAAACTCATTGCAGTGAGTTGGACATATTTGCCTAGCAGACAGAAATTTCATCTATACTGTCGTGCAGTCTAATCGCCTTCAGAATTTCCATTTGTATTTCTTAGTTAGGTTAGGTTAAGTTAGTTTAGATTTCCATCCTATAAATGGTTTTGTACTTGGATGATGTATGATTAAATAAATAAATAATTTTCAGCAGTGCTCTACAGAAGGACTTAACATAAAATGTTTTTTGCGTGTTACTGTGGTATTAATTTGTTGTTTTGATAATTCACTCTTAAAGACCACATGTTTTACAGAATAACTTATTCAGGGCAGCAGACAGGGAAGGCGAACTTTTATTTAAAATGTGCCATAGAGAAAGTAAAAGTTGCTCTTAGTTTAAATGTGACCACTATTTGTGTGGAAGTTTTGTCCAGAGTAACTTATACTGACAGAGATGGAAAAACTTTATTGTTGGAAAAAGACAAAGAAAATATGATTGATGTTGGAAATGTAAAAATATGATTAACGTTATTTATAAATAAAAGTTAATGGTATCAATATTTTTAGGTTACCGTCCAGCAAAACGAGATTATGCAATTTACAATATCTAATATTGGAGAAACAGGATTTTTTTACACATGCAATTTCAATAGGAAACCAGTAGAACATTTGTATGATATCTCTATAGATCATGAAAAGGACTTTGTGCATAGTAAGACTGAGTCTATTGCAAAAATGTCTTTGAAAGCCCTGAAATACGCTACTTTACAAATGTTTAAAACCAAGATAAATGTAAGTTATAAGGAAATACAAAATTCCCCTAAAGCTTTGCATCAACTCTTATCTCTATGAAAGATTGGAAATGAACAAATGAACAATCTTTGAACTTTGAAGACACAATAATTAGCAGATATTTTTACATACTTAAGAGGGAACAACACGTAAGGCTAGTGGGGAGGGGGATAAAGCACCAAATTAGGAGATATCTCCCTTATAATCAAATTTTATCCAAAAATAGTCTTCAACAATCCTGTAGTATTTATTTATGTACAACTTACACATATTTTCAGTTAAATAACATCAGCCAATTTGCAGAAAACAGCTTATTGTTAATCATTAAAATTATGATTTGGTATCTGGGACCAGGACAAAGCATCTACCAGTCTGGGAAAACCAAGTATGATAATGTCGGGATCAATTATGGAATTGTATTTCACGAAGGCAAAATATAGGAGTTGAGACCGTATCTTGCTGGCCCGATGCTTCCACAGCTTTTGAGAGCTGACATCGCGTCACTACATAATCCTAAGTCCCGGTTCGTGTTTAGCGATTTTGAATTCACTTTGGACCTGGAATTCGTGCTGTGATATCTCGAATACTGGGAGACTCGTGCCTTGTCCTGGCTTCCGAATGCCGTCAGGGTTGACAGCTGATTGGCAGCTGTCATGACGTGATAATCCAGTGTCATTTTGAAATTCGTGCTTGGCGTACCCGAAAACTAAGGATCCTGACCCTTTATCGAATTTCCAATAATTCCAAGACTTATGACATCTGATTGACAGGTCTCATGTTGTCATTAATAAATTCTAACCCCGAATTCGTGTTCAGCGACCTCGAAAACCCCTACAGACTTTCTCTGATGTCAATGTTTGTATTCGAATATTTCTCTGACCTCCCACCCCCTACATGGCTTTTTTTGAATTAGTTCGTTCAATTTGAAAGTTGTTTCGATACCTAGTGTTATACTCATGAATTTCGTGATTAAAAGTGATGAATGATCTGAGATAGGAGGGCATTAGACCTTTTAATACATAGGATATCATAGATTAGATCCCCAGATCAGATAGACCTGTGATCAAAATCTGACATCTTAGAAATCTTCATAACCTCCCTAATCAGCTCTTCTATGAAATATTAGCAAACCCATCCAGCCATTCACTAAATAATTGCTAAATTGTCTTTAAAATTGTATCACTCAGATCACATCATAGAAATACTCCAACAATATACCAATACCATAGAAAATATCCAGAACATGCTATTTTGGAATGTATCTGGACTCTAACGGAAACTATAGAAATACCTACATAATGAATATTATTATATTTTTACATAGGTATACATACATATGCGTACAATAAGTAAATTATTACCTACTCTATTACTTCATAAGACAATGTATAATAACTTGTATTATTATTATTGTTTCAGATTTCATATGGACCAACATATATATTAAGTATAAATGCAAAGGCAGAAAAGCCGGTATACAGTTTCTCATTTAATGATTATGATTTTGGTTACTGCATTGTGCAAAAAGAAAAATCTAACTATTATGATGTTGTTTTAGAATTTAAGAATAGTGGTAAAAAACGTTTGACGTAAGTAATTTTTTAGTCAATTCCGTATACATAAAACGTCCTTATATACACATCTCATCTTTTATTGTGAATATAAATAATATTAGAATTTTTCTTTTCAGGTTAGAAAACTGCTTTGAGAATAGCAAACATTTAACTGTTGATTTTAAATCAGCCCAAGTCTCGCCATCCTCTTCCCAAAACATTATGATATTTTTTCACCCCTTAAAAGTTTGTAAATACAAAATAATTGTTCCTTTTACAATAAATTCTGTCAAATCTGTAATAACAATTTCTGGTGAAGCGGTCAATATCAATTTACAAACAGTTGATGTTAGTGACAGATTTATCGACCTGGGACCTGTAATAATAGGAACTCTAAAGAGATACATGTTTCAAGTAATTAATCGAACACCAACTCAAGTGAATGCATTTTTTGATTTGTGGGAAAATCTGCCAATTCACAAAAGACCAAGGGAGAAGATAGAACCTGATATAAAAGTTCCAGAAATACCACCACCTCAAAAAAAAGGGTATTAGATCTTATGCACTTTGTTATATTTGTCTCAAATGGATTGTTTCAGGCGTAAGAAATCCAGGGACAAAAAAAGTAAGAAAGGTAGCAAAGGAAGTTCAAAGAGTAGAGGTTCAAAAAAGAGCAAAAAGGGTAAAGATAAAAAAAGGTAAGCGAAACAAATGTAATCCCTAAGTTATTTTGAAACTGATGTATCGAGTAAACAGGTCTACGTGCAGTCTACGAGTCCAAAAAAGTATTTTACATGCACTATTTTTCTGCAACCTTCTATTACTCTAAAAAAATCAAAACTCGGAGTTCAACTTTCTATATTTGTTTATCTATTAATAGGGCCATGCATGTCGCACATCTAACTCGAGCTATTCTGATATATATATAGTGAACAGCCTAGAGATTCTAATTGATAAATACAGCGACAAAGTTTTAATTTATCATTTATTAGTATTTTTTTAACGTTTGACGTAGTAGCCCTGTATTTCAAAGATGACACGCGAGTCCTCGGATATTCAATTTTATTTCTACTATGCTTAAATAAAGTACAGTTGGTTTCATTATTATTTAATAACAACGAATTTCGCTGAAACCATTCCGATATATTTTGTATCACACTAGTTGCTTTCATCACGATACTATTATAATCTTTATCAAAGATTAAAATGTTCGTGTCATCAGGATAAGTAGTTATATACACTGAGTCATCATTTAATTGCTGCAAATCATTAATGTACAATAAAAAAAGGATTGGACCAAGCACACTGCCCTGCGGCACACCCAATACAACTCTACGAGTGCTTGAACAATACTCGGAGGAATTTGATGTAATACACACATCTTTGAAGGGTGAGGGTGATTAAAATAAATTGGATTGTATCAATAAAACTGATAATTTTAAAATTTTATTCGAAAAATTTCTCGTTTATTCCTCATATATGCCCTGAACCCGTAAACTTCCCTATCAACAGTTCCCCCCAGCAACCGAATATCAATGCGCGCATCTTTTTCTTTTTAGTTGAAAAAATAATTCCGCGTTGTATACTAACATCAAAAACTCAGTTTGTACTTCGACATTAATGAGATTCTCATTTCAGTGTTGCTTTTTCACGCATAGTGGTGCATCCGGGGGGGGTGAGGGGTACTGAGACTACTGGCATTCGTTTAAGCGCCCAAAAAAACAGGAAGTTTTACGCAGCTGTATCAACATATAACACTTTGCGCTCTTGTTATTGAATTGCGACGGAAAATGACTTCTTTCAAGTTGAAAATTGTCCGTTCATATTTTTCGTACATGTTTTTTGGTATAAAACATAATTTTGATTAGAGAACGGACATTAGGGAGTACCAAAATTAGCCTAAAAAAAGGCACAGAATTGAAATGCAAGTACTATGATGCAAAGATTAAAACGTCCGTTTTTTTTTTTTGGTCGTAGAAAAACTTCAGGAATAGACGAGAATTGTCAGAACGGACATTTGGTGATGACACGAATTTCCACCTGTTCCCAGTTTTCAGTATTTAACCCCTTATATCTTCACGCAGCACTCAAAATTTCCGTTTTCATTTTTTCCTCAAACTGTGCATATTTATGAACACCAAGAAACAGTAAACGGACATTACGTGATTACTCAGATGACCCGTTATTTTTTTGCACATTGAAGGACACATTTCAACCCTTTCGCGATGCTAAAAATTTCCATCGCTCTAAACTTTTTTTATCCTTGTTCAAATAAATGAACATTGACGCGGGAATTTCCCATTAGGCGATAAGTAGAAAATTTTGGTTACGGGCTGCCATACTATAAGCATTAAAAAGAAAAAAAAATGTATTTAATTTCTGTGTTTTCTAAATACTAGTATTCTTGATCATTTATTATATAAAATATAAGTTCCACATGTTTTAATTCATAATAAATATCCAAAAATAATCGTAAATACTAGTTTCTTGAAAAAAAGCCTAAATATACGTTTTATATTTTTTTAAATGCTTATATCTTAAGAAGAGTGAGGTTAGATAAAAAACGTCAAGACCTAAAAAATGCTTAAAATTGTCCGAAATATAAAATCCAATGGTTATTTTTAACTTAGAAAAAATTTTTGGTGACCAGAAATAGCACACTTCTTTCCAGTTTACGACCGGTTCCAATGAGCTTAACTTTGTTATATACATCTTTAGGAACATTTTGCACCGTCACACATAAAAATCAGGTGTAGCCGAGTCTCTTGTTGTAGGTCTTTTTCCTGCTTCATTTCCTCGACTATTCCTTTGTTTCCTAAGTAATACAAATATATACTCCAGGAGTCAGTGACGAATTTTCCATGTGATTAGTTTTAGCCCCAATTTAGCATGGGACTGGTAGGGGGTACCGAGGGGGATTGAAAGTGGTCACACTACAAGTGAATTTACGCAATTAGGATTAACTTCAAACATTTTTTCTTCTCCTAGAATCAATGATGATTTTTCAGTACCAATAATTTGTATTGATTTCCGCTAAAAAATGGCATATTTGCAATTCACAATAAAAATTAAATCGTCAATAAATTTGAAAATAAGCAACCAATTTTTGAAAACTACAGTAATTTATTTTTCAAAATTAATTCTTGGATGTTGGATTCAGGTCAATTTTTTTAACATTTCTTCTAAAAAATTAATTTTCTCACTAAACAAGTTTTTTAGGTTGAATATTAGGGAAGAAAAGTTGCTATTCTTTTAGGATTAAAATTTGTCAAGTTGCAATTTTTGAAATTTCCAAAAATTTTTTCAACACATGAATCCTAACTAAGGAATCTAGTTTGTAAACTTAAACATTAAAAAGAAATAGTTGCGATTCGAAAGAAAGATCAATTTTTGAAAACTTCAATAATCTTTTATTAATGAAATGTTATGAATGTGCAACAATTCATTTATTTAACGTCGGCCTATTTCCGCTACTAAAGCCAATCACCAACTCCAGGAGACAAGCTATCTCCAACCTGAAAATTTTGCCGAACCTCTTCTCTATCGAGAAGTAGGGCTTTTTTAGTTGCTGCTTTACATCCCCTTCGAAGGATGGTATATACACTATGTAATCTCTAACTAAAGTTACAAACCTTATATGTATGAGCTAATATACAAGCTGTTAGAAGGTGGAGTGAGAATGCTGTATTTCCGTGGACTCCCATCCATGTACTAACCGCGTATAATATTGCTGCCTTTTCGTATCGAAATACGAGTATAGGCAGACGTATCTCACTTCCTAGTTATTACTCAACTACTGCAATTGTTTATATTTATTAACAAAAGACCGTTATTTTTTCTCCTGCAATCAATGATCATCATTATTTACCGTTACTTTCGTTAAAACATATACATAATTGGTTTTGTTGAGTAATAATTTCTGAAAAATGTACAATTCTGTTAAAAATAACAAGTGTTCTACTATTTTTATTTATTTATTTACGGAATACTCCATTTGAATACTAAATAATACATAAGTAAGGATGACTAAAACAATAGAACGTAATACAATAATTAAAGAGCAAGAAATAAAACCTAACAGGATACAATAAACGAGGGAAACCTAACATCAATAACAAACAATACAATATACAACATAATAAAATCAAATAAGAATAATACATATCAATTCATAAAATTAATTCGGAAATAAAGTTATAGGGAACTCCTAATCTTATTAAATAAAATAAATCACTGCTGTCACAATATATATTATAATTTTTTTGAATTCTGTTAACTGGGCTGTTGATGCCATAATTAGAATTATGAAAGGAAATTGCAAATGTCGATTTGGCTCTCATTATGTGGAGAAGTGGAGACAATTGAAGTTAAGTAAACCTAATAGGTAAGATGAGTCAACAGATCCATTGATCAGTTTGAAGAAAAATATAATGTCAGTATTAAATCTACGTCTTTCAAGAGATAAAAAATTAAGCTCACTAAGCAAAACAGCCTAATTATAATTTTCTATGTCTAGACCTTACTTAAGAGCGTAACTTTTTATAAACCTTTTTGCACTCGTTCGATTGAGTCAATGTGAAGTTGATAGTAAGGTGACCATACCTTTGACGCGTATTCTAGACCTGATCTAGCTAAAGATATATATAATGATTTCATTGTAAGGAGAAAAGTCCCTACTTTGCCGACTAATAAAACCAAGTTGTTTGTATAGCCATTAGACGTAATGTTATTGATGTGGGTCCTGAAGACTAAATGTGAATCCAAGGTCATACCAAGATCACGAATTTCAGTGACACGTACGAGTTGTTCGTTGTTTATATGATATTCGTGATGCTGAGGTAAGCGGAATTTAGAAAATGTAATTGTGAAACATTTTTTTGTATTTAAATTCAAACCATTAATGGAAGACCATGTCAACAAACCCTCAATATCATTTTGTAAGAGCAAGGCATCAATGTAGTTTTTTACAACACGGAAGATTTTCAGGTTCTCCGCATACATTAAATAGTTGGAATTAGCAAAATAAACTGGTCAATATTGTTAACAAATAAGTTAAAGAAAAGTGGTCCACAATGAGAACCCTGAGGTACACCGGAAGGTACTGCGAATTTATGTGACAAATAGATGTTTATTCGAACACATTGATGTCGGTCAGAGAGATAGCTATTGATCCAATTTACCACTATTTCACCGAAACCTAATGCGTGGAGCTTACTTATCAATAGTTGATGGTTTACCCAGTCAAACGCCTTAGAGAAATCTGTATAGATACTGTCAGCTTGTGCTTTATTTTCAAAGGCATTGATCAGATGGCTTTGATAGGTTAGTAGGTTGGTGGAAGTCGAACGCCCAGTACAAAAACCATGCTGTTCTTCCAGAATTACTCAATTACATACTGCCGACAGTTGAACAGTAACTAGTTTATCAAGCAACTTGGGTAAAGCTGATTGAGTACAAATAGCTCTGTAATTTTGGATGTCTTCATTATTACTCGATTTAAAAATAGGAACAATGTAACTATTTTTCCAGTAATTGGGAAAGGTACTAGACCTTAAAGATAATTTAAATAAAAGGTGAATGTGTTTTGCAATGATGCAAATGCAGGCTTTCAATAAAAATGGGGGGACACCATCCGGTCCAAAGAATAGTTTGGGTAACAAGGATGAAATACCATTGAAAACATCCACTACAGTAAGATTGATGGAGTTGATATCAACACACCTCTTATAATCAAAAACTGGTATATCATATGTTTCATTAGAATAAGGAGTTGAAAAATATTCAGTAAATAGATTAACATTTTCGTTACTGTCAGAGCTGGTCTAATCAAGGTAAAACATTTGGTTAGGGTAACCACGGCTTTTCCTGATATTATTAATATGCTTCCAGAAGGATTTTGAATTAGTTTTTATGTCTGATTCAGTACGTTGAATGTATCTATCATAACGTTCAGTTCTTACCAGCTTACACCTGGAACGCAAATAATTTAATGCAATTTTCAAAAGAAAGAAATAAGCCATACAACAAATATGATTATTGACGAAAAACATTTAAACATGTTTATAACAGTGACAAACTTGATCAACCCCGACGAAAGAAAAGTCAGGGCGTGCTAAGTTTGAGCGACGGACAGATGGTGATAACAACTGATGACTCTGCTCATAAGACCGTCAATAATGTATTTGTTATTTATTGCGCAAGCCATTAGTTAAAGTTGAAATTTCGGCTGCAACTTGTGATGTAAATGCACCTGGAGTACTTTCAACCCGTAATAGGAGTGGAGCGCAACCACTTTACATTTATTGACCGGAGTTTCATTATGTGCTTTGTACCCCCTACCATTCCCATGCTAAATTGTGATTCATATGAGTCACATGGACAATTCATTAATGGCTCCTCTATATACTACCACATAACCATGATAAAATTTAAGCAATAAAAAATAAAAATGTAGCACTACCATAAAATTGAAATGGGTGTTGTTTGTGTTGAGGTAAAAGTTCATTTGAATCACCTATAGCAAAGTAAAAAGTAATGTAAACACAACTAATGCAATGAATTTTTTCAGTAAGAAAAAAAATGTCTCCAAGAGTAGCAAAAGTGGCAAAAGTAGCAAAAGCAGCAAAAGCAAAGGTAAAAAGAAAGGAAAGAAAAAGAAAAAAGAGCCGCCAACACCAGAGTAAGTCAGTAGTGATCATTTTCTCCTTTTATAAACATAGAATTAAAGACATTACATTTTTAAAACAGTGTGTAAGTACTAAAGTGAATGCAAAATTATTCATAACTACAGATATTGTAAAGGTAGACTAGAATATAGAGTTGTTTTTGGTTATAACCATCCAAACTGGTGGAGTTGTTTATCAATGCTCAACGCCCTCCAATCTGTTGTTAACTGTTAGTTCAAAAATTGTTAGAGCATTTTAGCTGTTTTCAATGTTTTCGTATGAACATTAAACAGCATACAAAGCAATGATCCTAGTATGGGCCCTTAGGTACGTCTGTGGTGGGAATAAGGGTCTCTAAATTGCTATTGTCAAATCTGACAACATTAGGATAGTTGGTTAGATATGACTAAAAATTTCAACAAGTTGTTACTAAAAGAAAATGACTAGTTTCTCAATCAATTTTTCGATCAAATACTTTTGCTCCTTATATCTTTTGCTATGCTGTCAACGAATATAGAGAAATTTGTGACATGGACACTAGTAGTACCTGACACATATGGGAGTAATATGGCCAATTTTGAAGTTATCGAATATCAGCTTCTATGCTTTACAACACAAGTATATAGGCGCAGGTCTTAAAGAAAAGTAGAGAGATAGTTCATCTACATCTGTAGTGGATTGAGGTATTAACGATTTCATTTACGATTTCTCTTATCCTACATAAAAAAGTATAAGCGAACGGAATCTTATACTACAAAAAAAAGTATAATATGGAGTATCATAGGCGCCGACTTTTGAAATTTTGGCCGGGGGCCCAGCTATTCTTCCGCAATACATACCATGTACATATTTTAGACAATTTTAAAAAATAACTGTATTTCAATAATTTTTATATTAAGTACTTCTTTATTAGCAACAGCAATAAATACATATGTGGATATATATATAACAATGAATGAATAGACCAACAAAAGAAAAACAATAAGTAAATTAACATTAGGGGTACATATAATATGCATTATAATAAGCAGTATTCAACAAATGTAGGAAAATTTTGACCTTTATTCAGCCGAGAGAATGGGTGGTGAATTGATTCACTATTGCGTGTACAGTAAGAATGCACATCATTATTCTTTAAGAAATGCTGTTTATTAGATTTAATGTACATAACTAGCCGAGAAGTATATAAGCATGGCAATGTGAGAATTTTCCAGATTTTTAAAATTTGGTTTAAAGCTAACTAGATCTTATAATCTTTTTTTGATTTATAAATGCTTTCTCTAGGTGGCTCGACGAACCCCAAAAGAGCAGACCATACTGAAATCGAATCTGTATGTCTTTACGTGTTATATATTGAATTTCTCTCTTCTTTATGTATTAAAGGCATTCTAGAATGAACACACAAGGGAAAGTAAGTACACTCAATTTTGTGAAACCGTCTCGACAGCACTCCCGGTAACCTATTTGTGCAATTACTCTTACGCATTTTCTTTGAATGGCAAATATTTTATATGCGTGAGCTGAATGACCCCAGTTTGTGATTGTATAACTCATATTGGAATGAAATGACATCCATAGTATGTGGTTAGTAAAGTTCTCTGCGATACAATTTTAGACAGACGTCGGATGAGAAAGACATTTTTTGAAAGTTTGTTGGGCAGATATATAATATGATCCTCCCAAGTTAGTTTAGAGTTCAAATAAACACCTAAAAATTTAACCGGATCAATTTTTGTGTGTTCTTGCTCATTGCAGAGACTGAAATGTAAGGATTGGGTTTTATCATTATTAACGAGCAGAAAGGAACCATGTTGCTACTTTTGACTGTGTGTCGCTACCTGAGTGCACAGCTGAGGTAATGATTTGCCTTGGTTCATAACCGTCGTGTCGTCTGCAAATAGTATGGAGGAAATATCTGAGTTAAAGTTAGGGAGATCATTGATAAAAATTAGGAAAAGGAGAAAAGGATTAGTCCCAGCATAGAGCCTTGAGGCACTCTATGTTTGCATGATTGTTGAGTTGATGCAGCCCTTTCAATGCTCTGCAAAAATATTCAAGTATTCCGTAATTTTACTGGGCGGTTAAAAAAATATAGCCAATCAAATCTTAATTATTATGCAAAAAAAATGAGAAATGAAAGAATTTGGTTGTTGTCAAATTTACATAGAGTACTGATAGAGATACAGCTCCCACCAAAATTTGAAAATGTTATCTTCAATATAACGGAAATTATTGGAAAAAAAAATGTTTTTTTTTCTGTCTCACTTTAACAGGATGTACTTCCTCGGGGATGCATTTTTGGACTAAGGTAGTTGGGTTATACGAGCCCCCCAATATGAACTCAGGAATCACAGGTTCCCCCGGGTACTGAATTCTGAGACAC
Organism: Stenurella melanura; assembly: GCA_963583905.1. Classification (NCBI taxonomy): domain Eukaryota; kingdom Metazoa; phylum Arthropoda; class Insecta; order Coleoptera; family Cerambycidae; genus Stenurella; species Stenurella melanura. The sequence goes on from OY757311.1 coordinate 135,867,490, forward strand.
CCTGTATATATAGTAATGTCAGTGCTGCATCTTTGCTCTTTAAAATATTTTTTTCTCTTTTTTATGATCTGATTATTTCTTCAAAAGTTATCAAAATTTTTATACCAAAGTGCAAGGAAAAACGCTTGGAAGAAGGCGTTCATATGTTGACTCGTCACGCCATAAGTTTGTATGTACAAAATGTTTTGAAAAGACATTTTTTTATTCGAATTTTTTTTTTAGTTTGGCTGGTTTGGTTTTTTATGTTCTGCCCGTAGTAGGGTTGATAACTATTTAAAATACTTTTCTACTACTAAAAATCTATCAAAGTATCAAAAATTATGATAATGATTATTTTTTCCCAGCTTTTGCCGCTTTTTGCCTGGGAACAGGACTATTAATAAAGAGTGATCATTTAGAAATTGGCTTTATTGATTACATATGGTTCATGAATATATTGTTGCAAATCAATCAATTAATTTTAATCACAGTGTATTCTGTTCGTTCATGTGTGAACTTTATTTTAGAGTCACTGAAGAACCACCGGAACCTCCAAAAAAAACCATTTTTGACTTTTTAAAAATTTTCCCAAATGATAGTATTCAATTGGAACCTAATAAAAAATGTGAAGTTGTGATAGAATTTTGTCCAGAAGAACAATTGGAAGACTTCTCCCTTCAAGTAAATATATTTCAGTAATTTGGAACAAGCTTTTCACGTATTTTTCCAGATATTTTATGAATGTCAAGATCATGCAGAACCTCTATGCAAAGTAAAAGGCTCTTGCATTGCTCCACAATTTTCCTTAGCCAATGAATATTTATCGTTCGCAAATATTGTAGTAGGTTGCCGACACAGTTTAAGCGTTCTATTAATGAACACTGGTGATATTACAGGAAGGTAACTAAAATTAGAATGAGTTAATTGATGTATTTTATAAATGAACTGATACAGGTTCAAATGGGTCCTGGAAAGAAAAGAGGATGCGTTTAAGATAAATCCAGAAGAAGGTTTTATTCCTCCAGCATCGGAAATGAAAATATGGTTTAGTTTCGAGCCAAAGATTGTGCAATGTCTGTTTGAAGTAAAGGTAAAATAAACTTTTTTTTTAAGAGCTTGTATTTCAGATATGAGCAGAGATTGGAAGGCAGCAATAAATTCCAGATATGACTTTTACATACAAATAATAATATAGTGTGAGTTGCCATAACACAAATTTGTATCTTATAAAACTCCAAAAATTAAACGTATAATAATAATAATGTTGCGTATTTCTAAATAATTCTAACAAGGGATAAATAGTAACGCTTTATTAAATAATTTACTTATTACACAATACTTTATATTTACACTTCGGATTTAACCTCACTTATCACTACTTCACTTTAGTAAAACTTCTCTCTCCGCCGATTTCGCCTTATGTATCCTAAAATGCTTCTAGATCCATCTAGAGATTTCCAATTCCAGAACAGTATAACTCTAGAGCCATCTACAAGCTTCCAGAAGAAAAGTGTATTACTGGTTGCATAATCATTGGCAGTTATTAGTAGTCATCTAATATTAACAATAAGCGATTCCACTATTAACTAACTAACTAGACTAATAAATGAATAAATAAGTATATAAATATTAATATGAGAAACAGAAAATCTATTTGTAAATACCCCCAATTATTCTTTTGAAAGAAGCTATGCTGCGAGTCTGCTTAGCTTCTCTAGTAAGGCTGTTGTATGTATGTAAACGTCTGAAGAAAATTGACATTTACGCAGCAGTTGTGTTTACTCGTTGCAAAATAAAATTAATTCTATCTCTGGTGTTATAGTTGTGAAAATCTTCAAAAGTTTGTACATTTTCTTACAGATAAGGAGGTAATATATTCAATTTAATTTTATGTATGAAAACCCAGTACATTAATCTCCACATATTTAAACACATTCATCCATCCTAATGCTTTTAACATGTCTAGTATAAATACTACATCTTAGTATAACTCTCATAGCTCTGTTCTGCAACTTATGTAAGCAATCCATGTCGCCTTGGTTTGCAAGATACAGAACAGTACTACAATAGTTAAAGTGTGGTAATATAATATTATAGTGTTGTATACCAATTTTCTACTTTTTATAGATAAATACTAACTAACTTTTTTTAGGACACCGATCTTCTTAGCTACCTTTTTACACACATAATTAACATGATTACTGAATTTAAGTTTATCATCTATGATGACTCCTAGATATTTAATTTCCCCGATAACTTCAATTACTTCTCCACAAACTCCAAATTCTAGTTTTTACTGTTCTATTTCATATCTAAATTTCTTTTTCCGTACAATCATACCTTTTGTTTTAGACACATTCAACTTTATTTTATTGACCTCTAACCAGGGGCGGTTTTAACATGCCTGCCGCCCCCGGCATTATTTTAAGATGCCGCCCCTATAAGTCATTGTGGTTCCTTGAAGTTTTTTATTATTTTTGTCGAATCTTTCAAGAATTAGATACCATGAACTCGTCATTAAGGCCGTTTCAAAACGTTGCAACTTTTTTAGAAGACCCGAAGCTTCACATTGTACTTTTTTTCAGATTCATCATCCTTTATTATTTTTGGATGTTCATGCCTAAGAGCTCTACAGGCATCAAACCTAGTAGACCAACGTGTTTTAGACAAACTTTTTAACACCAGTGTGGGAGTAGGTTTTCGTTTACGTTTTGATTGTTCTGTCTCAAAATTAGAGGAAGTTGCGTCTTCTACAGAACTTTCTTTGATATTGCCTTCCTCTGTATTTTGCGGTACCGCTTCTTCTTTAACATCTTCCTCTTTTTCTACTCCTACTATTTATTCTTCAACTTGAATATTCAGTAATATTTTCCATCTACGATTGTATATTGTGAAAAAATTATACAGCTCTTGCAATGTCGAAAAATAATTCACAGATTCAGTGTAACAATCTGCGGCAGATTGTCTAACCAAATTTAAGGAATGTGTGCTCCACAACGTACGTAAGTAATGCAATAATGGATTATTTTCATTTAGCCCGGCTAAAGCTAGTTGTAGTATTAGTTATCAATTATCGAACCCGAAATAATTTATTTTGTATTTCGTTAACGATTTACGGCTCACTTGCTTAAGTGAAACAATGAATAAAAAAGTATTTCTAATAATATAAATTGGGTATGAAAGAAAGCCGCTTCTGGCCGCCATCCATATCGCTCGATGCGTTGTTTTGGTTTCAATGGAACTGTTGGTTTAGCGGAATCATAAAAACTACTAAAGCAATATTCAAAAGAAAAAAATTTGCCGCCCTTGAAATTTTGCCGCCCTGGGCACTCGCCCAGTGTGCCCAGTGGTAAAACCGCCACTGCCTCTAACCATTCACTTACTTCTTTGAGAACTATATTCATTCTATTCACCAACAACTCACCGCTTTCCTGTGTTATATAAATAACCGTATCATCTGCAGACAAATGAAAACAGCAGTTGAAAGACAGCTAGAGCTGCTATTTCATTAATGTATAAAATTAATAATAATGGTCCCAGAATACTGCCGTGCGGTACCTTAACATTTATACTTCTTTCAGGTGATACGTACTCGTCATACTTTATTTTTTGCATCTTGTCACTCAAGTATAACTACTTAATCACATATGTACAATGCCATCCCTGCCATATCAATAATCTCTCTATATGAGAATGATAGGAAAACCTGTTAAAAATCTTTAAGCCCATCAGACTATGTTTAATTCGTTATTTTCTATTTTTTTTTTCAGTTTTGAAATCGACGAAAATAAAATACATTTATAAATGAAAATGCCAAATTGAAATTTTTACTATTTATTGAGAAAAATATATAGCTTTTGAAAAACCATGTCTAACTGACCGATTTTGTTAATTAACACCTGTCAGAGTTCTTTATAGCTTCATTTTTCCACGAAAAAAAATTTTTTTAATCAAGCTTAAGACATCCTCTATCTAATGAGATTGGTCTGACAATGAAAAAACGTTTTTTACTATATCAGACTTCATTTTATTTGAGCAACTTTCACCCATATGAGATGAACTGAAGATCTGACTGTTGATATCGCATAACAATAACTTCTTTTTGTAATATTTAAAATAAAGTTAGAAACCCCTTTTATGGATTAAAATTAGTCTATCATCGAAAAAATGCTTTTTGCTATGTCAGATTTAATGTTTTAAGCGTCGCGCCCACGTTTTCTATGAATGTAGTAAGATCAAACCACTTGCATGACACAACACCTTAAATGTTTTATGTCTACAAAAGTATGCATCAATTACTTCTTTTCACGTGTAACCTTCTTTCTCAACAGTACAAATGAATTTTTAATGAGAGGCGCCATTATATTTACATTGAATATTAATGATATACATTTACCCTTGTGATTGCTAGTCAAAAATACAGTTGTGTGTTAGGGTTTATTCACCGATACTTTCAGCCCTCTTCATATTAATTCTGGATGTTATTGAACTCATTAAAATAATCACAATATTTTGTTATACATGCATTAATATAGTTACACATGATACATCACTTAGAGCCAATCCTGATTTTGAGGTCATTTATCGCTGCCTCCCAATCCATAAATAGGATTAAAGTTAAATTACAAAAATTATCTTTTACATTAGTCCAGTCAATGAATGTTTTACTTCGGAACCCACAACAACAGAATTGATTTTGATGAAACCTTTTTTAAATGTTTCTTATATCGTGAAGTGAAAAAGTGAATAAGTTTCCAAGCGCCAATTTCGTATTCATATTTTCATAAAATTGACGGCCAAGGCCATGTACTAATTTGCCAGGGCCACATTCGTGATTAGTACTTCCTATTTGGTAATTGTTTGAGTTCGATAGTCAGAATGCTTCCAATTTCAAACTATGCAATATAACAAACATTTAAAAAAAGTTTAATCAAACTTGGTTCTGTTGTGGGTTTCGAAGTTTTGACGATTTCCGACTTTGGTGACTCGCTCCACTGTGTACTTTTAATAATGAATATTACAATATAGTGAAAATGTTTGATTTGGCTCTTTGCTAGGCTAAATGTGTAATAGAAGGTGTTAATAAAGTACTGGAACTGAGACTATTAGGAAATTCTGTGAAAATACCAAAACCTATTGCCACTCTGCATTTCACTTGTCCTGTGAGAGAAACAACTGCACAAGATGTTAGTATTTTAAATAGGTAAGTATAGTGTGTGTTACAACTCTTGAAACACCTTAAGTGTGGATTAATTTTAATACATTTTTAACCGATGATGAATTTGAAATACAAGTTTTTTCTTAAAATCATTTATTCAAAAATTAAAAATAAGTTTTATTATCAGAAATTCAAAAAGTTTGCATTAATATAATAAACGCCAACTAATGTATAGTACAGGAACCAGCGTACAATTACCTGACAGATTTGTATCAGCTACATTATTAATAGGGTGTGTGCAATATATATAACAATTCACTTCAAATGAAATATTAATATGAAGTAATACCAGTGGCGGCTCATCAGGGGAGGCTAAAAGTGGTAAATAAAACAGAGGGTTTTGTGATAATAATTATAAAAAAATCGAGTGGTTAACAGCATCAACAGTTAGAAACAAATTATATTGTTGGAGATGTTTATTATTTACTAATGATTAATGGGCTTGTTTCATGATATTTTTTTTATATGGTTTTTATACTTTTTCATATAGTACTCGATATTCTCATTATACACTTAAAATTTTGTATTATTAACTTTTTCCGTTCTCGAGATATAAGGAGTTGAAATTAGTAATAGTTGCAAAAACCGAGCGCTCATTTGTGACGTCACTATGCGTAAGTGACATAAGAAAAATGGCTTTCTGGGACCTTTCAAATTTAACCTGAAAAGTCGAAAAACATGGAATTTTTAAACTCTGGTAACTAAATAAATACGTCGAGTGGAAGTTCACTCTACGTGTCTACGGAAAGGAGAAGGTCGGCGATGAATTCTAATCGTAAATTGCAGGGTCAAAATCGAAAATTCGTCCCGACAGGAGCGAGAGAAAATTGTAATTTTTTGACATTTCACCAAATTGTACTCCCCTACTGTCAAGTAGTAAGCAAAACAAACAATACTTCGAAAACACTTATAATTATAACAAGTAAGGAGCATCAAGTCTATTGAGATCGCCGAGTCTATGCGTATAGTGACGTAGTGCCTGGCCTCGCCTTATTTTCGCGAGATGGAAATTTCTAATGGTTTTTAAGACACTAAACGAATAAAATTCTGATTTTTTGCAGATCCATTAATTTATACTTGCACTTTCGATTTATGAAATAAAAAAAATAAAAAAATGCCGAACAAGCCCATTCTCAATTTCGGGCAGGGCCGGGTTTAATAATTTACAAAATTCTTGAGAATGATTTTTTCATCTCATTATATTTTCTATTTCTATTTCTTTCTATTCTTTTATTAGTTCTATTCTCTCAAGTCGTGAATCAGTATCCTGGCGAACAACCCACGACAAAAAAATGTATCGCGCCATCGTACTACGTTAAGGGTGGTGGGGAAATGTACAAATTGTAACCATATTGCAAGTTAATTGTCTTTCAAAATATCGAGCCTCCTCTGCAGACAATATCATGAGTAATACATAAATATGAAAACCTAAACGCATTCATATTAATTATATCATCAGTTTAAAATAAATATTTAATAAATAAATCGACCTAAAATTCAAATATTTGGATGATTTCGAAAACGCAACCTTATTGGTTAATGATCCTGGTGACGTCTCGTATATCAATGTGTGTGAAGTTAGCAACACGTTGCTCGCAGCGGCAACGAGTGGCAACGGAAATAAGTCTTGAGCCAACGTTGAAAACAAAGGAATCATAAATATGGAAATGTATTACATGAAATAATTGAATAAAATTGAATGCCTTGAGTCATCGTCTCTTACATAAAATTAAGAAATGCAAGTATGAAGCAAAAAAACATGTCAACAATGCAATAAACTTTCTAAAAAAAAAAAAAAAAAAAATATAAGGCAGTGCAGACACATATTATGCTATCTTCTACAACCTTTATCGAGTGAAAACTGTTGTAATACTAAGAGTCGCTAAAGCAAAAAAAAAAAAAATTAAATTATTTTCTCAAACCTCAGGATCATAATATTTAGTTAACACAGCTTAAAATATTCCCTTGTATTTCACATTCACTCATAAAGTATTTTCAAAAATTAACTAAAGGTCATGCACATTTCAAATGTTTACTGCCTCAAGATTACTACATTAGTAATTTATTATTATATTTCTTAGGACTTCAAATACATGGGATATTTTTCCTTTAGTGTTGACTGATCAATTTTCCGTACAAGAAGAAATAATAATTGACCCACAATCTGAATATCCATTGCAAATAACTTACTGTCCAAAACAAATGACGAAGTCAGAAGACCACACGGTAATTTTTTTTAATCAGTTATTTCCAGTCATTATATATTTTTAAAACTAGGCAATGCTCCTGTTACCCCTGCCAGAAGGACAAGCCATGTTATACGAATTAGTTGGCAAGACTCAACCTCCTCTTCCAATAAATAAAATAGAAATTGAAATTTATTGCAAAAAGGATCACACGGAATTACTGCAAATTAAAAATTGGCTGAATACAGAACAGTGCTTTAAGGTTAAAACAGAGCTCACAAGTACAGTTACGAAACAGACTTTATATAAAGTGTTTGGAAATGACGTAGTTGAACTTCTTCCCAATGATACTAAAGGTTATAAATGGAGTATTCACGTTATAAACGAGATACCCTTGAATTTTAAGGTAGGTAAATATCTCGTGGATGGGGATTTGTCACACCCTCTAGCAGACCTAGTTTCGGTGTTAAACTTGTCCACGTTGAAACAGACACCTAGTGTAGATAACACACGTCAGTGTATAACTATCGCTTCAAATTTTTGGATCATTTGTGTTGATTTAGTAATAACGCTTTATTTTGTCTGTTTAGGTTATGTTTATAAATGTTGATACAGAAGAATACATGTTTTATGAAATATCAGTTAAAGTTCTACCCAGTGGTCCATTGGAAACGATAAAATTAATTACACGTGTCCGAGAATTGGGGAAAACTACAATAAAACTGAAGAATCCAATTGATATTCCAATTGTCTTCCAAGTGGACATTGATGTTGCAACTCCTGAATTAATATTTGACAAGTTAGTTCCTCTAGACCCATACAGCACCGTAAGAATAATACTTCCAATCATCTTTACAACACCACTTATGTTTTCCTTCAACGAATTTATATTTTGTAGTATGACCTAGATATTCAATATTGCCCCGTGAGCAGTAACACAATTAATGCTACTATTAGAGCAACTTGTGCAGAACTAGGCACATTCACTTATTACTTAAGTGTAATAGTGAGTCCTCCTAAACCAGAAAATGTAGTCAAATTCAAAACAGAACTCGGAGATATGGCATCGAAGACAGTACGTTTTGAAAATAACGCCAATACAGCTTGTGAATTGTTTGCACAGGTAAATAATTCTTATGTATGATTTTATATAAAAAGGATATCTCTGTTCATTGTAGGTACATAACTTTTTCAAGTTATCGTTAACCAATATAAAAATAAAAGTAATTTAATATATAACAAGAAAAACTATTTTGCAAGCAAAAATTTCTTTCTTTGCTAAAACTATAGGTCAATGAAGTTATTTCTTCCTTTCATACCATATTTTTGAAGATACGATCGAAAAGTAAAAATTGTTGTTTCTCAACAACGCATTGTTGTGCTTGATTACTTATGAATATCTTGAATATAGATAGATAGATAGATAGAATATAGCTTTGTAAGCAATAGGCATTTTTGATGAAGCTGATTGCCAACCTATCTGTTTTTATTTATAACATGATGGCAGAAAAAATACAGTACTAGATTGTTTTCTGTCATCAATGTTCATCCGGGTAATATACATACTTGAACTATACTTTTTTAGTTTGAACACCCAGATTTCTCAATGGATAAAGTAGGACTAGTTTCCTCTAGCAGCACATGTAAGATAACTTTCAATTTTGAACCTTTCAATTTGGGTATTTTGACAAGCAAAGTTATCATTACCTCAACAACTACTGGTAATTATATGTAAGTAAGGGTCGGTTTGTCAGTGCTGGGTTAAGTCAACTTATCCAACAGATAGCGTTGTAGTCAAGATAACTATAACTTGGAAGTACTGGAGAGTGATTTAATCAAAGGATAAGATAATTAACGAAAGCGCAAATGTGAAAGAACGGGGATAACCTCAATTAATTTTCAATTTAATTTTGTGCAACCGTCACAAAAAAAGTTGTTTTTTTTTTCAACCGACCAGAAAATATACCCTTTCCGGAGAAATTTTCGGACAGAAAATAAAGTTCGAAAACTTACATTGAAAGAACTTTTGTTATTACCGAAAAAATATAGCTCTGTACAGACAATATTTATGCTAAAAAATCGATTGTGGAAGCCGTTATTTTGTGATAATTAATTATGACGATATGAGAAAGGACTACTTTGTTTTCTATTACTGAAAATTTATTATAACATACATGTTACTGCAGTTTCGATACCTTAACGTACCATTTTCAAATGTTGCGTTGAAACGAATTAATTTACAAAAGGCTGTGAATATTTATACTAATACTAATTACACTCTTCTAGGTACTAATTGATCAGATCTTAGAACAACGATAAACATTAAGGATTTTAAAACAAGTAGTAAATTATGCAACAGGTCAAACATACTACTTATTTTAAAATCCTTAATGTTTATTGTTTTTCTAAGATCTGATCAATCAGTACCTAGAATAGTATAATTAGTATAAATATGCACAGCCCATTGTAAATTCATTCATTTTAATCAACGCAACATTTGAAAATGGTACGTTATAAGGTACCCAAACTGCAGTAACGTGTATGTTATAATAAATTCAGTGATAGAAAACGAAGTAATAATAATAATAATATTTATTGGTGTATATAACAGAAAATGTTTTACACAAGTCAAAATAAAATAGTACATAAAAAAATTCCAAAAATATATATATAGTCAAAGCAAATATATAAAAATATTATATATAATACACACATTGTAAAAAACAAAACAAACAGTCATTACAAATGAAAACAAACAGAAATGCAAGTAGTGTTCTTTCTCATATCGTAGTGTTTATGCTTGCGACTACCAAGCATACCACATCAAAGATTGTAGTGTATAAAAATATAAAATGCTCAGTATATAACCTGTTGGTATTCATATTTTTCGGAACCTTGCCTGTAAAATCGCCAGGTGCTTATAATTATCAAATCTTGCGCCGGTAATTGTTTGTTGAATTTCAGCCACTATTTATTCATCAAGAGTGGTGACAACATAACCAATATTAGATGGAAGGTTGGAAATCAATTGGTGTTGCAAAAGTTATATTTTGAAAATTCTCTGAGTAAATACCCCCTAAACGTAGGTTTGTTAATTATAACACAGATAACATCATCACTATTAACTTATTATAACTACTTACAATACCTACTACTTCACTAATATAAAATTGAACACTATTTACTACTTGACATTTCACTTCTATGATCACTTTGTTACAGTCCACTTGTTCGCACTTTTTAGTCTTCACTCAGAGCTAATCTGAACTTCTCTGATCCCTCCGCCGCTGACTGGGTCGCCTTATATATCCCACAAGTGGCCCATCTCAAACAATCCAATTTTCTCTAGATTAAAGATAATTTTCAATTCAATTGTTGCTAGATTCCACACTAGTGCTATCTCTGAGGTCATCGTGGAATTCTCACAGCACATTACAGTGGCCTGCCCTCTTTAATATTAAGTTCTCTATGATGCCAGTAGTACCTTGTTTCCACGAATGCCATTGGGATGGTGTGACAATATGTTGACATCAAATAAAAGTAACATAAATATAAACATAAACACCACACATAGTAGACAACCCCCAAATCCAAAGCCTCTCATAGGCTGTCCGGAAGGGGGTTACACATTTGAAAAAACGCAGACAACATTCATTACCCACCAACATTGCCAGTGCCGATGTTGGGGATCGAACCCAGTACACGTTAGGCAGTCTGACCAAGCGTACTCGTCACTAAGATGCTTAGCAGGCTGAGCTACCGTGTCGGTAGCCGGTGTGCAAAGATTACAAGGTCCAAATATTATGTTCACTGATTCTACAATAAATTATTTCCTTTGGACATAAGACGAAATAATTGTACATTCATCATAATATTAATAAATGTTAAAGATGAACAACTGTTAGTTTTTATTCTTTTTTTAATAATCCGAAAGGTGCAGAAAAAATAGTGTGTACCACAATGAATGTGTAACACTTTAGGGATGCTCGCATCTATTAGTGTTTTTACTGCTCGCCTGCGTGCTAGAATTTCCATTCGTCCAGTAAAATATCACTTTCCAAAGTAGTTAGTTATATAGATAACTATTATTTTCCAGCTTTTCAAGGTGCCCACTGCGTTTCTTACGAAAATTAATATATTTAATTATGTAAGTGATGATGTGCTGTCTATTGAATATAAACATTTGTTTTTGTCGTCAAATTATGCTGTCTATTTGTTATTGCTAAAAAAGTGTAAAATATATTTTTTCTAAAACAGCTTAACGATTTTAATCAAATTTAACAAAATAGATATGTATAAGTAGGCATTACCTAGCTGCTCCTTGATACACTTAAGGTCCCAGAGCCACCAGACCTACGTCATTTTAGCTAATATTTTGGCAATAAATAGTGTGATATGTAGTTAAGAACGTATGCATATTTGCTAGCTTGAAAGCGGGGCTCTCTTACAGATAACAGGTACAAAAAAACCTGATTAAGGTCAAAGAAAACCCAACCTAACCTAACTGTGGAACCTTCTCTTCTACCAACTATGTAAAAAACGAAACAAAAAAAATTTATTATGTTAGGTTAGGTTGCGTTTTTTTTTTCGGGCTTTAAGGCGTCTGGCGGAAATTAGGGCCCACGGAAAGTCTCTCGCAATAATGAATGTTCGTTTTTAACAGTATTCTGTCAAACATATATGAAAACCAGCTATCATACTTTAACGTAGGTTAGTTGGATTTTTTGTACCTTTTGTACCTGTTATCTGTAAAAGGGCCCCGCTTTCAAGCTAGCAAATATGCACACATTCTTAACTACATATCCAGGGGCGGTTTTAACATGCTTGCCGCCCCGGAACTATTAAGATGCCGCCCCTACTCTTAAAAAATATAACATATATGTACTACCCAAAAAATGTTTCCCAAAAAAAAGAGTACTTATTAAACTTTTTCTTCTTGTATATTTCAAAACAACGAAGGACACTACACATTAGAGGTGGGTGGTATATAAAATGACTTTTCTATATAACACCTATTTATTAAAAATAAAGAAAAGATACAAAAATTTTAAAAATTAAATAATTTAAAAAAAATATATTACAAGATGAAGACGAACTTTTCTTGCTTTTTTCACAGCAAAATCATTGATTATATCGCCTGTTTTCATAGTTTCTAAAATTTCACTTTCAATATTTAATCCTGCTAGTGAATTTATAGCCTTTCCTGCGCCATTGTGGACCGTAAGTAATTCTTTATCCGTCGCAAGGTCGAGAAACTCTTATCTCCAGAACAGTTTGTAGCGAGTTTGCTTAAAAATATTCTGAAGCCATATGTGGTTATTGCAGTATACGCCTGCTAAATTGTTTGACCTCAACAGCTTGCTCAATTCTAGAATTGTTAAAGATTTTTTTCTTCGTCAAATCGTTCAGTTGCCTCTTCTAAATCTTAGCTAAAATTTGTTGCTAATGTTGCATCTGATTTGTCTACGTCTTGGTCACTAATAGATATTAAGTTCTCAACAAAAGCCAAATTGTTAATCTGATTTCTTGTAAACTTCACCTCATCTGTGCAGCTCTATCGATTATTATATGGCTTATGGTTTCAATGGAACTGTCGCATTAGCGGAATCATAAAAATGACTAAAGCAACATTCAAAAGAAAAAAATGTTGCCGCCCTTATAATTTTGCCGCCCTGGGCCCTCGCCCAGTGTGCCCAGTGGTAAAACCGCCACTGTACATATCACACTATACATTGCCAAAATATCAGCTTTGACGTAGGTCTGGCGGCTCTGGGATTTTGGTCTATTAGGAATGTTTTTAGAACTGAAGTGCCAATTTTTATTATCTGCTGGATATCCTTTACCAAAAGATATTTAACTATGACTGTTAACCTCGCATTGATAAACCACTCCTAAGAGTTATATTCATACAAGAAACATTACTTTATTTGTCATAATTCAAAATATATTTTTAGATATCCACTGATTGGAGAATGTATTTTACCAAGGCCAAAAGGTCCCTTCTTGGTAAAACCAGGAGGCTCTACATCAATAAATTTTGTAAATCCATATACAGACACGAGAACATTTAATTGTGTATTAGATACTGATACATTTTTGTTAAAATCATACACTGAAACGATAAAGTCTAAGAAAAGCACAAAAATTATTGTGTATATGCAACCTGGTAAAAATTACGAATCAAATGCGAAGAAATATTCAATTACTGGAAAACTGATAGTTACCAGCGAGGATGATGGTGTTCAGTGGGTGTATTACATCCAAGGTGAAAATTAATGTACAATATTTTATCAATATTTATACAAGTATAATAAAAACATTATTTACGAATTCTGATCTTCATTTCTTATTTCCAATTATTTACTGTGTACATAGCAATCACTTTATAATCAAATTTTATTTTTTATAATTAGTTGTCATTTTGGGCATTTTACCTAAAAAAAAAAAGTACCCGCGAGTAACCATTGTCATATAATTTTATGGCATATTGTGTATGATAAGAAATTTTTCAATTAATTTAATTAAATTAGCCATATTAATATTAGCCAATTATTTATCGGAAAAAAAATGAAACCAAACATTTCCGCCAAAAAATAAAAGGTACTGTTTTTTCTAAATGCCTTTCTGAACTCTGCAATTAAAATGAAGTCAATTGACCCTGTACCTTCCTTTTTTTAGAGGTTTCAGATTTTTCATGTTAAAATGACCCGACTAAATGGTATTATGGGGAAAAAGGGTTAAATATCAACAAGTCATGAACAAAACATTCAATATATTTCTAAATATTTAGAATAAATAATTTACTCCTATTTTAATAGTAAGGAGTTAATTATAGAAAATTAAAAAGTAAACTGGAATTGTAATTAACATAAATAATGCTGATATAGAAATACTTTTATGAAAATAATTTTACTAATCTTCACCAGCGGGCATAGCGTCTTCCAATCTACGAATAAATTTTACTCTTATCTCTGTGTTTTGATCCCCTTTTAACTGATCCTGTAAAAAAAATAATGTTAATACAGTACATCTGCAAATGCAGGGAGACTTAGTTATAGTATTCTCAATATTATTTTTTTCGTGTCTTGAATATAAAATTATTTTAGAATAATTGATTGGACAAGAAAAGATTAGTTTTAAAATTTTTGCCGAGTCGAAGCAGATAGCAAAAAAAGAAAAATTAACGAATCTGCGATAATATTATTGAATGGGGATAGATGCGTGTCGAATTGTTCCGTAGATGTCTGTACAACTTGGTTGCCAATGTTAAAAGAAGAACTTCACAAACTTAACATTGTATAAAAAATAAAAAACTGTTAACTATATCAACAGTTGTATGTAAATAGTAAGTATCTATGGATATTGAATATAACAAACATTCTTAGAGCTATGTATTTATCATACACAGCAAAAAAGATTTTTCAAAAAAAAGCCTTGAAAAAGGAAACAGAATAGATTTCCGAAACGTTGGCGAAATATTTAATTTCAAGTTTTTATACTTATTTGTGTTGTTTATTTAAAAAAAAGCAACCTTTAACTGATCCTTTGACGTAAAAGTCACAGGCGTAGAGGTTATTTACCAGTAACATACTGGTTGATTGTGATATTTTGTAGATTCCCCGAGCACCGCTTAAAAAGAAAAGATACATGTGGCAGGAAGTCCCAAAGAATTGAAGAAGGAAAAAAATTAAGATAATGCCACAAATAACATTTAGACAATGTTAGTTGATAGTTTAGTGTGGTAATTTACCAAATGTGTTGAACGGAATGTGTATGTCCTTGATTCAATGTGCCGAAATGTGTATTGATGGAAATGGAGGTCATGTCGAACAGTCAATGTGAAAAATTCAAAAGGAATTGTGTTATTGGTTGTTCCCTGTTGGGCAATGAAAGTATTATTATTATTATTCTTATTCGATGTTTTGTTCTGATCTGTTTGTTATTGTTTACATTGATTTCCATAGAGACCAAAGACTCGATTTTTAGTTTTCGTTGCCTGATTGGAAAAAATTATGCACGAATTCGTTAAAAAAATCAGATTTTTCCTAACTTAAAACACATAACTATTTTCTGTTATTGTATCTCAGACGCCTAAAGTCGTTTTCCAATTTCATGAAATAATTACTTATTTTTAAAGTTTTTAATACGTATTTTATGTTACAAATGTTAATAAATCACATTTAAATTTTATAAATTAAAAGCTCCAATAATTTTGTTCCAAAAAAAATACACATGTAAAAAAATCCTCTTTTTAAACCCTTGTGGCCATCCTGTACTTGTGTTATGCAGAAAGAGATAACGAATTTTTACATTTTCATAATTGGTAGGTATAAAATGTTCGGTTCAAGTGGTCCCATCAAAGTGTCACACTTTTTGCTTTGAAACCACGCAGCGGCGAGGATACGAGTCGATAACCTTTACACTTTCTTATGAAGTCTATCATTGGGAACTCTACGTCCATTGACCCAAAAAGCAGTGGTTCTCAAAGTACCCCTAGAGGAAAAATTTATATAGGTTTTTCGTTTGTCTAGTCCATCCCCATTACCAGTTTTTTTTTTTACTAACATGAAACTAATTACACCCTGTATGAACTACATAACTATTCAACAAAACCATTAACCACCACCTTGTTGCCTACATAATATTTATCCTCGTAATATATAGCTGTCTGTAAATATATTATTAATGTCCTTACTGTGAATAAACTGTCGAAACTTATTGGGATTGATTTGTATATTACTTTCGATGTCATGATAATATTTTTAATATTGTATAAATGTTAGTTGTGGCATTCTCTTAGTTCTTCTACTTTTCTTTTGGGGACTTCCTGCCACATATATTTTCTATTTAGATGTCAGTTAGACATGTGGCAGAAAGCAGGGGCAGCTCTAGCAACTTTTTCAAGTGGTACGAGATCTCATTGTGGCACCCCGACCGCGAGCCAATTCCCAATGTGCTATCGCTTATTCGTGATTAAGCTATACGTAGATACTGAAGATAACATACATTTTTTTACATCTTTATATACTAATAACTTACACCTCCGAGAGATTAGTATAGTAGTAGCATGGATGAGAAACAATAACAGAAAAATGAACAATATTTGATTGAAAAGGATGATTTAAACTACTGTGGCATAAACAACGCTCACACACGCATATATCGTAAATTAATTTAAGGCTGAAACAAATGAAGAAAATAACTAATTGATAATTAACTAAGCATTAATTTACTAAAAAGCCTAGTTTGCCACCGTTCTTGCTTTTGCACTTGCAATTTTTTTTATTAAGTCAGAATAATTCAATTCCTGGGCAATACAATTTTCTACAGATAAAATCGCAAGATCTGAGAGTCTTTCCTGACACATGGTTGAATGTAGATATGTTTTAATAAGTTTTAATTTACTGAAACTTCTTCCTCCTTTAGCGGCAGTTACAGGTATGATTAGCAAAATTCGAAGTGCTCTCCACAAGTTGAAGAACTTTTATTGGTTCTGCTGATTTAAGCTCTTTCAACAACGGATTTAGGCTTAAAATAATTTTTTCTACGTTAATAATTTCAATTCAAACTTAATGACACCTTGCTGGAAAGATTAGATAATTGCAAGTTTCTAGGTCACTATATTGACCATAAGCTAACGTGGTATGCACATGTTGGCTTTATGACCAGTAAGCTAAACTCAACATATTTTGCAATCATAAATCTGAAAAATATTCTTGATACCAAGAACTTAATGAAGGTCTATTATACTTTAGCATATTCGCATTTAGAGTAGTATTATTATGAGAAGATGCTTGGGGCGGAGCCAATATGCGCGAATATTTTTACCAGTGACAGCATCATCTGGGGTAGAAGGATGTATAATAATTGTAATGAAATTTTCGAGGTCGAGGAGCTGTGTAATGCAGTAGATTAAAACCTCGTCACACTCTGGTGTTTACGATGAAGACATTTTTTACTGAAAATAAGGTTATTTCATTTAATTCAATCAGAAACGGCGAACGTAACAAGTATACTGCAGCAGACCCTGTGACTGCAGGTTGACGGTGCCACTGGATTCGAGGTCAAATATGACGCAAATCGTTCTCATTGGCTTAGATCAATGAATGCACACAAATTCGTTTCTGTGCATCATTTTTTGCAAGCATCTTCTCATAACAATACTACTCTAAATTATATGTCGATTTACTGGGGTCAAACAACTGAGCACAACCGCATTTTTGTTATACAAAGAATAATAGGGAAAAAAAATTCTGTTAACCCAATGGAGTCCTGTAGGCCCATCTTTAAAAAGTATCATATTCTACCACTTCTCTGTATAGTTATTTATGTAGCACTAATTTTCGTTAAAACAAGTCAAGGAAAATTCCCACAAAATAATTCAGTGCATGCACACGATACCAGGTCTAACACCAATATTCACATCTCAAACTTTAACTTGTCAATGTATAGAAAGAGTCCTTACTGATATCAATCAAATAAGCAAGTTCAAAAACCACATCAAGCACTCACTACCTTCTAGAAAACTGCTTTTACTCTTACGAAGAATAATACTGCTGTAATTAATTTTAACTATATACAGGGTGTAATTAGTTTCATGTCATTAAAAAAAAACTGGTAATAGGGACCGACTAGACAAACAAAAAACCTATATGACTTTTTGTTCTCTAGGAGCACTTTGAAAAAAACTGACCTAGGTTTACATTTGTAATCTTAAGGTAGGAAACATTTGAGAACCACTGTTTTTCAGGGTCAATGGATGTTATAGTTCCGAATATTAGAAATAATAAAAAACTGTAATACCCGACTTGTGTTCCCGTCAGTAGAAGTGCAGCACTTTGATGGGATTATTTGTACTGAACTTTTTATTCCACTAATTATGAAAATGTAAATAATTCCTTCTCGTTCGGCACAACGCAAGCATAGCATGGCCGCAGGGGATTAAATAGGATTTATTTACATGTGTTTTTTGATTTGGAATAAGGCTATTGTAGCTTTTATTGCGTTTATAAGAATTTATAAAATTTAAAAGTGGTTTATTAACATTTGTAACATTGTGTTAAAATCTTAAAAAATTAGTAATTATTTTATGAAATTGGAAAACGAACAGTTAGACGTCCGAGATACGATAACAGAAAATAGTTGTGTATTTTAAGTAAAAGTAAAAATCTGATTTTTTTAACGAATTGAGCACATAATTTTTCCCAATCAGGTATCGAAAACTAAAAATTAAGTCTTTAGTCTCTATGAAAATCAATGTAAACAATAATAAACAGATCAAAACAAGACAACGAATACTAATAATAATAATCATACCTTTAATGCCCAATAAGTAACACCCAATAACTGAACAATTCTTTTGAATTTTTCACAAAAATTGTTCGAAATGAACTCCATCTCCACGTATACACATTTCGGCACGACAAACTAAAGACATACTTACTCCGTTCAACACATTTGGTAAATTAGGATAATTTTTTATGGTTTCTATGCACATTAAAATACGTTGTTGCAATTGTTCTAAAGCTCTTCCGCACCAGCTGCATTTCCACCACTTTCTCCATTCACCAAGTGCATATCCGCGAGCTCTGGATAAGTGTAATCTCCCATAATGTCCAAAATCTGCGTTTTAAAACTTGGTCCAAAATCCAAAAAGTAACACAAAAAGCACGAACTAGAAGTAGTGTCTTACGTAACCAAGTACTAACGACTTGAATGATAAGTCAATAAAATAAATCTTAACATAAGGCGGCACAAAATTCAAAAAGAAAAGCAAAAGACAACCAAGGAACAGGTAGGTCGCGTCGTGCGTACGTTCTTTCCCAAGTAAGGACATAAACTGAAATTATTACTTGAGAATATTACAAGGGAGAGTATAGCACGCCTAATAAGATAATTTGGCCACAAAGAAGCAAAAAACAGGGCGGTGTCCTATATTGGTTACTTTTAACTGCTTTGTCGGCATACTTATTCGCAGGAACGTCAGAGACGCGAGGCAATAAAACCTACCCTAATATGCCAGCAGTTCTCAAACTATGTTATTAAGTATTTTGGAAATTTTTGTTTATTTTTTTTCTCCAAAACTATGAACTTTAGACCCCATGTTATATAAGGTTTTTTTGTTTGTCTTGTCATTCCCACCAGTTTTTTTTAATGACATGAAACTAATTACACCCTGTACATCATTTATACATATTTTAAGTTCTGTACTTTGTCTTCAAATTCTTTGTGTGACTCACTATTGTTTTTTTATTTTATTTCTTATATGTATAACTACAATAGTTAATTGACGTTGTCAATTTTGTTTATACGATTTTATGACAATAAAGTAATATAATAATAATAATAATAATATAATAATAAAATACTTTATTCACTTGGCTATACATTTGTATAGATGTGACAGGTCATTTTTGAACACGTAAAATAATATTTAAAAATTGTAACAATAGTAAAAGTTATTAAAAATTACAATAAATAATAAGAAAATTAATATTTCATACACAGCATAATTAATAACACACAATACTTATACACTACAGAATATTGAACACTGGACGACACAGAATATGATGCTATATTTTTAATACAACCATTAGTTGCGTACATTACTAAAAACCTCTTGTATGGAATAATAACATTTCGATGGGTTTTTGACAAAATATCGTAAGCGACAATTTTGTCAAAATTGCGTTTTTTGGTCATACGATTCCTTGTGTTAAACTTGTGCATCTGGACATAACATCATATGTCAATTGTACTGTTTTCACTAAAATTTATCGTTTTATATATTATCGTAAGCGCCAATATCTTCAAACTGTGTTTAAATTTTACCCAAAACCATCGTAACTCCTGATGTAATGCCGGCAAAGAATCGTAAGCGCCATCGGTTACGATTAACTGTCAGGCACTGACGATACTTATTAGTTACCATTTTCTTGTCCACTGTGCATCAAAATTGTGAGAGAATAACATCTTATTTGTATCTTAAGCGACAAAATTTAATTGAGTTATGCCTGACAAATTATCCTAAGTTGCAATAATTAATGTAAATATTTACTTATTTCAAATTTTATACTAAAATTCAATTACTATTGAAAGAAAAGAGTGTTACAAACATTTTTAATAATTTTAGTCTGAGAATAACATCAATTATAAAAAAAGTTGGTTCCTGTAAAATTCACTGTTTGTCGCTTACGTTGTTTTGTCAAAAACCCGTCGATTTATTTATTAGGTATTCTTTTAATTTATTTTTAAAAACTGAAAATCTTTGTTGGTTTTTTATCTCAACAGAAAGTGTATTAAAAATGTTGGCATAACAGACATATGGACTTTTTCTAAAAGTGACAGGTTATAATTATTAATGGAAATTAAGTGCAAACTTCACTCTCTCTCTAAGTTTTTACTTTTGAAATGTGGCGATAGTATCTTGACACATGACTTCTTTTGCTTAGAAGAGTATGCTTAGGATCAAAAAAGGATATGAAATGCCTTTTTCAACACTAATACTATTATTAACAATTAATTCAGTAAAAAGTTTGATTTTTAGTTCGTGCGAAAAAAAATTTAATTCTACTCTTATTTTGATGGCTGGGTTTTATCTTTTGTGCAGGTGATCTATCGTTGCATTTTTGGCTACCCCCCCCCCATGACGGCGCCCGGTGCAGTCGCACTGTTCGCACCGCCACTGGCAGGAAGTCGTAAAAAGCAGAAGAGCATTTTTCAGGTTTTTGTAATCACACCACACCGTTTCAATTTTAATTATATTGGAGTTACAGCAAGGGTAACCCTTGCCTAAATTAAGGTTCAAGGAACAAACTGAAAGAATGGTATACATTTTTTTAAATTATTTAAAAGCATAGTTACATTGTGAATACTGAATAAAAAAAATGCTAATCAATATTTGCTAAGTTTTGATAAAGCACAATCAAATTAGTTTTATGATAATAATAATAGGTTAGATTAATATTGCTCTTATTACTCTTAAATTTTTTATGTACATCAAATAATATCAGGGCCGTGGGATGATGAATATCCTCATTAATTAATGTTAGGAGCTTGGTCTACAGCACATTTAATATTTGATAAAACTGAGCCTAAAATGTTATCATTTCTATTTTTTTTACACGATTATGTTGTTGGGTGGTATACCTGGTGACCCAACCACTCTTGTAACTTTTGAATGGATCAATGGATGATTTTCAAATTTGGTGTATGGTATGAAGAAAAAATTTCAATTATGTGATGTTAAGAACCAAAATGGCCGACTTCTGGTTTCGATGCAATTTACATGAAAATCAAATTTTTAAATGGGGCAACCTATATATAATTGGGAAGAAAACTATATTAGTTTTTGAGTTTCACTTTATTTTTGTCAATTGTCACCACAGTGGCTTCTTCGAATATTGAGTACTGGTATACTAATTTTATAATGCATAAACTATATGGTTTTATACAATTTTCACCTAATCCTAATCTTAATTGCTAATCTATATATTTTTGCATATTTGGATTCTGCTAGCCAAAATACATATGATGCAATACTCATATTTGGATAATTTTTTCTTTTATTAATTTCTAATTTTAACCATAGAAAACACTGACTTGATCAAAATAATATCTCTTTAAATATTGGGATTAAACATGATTTACTCTTCAGTAAGTCCAGCAATATCCATTTTTCGAAAACCATTTTTTTTTAAATGGAACGTATTATTTAATTAGACCTGAATGATATGCATGTTGTCTACTCTCTCTTTGAAATGAAATAAATCAGTAATTAAAAAAACAAATGATTTGTCATTCAATTTCTTATAATAATTATTTTGAATACGTTGGACTTGAGTAGAGTTGATTTCTCAAACCTACTTGATGAAGAGTAAATCAAATTTAATTTTAGTATTTAAAAAGATAATATTTTACAGGTGCTTGCAGATCGTTTAACAGTTTTGAGCAAGTCGCGATCTATGAATAAAATAAAAAATTATATTTTTTGAAAATCAACGTAACATTGAAAACAAGTTTCGTAAAATACTAAATTTTCATAAATTTTCTTCTTTTTTTGTATAAACTTAAAAATGCGACTAAACTGAATTGCAAGGTTCCCTTTAAGTATTTTTTTTCTAAATGGCGGATCGAATATGGCGGACTTATATTGATTAGGGGTGGCTTAAAATGATAAAAGTTGTAAAAATCAAGGTATTCAGACCAAATTCTGTACAGTGAATTATGAATCGATAATTCACTACAGAAAATTATAGGTACCATTTCTCACCAAAAAAATGCTAATAATTGTCATATGATTAAATAGGTATAGAAAAAGTACTACGGTCTAATAGTCTTGCCCAACCTATTAAGAGAAATGTACCAAATATGGAGCGAAAACGTCTACATATGCCTCATATAATGGTCATATACTGAGCCTGGCCAACCTTTGGGGGATCCTAATTGATTGGAAATGGTTGATAGTAATCAGAAATTGAATTTTCAACCATATTGCCATATGTATGAAGCTACTATGAAGAGAAACATCCGAAATATGGAGCGAAAACGTCTACATACCGCATGAGATACCTCTTATAATGGTCGCATACTGAGTCTGGTCGACTTTAGGGGGTCCCAATTGCTTGTAAATGGTTGACGACTCTACCATTTTACCCCATGTACTCTTGGGGAGATAATTACCCGAAACCTGGAGCGAAAACGTTCACATACCACAATGAAATGCTATGATGTATAATGGCATATTGGGCTAGGTCAATTTGTGGGGGGTTCAAAACTATTGAAAGTTGTTTCAAATACTTTCAACTTAAATGCATAATTATTTTACTAAGATATGTAGCCTCTAAAGGGAGGGGTAATCAAAATTTGGAGCGAAAATTTCAATTTTTCAAAAAAAGCGTAGGTTAGTAAGATTTTTATGTACCTTTTGTACCTGTTATCTGTAAAAGGGCCTCACTTTCAAACTACCAAGTAAGAATGTATAAATTCTTAACTACATATTACACTATTCATTGTTAAATTATTAGTTTTGCTAAAATGACGTAGGTCTGGGGGCTCTGGAATATTTCTCTATCCCAGTCACATGTAATACTTTGTGATGAAATCTGAATAGAATGCCCAAAAGGCAAGTAAAACTTAATCAAAATGGTATTATAATGATGTAAATTTTTCTAAAAACATCAAATGAACATTGATTTGTGATTATTCAGTAATTCAACAACTTTTCTGCGAAGTAGTCAGTAGTTGATATTGAACTAAATTTTTATAAATCGTTTGCCCAGCTTTAGTAAGAAAGAGTTTTTAATTATGTCATATTTAAATATGTACACCAAACCATGATCAAAGACATTATTGATTAAATAACTTCTCTAGATGTAGGTATGTATCTGATCTGTTCTGAGAGAAATCTAGAACTGTATAAAAGAAGCAATAATATGGTAGGATTTTGGTTGACTTTCAGCAAGATAGTATAAGTTTACAAAATTTAATTTCTGAAGTATTTTTGTATATTTCTTTCTGCAGATTGACACTAGGATTATAACAAGCCTTTACATATACTTCAAGTTCTTTTCAAAAGAGTCTAAAGTGTGAGTCTAAAAAAATGTTTAATATTAACTTTGTCCTACCTTTGTAATAAAAGTTTACAGGCGTTTATAAAAATTAAACTGGTATTTATCCTTGGCCGTAAAGCAGACCAATACAAATTTACAACAATAAATATAGAATATATAGTTTGTGGCCAATTACTGTCACCACTGATCCCATCGGGCATGATGTGTGCTGGTGATTGTGCATTTGCTTGGTCTTAAATCTTAAAAGTTAGAATTGGGAATTTTCAAGGTTAGGTCTTGATACTTATTTGGGACTAACAGGTTTATGACTTCTAAACTACAAATAGTAAATAATCTCGTAAATAATACATTTAAAGCTGTGTTACCAAGGTCAAATACCACGTTTACAGTCGTCAATCTTTCAAAATAGCGTTCGTAGAAAAAAACAACAGAATTCAGATTTGATTTAAGTATTAAAACTAGTTAACTTAAATATATTCTGTATCATATTTTATATTTGAATACTAAGTGAAATTAAATTTCCAAAGTTTCCTCCTTTCGATTATGATAGCTACGCGAATGTACCACTCAATCGTCCGTAATTCATCATTAATTTTTATATTCTTTAGTGGGACTCAAATATTCAGATAAGATATGATACATATTAGAATAAATATATTAAATGTGAAAAAAAGTTAAAAATCGGCATAATATTTGCTCCTATATGAGATAATACATTAGAGAAATGTATTAATTGGACAGTTTACCAATAGATGGCGAGGCAGTAGCTTTTCGAAGTAGTAACACTGTTGCAAATCACTAAAAAGCAAGGTCGGACTTATTTTTTCTTTTCATTAGCGTTTTAAATAGAGTTTAAAAGAATTTTAATTTACTTACCAATTGAACTGTTACATTATCATAAATATTACTGATTAGTCAATTGTATGGTTCCTGTTATATCGGCATAACCATTAATTCGCTATGTCTATATACGAATTTACTGTGGCGTGCAAATGCACTCTTAATTTTTTAAAATAACTTGTTAAATTAAGATAGGAACAAATTAAGACTAAGAACTTTTTATAAACTCACTCTATATATTGTTATTTCACTATTGAATGCAAAGTTAATTAATAAAAAAGATACCTGCACAACCCAGCTCTGCACATCCAACTGGACCATTTCTAAAGCTCCTCTTATAACTCCACAGATAATATTACAGTACTTTAAGCTTTTGAGATCTTCTGGTAATTCTACTAGGTCAGTTAATGGATTAGTGTCCAATATAAAAGAAAATTCATCGCCAGCAGGGCTCCAATTCGCTACATTTGGTTGCACTCCCAAATACATTCTAAAAGCTGTCTGTATCTTATCTGCTGTGTCTTTCAAATCTAGACACCTTCCGGTGCTAGTCTTTGCCAAAAAATCTTCGATAAGTCTTATACCCATATTGTAACCAAGACGCTCTAACTGTTTACTAACATCATCTGTGTTATCTAAGTCTTTTATCATTTGTGAAACTAAAGCACCATAAGTTAGTGTTACTAGTTCAGAATTCTAAAAAATTACAATTATAGACACACAACAGTGAGGTTATACTGAAACATACCACTTTCTTTGTATCGAATCTTGTTGATGATCTAGACATATTGCTCGACAGCTGAATAAATTTGATTTAATGAAGTTGATTCGCACCTAAATTAGTAGTAGTAAGATTACAGTTAAATAACTACTTTGACGTTTCGATCAATTTTGTCTTTATACTGACATTTCAGAAATTCAGACAAATTTAACCAGTAAAAATAAAAGTATTAAAAATACAATTATACATTTAATTTTATTATCCGCTTTAGTATCTTGGCTTAATTCTATAACAGAATTTTGTATGCTACACACTATTTAAATATAATTATATAATTTAAATATTTTGAATGGAAAAGTCTAACAGTACACTTTTAGTGGTATAGTGTGAGTAGCACTTATTAAACGTCATTTAACTCATTTATTTAGGTTATGTTACAAACCAAAATCTGTTCAGTATGTTCGAGTTCAAGTGCATAGCAAATAATACCTTAATTTACTAACGTTAAACATGAGTAATACATGGACTTTTGCACTAGTTAAATCCTAACACCTCCAATAATGGCTTGTAATAGCAGTTGTATGTTTGCAATGAACTGGTCATCACAAGACATAAAATCCTTCTTGGTAAAAGAAGGTTTTGAAGAAAACACCATAAAAGTATTATGTGATGAAAATAAGTTAGATGGTAAATGTTTACTAATGTTACATGAACATGATTTTTCAATAGAACCACTAAGTAAATTAATTCTCAAAGATAGAAAATATTTATATTTATTATGCAAAAATTTACAAAAAGAAAACCAGAATAGTTTAATAGAACTTGGTATAGAAAACAATAGTGCTAGTTTGTTTTCTTCCCAGCTACATTATCCCAAATTAGAAAGTGAATATTGTGATTCCGAGCGAATATCACCTCCTATATCAGAAGATGGTAAACCTCGGTACCCTCCAGAAAAAACAAAAGCCTTTCTCAGTTTTACGTATGTTGTTTTTGTGACCTGGATAACTGCTTTCGTTATGGTTATAGTACATGATCGAGTACCTGATATGAAAAAATATCCTCCGCTTCCAGATATATTTTTAGATAATGTTCCGCACATACCCTGGGCTTTCGATATGTGTGAGGTTACAGCCACTGTCTTGTTTACCATATGGTTGACGGTGCTTTTTTTCCATAAACATAGGTATGTTCATTGTACATTTATAATTTTGATTACAGAATTAGATAATTTTCATAACCTATTAACTGCTTATGCTTTTAAATTTTAAGTAAAAAATATGTCTATGATTCAAAGGGGTCTTCTGCAACAAACTAAAGTAAACTCGGAATTCATTAAATGGTCAACTTTTTATGTTATAATAAAAAATAATTTAAATAAAATAATGTTTCTTATTAGGGCAATAAAACTTGTTATATGGCAAATACAATTTATCACTATCTGCTATGTTTTTAACTGTATAGACACAGTATAAGAAACAATTTTTAGCCCATAAAATTACGTATTCTAAACCTGTTTATATGCTAATGGATGAAGAAGAGATAACTTATGGTGCAGGAGCCGCGTAAAATCGTACATTTGCTGCTTTTAAAACTTATTCTGATGCGACTTATGACAAATTATTAAAAATAAGAATGACCTTTTAACAATGATACAATACATCTGAGATGCGGTAGAAACTCAACTTAGCGAAAAATGTTAAATATCTTTGCAATTAAGGGCACCTAGTACTTTTGTTTACAACCATAAATTTCTTGGAAGGTTGTTTTGTTGATAAGGGAGCATATATTTACGTTTAAAAAAGGAGAAAGAACTTGTAATGATGAGGTTAAAATTTTAAGATAAAATATACAATAAAGATCTGATTTTTTCTAAATTTCGAAACATTTTTCTTTCTAGTTAATTAACCGACAGGAGTTTCTTTCTGGGAGTAACTTTGTGTATTCAAAATGTTTAACTAAAAGTTCTCATTCTAAATAAAAACGATCACGTGCCGTAACTCCCTTTTTTTTTACAACTTTAGCAACTCTTGACAGGAGGTGCCCCACTAGAAGCGATTATGTGATACGTTGTCATTCATAATACAATAAATATATCTGATAGAGCCTCGGATAGAGCATAAAACGATGACATGCTGAAAAAGCTACCCAGTTTCCGGACTGTTAGATACGTTTATTGAAAATCGATGCCTATAAACACCCCAAACCTCACAGTGAATTGTGATTCATCTAACATATAAAAAAAAAATTACTGTCTTCAATTTGGTCAAACGTATCTGTATGCTGGATACATCTGTTACATAACCATTAGCGTGGTGTTTTTGTTAGCAGAAATTAGCAATACTTTTTAAAAGTTGATTGTGCAGGATAAAACATTTGCATGTTAAATTAATCAAAGCTGAGAAATGTCACAAATATATAGATATGCATTATATCCCAAAAATTTAATTAAATATATGTAAAAATAGTAATATTAGGTACCTCTACATGTTTTAAAAGTGATAATTAATGAAATTAATTATTCTGGTACTTCAGAATCACTGCATATATTTTTCATAATGTGCATGAGGTCAGTACTAAATATGTTATGGGTATAGGTTTTTCCAAACTTAATTATTAGTAAGTGTAAATAATAAAAGTAATCATTTATTAAAGTAATGTTTTTATATATCTTGATGTGTTTTGCCAAATACATTCCTCTATGATCTGACTTACAAGAATAAAGTATACACCTATGTTGTTTTCAATGATGATGATATGATATCGATTAATTTAATATGTAAGTACGTAAAAAGATATGTTATAAAATAAATACTAATTTACCATAGAAACCTTTTCTTATCAAAAATACATAGGTATTACATTTGAACTGATTAGGTACATGAAATAATAGGTTTTTCTATTAGTATAGTGGTAATTTGTAATTTTTGTTTCTATTTTTGTACTTTAAAATCTATTTTTGGCGCTGGTTCCCTATTTAAAGATATTGAAATAGTTCATTTCAATAATATATTTAAAATATTGTCTCATAATTCGAGGTCTCACTGCAGTATTTTGATAAATTTATTATGATAATCAAGAATTGATAACCAAGTAAACTATGTAGAAAATTTCTTCTAAGAATACTATAACCATTTAAATTGCTTAATAATCTCAGTAATAATTTGGCAATTACTTATTTTGACGTAAGAGAAATTACTTTTACAAAATATGTTTTAGTATTTCCACATATGGACATTGAACTTTGTTACGATTTACTGGTTTTAAATTACTTCCAAACAATAAAGAAACAAATGACTAATGCAATGTCAACAATGAAAATACGTTTTTATCAACTGGTTAAAAATTGTTTTATTTTTATCCAGATTTAATGTACTATACATTATCTCTAACATTTTTATAACAATGACAATTTATGCGTTTGTTTTTAAAATAATTTTATCACAACAAAAGAAATACACTGCTCAAACTTATGTATTATCTCATGTTAAAACAAAGCACGTGAGGAAGTTTATAATTTTATAATTAATTTACAATGCTTTTAAGATAACCAAAATTCGACATCCTCTCAACCCGCTGCACAACCCCCCCAACCGTCTTTTATACCAACAGACTAATATAATGCCTATAGAAGACCGTCTAACCCATCTATCTAAAAGATTTTCCCAGATACCACAAAACCTAGAGAGAATCGAGAAATACTGCATTAGAAGAGACCCAGGAATAAGAACCGTACATAAGCACCCGGAACAAACCCTATTAGAAAATCTACAAAGATTAGCCAATAACAATTAATCAACACCGAAACATATTATTATTGTTATAATTATTGTTGATATTAGTATAACAGCTATCACATAAAATATTATTTATTGTATCATAAAATTGTAAAATATTATATGTGTGTATATGTAATTGTAATAATAGGCTGAAGGACCTAGGTCAATGGCCTATTGAATCAGTTTGTGGTTCAATAAAGTTCATTTATTATTATTATTACAATGCTTTTGCATCGATCATTTCACAATAATTTTCATTACGATTTAACTGAACAACATGTTTTGTGTTTTTCTACACCTATTTAATTATATGACAATTATTAGTATTTATTTTGTGAAATATCTTACCTATAATTCACGGTAGTGAATTATGGATTCATAATTCACTCCATCCGGCCAATCACAAATACAAATTCAAAAATCACTGTTTCGCTGATTCAATGATATTTTAAATCGACCGCAATCAACTCTAGCTGCGGCGGTTGACCATCAACTCGAGTGACAGCCAAGTGTACCGCCATATTGTTTGTTTACATTTTCCACTTCTTATGAGTAGGTATCGATTAATGTTCTCACAGTTCAGTCTAATTTATTTGTTTAATAGGTGTAGAAGAAGCATAGTATTACATCTGCGATTATGACCATTATTTACTCAGATAAATTGAGGGATCATACACAGGTCCGTCGGAGGGGGGGGGGGGGGGGGGTGTTCCCCCGGGCCCGGCGGTTTTGAGGAGGGTCGGGTTTCACCCATAGTTGAAGATTATCATTTGCATTAGGTGAAACGAGAAAGGTATATTTTTAAATGATTAGTAATAATAACGAGTTCTGAATGACTTGTATATATATAATAAGATAAATAAGAAATTGTAAGGTAAGGGAATATGTCCGCTTCTGCCTTCTGCTTTTTAAAATTTCTATCTTCTGATGAATATATAATCCTTAAGGAGTATTAGTCCCCGTTAGTTTATTATTCGAAATTTATATTGAAGATTGGTGGGAGTCGTATGTTACTACCCCTCCGGGCCCCGATTTTCTCTCAATCAAATCAAAATTTCATCTTCGTGAATAATGGCTATCATAATCGCTCATATAATAATATAAGTACTATTTTTCCGATAATATATAAATTCGCCGTTAATTTTTTAAATTGCAGTAGGCTTCTGTCATTAAATTAGTTCGCGAATGGTACTAATGATTTATCATTTGGTGCAATCTATTTTCCATATTATGAATATAATTCAAATAAAAACGAATACTTGTGAGTGTTAATTCTTAGAAAGGGGTCGGTTAAACCCGGTGCCCACTATCAAGGGGTAATGATTTAGATAGTATGTCAATTTTCTAAATGTATGTCTTGGATGATAAAGTAAAATATTATTTATGGCCTACAAATAAGAAATAGTAAAGCCACATATTTTAATGTATAATTGGGACCTCCCCATTTCCAATCAAAATAACCGTACGTGTCGTTATTCAATTGTTGATGGTTTAAGTTATTTAAATTTTTGTATTTAGCCCTAGAATTGTGTACTGGGCCGCTAAAAGAAAAATTTTAAAATGTGAGTGAGTTGGTCGGTTGTTTTTCTTTTATTAATAGGCTTGAAATGGGTACATCTTTTGAATAGAAGTATTTTCACAAACTCAGTTATCTTCCATCAACTGTAAACAACGGTTTTGTGAAAACTTCTTCACAAAAAAATTTAGTTCATTATTGAGTGACTGACAGAAAAAAAAATTATTACAGAAAGTTGATCAACCATTAGAAAAAGTTGTCTTTTTATGCATATTTTGACATGGTATATAATAGGGTTATTCAGAACCGGTTTTTATCATTTTTTTTTTCAAGAAAGCCATATTTGAGAAAAAATACATTTTACAAATTTTTGAGAGTCTGAATAGCTGATTTGTCAGAAATGGAACAAGGTGACCAAGATAAAAATATTTATTACTTTTTAAATGTTACAAGAAATATTCTTAATTTCTAATATGGATTTTGACACATGATTTGCATCACTGAATAAAATTTGATTTCATTAGCAGCAACGCCTCCTCATAATTACTATTCACATTAGTCGCTTCTCTTATTTCTGCCACAACTCTTGCTCAGTATGATTTTCCACCCTGTAGATCGGTCATCAAGGAAAGTGAAGTATAGGTGATTTGTGCGCGATTAAAATCCTTACATGAAGGTTTCTTTAGTGCCCTAGAAGATTGAAAAGATTTTGGTTGAGATTGGATTACGTGTAGTGCCATTTTGGCACAAGTTGTTTAATTTGTTATTACTTATAATTTGTAATTGAACCATTGAAAAGCAGTTAAAATTCCAATTTCAATGCAATAATTTTTTACCGCTGGAGCAATTTTAATTTGGAAAGTCTCATAATGTAGGGTTTTTAATAGGGATGTTTTCTATTTTTTAATTGTAATAAAAAATTATAGTTTAAGGTTACAGAAACACGTAATAACCATTAAAACGCCTAAAAACTTTTTTCTTGAAAATAAACTAAAAATAAAAACTCCGAAATTAACGAGGCTAGTAAACGATCCCTGCAGTGAGACTAGCGGGCGTGATGTCATAATGCTCTAGCGGGCGTGATGTCATAATGCTCTAGCGGGCGTGATGTCATAATGCTCTAGCGGAACTCGTGTACCAACATTATATGGATTGTTTGTTTCAGTATTGTTTTATCTCTGTTTTTGTAATGATCGGAGACTTAAAAAGTGTGAAAATTAATAGAAACAAGTGTTGTTTTGTTCCTGGATGTACAAATACATCAATAAATAACCCAGAAAAGGTTTTTATGTCTGTGTCACAAAATGTAAAAAGAAAGAAGCTTTGGTCTTTTTTTAACCCTTTCACATCGGGCGTTTTTTTAGGCCACTGGCCCCACAAACGGGGATTTTTTGCGCTCGCGCAATCGTGCGTCTCCCGTTCATTATTTTCGCGCATTAGTGCGCTTCCCGACTTCAAAGGTATGCGCGTTTATGTGCGCAAGTTGAAATAAACTAAAATATAAGATAAGATTTGTGAAAAAATAGGTGTTGATAGCAAAGCATCTTTTGACCAGTAGTCTACTATCTTTTGCTTCTTTACCTGTGCCGTCAAAAGTGAGAGAGCTATAAAACAATACATTTCATTGTTAGTCACATCAGTCCATTTTTTATCATGCGTCATGCGTTCTGGTGCATTTTGCTTATAGAATAAATTTGTTTGTTCTGTAATTTTTGTCAATACTTTCTGAAAAGAACAGTTACAACATTGCAATATTCCAATATCATTCTCAGTATTTGAACAACCTGAATTTTTTCTATCAAAAAAGTGTATTTTTAGAATATAGATGCTATCTTGGTCCCAATCTATTTCAGGATCGCACAACTTGGATTTTTTCTCTCTTGGTTCTCCTGAAAATAGAATCCAATATTGTCTAATCATAAAATATTTATTTGGTATATACAGAATTTTTATGCTGAAGAAGATAAGAACTAATGCCAATATTTCAACACTACATGTTCCCTCAAACATAACATCCACAAGCCCTTTTCCATCTGAGAATACAAATTATTATTGAATATTCGCAAAATTTAATTCCTCATCCTCAAAAGTCCTGAAGACAACACATCATTCGATATTTTCGATTCAGTCCCTCCAACCCCCTTCGCTCACCCATTTACCACTTATACAATTTCTTAAAATATTTCCACCCATTTGTGAGGTACAACATTAACATAAAACAGGCCCAAACTAATGCAAAAGTAAATCAATATTTGGCATAATTTTAAAGTTAATTTGAACAAATATTTACCAGCTTGACACTGGACTTCTTGGAACTCCAAGGTATTGGATTGTCTTCCAAATTTAGATTGTTTTCTTTATCTGTGTAATTTTCACTTGTTGCTTCTTCAGAGACAACACTGATGTCACTATCAATATTGTGGTTATCTTGTTCACAATCACTCTCTGAATCACTTTCTGGGTCAAAATCCAATAGTTCGTGTACATCATCATTATCTGATTCTTCCCAGATTCTTTCAAGCTCGTTATCTGTTAAGTGTTTATTTTTTCTTCTCATTTTGTAAAAAATATAATTTATTTTAAGGCAAATTTGCAGCTGTTTACACACAATATATTGTCTGAGACCCTCAAGAATAAACTGCGGGTGTACAACTGTTTTACGGACCACAGCTTCTTTGCAACTAAAAAGCTACAACTCATTAAAATGCTTAAAACACATATCAGACCACAATCGTGCGCCTTCCGATTTTAAGTGCTATTCACGGCGTTCGAAAATATGCGTCTCCCGCAAATATGTCAATCAGAAATCTGCGCGTTTTTGCGGCTCCCGTCGAGAAAGGGTTAAACCAGTGATGTTTTTTAAAAACTTTTGTTACCTTAAACGAATTTATCAAAATCGGTCTCCGATTATTAGGGATGGCAACGATGTATCGATATAAAATAAATATCAATATATTAATCCTATACCATGAATATATTCATATCATTTTTGTGTTGCAATATATTGGGTTGAAATATCGATATTTTTATTTTAATCGAGATAAATATTGTACTGTAAAGAATGCCACCCCCCGCGTTCCGAAGTTATACCTTAGGCAATATTCATTAATTTTTGACATTAAATGTTAATTTACAAAATATATCGATGCATAGAAATATCGATAATTTTTGTTGATATATAGATTATATTGATCCGAGTCTTGTGATGTATCAAATGATTCATATATCGATATATTACATTTTTTGCCATCCCCAATTCTCATAAGAAACATCCATGAAAGCCTAGCCACTATATTCGCTCGCGTTTAACTATGAGCAACATGACGTCACGCCAGTCAAGGAGCGCATTCAAATGAATATTCATATTTCTTTAGGGATTTTCCCATAGAACGGATTTGTTGATTTTTGTAAAACTTTGTGGATATTATTATAAGACTATTTTTAACCATTTTATGATGTTTAACCAGGATTTAATTTTGTTGTGAACATCCCTATTCCGCGAACATGGCACTTATGAGAAAAACTATAACAGAAAAACTAGACTCTATAGTCATAACTTATGCATGCTCAGCTCATCTTTTAAACTTACTCTGCAAAGATTTAGAAATAAGAGATATCAAACAGCATGTTTTGCAAATTGTTAAATACTTCAGAAATAATAATCTGGCTAAGGCAAAATACGTGCAGGCTGGTGGAAAACCATTAGTGTTTCTGAGTGACGTAAGATGGAGTAGTATGTCAGATTGTTTAGAGGTATATGTAAGCCAATGGGAGAAACTATTAAAAGTATGTGAGGAGAATAAAAAAGAAGTTGATTCAACAATATATTGTTGAATCAACTTCTTTTTTTTTTATATATCAAGTTTCAAATATTGGTCTTAAATGATCAGCTGAAGAATACCTAAAAATCTTAAAGCCTATAGCTGTGGGACTTGATAAATTACAGAAAAAAAATGCTTTTCTATCTGATGCATTAGAAGTATGGAAAGAATATTCGAGGAAAAATTAGACTTATCGTTGTCTCAAATACAAATTTTTGAAAAACGATATAAACAAGCACTTACACCCTTTCAATTGTGGCTTATGTTTTGGATACAACCAAACCAAATTTAAATTGACTAGTGCAGAAAAAGATCAAGCATTAAATACCGTACAAGAAATGTATGGAAATATTGGAAATAGTGAATTAGGATTACTACCACTCATTATAAAACTTGAAGCCAAAATGGAACCATTTTCAGTAGTTATGTTTTTAAAAGAGGTAATAAGCAATGTTAGTGCCTTCCAGTGGTGGGTTTCACAAAAGAACATTCCTGATATTGCTAGACTTCTTCCTTTCGTGAAGCAATCTTTATGTGCTATTTCTTTGTCAGCTTCAGTAGAAAGAGTATTTTCTACATTGTTCTACAATTGGACTTGTTCTCTCTAATTTAAGAAATAGATTAGGAGTGGAAAAGGCAGAAAAATTAGTATTTCTGTACAAATACTATAATGAGAACATTGAAAACCAATAATATCAATGGTTAATGTAATAATAATAATACTGGTAGTGTGGTAGTGTAAGTGTATTTAAATTTTTTAAAACTTAAAGTGTTTGTTATCTGTCATTATTTATTAAGAATATAATTTTATTTCCATTTGTATTATTTTGACTATTATACAATAAAATAAATAAATGGTGTTTATTTTTTTTTAATCGTTGATTAATTTAAAAAAATAAAATTAAAATCGTTGATTTAAATCATGATTTAAATGAAATTATTTAAATCGGACGAACCCTGATGAGAAGTCTCTCTAAAGCCTTTTTGCAAAAACACCCCGGTCACTAATTTATATACATCAAAACCTTATTTGCTTGGCCTATGTATAAGTGATATTTATCAAAATGAAATATTCAGTTGGTACTAGAGGGCGTTGTATGTAAATTGAGAGAGAATCCTTTTAAAGAACTCAAGTTAGCCGTTTACCGGCCTCTTGGTACCTTTAAGGCAAAAATGTCTGTTTTGATGCTAAGATCTGGACTCCCTTAAAGCATATTAATTATATTATGTACAAATAATCTTAGAGTGATATTTGTTGTTACAGGTTTATTCTTATGAGACGGTTTTTTGCTCTATCTGGTACTGTCTTCCTCCTACGCTGTGTGACGATGCTAATAACATCATTGAGTGTCCCAGGAGCTCACCTTCAGTGTCAGCCTCGAAATTATCCTACTCAGGGGACTTCAGTTTTCGGGGATTTAGCTAAAAAATTGTCTCAAGCCTATGTCATATGGAGAGGTGCTGGAATGTCTATACAAGGTGTCCGAACATGTGGCGACTACATGTTTAGTGGACACACTGTAGCTCTGACGATGCTAAACTTTTTTATTACTGAATGTGAGTTATTTTTATAGTTTTACTTAGTCACAGTTGAATTTCCTTGTTGGTATCATCGTATCAAACTTGCTATTGCTGCAAATCTTATATCAAACTGAATGTTATAAATTTTAGAAGAATTACTGTAAATTATGCGAGTATTGGAATTTTCTTTATGATTTTTGTTTATCCTAAAGAATTCATTGAGCTATATATTTATATTATATATGTTCATCCAGTAGGCTACCAGTAACAGAACAGAAAATATATAACTAAGTTTTAAGGTGTGATGTTTAGTTTATAATATGGCTTTATTGGACCATTTTGAATATGCGTACTCATAAAATTTAAGGTCTTCCAGGTGTGTAAAACTGTTTTAATAAATTATCAAATTCGTGCAAGTCGGAAAACTTAAAACATGATTAATAAATGGATATGAAGTTAATACCCACTTTATCCTTATTTTCATGATTTAGCTTTCCTATGTTCAGTGGCAAACTGATATTCTATAGATACATAGTTAATATTCTGTATTATAGACTGTTCTATATTCATAAAAAATGGTAATACTTTCTATGTTTCCAACATTTCCTGACTGTTTCTTTCCCTTGCCTCCACACCACAAACTTTGGAGGATTAACCCATTTTTCCACAGCTTGTGTGTAACAAGAAAGATATTCAATATGTATATATATATATATATATCTCTCTTTTACCGCTTGACAATACTTTTAACAAGTTGGTTGATGTGTAATAATATATTATTTAACGAGCGTTAATGTATATTTATAGAATTTTGCAAACAGCGGAGAGAAAAACTATCTATGAGAACTAAAAACTATATAACACTAGCATCCAATATAGTCCCCCTACGGCTAAGCAGATTAAACTAATATCTACATGACCCCCTACGGTATGTAAATTCAGTTAAAAATGAGAACAAAGGCCTGAAATTAATTTATTTACCTATTTTGGCTTTAACATTTTTTTCATTCTAATGGATAATTTTTTCATAAAATCTCTCATTCAGTTTCTTGGAAATGCTTAGCCTTTGAAACGTTTTTCGCCCTTATTCTGAGCTCATCAGAAAATCACACAGCCACTCATAACGATGTTCCATGCAAAAGCAAGGCAATATCCCTGAATAAGTATGAAATATTACTTACATTAACGCTCATTAAATAATGGAGATTCGGAAATTGACGTGCGTGATATGTAAAAGTGTATCTGTGCAGGTAAACCATGCCTTGTCTGTAGATTGGTATTCGTTCATTACACCTTAGCAATTTATTTTTACACCAGTCCCCTTTAACTTCATGCCTAGGCTGTCCAATCGATGTTACCCTCAAAATAAAATAGAATGGTCCATTATTATTGAGGGGAGGAAGGTGATTTGACATGTTTGAATAGTTTGGACGTTGCACAGTGGTCCAGAAAAAAAAAATTCGTTCAAAATTGTCTAGAGATCTTATTATGCAACCGATTGGGATTTTTTTTTTAATATTCATGATTTAATTATGTAAAAATCTGTCATGGAAGTAGATTTTTTACGCTAACTGCCTATAGCTTTCATTTTCATTTTTTAGTTTATAACATTGTTCTAGTTATATATTTTTAGGTGTGAGAGTTTTTGAAACAGTCAAGTATTCAAGAACTAACCTCTGTCTGATCCGTTTGGCGCAGAGGTTTTTTTCATTAAAAACTTTTAAATATTTTTCAGTGGCAAAATACCCAACAAAAAGTAAGAAAATCTGAATATGCCACAAATAAACAATGATAGACAATATCAGGCTACGTTTAAGCATGATTGTAAAATTTGAAAAGTGAAAATGACTGCTATTTATTAATTATGATCGATCATAAATATGAGATTCAGTCTCCATTAATTTTGTGCATTACATAACCTAATATAGGTAATATTAAGAGTTTTTCATCAGCTAATAATACAATAAGTATCTAACAAAGAACTTTAAACCTTTGTGTTAGATACTTATTGCATTATTAGCTTATGAAAAAATGTTAATATTACCTATATTAGGTTATGTAATGCACAAAATTAATGGAGGACTGAATCGCATATTTATGATCGATCATAATTAATAAAAAGTAGCCATTTTCACTTTACAATCATGCTTAAAAGTAGTCTATTTAAAATAACGCATTTAATAAATTTTTTTATTTTCATTTTGGATTCGCCGAATTTCTTACTGGAACTCAAAACTGAGACAATTTGAATTTAAAAATAGTAATCAGTAATATTTGAAACTTGTAAGTATTAACTTTAACGAAAATGTTTCTTTTATTATTTCTTAGCATTTTATAGCCGCCATATTGATTCCGCCATCTTGCAGATTGGTTCACGACAATTTAGATATCAGATTCGTGATCAGCGATTTACGGATTATAAGGAAGTGTCCCTCAGAATAATTTATTAATAGTATATTATTTAACAAGCGGTAATGGTAATAACACACTTGATGATTTACAGCACTTACCTGCGACTCGTGCTGCAAACTTCATCTGCGTGTGATAACGAAAGAGGATAATCCTCCAATTATATCTGTTAAATGCCTCTCTTGTCACATGCAAATTGTGGGAAGGTCCCGAAATTGTTGCCAAATTCATCTTCCAAAATTTGTTACTTGAAGTCAAAGAACATTCATTTTTTTTTAAAGTTGAAACAAAGTTACTACATATCAAATTATTTTTCATTGTTGCTTTTCAGATACTCCAAGACACATTTATTACCTCCATACTCTTTCGTGGATGATGAACATGTTTGGAATCTTCTTCATTTTGGCAGCTCATGAGCATTACTCAATCGACGTGTTTGTGGCGTTTTACATAACTAGTCGGTTATTTCTTTACTATCACACCCTCTCTAATAACCAAGCCCTTATGCAAAGGGACTCAACAAGGACACGAGTGTGGTTCCCTTTGTTTTCTTATTTTGAAGCAAGTGTTGAAGGTATAGTACCAAATGAATATGAAACACCAAATGAAATAGGTAGAAATATTGGCCAGTGGATAAAAAATACGATCATTGATTTTAAAATGCAAATTACTGTCGCTGCCAAGAATTCTTCTTCTGCCACAGTAGCTATGACTGCTAGCAAAACAGCAAATAATAAAAAATGCAACTAGGCTTCTTTTCTGCGGTGATTCTCTGGTATTGCCAATAATATCAAAGTTCACTTATAGGAAAAGTGGCCATTTTATGCTATAATTCAATACATACATTAAACAAGTTGCAAATTTATAGATTTTATGCCAATTTACTTCAAGAGAAACGAAATTTGGTGCAAAGTCTAATTACGGTAGGATGACAAAGAAAAAAAATATTCTAAATTTGAACATTCCTAGGGTGGCAGTATTTCTTCCTTTTATGTATTTTATCGTAATGCATGGAAAGAAAGAATGTATTAAAAGTAGTTAAAAGCTATCAATTTGCACTTTGTTTTGTGTTGAGAGCTCCACTGCTGACTTATGTTCTATTGAAAGTGTTTGTCTTGGTTTGTTTTGGATACCAATAAGGCTGATATATTATGACAGGTGTTCAAAAACTTGGGTGTATTAAAAAAAATTATTTATATTTTGTTAGATCTCTAACCCAATTTCCAAAAATACCAAAGACTTCCATTATTTTAGTAGCTGCTTCCAAAAACTTTTTTTATGAATAATATAAACATGTAATATATGAATAATACTCATTTCCTAACATACATTTTTATTTGAAGAGGTTTTTTTTTGAAATTTTGCTATAATAATATAATTGTTATGATAATGGGACCAGAGTTATTTTATTTACCAAAAAAAGCCGTTGGTTATTAATATACTGAAATGTACATATTGTTATTAATAAATATATGTTGGTATCTTCCTTTTTTTATTTATGTTAACTCCTTGATCCCGGCGATGCACTATGTGCATCATTTTTGGCAATTCTAAGTCGTGCTTTCATACGTTGATGCATTATTTTCGTTCGAACGACTATATATTTGTACGAAAGTAATAATTCACCAGATATATGTATGTACTATTATTTTAGAGTCTCGTATATCAGAAAAAAATTAGTAGGTAGTCGACTCAGCCAGCTGTATGAGAGCTGCACAGCAAATAACAGTACCGGGCTCAAGGGGTTAAAACTTTGATGAGTCAGTATTTGCATAAAAGGAAATGTAAAAATGTTGCATATTTTTCTACCGATTAGAAAATTTTCAGGTTTGAAATATTTATTGTTTATTTGATTTGAATCTTTTCACAAAAAGTTTACATTTCAAAGAATGAAACAAGTACAAATCTACTTAAATTCATTTCCCAAATAAGCTTTGTAATAATGTAAAAGATGGAATAATATAATGGTAAAATTACAACAAAAAAGAAAACATAAGGAAATTGAAGTTCAAAAAAAGTTTTTGAGTTGTGGAAAAGTAGAAAATGTATTTTTTTTATGAATGTCTAGAAAAATAAGCGTTTCAGTAAAAAATGTCAAAAGATATTTTTTTTAGAGATTATGAAATGTTCGTTGATTTGAGACATCCATCAATATGATTCATAAAGAATTTATCGAGATAATACTTGCATTTCATATACACAAAATATAAAAACTAGTAGAAAATAAAAGAGAGAATCAAGGCCGTTCCTACCGGGGGGAAATTATGTAATATGCACGTAGGTGCCACATTTAGGGAGGCGCCAAAATGTGAAATAAAAGAGAATTTTAATTTATTAATTAGAAAAATAAATAATTGTAAATGCATCTTAAGCCCAAAGTGTAAGTGAGGCTTAAACATGATGTCGTCATTGTCATCTTATACGGCAAAAAAGGCTGGCATATTACCTCGATCACCGGCGGTGATTCACGATTAACCGTGCCACTGCAATATCTCGGTTCTGGATATTAACTAGAGTCTAGTGGGTTAGGTGCTACAAACGATCTTGTATGCGTACGCGTCATAGACACTATGTAGGTGGTGTCTGAGAAGGACAAAAGGGATGCGAAGTTTTTGCAATTTATTTTCAATTGCAAATGTTCTCCTTGCCCTTCTCGCATACCATCTACTGACTGTCAGCGGACTTTGACCTACCTTAAAATTTTGCAGCCGAATAGGTCCACTGCTCAAAATTACTTTTAAATACAAGAAACTTGCATCAATACGCCTCCTACTGCGCGCATACAAGATCTTTTGTAGCACCTAACCGACTAGATTCTAGTTGGATATTAAACAATGCCACTCTGCACTAGTGCATTTGCAGTTTATACATTTACGCACATACATGTATGTAACATATAGAATACCTAACCTATAGGTAGAGTTTTCTACCATACCGTACCCAATAAATAATTATTTTATGTTCAATTCAGATTTTTTGAACACTCGATAAGCACTTAGGGGGCGCTAATTTTGGTCCCACACGCAGGTAATCAGACAGCTAGGAATGGCCCTGGAGCGAATAATATAATCCGAGATATAATTCCTGGTCCAATTTATAAATAATTTTTAATGTGTTCTACTAGATTTTTAAATACAATAAGTTGGTACTTGCTTTGACCTCATTTAATAGTATATATTCCCATGAACTATAACAGCTATCAGAGAACAATGTGTGCAGGGCTGTATAGAGAAAATACGGTCTCAAGGGGAAAAGAGGAGGCCCGACTTATGGGCCTCTTCAAGATTATTCGATATTCGTACAAAAGGAAAGAAAATGTAAGTACTTTTCATAATTTTTATAAAATAAAATGTCGTTTTTTCTCATTTCCTGTGCAAAAATTCGTGCCAGGGTCATCTCGAGGTCAAGAATTTCTGAAAATATGCTTAGTTGATTCCGCTATATTATTATTAGTCTTTCATCATTTATTGCACTTTATTATGTTATTATATTTGTTTAAATAAGAAGAGGGTAATTCCATTTAAAATCTTATATACAGTGTGACCCACTTAAGGTCGTAACACCCCTGTATACCCGTTCATTGATACCTGATTAACTTCAAACTTTGGTGGTAAGAAAAGATTGATGAGGTGATTCCTTGAATTTAGTAATATGTGACGTATGTCAATAGCGTACGTTTTGAAGGGGGTTTAAAAAGTCAATTTTTCAAAAAAAAAGTATTAGCGATTTTTTTAGAAAAAAACTAGTAAGTTATTCTTAATCAGCACCTTTAGAAACCCCTTTGTACAAGATTACATCATAGTGGGTTCAAAGGCGTTTGAGATAGTGGCCGTCAAAAAAACAATTTCTTGAACTAAAACTAATTTTTATCTGTAAAACGGATTCTGAAATCAAAAAAATGTATTCTTTATTTTTTGCTCAGGGTAATGTATTGTCTAGTTTGAATTGATTGTATAACAAAATAATTATTTTGTGTCGTGTTTGTATAATCTTTTTTGGACTGAATAATAATAGCATTTATTAAATAACTTTGCAATCCCTTTTTAAAAAAATATAAGGAAACTTTTTCTTTAATTTTGGGAGGTAGGGAATTGAAAAATTTTACTCCGGCCAGTACTGGAGACTTCTTGTACAGTGCTGTTCTGCGTTTCTCTATTTTTAGTAAATTAATATGTCTAGTAAAGGTAATTATGTAGTTGAGAAGTTGTTTCATACTGCTAATATTCTTTTTTTTTATATATAAGGCAATTCTACATATACACGCAAGGAAACATCAATATAGCATGTTGCTTAAAAAATACTACGTGACTGAGTTTTCTGTAAGTCAAAAATTAATCGGATGACTCGTTTTTGAGCAGTTAGAACCCTCTCGCTCTCAGAAGCACCACCCCACAAAATAACTTTATATGAATTAGAGGAAAGGGAGTTTCCAAACGAACAGTTGTGTTACAAAGTGTTGCAAGCCCCCCCATTCCCGGTCAAATTAGTCCATTTCTGCGAACATATTTTTTGAATGGCTTTGTTGAAAGATTTTTTAGTTAATTGTGAAAATAAAGGATAAACATTTGATTTCATCAAAGGGATAAAAAAAGGCTAAATTCAATACTATGTAGTTGAGTCAGTTTCCGAAAATGAATATGATTAAATGTCAAATTAGTGAAAATTTTATGAATTTTAAAAAAGATCTCTTGGCATATTTAATTAAAAACGCTTATCCACTAAGATATTTAAAAAAAAAATGCCCCTTTCTCATTTCTCAAAAAAGAATTTGCCCTCATTGATTTCTAAAAGAGTAAGTAGAAATTTACATTTATGCCATATTCCATTGATCCTATAGCTGTTTCCTTTATTATTGCCTATTTTTATGGAACACTAGAAAGGAAACAGAAGTCTGCAAATTCAGAAATTAAATTTTATCTCCCGAAGAAACTGCATTCACATGCATGTTTGAACAGAAATGTAACACGAAATCACGTAAATAATTTTAATGATAGTTGATTTATTCCGCTATGAAAGGACCCTGTACATTTCTTAGGTAAAATGGCCTTCTATCAGATTGTCTGAAACTTTGCAGTTTGCTACTTCATATCATGCTGATCAAAAACTATTATGGGCACAATCCGATTCCATGCACCGTTCTTGCTGTAGAAGGCCTTAAAAGTCGATTCTACAACATTTAGTGGTAGCAACTTTACATATATGATTTCGTATGTGTAAGATGTAAAGAAACAATAATAAGATATGTATGTAGCAAGCTATTTACTAGATATTTTGGTATTATATACATTCATTTCATCATCGAAGTCCTCTATGTTAATATGTTTACTGATATTTTTATATAAATATAATATGAAATTGCATAGCAACTAGAAATTTAGTAGCTCAGCAATTTCATATCTTATTCTTAGCAAATTGCAAAGTTTCAAACAATTTGACAGAAGGCCATTTTACCTAAGAAATGTGTCGGGGTCGATTGTAAAGATATGTTAATAAGTTCTCTTGAAATTTCATATAGAGGGTTTCGACAGTAACCGGGAGTATAATTATACCCAGTTCACAGAAGACAGGAACTATTTATTTATATATTTATTTAATATAATCGTGTTAGTACAAGAAGAAAATGTTTACATTCGTCAGACACATCAATAGCTAAAAAATGAAATAGAACTTACAAAGTTTAAAATCAGTAAATTTTGGTAAAGAAACTGAAGTATTACTGTCACAAAACCAGTTAAACAATTTAAAAAATATATATCATATCGTCATATCACTGTTTAAGAATTCGTCCAAAGCATAAAATGCTTTTTCAATTAAGTACCTTTTTATAGAATGTTTATACTTAATAAATAACAGATTTTTATATACTCAGGAAGTTTGTTGTACAGGGTGAGAGCGTAATAGTTTGCAGAAAATTATTTTTATCTACCTTATGGTAATCAATTGCTAGGTTGATGTTGTGGCTAGTAAAGTGTCCTTGTATCTCATCACAGGACTGAAAGTGGTTTAAATTTTCTTTAACCCACAGCAGACATCTAAAACTGTACAATGATGTTAAAGTCAATATTCTCAGTTCCACAAATTTTAGTCTAACATCATCTTGGTATGCTAAACCTCCAATAATTCTTATCGCTCTTC
This sequence comes from Stenurella melanura, assembly GCA_963583905.1. NCBI lineage: Eukaryota > Metazoa > Arthropoda > Insecta > Coleoptera > Cerambycidae > Stenurella > Stenurella melanura. Next base: position 135,912,189 of record OY757311.1, read on the forward strand.
GTTGCAACTGGAATATTTGTTTTGCATGTGGTGAGTGTCCCCATGCAAGTAAACTATATATAATATGAAAGAGGCTATGGTAAGCCAGTTGATCAGCGTGCTGTTCCCAGGATATTGTATAGTTTTGTCTTCATTGAGACTTAGTTGATTAACACTGAACCACGAAGCTGCTTTCGTTTGTATCTCAATCATATCACTCAAGATTTTCAAAAGTGTTATGTTTATCAATAGTGGTTGTGTCATCTGCATAACACAGGATATTGGTACCCAGTACACTGTCCATAAGATCATTATGAAATACTGAGCATTTATGCTCCGACTTACAATTTTGTCGGTACACGATGAAATGCGTTCTACTACATATGTTGAATTTCCACTGCCACTCCTTAATTTCTTGAATATATTGTCTTTTTGGTTGGTTATATTTTTAGTGATGCGGGAGGAGTTTTCTAAAAATTTTTCAATCCTTTAGGATCATACTGCCAAATAATTGTCTTTCGTGGCCACGTATTGTCAGAGAACACCTTACTCTCATCTAATTGACTAATTCCAATTTTGAATGCTGCGATTTAATTAGAAAAGGTTTTAAGTTTCAAACATCGTGAGACTTTGATGTCGTGTTCGTCCATATATTTTGTAACATCATGTTCGGTTGTGTCCGGTTCCAATCGAGATATAAAAATCCAACTTAAGTTATTGACAGCTTTAAGATGTTTGGGAAGTATAAAGCCATCGATGTTGTTTTCTTTAGTCTCTTTATTTTCAGAGTTAATTTGCGCATTGTTTCATTGATGCTATTATTTGAATCACAGATTATGTCATCATTAAAGATGGTTTGTTCCAAATTTATTATTTGTTCCATAATTTGTTTTTGTCTACTTTGTAATGTGTTTGTAGGTTTTTTTGTTGAGTTGTTTGTTTTGATGTGTGAGGAATGTTCTTTTTTGTTATTATATTTCATGAGTTTTTTTGCAGAGATCTCTCCTTATCAACATAACTTTTATATTATGTGTTATTTCGTACATTAGGTTTTTTTATTTCAATATTATTTCCAAATTTGTTTAATGTTACCTTTATAGAATTTAAGTCTTTTGTGTATTGTAAAAACTTATTTTCAATCTCAGATGAGATGAATTCCTGAATTTCTGTACCAAGTGTGTTGTTTTTTTCTGAAAGGTGGTGGGTTTTGTTAATTTTTCGCTAATGTTTCCTTTCATATTACTTCTTTTCAACTGCTAATTGTTTAGTATAGCTTACTTTCTAGATGTTTCAGTAATATAAATTTGTACCTACCTTTCAGGAGCTTTGGGAAACAAAAAGAATTTTTTTTTCACCCGCTTTCGAAAACACCAAAAATGAAATAAGTAAATAAAGACAGAATAAAAAATTGTCGAAAATTGAACGAAAATGACACCAAAAGCACCAACGTGTAAGAGTTGAAAGACTGTCAATCACACAACGTAAAGAATTATCATATGGCTTTTGACAAATATATGCCTTATTGTCATGGTGACTATGAACAAATATGTTCCCGCCGCAAAGGCGAGATTTTGCCTCTATATAGTTCCTGTCTTTTGTGCCCAGTTACTGTAGCTACTAAATAAATTAACATTTAAATAATTGACAATGACATGACAATATTTTATTATATTAATTTAATTTCGGTTTTTTTTGAAAATTCTTCTGGCTGGTTTCGAATCTCAATTACATCCAGCCCCGTTGCATTTTGTAGTTTCTTGCAATTTTATTGCACCCATATTAATAGGACGGAATCGGTGTGAAGGTTTAAAGCAACAGAATCTAGAGCAATCCGAATTTGATTTAGTCTTAAGTAACCTACTGCGTGAGGATGAGGTATGTGATGTGGCTACACCATTGCTATACCCATAAACTTCTTTATGTGATTAAAAATTTTAATATTGTGATTAAAATTAAAAAATGATATAGTCTTCCATGTGAACTATATGTGAAACAGATTTAACTTATAAATTTTTTAATATTGAAGGAAAATTTCTAAAATATTGTTAGCTAGCATTGCATCCATGTTAATGAAACATATCTCTAAAAAACGGTACATGATTATTACCTATACAATTCATTAATATCTCTAGATATAATGGCACACACATTTCTTTTATAATGTAGCAAACTTAATTCCTTTAGAACATGAATAATGGTAAAAATTAAGTGATTTTAGTAAGTACTTTTTTAGTTCAGCTTGGACTCATTTTTTTCACTTTTTATGAAGGGAAAAAAGTTTGTACATCCTTTATGAATTCTCAATACGTTAAAAGACAGCACAAAAAGTGAAGAGACAGACAACTATTTTCTTAAAGTTGTGTTCTGGTTAGAATCCGTATTTGCAAATTAAGGACATCAAGTTCAGACCAAAATTTACTCCTTAAACCAATAATATGCATGATGCAAAAAGTACATGCAGCCGGATAAGCGTGTACAAGTTTTCCCTCCCACAAATCTTGGCGAAATTTTGAGCCCAAGTTTATAGTGGTGTGAGATAAAATTTTCCAGAATGATATAATTTATGATGGAGTTATAGGGTTGATTGATTTGCCAGCATAAGATGAGCATTGCTGCCGATTCCGCCATCCACGCCCAATGGATAGCCGAACCGCGTGCCGGAACTAAACCTTGGATGTTTTATATACCTCCGGACCTGCTGCATACGCTGGGTTTTGACATTGGACATGATTGTTGTCAGCAGCGAGAGCCACATGACGCATAGGGTAGAAATATGGGATGGGAAGTGTAGGTGTTTATGAGATGCTTCTTTTAAGTTTCCATGCTTCTTTTTTAGTTTCCATCTGACATCATCTGATGGGAAATGTAGGTGTTTGCAAGATGCTTCTTTTAAGCTTCCATCTATCATCATATCCTTATTTATTCTTCTGTTTCTGAATCTTGTACACCTCCTTTACTTTATACTATTATTAGCACATATTTTACGGTAATTAAAATTTTTAATTTGCTGCGTGCTTTGTTCTTCTATTATTACACTTTATTTTACGCAGAATTTTTTAATCTACCGATGACTTCAATTTTATCTAGTTTAATGGCGTATTAATCGGTTCTTTTTGCTTTTTTCGGGAGCATTCCTCACGACAAAACCGTCTTCGACGAAGATAAACTGACTCTCTCTTTGATGGAGTTATAGGGTTAAGAACAAAACATTGTTCTCGAAAACGAATCGACCAGTTTTGGTGAAAAAAAATACATGAATTTTTATGGCATAGGTTTGTGCCATTAAAACTCATCATATTTTTCAGGTTCATTTGTCAAAAATATGTTCAAAATAATTTGAGAAATTTACCAACATTTTGTTTTATGGGATGTGCTCAAGGCACATCCACACCATTTTCTCTTTTAAAAAATGCTTAGACAGAAGAGAAAAATTGAACATCTTGGGCATACTGCATGTGGTGAGGTTCATTACTATATTTCGCCAAGGATGGGTCCTTTGTCACTATTCAGTGATGAGTATTGGTATCCGAGTGTTGTGTTGTATTTAGATGTGAAACTGCATTTCTGGATGTCTACAGACGTTATCAGTGAAAAATGCATAGATTTTCAAATTAGATTTTGTTCGACTGACAGTACTACAGACAACGTCAGAAACTTAGAAAACATTAGTACTACACTACTTTAAGTTTCATACTGATAAGAACGGTATGGGCATAGTGTCAGTCAGTGGCCATGGAGAAATGTAGTAGTAAATTGCGCCACACTCGGTACACTACAAGATTTTGAACTTTTTAAATATGTTCTACCCTTTTGGTCTCTGAAAATAAGAGATGTTCTAAAAGGGTATCTAAAATTTTCTTTAAGAGGAGGGGGTGTAAGAAGGTGGGTGTCCCTTGAAAATTATTTTTAAAATAATGTTCTGGGAAATATTATCTCGTACTACTATTAACTGATGCTAAAAATTTCGCCAAGATCTATGCGCGGGCAGCTTACACTGCTATATTCCTTATTCCCCACTTATTTAGTTGCCTTGCCAGCTCTTAATATTTAATATCCATATAAAATGCATTAAAAAAGGTAAAAACTTGATATAGAAATAAATTATTTTAAATATCAAATTGTATTAATATATGATTGCTCATAATTGTAAATTTTTATTTTTTTGGGTTCACTATTTTTTAACATAAATGTTGTCATTGGCTGTGTTATGATAAAATAGAAAACTAACTAGGTAAATAGAAAGTTTGTTCCAACTGGTATTGTTAAATTACATAGAAAAATTCAATTTAAAAAAACGTACTGCCCTGTACCAAATCAAAATAAAAAAATACTCTCTTAGAACTTTTACCTGTCAAACAATAGGTATAAATAAAAAATAGGAAGCAGTCTTAACACAACTTATTATAATATACATATAAATATATTTTGAATTTCTACAAATTTTTACAGGGATTATACTTATTTAATAATAATTCATAATATATATATATATTATTTATATATGTTTAATTCATAGTAATAATAACATAGAAAGCAGATTTTTTTCATATATTCTTAAGGGTTAATGTTGAAGATTGTGTACATACTTAGTTGCCTATATAATTAAGAAAAGTCTGAATTCTTTATATTTTGTAATAAGTCGTTAATATTTATTATATTTTTTAATATATTGCTTATAACTAAAAATTGTTAGCATAGCCTTATTGGCTATGCCTATTCTCAATAATAATTATTTATTTACTATTATTTATTTTTACCCACTTGTATACCACATGTTTGATAATATTTTCAGCAGATTTACTAAATGTTTTAAAACATGTTAAGTTATGGTTCTGTTAAGAAACTTTTACTTAATTCTAACATAAAAGACAATACAGTAATTCCCGTCTATAAAAGTACCTATATTGTTTATTAAATAGAACATGTATTTATGAGTTTTTTTAATTATCCAAAGTACCTACTAGTTATTTGTATAAAACATATGAATTACAAATACAGATTATTTTGTATTTTGTTTATTAAAATTATTAGGTAATCTAAGATAAATGAAAATAGTGATGAAGCCATTAGAACATTATCACAATAGTCGAGGAAATGAAGCAGGAAAAATGCCTAATCGAAAACGCACCAGTTTCCATGACCCTGCCATTGTTCTGTATATCTTTAGGAACATTTTGCACCGTCTCTCATAAGTCAGGTGGGGCGGAGTTTCATGTTGAGGTTAAATGCTTCATTTCCTCGACTACTAGTGATAGAATACTCAGTATGTCTCTGTTTAAGGAGGTTGAGGCGTTACAGTCCCAACCAAAACTAAGTCGAATTCTAAATCGGAACTTTTCCATAGTAAATTATTACAAAAGGTTATAAGTCGATGATACCAATAATTATTGTCATAAAGGCATAAATAAATCATTTTTTATTATTAATTAATTATTTAAGTAGATTTAATTATTTTACTTAATGAACTAACTTTTGGATGTTTTGTCCGAACTTATTAAAAAAAAAAAAAAAAATTATGTAAATATCTGTGTGTTTTACAAATTTGTTTCAGTAAATAATAAAAAAAATGGGAAGCAGTAAAAATTAAAATTAAATGATTAAATAATTGAAAAATCAGTTAAAAATCATTAACGAAAAGAGAAATTTAACAGTTTATACAAATGTTTAATAATTTTTTAAATTAAAAGTCTCCTAATTAAATTGGAAACAATATTAAAATATGCGTAAGATATCAATGCTTTACATAGTTAGTTTTCGGAACTGCTGACATTATTCGATTATTTACTATATATTAAAATGTACCTAGAAATTGATTAGTGGTAGTTAATTATTTTGCACAAATAACTAAATAGTTATTTGTGTTAAAATGTATTGTTTGCATGCTTGGTTGACATATTTTCCATAAGACTACATGTAAAAGTTTTTAAAATTTTTTAACTTTACGAGTTTCCTAATGACTTTGATTTTTTAGCAGAAAATTGTGTCATACAAAAATCTATTAAAAAAACTTTTTGTCAGATTTTTTTCATTATTTTCGTCTAACGCCTCAACCTCCTTAACCATGGCTTGACTATAATGAAATAGTTATTATGTATTTTCTATACATTCAACTGATCTTTATTCATGATTGTCCCTTTGCGGTACAACATTTTATGAGCTTATAATATAATAATTTTCATTTCATTTAGACTGCCTAATATTTTATGAATTTTGTCTACATTGTTGTATCTTGAATTGTTTGTTATACATAGGTCTATTTGAATTTTTACAATATAAATATTTTTGCATTATGTGTGTTTTAATCTGTTGTCAGCAGAGATTGGGAATTTTATCTCGTGTCAGTGACGGCTCTCATATAAACATAATATTATGTTGCAAACATTTACTGAAACAATCAGAAAAACGTGAAAGTGGTGAAATATTTATTATTGCCAGCTACATTGTATTTTTGGTAATAAATTTAACTTGAAAACGGTAATAGTTCTTACAAAAACATGTAAAATATATCTAGTAACTAAAAGGACAATTTTGAATCAAACATACACTTTCCTGTTCTGTTTAATGTTTGGCGTGTTTATTTTGTTTATTTTCATAATCAAATATGAAAACCCAATTAACTACTAGCAACATAAAACTTTTAATAAAATAAAACATTTTTATATAATAGTAAATCATACATAACAAAGTTAAGTATTAATGGCATAAAACTGCCATGTACTGTGTGCATCACATGATAAAGTGAATTTTATTTCATTTTAAAATGTTAATACGTATAACCTACTTTTATCAGAAATCTACTACATTTGTGAAACGTTCTGACAATTACCTAGAAATATAGTTGATTTTTTATATTTGCAGTGTTAAAGGCAATCGACCCTGACCGAGTGTCGACATTAAATTCCAGTGTCCGGAGGTACTTTTATGTTTTGTACTTATGCGGTTTTATCTCCATCACAGATCGTAGTTTTACAAACCGTAGTATAAATCTAGCCATATGTATGTACACATGTATCTACAAACCTAGTGTGAAATTATAATTATACAGAGTCGACGGTATACAAAAATGTCTCAGGCTGCAATAGATTTGTGGATTCTGGATTTTCCAGAACAGAAATTTGATGGAACAGATCTTTATTGTAGTAGCTAGTTGCAACAAAACAGTTTCTTGGACATCTAAAACAAATGTTAATAGACATATTTCCTCACAGAAGCATATTAGTGCTAGTGGCTTTACTGATAGTGACAGTCCACATAGTTTTTGTTTAGATTTAGCGCAAGTGATGGTGCGATGTAACATACCGTGGTCAAAACTAGATAATCCACTTTTTAGACAATTTTTGGAAAACTTAATTTTTTAAACTTTGGTCATTTCAACGCAATTAGAAGTATTTGTATATTACCTGTTTTAAATTTAAGATTAATAAACCTACGAATTAAAAAAATACGACAAGTTAAATAAATAATACCACAAAATCTCAGATTAAAAAAAAAACAAAAACCGTGATCAAAAAATTCGAATCCAGCAGGTCATTTTACATAAGTTCCAAGGTTCAGTTTCTATAGGTCCTCGAGTGGTATACAAGGTGCGAAATTCAGATGTCTCGGTTCCCTACTATATATAATACCATTATGGATTTATAAGACGCAAACTTATTTGATATTGATAATTTTCCTTGTCCCTTTGTTCTGATTCTTAATGCAGGAATCTTTTCAGATTCCTTAAAAATGGCAAAATTGTAACCCATATTTAAGAAAGAAGTATACAATCGACAGAACTATATGCTTGCTTCTACTCTTCCGATAATTTAAAGTCTAATTAAAAACACTTTTGCCAAATGGTTGCTCTTCTTTTTAAATAAGTAGGTACTAAATAATTCTAGAGCATCAAGTATTGTAAGATTATTTTTTAATATGATCGTCTGGATCACAAGCTCATAATGATAGAAAATGAAAGTCTTATAGTATAAGAGGACTGGCAAAATGAATTAAGTCCTATCTTGAGAAATTGGCACCGGCTATAAAAATTAGTACTCAACAGAATAGAGGCATATGTACTAGTAGCAAACTTAATAAGAGGTGTGCCACAGGGATCGGTACTGGGTCCCATCTTTTCACAGTATATAACAACAACCTAGTGTGCCAATTGGACATTAATAGAGACACAGTTGTATATGATACCAACTTAAGTGCTACCTCCAATACAGAGGACAATCTTGAAGAATTAGGAAATAAAAATATCAATGCACATCAGTTACAAATATGGTGTTATTAATGGCCTGCGATTGAATGACAGTGAAACTTAGTTTTTATATCTTAAAACAACTCTATAAATTCGAACCGCTTTGATGAGTGGTTGGCAGCAGCTGACAACATTAAATGTTTAGGAATAACTTAAAATTAAATTGGTGTTCACACATTACCAGTATGTGTAATAAAATAAGTAAGTATATACCTAGGCATCTTTCCTGTGTATAATTCTTATTTTGAAATGTTCAGTTTTGGTTTGAAGATGCTTAGGGCCATTAAAGCCATAAACAAATTGCTAATGATCCAAAATGGAATATATGGTCTTTAGTCAATGGTCTTTAGCCTGTTATGCTGCATACCCCCGGGGACCGGAGCCGCGAGCTCTCGGGCTATAATTAATACCTACACAAAATATTGAGTCTTTTTAGGCTGGTACCTTATGCCAATACCTAACAATAACTCCATCTTGGTATATTAATAAGATACCGCCTAGGTATACGACTACCACAATCACCGGCAGGTGTTTTTGATATTTTATATATTTACAAGTCTCTTTTGAGCTAAATAATACTGGTTATGCAACCAGACAAACACCACGTTTCGATTATTCGCGCGTCATCGCTTATTATATGTTCAAGTACTGGTATTATTTTCATTATCAGATCTCAGATCAACGTTATTCAAATTTCTGTAGTTATAATTTATCACATAAGGTGGGATTAAAGTTAAAAGCAAATAAGAAAACACGCGTGTTAACTGTTTGCATTCAAAATTAATTATTTATTATCTAATAGACGGGATTGGTTGTTGAAGGTCATGGAAATATAAATAGATGCTTCTCTTTCATAAAAAAAAAATACAAATTTCGTAGACCACGAATAATAAATGACCTCAATTAAAACTTAGTCTTTCGTAGGTGCAAAACGATAACATCTTTTGTAATGGGAATTGATGGGAATGGCGCATTTGGCGTTAATTATTGGGAGTTTTGTTTAGTATTGTTGGTAGTATCCAAAATGTCAAAGACGAACTTCAGATGTGTAAATTTATCAGTCAAGTTATTTATGGAAAATATATGTAATAATTTGTGTTGATGCTTCGTATTTAACAAGTTGACCCTTTTATCAGTCCTTGATCTTTCTCTGGTAGTGATAACAACATCTCATGGTAGTAAAATACAAAGCGTGTGGCGTTGTGTCGCGTATTGATCATCAATATTGTTCAAAATTACCTGTCAACAAAAGAAATGTATACAATTCAGCATGTTGAGCGGCCAGAAAAATCTGAGAAGGAATCAATTCACTCAGGACATTTCATGGTGTCACATTTTGAGGCCGAAGAACAAGATGATGAGGACAATGTTGCTGTACCAATCCCAGAAGTTACAGATACTAAAGTCATCGTACCAGTCATAACATATAAACAAGGATCCTTGTTGGATTATGTAGAAAATAAAAAAAATCAACAGCAAGTGGCCATAGACACTAGCTTGTCTAAATTATTTCAGTGCATGTCTTTGGCATACAGGTTTGTTTTAAATTTTTATACGATGCCAAGGGCCTTTGTAATTTTCAGCTTGCATATCAAAGGTAGTTTTGCAGTTGCATATTTATACACAAACTAATATTAAGTAAACATTGTCCTCAGCAACTAGCTACCTGCCTTACTTTTTCAAACTGAATATTATTTGGTATGGCTAATTTTAAAATAGATAATTTCAAGGAAATAATCAATTTATTTTTTATGCAAGAAATTCTCTGACAAAGGTGTTTTAAGAAAACTTACTGCCATTAAACTGCTGAGGCAATAAAGTTCATTGTTTATTTGGGATTGTATAAATAAATAGAGATATATTAATTACTTTAACTGCCCTTTATCAGTCTCAAAATGTTAATGAAATATAATACCTACTTATTTGCTTGTAGTAGTGTAGTACATGAATTACAGGTCCAGAACTGTAGTGGTTTATATAGGTATTCTGAAACATTTTACTATTTATACAAATACAGTCTTTCACTGATTATTGAATTTCTATCAATACTGATTACTAATAAAAATCAGTCTTATCATTTGGTCAAATTAAATACTTTTAAAAGTTTCAAAATATTTGCTTACTTAATAACTTTTACTATACCTAATATAACCTTACTCTTTAAAATATCATCTCAAATATATTAATTAATTAAAGAATAAACTGAATAGTTTTTGATATGTTTTGGCTCCCAAAGTTAGTAGATATTAAATTTATAATATGTTATCGTACGAGCAGGTATGTTCCTTGTGCACAATAGATGAGTTAGAAGCATGTGTCAGTTGCTGGGAAAAATTGTGTTCACCTTATTTTATACTTCAAGTATAGGTATATTTCGCAGTACATCAAGTACTTCACAACTTCTGTACACCATATTACACAGCAATTAACCCCGTGGTACTCTTGTCTGCCATAGCTTTCCACTCTATAAGGGGCAAACTTCCCCATTTTCAATATGTCTGCATTTAGTTATATGGTTAAGGATGACTAAAGAATGAATAATCTTAGTTGTTGGAAAGAACTCGTTAAAAATATTTGAAATATTCTCTCTTCACAACATATTTGTTCGGACAACACAACTGTGCATTTTTTGTTTTGTTTCTAAGTAACTAAGTTTTAAAATTTCTCATAGCAACAAGAATTATTATTGAAATAACATAATATATAACTCAAATACCTTTTTTTGCAATAAAAACAAAAATAATAATAATTCAATTCAAAAACCGCGTTTAAAACCATAGTGCTACTACATTAAGAATAATAGTTTCTTCTCGTGAACATTGAACACTGGACATTGTTGGAGATTGTTGGGCCCAACCAGAAGAAAGCCAACATCAGTGAAGTTAAGGTAGTTCATGTCTATAATTTTTGCCGCTTAATTTTAATTACTCTTGTTGTCAGTGCATTAGCTGACTGGTCCTTTGCCGCGATTATAAATTCCCGCGTAATATACATTTTGGTCCTTCGAGCCGGATATTTTAAAAGATAACAGAACCAGTTTTACCTCTTGTCCATTTTCAAATAATTTTCATAAATTACTTCAAAACTGACATTTCTCGAATAAATTTAATTTGACACTAGCACACTAGTTGTATTTTTCTGAACCTGCCGCTAATATATTTATTTTCTTAGTGAGAAATAATTTCTATTTGTGAGTACTGATTAATAAAATCAATTTGCAATTTTGTTTATAGTTAATAATATATTGACGAGCCTATCAATTCTTACAAAATGAAATTTGAGGACTTCGTAAGAGAATGTAATATAGTAAATAAAAAATTGACCGCTGTGTCAGAATATTCATCTAATGTCATGACAGATACTTCAACACACTCTATGTTTTATGCAAAATTTAAAAGATCTAACCTCATTTACGAGGATTTTCAGGAACAGCGTAAATTGCTAAAATTAAGTCAACTTTCTACTGAAAATTTGGACCAACTGAATTCAATGGTAGAAGAAATAGATGATTTGTACGATAACATTCAAACTGTTAATATACAATTAACCAATATGAAGTCAGTTGTTAATGAAAATCAAAAAATTAATGTTGAAAATCATCAAAATAATGTTCGTCTACCAGAAATTCCCATACCTAAATTTTCAGGGAATCCTATTGATTGGACTTCATTTCATGACCTATTTATATCATTAATACACAGTAGTACAAAACTGTCAGACATAGATAAATTCCAATATTTAATAAGTGCCCTGTCTGATGAACCTCTAAAACTAGTTAAGCAATTGCCATTCAAATCTGATAATTATCATATTGCATTTAAATCTCTAGAAACAAGATATGACAACAAACGCTTACTTATTTCGACATACTGGGGAAATATTCTCAATTCACCGAAAGCTAAAGCGGATTCCGCAAGTTCTCTTCGTACTCTCTTGAATATATTTTCAGAAAATATTTCCGCGCTTAACAAATATAATGTTGACTTGTGGAATTTTACTTTATTTAATTGGTTAATGCAGAAGATTGATCCCAGTACTAGAAAACATTTTGAAATGCGTTATAGCGATACGGAAATGCCCACATATGAGCAGTTAAGCAAATTCTTGACCGATCAATGTAAAGCTTTGGAATCTAGTACCATGACATCACATCTTTGTTCTAATGCTTCTCAGCATTCAAGCCCTAATACTGAAAGATTTGGTCGATCATTTTCTCAAAAACAATATACGCAGTCTTCCATAAAATCCAAACAACAATCCCTTGTGGTGGACACATCTTTTCAAAACAATGTTGGTTCAGCAACGGCTGTTACAAAATCTCATGAAACACCTTGCTTTGTTTGCAAGGCTAATCATTCTATTTTTAAATGCGATTCATTTTTAAGTAAGTCACCCCAAGATCGGTATAACTTTATTAAAGAAGGTAAACGTTGCGTAAATTGTTTTGGAACACACAGTTTCTCGACTTGTGCTTCCCAATCTACTTGTCGCATATGTCAAAAACGCCATCATACGTTGCTACATTTTCCACGCGAAGTAACTGGGACATTCAATTCTACCGATAATGGTTCCGCTACTGACACACCTCAAGTTGTTGCTAGTGCTCTTGCCCCAGTTACAGTTCTTTTGTCTACTGCTTTGGTATCTATCTGTGATGCTAAAGGCAACTTTCAAACATGTCGTGCTCTTATTGACAATGGCAGTCAAATTTCAGTAATTACTGAAAGATGTCTAAACAGACTTAATTTACCGCTCACTCAATGTTCTCTTCCTATTCAAGGAATTGGTTGCACTTCTTCACCCGCTTGTACTGGCATGACTATGTGTCAAGTAACTCCGCTGTTTAGACACCATCCCAGTTTCATTATACAGGCAATGGTCTTGCCAGTTATCTGCAATGATATTCCGTCTAGTCACATTACCACTCAAGGTTATAATCATTTAGATAACCTGCCACTCGCTGATCCTGATTATAGGAAACCTAGTGAAATAGACATATTGCTTGGCGCTGATGTCTACTCACAAATAATACAACCCGCTATTAAATATGGTCGTCCTGGCGAACCTATCGCAATGAAAACCATCTTTGGTTGGATTTTATCTGGAAAAATTCATCTTTCTACGCCCGCTGTTGTAAACTCATTTCATGTGTCGTTTGATTCGCAACTTGATTCTACATTAAAAAGGTTTTGGGAACTTGAAAGCTTACCTGAAAAAATATTTAATTCCCCAGAGAATATTAAATGCGAACAACATTTTATTCATTCTCATACTCGTGACATATCAGGTAGATATACGGTTTCGTTACCTTTTCGTGAAGAGATTCCTACTTTAGGTGAGTCATTTACCACTGCAATGCATCGTTTTTTGTCCTTGGAAAATCGCTTAAATAAAACTTCTGCATTAAAATTAGAATATTCAAATTTTATGCAGGATTATCTTGATTCTGGACACATGTCTCTTGTGAGTAGTAAAAGTGTTTCTAATCACAGAGACTCATGTTATTATATCCCACACCATTGCGTACTAAAACCCGAAAGCTCTACCACGAAATTACGAGTCGTCTTTGATGCCTCAGCGAAGTCTACTAATAATGTTTCTCTAAATGAAACATTATTAACAGGCCCTAAATTACAGCAAGACATAGTTTCATTACTTCTACGCTTTCGTATACATTCTACTGTACTTATTGCAGACATAAAACAAATGTATAGGCAAATTGCAGTGACACCTGATCACAGATCCTATCAACGCATATTGTGGCGCTTTTCTCAAAACACTCCGGTTCAAGAATTTGAACTAAACACCGTTACATATGGAGTATCATCTGCTCCGTATCTTGCTATTCGCACTCTTTTACAACTTGCTTCAGATGAAAAACATAACTTTCCCTATGCTGCAAAAGTGTTACTTAGCGATATTTATGTGGATGACGTAGTCACGGGCTGTTCATCTGCTAAAGAAGCTATTGCTTTGCAATCTCAACTTCGAAGTCTTCTTGAAAGTGGTGGATTTGATTTAAGGAAATGGTCTAGCAATGATCCTATTGTCTTAGAATCTATACCGCCATCATTACGGCAAACTAATTGTCAGTCATTTGACACTGCTGATTCATTTCAAAAGATATTGGGCTTAAACTGGAATCCAAATTATGATTCCCTAACGTACAAAATAGAAACTATCGAACGTTGTTGTACCAAAAGATCAATACTTTCTGAAGTCGCACGCATATTTGATCCACTTGGGTTGTTAGCTCCGCTTACTCTCTTTGCCAAACACTTGATCCAGGTTCTCTGGACACAAGGTTTGTCCTGGGATGAGGTACCTTCCGCTGAGATTTGTTCCCGTTGGTCACAATACAAGCGTGAAGTACCATGTCTCGCTCAACTTCAGTTACCTCGCCGCATTATAACGGACAATTATCAATCATGTGAACTACATGGTTTCTGTGATGCTTCTATGACTGGTTATGCATGCGTGGTATATTTTAGAGTAACACAAAATGATAACTCTGTACGCATTTTTTTGGTATGCGCTAAATCCAGGGTTTCTCCGCTTAAGCGCATCACGATTCCACGCCTTGAATTATGTGCTGCACTGTTACTTTCGGATTTAGTTCATTTTGTGCGTGAAACCTATGTCAACATTGCTTTTAATAAAATTTACGCTTGGTCCGATTCCACTGTGGTATTAACCTGGATTAAATCTTCTCCGCATCAATGGAAGACGTTCATTGCAAATCGTGTCACACAAATTCAGGAAAAAATATCCCCAGAAAATTGGTATCATATTGATGGTATCGATAATCCTGCTGATTGCGCCTCGCGTGGCCTTCTTCCCTGTGACCTCTTGAAATGTTCCGCATGGTGGGCGGGTCCCAAGTGGCTAAGTTCTTCTCCTGAACTTTGGCCTAATAGTTCCTCTTCTACTTCATCTTCCGAGGTAGATTTAGAAGCCAATACAATCTCTCTTATTGTCATTGAACAACATGATTTCATAATGAATCTATTATTGCATTTCTCTTCTCTGCGAAAGGCTCAAGGAAGTGTAGCTTATTTAGTTCGATTCACCCGCTACTTAAAGGACAAGATCAATTTTGTTCAAGGTCCTTTGTTAAATTTGGAGCTACATAACGCACTACTTATCATTATAAAACATATTCAAAAACTAGTTTTTGTTAATGAAATAAAGCAAATTTCTTCAAATAGCCCTTGTGCTAAGCCTATACGCAAACTTGCCCCTTTCTTAGATCAAGATGGTATTCTCAGGGTGGGCGGAAGGCTTCGCCACTCCCAGGAATCCTTTGAGCGAAAACATCCCATTTTGTTACCACGAGATCACCGATTAACTACGCTTCTTATTAATCATTATCATAATAAGTATCTGCATCCTGGTGCGACCGCTCTTCAGGCTTTATTAGCTGAACAATTCTGGATTTTGTCGGCCAGACGCGCAATTAATCACTGCATTTCCCATTGCTATCGTTGTTCACGACATAATCCAGAATCCTATACACCTCTTATGAGTGATTTGCCCACTCCTAGGGTCTCCGAAGTTAAACCGTTCCTTCACACTGGGGTAGATTTCGCTGGACCGTTTAGTATTACTTTTGGCAGACGCAGGGGTGGTAAAACTCAAAAGGCTTATCTATGTTTATTTGTATGTCTCGCCACTAAGGCTCTTCATCTTGAACTTGTTTCAGATCTTACGTCTGAGTCGTTTATAGCAGCATTACGGCGCTTTGTTGCACGTCGAGGTCAGTGCTCCCATCTATATAGTGACAATGGAACTAATTTCATTGGCGCTAATCGTCAATTGATTGAATTGACACAAAATGCCTCTGGAGTCATGCAAATCAAGTGGCACTTCAATCCCCCTTCTTCTCCTCACTTTGGTGGTTTGTGGGAGGCAGGGGTAAAGTCAGTCAAACATCACATTTCTCGAGTTGTTGGTGATCAAGTGCTGACCTATGTGGAACTTAATACTGTTTTTCACCAAATCGAAGCGGTTTTAAATTCACGACCAATATGTCAGCTCAGTAGTGATCCAAATGATCTTCAGGCATTAACGCCAGGTCATTTTTTAACGTTATCCTCACTGACAGCTCCTCCTGACGAGGAATTAATCTCCGTACCCATAAATCGTTTGTCGCGATGGCAATTGTTGCAACAAATTCAGCAAGGTTTTTGGAAGCGCTGGCATAACGAGTACCTTCATACTCCTCAGCAACGATCCAAATGGACAAATTCTACGAAACCTCCCGATATTGGTACCATTGTGGTAATTAAACAGGACAACGTTCCTCCGCTAACTTGGCACCTTGGTCGTATTGTCGAATTGCATTCTGGTCCTGATGGGCAGGTCCGTATTGCTACTGTACGAACGGCTAATGGTGTCCTTAAGAGACCTCTAGTAAAATTATGTCCCTTATCAACTCCTCAGTAATTTTATGTTATTGTTAACTTGGCTTTAGTTTCATAATTTAAATATATATCATGTACTCATAAATAAATTTTCACGCTGGAATAGCAAACTTTTTATTGCAAATGCTTCGTCATTTGGATGGGCGGTATGTTCGGACAACACAACTGTGCATTTTTTGTTTTGTTTCTAAGTAACTAAGTTTTAAAATTTCTCATAGCAACAAGAATTATTATTGAAATAACATAATATATAACTCAAATACCTTTTTTTGCAATAAAAACAAAAATAATAATAATTCAATTCAAAAACCGCGTTTAAAACCATAGTGCTACTACATTAAGAATAATAGTTTCTTCTCGTGAACATTGAACACTGGACATTGTTGGAGATTGTTGGGCCCAACCAGAAGAAAGCCAACATCAGTGAAGTTAAGGTAGTTCATGTCTATAATTTTTGCCGCTTAATTTTAATTACTCTTGTTGTCAGTGCATTAGCTGACTGGTCCTTTGCCGCGATTATAAATTCCCGCTTTGCATTAAAACTTATGTATTGAGCTTATTAAAAAATAATAATATGAGATGTGCGTCCTTCGTTTTACATAAAAAGCACTATGTGGAAATAACTATAGAAGGGTTACCTCCCCTCTTTAATAGCATACCAACTACAAATGATACTGTAAAAATTGACCAGAACCAAAATTACATTTTTGTGTATATACCCAACCCATAATAACCAAAATAGAATCTTAAAGTTTATTGGTTTATAAACAAATAAATTAATTTTAAATGACAAATTATCTCAACAAATATTTAAAATTCTCTCTCATTGAAAACAATTATATTTTTGGATCCATCAGTGGAAGCCAACAGAGAAGAAGGGTTTAAGTTATATATTTTGTGTATATTTTCAGTTCAAAGTTCAAATGGACAAAACTCTCTAGAACGTTAATTTAGTAATTTAAAACACCAAACGATATCATTTTTCAGTTGGTTATGACAAAAATTTGAAGAGACTTGTTTGAGTTGTTTGTTTATATGCTTACCTCTGGGAATAGGATAAATCTAACAAAAAGGCCAAATTGTATACTTGCATGCATTTCGCAGTGCGATGCCATTGGAATTATAATTATTAAGTGTTCTACTCATATCAATTGCAGATGATTTTGCAACTGATCTGTATTATCTTAAGTATAAATCATTACTTTTCAGTGTTACCTACATGTGTTAAGTGTAAAATCCATAGATAATATAAATTAGTGAGGAAATATTTAAAAAAGTGAATTTAAGATCTTATTTGAACTCAACGGAAATTCTTTATAAGGATATGCAATATTTTTACCTAGTGATAGAGGAGAATATATTATGCAAGAAGAAAACTCCAACCAATATACCTAGACTACGTAAAATCTTTAAAAAATTTTAAGACTTATTGAGGTTCTCAACCAGGGTCGTCATGATTGAATCATTTTGATTAAAATCATGATTTAAGGCAAGTGATAGTAATAATTGATTTAAATGAGTTTTTACTAAAAGGTATTAGTTTAAGAAATATTTTACTATAACTCTATTTTATAGTTTAAATAATAACTGACTATGTATTATCAGAGGTCGGAATTACCTCGGAATTACCTTTCGGATATGTGGTAAATCCAGGGTTGGCTTTAGGAGGTTATGTGTCAGCGCATAAAGATTTGCATGCATGTGTGAAACGATATTTTATCTTGAATTTTTTTTTAGCGAATTCCATATTATCCAAAGCAGATAAAGTCAATTTATTATAAACACTCACTCGAAGAGAACTGGAGGTATAAGGGGGCGTACTTAACACTGAATTAGCATACACAAATATTTTCAATGCCGGTTACAAGAAAAAAAGTATATTACACCTATCATCGTAACAAATCCAAGATTTTTTTTAAAACAGCCTGGAATTGTCTTTGTACCCTTGCAGCAATATCTCCCTGTAATTGAAAAAATATATTGACGAAGATCGAACACAACTTTTATTGCATTCACTGTAGTAAATTCTGATGTTGGCTGATATTGAAAGTCCCGTATGGCTAGTGGAATTCGTGAAAAACATCCGTGTATGAACAGTTGGATCTATAAATGCCTGTTGCGCCTATGAAATAGCAACTGCGTCATTTTAATTTAACTGATGTATTACAGATTTCACATTTTCAAAATGACGTAATAGTACGATGCTGCCTTTAGCCAAGTTCCGCATCGTGTTGTAATGGGTTCTGGAGGTAATGGAGTATTTTGTAGAATTTTCTGAAACAACCGTATACGACTTGATGCTTTAAGGAAAACTTTCTTTACACTAGCTATTAATTTATCAAGATTAGTGTAGCACCTCCTAATAATTTCAGCAATCCTATGAAGCCCTTGTGCTAAATATGTTACATGCAGTATATTCTGATATGTTTGCTTCAAAATTCTTCCAGAAACTTTCATATAATAATAAGAAATTGATCTTTATTTCTGCATATTTGTTACCCCAAAAGTCTTGCAAACTTGAATTTACTGAAACATATTCTTTATAGGATTTTGCAAACAGCGGAAAAAATTATCTATGAGAACTAAAAGAAAACCTATATGTAAAAATGTTAATTTTTTCTAACCTACTATTGAGCCTATCCCCAAAAAAAACTAATATGCCTAATACACGACTGGGCAATTAGCAATTTTGTGGAAAAAAACAGTAACCCAGTAATCCCAAAATAAATTAATATTATTAGAGATATTTTTTTTATATGCGGTGTTCTGAGATGTGACTAATTATATCATATCTTTAGTATCAACGCTTAATATTGAATATTAGATTTTATCAAAGCTTGTTATTCTTCTTTATCTCTGATACATAATTTTGTGCTGATACTGGTTTATTAGTTTCCTATTTTGCTTTATCATTCTAATATTATGTAGGATAAAAACATAAAAAATATTGTTATTAATTGAAGATACGAGTGGATGAAGGTATTATGTAACAAATTAGAGATTTTGAGAAATTCACAATGAAAGTATTTCTAGTTGTAAAAACTGCTATTACTCCAGACAAATTGGCGATTGCGATGGATCCGGGAGACGAGAAATTGGCGAAAAACTACCCCCAAATGGGGGTTTTCGGGGTATAGCGAGTGAAGGCGGGTATTAGGGCAGCAATTTTTTATATAAAAGTTGTTGTTAGTTGGGGGGAAGATAAAGAGGAAGGTTAGTGATATGAAAGGGGTAGAATCTACCCCCATGAGGCAAATATCGACCTAGGCTGATTTATGTTAGGTTTTTTCGAGAGAATCGGACCGAGAAGTGGTCGAAACGGTTGAGTTGGCCTCAGTACTCACCCACCTCTCAAGTATTAGAAAACTACCCCGTGAAGAGAATACCGGACTTGCTCGATTTCTCTCGCGTTTTTTTCGAGAGAGGTAGTTGGGAGGCGGTCAAGAAAGATGATTAGGATCAGATTCGTGTACCCATCTTGCCCACCCCTCAAGTGTTATCCTCTTTAAGGGGGTAGTTCCCACCCACTTGATGGGTGGGTAGACGAATCTGACTTTAATCATCCTTCTTGAATCTACAACAATCTAGTCTTTTGAGATTGAATAAGTAAAATTTTCTAAACCATTCTATTCATAAAAGTTAAGTTTAAATTGCAAAGTATAAACATTACATATGTAAATCAGGGTTGGACTGAGTTTCAGAACGTATTCAGAACCCTATGATATATTTTACAAACTGCCTTGATCCCCTGATTTTTTTTCAATATGTTTCCATATTTTTCTTCTTGCCAATGGAAATTAAATTTTTATATAAAAAAAAACATTAATTCTCTCATGATGGTAGCCACCTTATAGCGTACATCGAAAACCAATGAAATATGCGGCAGCTGCATTATCGTGAGAGACCTGCTCTGAAATGCATCCAGGCAAACGGCCGTTTTTGGTCACTTATATGTGTTTAAACGTTTTCAGTTTTTACTGGTTTTAGCGGAGGGTTCTGCAATTCTCAACCATATTAACTTCTGGAATTCTGGTCGGGATACGCAAATTTGCGTTATTATTTTTACTCAAGAATGGTAGGGTTTACTGCTGTTGCAAGTGTGAAAGTATTTTTGAATTTCTATTTTACAAATACGGGTTTCAGTTCAGTTCAGTTTCTATTTAGTTTCATTTGACATATTATTATAGAAAAAAATATGTATAAAACAAGTCGAAGGGGTAAGCAATATAGACTACACACATGACACTTACATATTGCAGAGATAAGAAGATAAAATTCTACACTAAATAGACCAAGCAAATGGGTAGGTTAAATCGCAAAATGTGTCCGGAGGGAGATCTCTACGGGAAAAGTTGTATTGAGCTGAGATGTAAAAAAAAAGCCTAATATACTACTAGCCCCACCCTTTCCTTAAGGGCAGAAAAAGGATGAAATAGTTTATTTTTGCGTATAAATCGAGAACGATGGGAGATATGGAAAAAGGTTTCAGATAAAAATTGTAGAGCTTAAAATTCTGCTTAAAAAAGGCCATATGCATTTACACCGTATTTCTGATGGTTTGGCTGTAAAACCTGTATGACGCTTAGGGGCTGAATGGATTGTTAAAAAAAATCGCAAAAAATCGAAAAGTTGATATTTTTCATTATTTCTTTTTTGAATCTCCTTAGAAAAGTTCTCAACTATCTTTACAGAGATGAAGTATCTTTGTCAACTTGTTTATATAAAAGTTATGAACATCTGAATTTTTAAATTCACGATTAATCGTTAAACGTAGCGAAAAATATTTTTTTAAGCAACACTGTCTTCTTCGTGAAATTTCCTTACAAAAGTCCTTTGCAGTTTTTTTTTATCTCACATACCAACGTTGATATCTAAATAAAATTACTATAATTCCTACAATTTTTATTTCACTCGACGCCACTGCTATATAGTCTAAGAGCTACTGGCCTCGGCAACCCATTGTCACAATGCTGGAAATATGTTAAAATGTTAGGTTAGATCTCCCCCGATATTTATTTATTGACTTCTACAAACTTCTGACTTACAGACCTCAAATAGAGTAGCGGCAACAGAAATACTTTACACACTAGAGGTCAAGAGTTCAAATCCTGTGTAGCAACAAAAATATTTTTTGCTTTTTTTTTAAATTTTTCGACCCAAATCTCTTGCTCGAATATTATATTACCTTTATTTCGCGTCTATAAGTGTTTCTTTGCCATAAAATTTTATATTAGTAACAGAAAGTGTATTCGATTAATGAAGTATTTTTGAAATCTACAATTATAAGTACATTGAAAAAGGTAAGAAAAGTTCATACATTATTTTCATTTTACGTTTACTCACACTGAAAAAAAATTAAATATATTATAAAATAAATTCAATATCTCAAACAATCAAAAATGAAACCAGGATTTTTCAAAAACTCGACATATTGACATATTATACCTAGTAGTCAATGAGGCTGAAAATATGCATTACTTAATAATTCCGGGAAGCGGTAACTTTTCATCAAAAGTTACCAACAAAAGAGTGTCATTTGTTATTGAACAAAATAGTTGCCAAATACCAGTTTTTGTCAAATATCTATTAAAATATTTTTTTCTTAAAAAAACTAATAGCGCTGTTCGAAGTACGGGAAACTTTACATGAAAAATGTATATGAAGTTATTTTTTACAATGAAAAATGTAGGCTTCAGATCGCACGAAAATGGAACGTGGCGATGCGTAAGGCGCGCGAAGCGAACGCTGTCTCGGGCGCGCTACACCAAATTTGTTGTAACTTTGGAACTAATTGAGCTCAACAAAATCTACATAAAAAAAGAACATATTATACTTACAATTAAAAAAAAGAATGTATGTAGGAATAGTACGTATATGAAATCGGAACATAAAGAGATTTCCGATGAAATCTGTACTTAGAAACTATACCATTTCTACACTGTTTAAGATAAGAAAGAACCTGGAACTATCTCATATTACTCTTGAAGTAATGTATAAAAAGATCCGGTGAGTGAAAAAAATCCCAAAAATTTATTTTTGAAGATGTACACTTCCAAAATTTCAAAATTTTGAGAAAATGATAAAATTTGATATGTATAACTAACTTTAACCATCTATTACTCTGGTTTCAATTACGTTATTGGATTTCTGTAGGCGATTTTTAAAGCTTGTAGTGTGTACTTTACGATACTTCAAAGAAATTTACCTTAGAAATTAAATTAACCCTTTTAATTTTAAGAGAATAAAAACTTATTTTGTTCCAAAATTCGTGAAATTAGGGGTAAGATAAACGTTAATAACTTTAAAAAAGTATATATTTAGCATACCTAATTATAGTGATTTCTTATACATTACTTCAGGAGTAATATGTGAAAGTTCCAGGTTCTTATCTTAAAAATTGTAGAAATGGTAGAGCTTATACCGATTTCATCGGAAATCTCTTTATGTTCCGACCTCCATATACCTACATGTACTATTCCTACATACATTTGTTTTTTTATTGGAAAATACAATAATCCAATAGTGACTCACTGGAGTGAAAAAGGACATTGAAGTGTATAGTTTTGTAACACAAAAATTATATCATCATCAGGAGTATATATCTAAGTTTTGGACTTCCAAAGCCTATAGCGTTTTTTCATAAACAATTTTGTTTTTTGAACAGCGTTTATTTAAGTAAAAAAGGTGAATATCTCCCGTTCTAGGGGTCCAATCGAGACAAACAAAAAATCAAAATCTTCTCAATTAAAATTTCAAGAAATCTGCGTTAGTTTTGGGTCATTTGAGTATGTATATATCATGCAAAATCAAATAAACCGGCTAAAAAGCTTTTTTTCATTTTAACGCCAAGGGACGTCAAGAATTACGATCGGCTTCAAACTTTCAGAAAATATACCTTTTGTTGAAAACTACAAATTTTTTCGGCCATTTTGAAAAATTTTTATCAGAAAAGAAAGAGAATTGCGACAACTTTAATTTAAAATAAAGTAAATTTTCGTCTATATGAACTCGAGATAGTTAACTTTTAGCATCTTGTAAAACCATAAATAGCAATAAATACACACACACACACACACACATACACATAGAAATAGCCCGGGAGGCAACGCGACAGTTTCTCTGAAATCATTTCTATAAAACTAATTTTTTTCCAAAGAGAGTTTAGATAGTATTTATAATGAAGGTGCAATTCTACCAAACTCTTAGTGGTGCATAAATGAGTGAAAAGTTAAACATGTAAAAAAATACATGGACGAAAATTTCGTTTTTCGAATTGTCACAAATTGTCAAATAATGACGATTCGCCTTCGCTTCTGCCGGCCTCAATTTTCGATTTTCACCTCGCGAGTCACGTTGTACGGTCATTGCCGACCTTCTCCTCGCTATGGAGACATAGAACGGATCTCCGTTCGCCGTATTTATTCAGTTCTTACGTTTGAAAAATTGACTTGCGGTCGTGCTAATCGGCGACTATTTTTAAATGGTTTCCCGAGTTCGAATCCTTCCCGGAGATAATTTTTTGTTTTTTTTTCATTCTCAATTTTTTTGCAGATATTTTTGATTCTATAATTGCTATTCACTCCGATTTATTGCATTTCTCGGAAAAGTTTTGCATTTTCCGCCAAGGAATATTAATCTGCACTTAATCTCGATTAGAAATCAGAAATTTCCTTAGCGAAACATATAATGTAATGGAGTAAATAAAAGCTTATCAACAGATCTGTAAAAATACTGTATGTGCATTAATACTAATGAGGAATACAATTGTCGTGATTTGACTACGTATTGCCGTTTTTGCAACGTCTACCAAAGATGTAACCCTATAGCGGAGGTAGAATGTGATTCTTAATCTAAAAAGTGCAGATTAATATTTCGCGGCGGAAAATGCAAAACTTCTCCGAGAAATGCAATAGAACGGAGCGAATAGCAATTATAGAATAAAAAATATCCGCCAAAAAATTGAAAGCGAAAAAAAAAAGTATCCCCGGGCGGGATTCGAACTCGGGAAACCACTTAAAAATAGTCACTGATTAGCATGACAGCAAGTCAATTTTTCAAACATAAGAACTGAAGACTATTGGAGACCCGCTCTATGTCTCGATGGCGAGGAAAAGGTCGGCAATGACCATACAACACGAATCGCGAGGTGACAATCGAAAATTGGGGCCGGCAGAAGCGAAGGAGAATCGTCATTTTTTGACAATTCGAAAAACGATATTTTCGTCTATTTATTTTTTTGCAACATGTTGTTTAATTCTTAACTCATTTATGCACCACTAAGAGTTTGGTAGAATTGCACATTCATTGTAGATACTATCTAAACTCACTTTGGAAAAAAATCTAGCTTTATAGGAAAATCTGTCGCTGCCTCCCGGGCTAAAACAGAGTTGTCTCTGAACAGAACAAATATTTGACATTAGCCAAGAAAAATTAAATTTTATAAAGAGAAGTTAGCAGAAAAATTCCCCTAAATATATACGTTAACTACTAACTATTAACTTAAGTAAGCTGGAAACAATTGAGCACAGTGCAACAAAACAAGTAGCAATCTCGATATATAAATTTTAAAAAAGCTATTCAGGATAATTTAGAACAATAAAATGTAAATGCTTGAAAAAACAGTTTTTATAAGTTTAAAATGTTTTTTGGACGTTTCGTATGAAGTAAATATGTTTCAAAATGATACAGTTCAAATATTAGCCATTTGTTAATTAACAATAATTGGCCAAAATACCAAAAGTAAAATATGAATGTATAAACTCTATAAGCTGTAAATAATTCTTCTTCAAACATGTTTTTCTTAAAATACCTATTACATTACCAATTACTTTACGCCTGATTTAATACAGATGTTTGTTTGCTTCATTAAAACTCTGGCAAGCAATTAGTTTTATGAAGGTTCGACTTGAAACTTACTGATTTCAAAGCATATTAGATTTTTAGCCCAGCATTAACAACCACCTCAAATTAATTTCATGAAGCAATGATAAAATCACAACATTTCCTTAATTTCTATAAAACTTGATCCTCCTAACTTGAACTTAACAGCTATAAAGTTTTATTGAAGGCTTGGCAAATACCTTGATAAGTTAATCATAAGCCAATAGAGACTAAATGATCATTTAGTTCTAATGTAAGATCTTGAAGGCCTCTTTAAAACTTTCTATAAGACAAAACTATCTTTAAGTGCAATTGGCATTTAATAAATCTAGCATGAATCAGTGGTTTATAAGGTGGCCATTACAAAACACTGATAAAACCTAAATAAATCTGAAAAGCATTTAAATTGTTACTCGGCAAGTTACACCTTTCTGCTCCCCCACTCGCCTGAAGGGAGCCCATAAATGCGGGTCCAAAAATGACTATTTTTTTTCAACACATTAAATAGTTAGTTTCTCCACCGATTTTTGCCTTTCTGACTTGCTGAATGTGTTGACAAATAAAAATCATTTTTTGACCCGTATTTAAGGACCACCTAGATGCGAGTGGGG
The DNA here is from genome assembly GCA_963583905.1 of Stenurella melanura. Taxonomy (NCBI): domain Eukaryota; kingdom Metazoa; phylum Arthropoda; class Insecta; order Coleoptera; family Cerambycidae; genus Stenurella; species Stenurella melanura. The sequence continues at coordinate 135,938,321 of OY757311.1, forward strand.
GGCAGAAAGGTGTAACTTTTATGTATGTCATTTCTTATGCCCGAAGGTCTATGCCATTCTTAACGTTCTCCATCGAGAAATTTCCATCTTCCCTCTTGTGAAATTTCAAATTTTTCCTTGATTCTGAGTCTAAAATGGCCTTGAAACTTTTTTATACAATAGGAAAATTGTAACTTTTTGTACATGGTCTCAAATACTTATAACAAAGGTTTTGCCGCAAAGTAGAAGTGGTGTTCATTCGGTTGGATCATGGCCAATTTTTAAATTTGCCGCGATTTTTACTTTACCAGCAAAAAATTGTAACTTTTTTCATCAACTCAAAATTGTACAGACTATCGTATACCGCAGTTCCTAGCAGGTATTCATTCCGTTAAAAAATATTTATTATTCCATGGCCCCGGGCCCAAACTCAAACCATTTTGGGGACTTATGACCCGGCCTACGGTGATTGGTTTATATTACTATATTCCTCAGTATACCACAATTGTTAGCAGGTATTCAAAATAAGTCAATTTTGCACACTGGTTCTTAAGCTATAACCCTTCAACTGAGCTCAAAATTTGTTTAAAAATGTACGCACAATTGTATTAGGAATGTAACTGTATTGACAGACAAAAATAGTGGTGCCTAAACGAAGGCAGAAAAAAAAAACAATTTTTTAAAGATTATTAGATCTGCTTTAAGTTCACCATTTGAGGTCTCCTGGTAATAAACTTTGTGCAATTCTATTTTATAGAATTCTTTCTCATTCCAAGATACTCATACATTTGTTTCTAAGATGATCTCTAAATATATAATCAATTATTGTAATTAAAACATATTCCACATTGTAAGATTTTTTTGTAAACTTTTCTCATTCAAAACATTTCCGCTTATATAATTAAAGTATGAATTACATGTTGTTCGTGCTTTCAATGTGAATTTTTATAGTTAAAAAAATATATTTTTCAATAAATTTTGAATGAAAATGCTAATAGCGTTTTTTTCGCAAGCCTATTTCTGAATAAATATCCAGGTCACTTAACACAGTTCTTATCTTGCATTATCTCATTTTCAAAACATCACCTACCCTGTATCGTCGGAATCTGGACAGAATTACGCCTTGCTACGCTTACGCTATATTTAGGATATTAGGGAGATTTTAGGCGACTTAAATTTGCTAATACGTAAAGCGTAAAAGGGTACACTGAGCATACGCATTAGCTCGAAAATAAGGTTTTCTGGTATATTTTGACACGTTTTGAGTTTTCCAAGCCTTTATTACTTTCTTGACGTTACCTAAACAATGTAAACATATAAGCCTACTTTTCGTTTAATTTGAAAAATTTTGTTTAAATATCAAAAAGTCAAATTATGTTCACACCTTGACAAAAATACCAACGTTGCCAAGGATTGATTTTCACGCAATAATTTCATTAGAGATTACGAACACAATTAAAAACATCTAAAAATTGTATTAAACAGAGCCAGGAGTCATATATTTTAAATGCAAGTATTAAGATCTTCATATATTAAATGTATAAATAGATGTGAATGTTCTCTACCGAGTAACGTTGTAAAACATTATACGTTACTAAGTGACCTAAAATCTATCTATTCTTCCGAGTTTTCCGGTTATTAACGTACAGTGAGGTTAATGAAACAAAAAACAAATCAATTTCGCAAAATGTCAAATAATGCTTTTTTTCGTTCACTTCTGTCGGCTCGAATTTTCGATGTCGTCCATGTAATTCATGATGCCGTGAAAATGCCAATTTCGATCACTCGATATCGACATTCGGGGACCTTCCTGCTGGTGTATTTATTTAGTTACGTCCATTTAAAAATTTCATGTTTTGCATTTTCCGACGAGACTATTGGAAAGTTCAAATTCATTCCGGCCATAGCACATCGCGTTAAGCGACGACTTTCACAGAGGATTTATCGGTTCGAATCCTGTACAGGTATACTTTTTTAAATTGGTCTTGAACTTTTTAAAATTAATTTTGAACTTTTTGGCTGATATTTATTATTCTAAAATCATCGCATTTATGCGATTAACGTTTAAAAACTATAAAAAGTAGAAATAATTCATGTCTAAGTTAATGAATTTGTTCACGACTTCAGAGGCGTATTATATCACTATATTCGAGACCATTATTTTTCTACTTGTTGAATATAAATGCATTAATTTAAAAAAAAACAGCTTGTTACAAATCTGTCATGCAGATTAACAGTTTTTGCCTCTAGAGAGGCACCAACCGATATGTATGCTAATCGTATTTTCATAATTACCGAGTGGTAATTAATCGATAAAGAAAAAATCAGCTTGTTACAAATCTGTCTTCCACAGTGAAATATCTCGCAGGTTAACAGTTTCTGCTTCTGGAAACCCACCAACCGATATGCATCTCAATCATATTTTTGTACTCATTGTGGGACAAGTAATCGATAAAAAATATCAGCTCTATACAAAAACTTCCACCAACCATGAAAAGCATGTCCACTTTCAAGAGTCATCTAGTGAAGTTCCCACCAGTAAAAAAATTTCTCTTATTACTTTTTTGTGTGCCAGCTCTAAGGAACAGGATTAATAATGTCTCTAGCTTTTACAAATATGTTAGGTGATTGCACGCTAGCTCCCTATTTGATATCTGAAAATGCAACTTTGTAGAAGTAAAAAATAAATATCAACTTAAACAGCAACCACTTTAAAAAATTCAAGGGTGCTCACTGTTCACCCCATCGATATCCTTTCGCCACACCGGCCATTCCGTCTTTGGGAAGCCTTAAACTAACATCTTGGCATATTTCCAGCCTTTTGAAAATGGGGATGTTGTCGAGGCCAGTAGCTCTTAGACTATATTCCAGTGGCGTCGAGTGAAATAAAAATTGTAGGAATTATAGTAATTTTATTTAGATATCAACGTTGGTATGTGAGATAAAAAAAACGGTAAAGGACTTTTTGTAAGGAAATTTCACGAAGAAGACAGTGTTGCTTAAAAAAATATTTTTCGCTACGTTTAACCCTGAATAATCGTCAATTTAAAAATTCAGATGTTTATAACTTTTATATAAACAAGTTGACAAAGATACTTTATCTCTGTAAAGATAGTTGAGGATTTTTCTAAGGAGATTCAAAAAAGAAATAATGAAAAATATCAACTTTTAGATTTTTTACGATTTTTTTTAACAATCCATTCAGCCCCTAAGCGTCATACAGGTTTTACAGCCAAACCATCAGAAATACGGTGTAAATGCATATGGCCTTTTTTAAGCAGAATTTTAAGCTCTACAATTTTTATCTGAAACCTTTTTCCATATCTCCCATCGTTCTCGATTTATACGCAAAAATAAACTATTTCATCCTTTTTCTGCCCTTAAGGAAAGGGTGGGGCTAGTAGTATATTAGGCTTTTTTTTACATCTCAGCTCAATACAACTTTTCCCGTAGAGATCTCCCTCCGGACACATTTTGCGATTTAACCTACCCATTTGCTTGGCCTAAAAAGTAATAAAGATAAGACTTAAAAATAATTGCAATTATTAAAAATCAAGCAATTCTTGGATTGAGTATGGTCAGAGACATATTGGAAAACTTGTCCTCTGAAATCCTTTTGAAGAATTTTCTTTTTGAGAAAATCAGGCAGTACATTAAAGAATTTGATTTCGGAATAGAATGGTCCTTTCTCAGTTAAAGTTAAATGGCGCATCGGAAATGCATAATTGCTTTTGTTCCGAGTATCATACATATGATTTAGGTTCAATATTGTGAAATCAGCCTGATAATTTTTTAAAATATAGTAAGCAGGAGTATACATAGTCCTGGTATTGTGAGAATTTTGTTTTTTCTAAAATGTCCTCGGCACGATTCATAAAATTTCAATTGTACATTATTCTAACTGCCCTGTTTTGAGTTTTAAATATTTTGTGGAGGAACCACCCCATACCTCAATTGCATACTTAGCGATTGAATAAAAGTTTGCATACTACACCATTTTAAGAGTCGGCGTGTCAAATAAACGTGATAGAACTCTGAGTGTAAAGCATGTTTTGTTTTAAGTTTTTTCACGATTTCATTAATATGCAGAAACCATTTAATATTGTCATCTAAATTTATACCTAACAATTTAGTGAAATTGATGTTTGAAGTTGACACCTTATCAGTTAGCAACTCTCGTACTCTTAATAATGAACTACTTATCCGTTTTAAAATTCACACAACTTGATTTAGCTTCATTTAATATAAGTTTATTGGTATGAAATCAATCTTTTACATTTTGCCACAGTCGAGAGAGAGGGTTTGCAACTTCCTCAAGTGGTGACCCTTTATTAAAAGGTTTGTATCATCTGCATAATTAATTATTGTTAATTTAATGTTTGGCTCTACAACATTGATGAGATCATTTACAAAAAGGAGTGGTCTTAGAACGCTTCCCTGAGGAACTCCATAATTAATATTTAGATATCAGATTTATGTCTGATCCCCTTAATGATTATTGAAGTTTTCTGCTTTGTATTTCGCAAGTATGAGCTGAACCACTGAAGACTGGTTCCTCGAACTCCAAATTTCTCCAATTTATGAAGCAAGTATTTATGATTTAATGTATCAAGTGCCTTTGATAAGTCCAGAAACAGCCCGCAAGCAATCTCTTCATTATCCAAGGCATTCAATATTTCACTGACAAAATTTAAAAAAGCTGTTGTTACCGATTTATCCTTTACGAATGCGTGTTGAAAATTATTGAAAAAGTTAGTACTATTTAAAAATCTGTTATACCTACATTAGTGTTTCTAAAATTTTAGACAGAACAGATAGCAAACTCACTGGACAGTAGTTTCCTAGATCGTTAGTATCTACTTTTTTATGCAGTGGTAACACAATTGCTAATTTCAGGGCGTCTGGAAATATGCCTTGACTAAATGACGCATTGAAGATATTTTCAAGTGGTACTGCTATAGCAATTATGCATTTCTTTAACAAATTTGGTGAGATATCAAACCCACTGGAAGTTTTTGGTTTGTTTATAGTTAGGATTGACGTTGCTAATATTTTCTAAGAGATTTAGTTGATCCCGCAGACTGCGCAACTCAGCATTGAACCAGTCCGATTTACGCGGCTGCTGAATTTTACGCTTTATTAAAGGGAAATTTTTAGAAAATGTGTGTTTCATTATTTGTAAAAATTCTGTTGTTTTTTCTTCTATTGGATCTAAGTTATACACCCCTGACCAGTCTATGGCATTTAACTCTCTAAGGAAGTTAGCTACAGTTTGATTATTGAACCAATGAATGAATGAAACATTTATTTATATAGCAACTTGCTATACAATTATCTATACAGAATATTACAATAATCATTATACAAAATATTACAACAATATTTAGATAATATAACATACAAGACACATAAACAACACAAATAATTAACAGATCCAAACACTGACAATAATTATAAGGTAAAGACATGAATAAGAAAAGGTTTTAATTAATAATTATGAAGAAGTTAATTGTTTACATTGGTAATGATTTTATACATTTAGCACACTTGTTTGTAAAATGCATAGGAGATCCATTAAATTTTTTTATTTCATTTGACATTATATTCTTTAATTATTTGAATTTTATTTTGATTTTTTGTTTGTTTCTGCATTAGCAAAAGTTAGGTTAGAAATCGGAAAGCTGATAAAAGTATCGTATCGGGAACCGTAGGTGAGTGTGAAAAACCTTCGTGACATTTGGTTTAGTTTTTGAATTGTCTCAGTATCTTTCTTAACTTATATAGAGATATATAGACCCCACAGGTACCCTGCATAGGTGTATTATTACTATCATTTAATTTTAGTTTCAGTTGTTATACTTTTCACAAATACAAAACGAAGAGTATATTGCATTTGATTGACACATTTCAATTATTTCAATTTAAAAAGAACTATTTTTTTTATGTTTTGCAATTAAACAAAAAATGTCTAAAACTAATATTATTTATAAAAAAACTGCGAAGAGTATTTCATAGAATGTACAATAATTATATGAAAAGTGCAGTAAATCGACAACGAGTATAATGCTTAGCTTGTTTGTGTGTATAATTTTAAAAACACAGATAATATATAACTTTAGTTTTATATATTATCAATTTATTAGGTAATTTTAATTATTTTATGGTGAACTATAAAGATACCTTGCTGTTAATACTTTAATCAAGTTAATGCAGATTTTGAAAATTTGTACAATATATTTGTAAATGTAACCCCGTGAGATCAAAAATAAAGTATTGCGTATTTTTGACTTTTATTATTGGTTTTTTGAGAGTGTTTTTGCACAAATTATTATTAATAAGTTACATTCTAGATTGTATTTATATTTTAATGTTTCTATAATTGTTTAAACAATTATATTTTACAATAAATTTGTAATATTTCCACCTTATTTTAGTTTTACAATTGTCCAAATAATACGAATTAATGATTATTTTTCAAATTACACCCCCATAGGGGCCCCAAAATGATCCCACAAGGGCAAAAATAGAGTATCATTATTTTTGACGTTATTATTTATTTGCGATTCTTTACATTCCAGTTTGTGTTATTTTAATGCTCTTCATAATTATAAATTATTTAAACAATTACATTTTGCTATAAAAATGCGGTCCCTATCGAATTGGCTGAAATTTTAGTATATTGTAGTTGACCTGATACCGATTAAATGTCTTGATGGGCACAAACTCTGCTATGGCTAGTCACTACAGTCACCCGAAGATTAAATTATGGTTTTATACGAGATTTTAATAAAAATGATTCCTGCGTTTGGCGGGTTAGCATCTTGCATTCGCAAAGTATGTGTTCTGCAGTATCACATTATCTGCATTTATAATTTTCTACTTTGCCCATATTCCTAAGATGATATCTCAAGAAGCAACGGCCTATCAGAAGGCCTGTCATCAGCCTTAAATCAAACTTTTAGAGTTCTATAAGTAATCTGGTAATCTTTCTTGAATAGGTTATGAACTTTTGCCTTTGGCCTGAAGTGCAATAAATTGTTTAAATAATTGCAAGTTCCATTAGCAAACTCTTAATCAACAATATTAAAAAACTAACTTGTGAAACTAAAAAAAAGGTGACACCGTTACAAATTTATGACAAAATGTAGTTGTTTAAATAAATTATAATTGTTCAAGCAATTTGAAAAACATTAATATATCAACACAAGCTGAAATGTGATTAATTAAAAATAATTTCTGTAGTGACAAATAAGTAATAATAAATATCAATATCCCGATACTCTATTTTTGGCCGCATGAGGTCATTTTGAAGTTCAATAGTTCTTATGAGGTATAGTTTGAAAAAGAATTACTAATTCATATTCCTTGGACAATTGTGTAATTTAAAAAAATTAAATTTATGGCAAAATGTAATTGTTTAAATAAATTATTATTGTTTAAACAATTTGATTAACATTAAAATATTAATAATATATAATGTATCTAATTAATAACAATTTGTGCAAAGAGAATCTCAAATAAACGATAATAAACATCAAAATTATGCGATGCTCTACTTTTGCCCAGGGTTGGCAAAAATTGTGTTTTTTTTATTTTAATCAAAAAACATGGTTTTTTTTATTTAAAACAATTCAATGTGTTTTAGACATGGATTTTTAATTGTTGAAAAAAAAAACATGTTTTAAACAATAATAAATATGTTTTTAAACTTAAATTTATACAGGCGCGTCGACCCAATACATTGTTTATTCTATAAGCCATGCCCATATTGCATCATAACAAGACGAGGACGATACTTGACAACGGCTCCGCCAATTCGGTGTAATAAATACGTCAAGTTGTCAATAGTACAATAATGTTTTTGGTGATTGGTTATTGACTACACCGGCACATAAAAAAAAAGTTGAGTTGGAGAAGGCAGACCTAAGTATTCCCATGAATTCTGACCTGCTAAACACGAATCCGATGTCCGTTTTGTCCGATTGGCTCTTGCATTCTTCCTAACCTCAAAAAACACCGTAAGAATGTCCGAAAAAATGAAAATCTGAAAAAATTCAGGGGTACATAGGATGGCAATAGAAATCGAATGGCGCAAACCAGACATCCCTGTGGTCCTTAGTTTTCGAGATAGAGCAGCTCAAAGTCACCGGAAGGAAAAAAATAGTTTTGTTCGCAATTCTCGAGGCTCTATATCGGAAACCAAAAAAGCTATAGAATTCTAGTTTGCGCCATTCGATTTCTCTCGCCATTCTACGTACCTCTGAAATTTTTCAGATTTTTAGCTACACTCTACGCATTTTTACGGTGCTTTTTTGAGGTTAGGAAAAATACAACAGCCAATCGGGCAAAACGGACATCGGATTCGTGTTCAGCAAGTCAAAATTCATGGGAATACATAGGTCTACCTTCCCGCACTCGACTTTTTTTGCTATTAATCGCTTTAAATTAACACTTAAGAAAATAAATAATAATAGTATATCTTCTATATAATAGTAATATGTTTCGTTCGTTGTACTTATAGTACCACATTATTATAACTAGTTGTATTGCATTACATAAAAGTTCATATTTTTTTACTTTATTTTTTTTTTTACCTTATCAAATACAACGATGTTCCGAAAATTGTCCATCAAACACACTGAAAAAACGCATTGAAAAAAATCATGTTTAAAACAATTGTTTTAAACGTGTTTAAAACAAATGTGTTTAAAACAGGTTACTGTGTTTTAAACACTTAAAAAACATTTGTGTAAAGCATTTTGTTTTAAAACTGGCAACCCTGCTTTTGCCCTTATAGGGTCATTTTGGAGCCTTATAAAAGAGTCCTAATATATATGGTTGTGGCATGTGATGGGATTCTACAAAAACAAAATAATAGTGACAAGTGTATTGTCAAACAAGAAGGTAATGTTGAGAGTTGGTTTAAATAACAATACAGGTATTACATTTGACTAATGAACTTATTCAACAATAACATAAAGTCATCAATAAACGAAAATGTAACTCTATCGCCTCATGGAGTTTTTTTACAATTTTTTTACTCTAAGGATAAACTACTTTACGTCTGTTATAATTTTGTCACCATATCGTGTCTGTAATGGTGTAGTTAATAAACAATCAAAACCATAAACTGATTTCTACTCTCAGCTTTGGAGAACCAATATTTTTTTATATCAAATATAGTTTTTGCAATTTTGATACTTATATAATTATTCCTTCTAGACAAAAATTGACATCGCCAAAATGGAATAGATTTCGTGGGATAAGACTCAGATGGAAGGATAAGATACGCTTGAATAATGTAATATGGAGGTGCTGGCATTTGCAATGTAAGTCTAGTAGGACAATACTAAAGGGCACCCGTTTAAATTATATTTTTTCAGTTATAAAGAAAGAAAACACGCTGATCTGTCAGTTTGCCTCGCCATTGGACGTTGATACGCATAATAAGCCTGAGGTGAGTATTTCTTTTTATTAATACTTAGTAATAAATAATAACCATGTTTATTTAATAGTAATATTATCTTCTATAATATTTATTTTCTATTTTATCGTACAATTTAATAAACAAATAAGTAAGTAAGAAAAAGTAAAAACAATTTAATACTGATTATGAAAGTATTTACATGTAATCAAAATAATATAAATCATAGAATTTTATATTAGTGCTGATTTAAAATTTGGTAAACATATGTATGTACATTGTACATTCCGATTAGATAATAACAAGAATTGGTTACTTAATAGATTTAATTAATGAGAGTGTTTTTAAGAAGTACAGTTTTTAGTGATAATCAATGTGTTGATTACTGTGGAAATAATTTTGAAATTCACAAAAACATTGCATTTATAGGTCAATTTTTAGGTAAATTTTTGAAAAATCATTACCACTATCTTATAGAGCATCCTGTAAAACCCTTTTTTGCCGATTTTTTAAATTTTTTGTAATTTTTTTTTTTAATAAACCCTTAAGCTTCCATTATTCTCAAATTAAAAATTTCGTTCACGATATCAAAGGTGACTAGATTTAAACAAGTAAACCTAATAGGGCCCATGTAAATGGAATATGTTTTTCGTTTTTAGCAAACGTGATGGTATTTTTTATTGTTGCTTCAAATTTGTAGCAACGTGAAACAACTTTGTTTCTAACACTAATATCTCGATCCGAATTAAAGCCCATTAATTCTTGTCAAGAGTCATATTTACCTAGTAATAACTCTAAAACTACTAGCGATATTTTAATCAAATTTGGTACAAAAGTGTTTTAAAGGATGCCCTATAAGATGGTGGTAATATGTATTTTTTTAAATCCCTGAATATGGTTAACCTTAAAATTGACCTCTTTTTCACCCCCTTATCCGCACGTCTCTGGAATAAATTAAATAGGTATATGTGTTTTTAGTTACCTTGAAGAAGTGTATAATTTACCCAAGTTTAAAATAAATCGATTTATTAATAATTAAATTATGAAGGTGTTACCGTGACAAGTGGGACAGTATACAGTATAATGCATGAGTAGTAAAAGTGACATAAGTTGTAAGATTTGTCAGTTTTTATTAACCGTGGCTAATCTGTCTTCTAGAATAAAAATGATAATGAATTTATTGAAAACATATGTCTTTCTTGATTAAATCGTGTCATTATTCTTATTATTGGTTTTTTATGAATCATAATATGATTTATGAGAATATCAGGAAAGAGTTTATAAATAGACTAATAATATATATAATTACTTGAAATATTTACCCAATTATCAGTCAATATGAACCAAATAACTTATAAATAAATATGTCAAACCTAAACAAATGATTTTTTAGAAGTACCTAAATGTATATATAGTTAAGGAGGAACATATAGGAGATGTATACATTTCCTTAATCGCCACAAAAAATTTGGAATTGCATGTGTCGGTTAAAGTCCCAAACTTTGTGCTTTTGGGCGAATAATAAAGTCTGTTTTTCGTGCTATCCATGGGTTAAATATATCTATGTGCCCAACTATACAGGGTGATTCACGTAGGCCATTCATTAGAAGTTTTTCAACTTGCAGTTGGATTAGGAACTTGAAATTTGGTATGCTGCCATAATCAATCATGCCCGTTCTATCTAAAATATTTTCAGTCCTCCAACTATACAGGGTGTGCCAAAAATTGGTACCAACTTTCTTATTTTAAATGGAAACCTATATTTTTCTTTACATGGTTCGATTGGTCTTCTAATTCTGAGTTTAGAGAACCTAAGTTATGTTAACTTATCTATTACAATTTTTGACATATGTCCAATTTTTTGAAAAAAATTGCCGCTGTAGTAGTTTACGAACAAATTTGTATCTCGCAAACCTTTCAAAATTATGAAACCAAATTTGTGAAGCAGTTAGCTGGAAGTCCAGGCTAACTTTTGATGTCCCACCGGTGGTCCCATTTTGTACCATATGGGCGCAGTCGATTTTCAAATGTCGCAATCAAAAATTGTCAAAAAGTCAATTTTTTCAAATGGCACCTACTATTTTTTTTCACACCATTCGAAAAAAAATTGAATTTTAGGGTGAGTTACTTAAGCATTCCCTATACCTAACTTCACCCCATATCGAGTTATTCAATAAAAATCAAGAAACACCTTATCTTGCCGAGAGATTCCTTACTTCGTCAAGTATGCCATGGAAATAAAAGACAATTGTAATAATTTTTAAAGAAAAATATGGATTCCTATTTAATTACACACAACACCAACAAATTATTATTAATGAACAAGTACAATGTTGACGAAATTCTGACGTAAATGTTCAATGTGACCACCACATTTTTGTTCAAATATTCTATAATTCTACTTTCAACAGATTGCGTAGCACATCTTTGCGCCTACCATTTTTGACGCCAGAAATCAATGCAAAATAGAATTTTAGGGTCACTTTTATTAACATTGTGTATGTCTATATCTATAGTCGTTTTTGAGTTATTGGCATTTTCTTTGGAAACAATCATTTCATTTTAATTTTTATTCGAAAATCGTATTGCAATAATAAATAATAACAACAAAATAACAACAAATAAACAGATTAACAAAATAATTATTTCAATACAAATGCTTAATGTGTGCACTGTTTTCACTGACAGAATTTCGTCAACATTGTTCTTGTTCGTTAATAATAATTTGTTGGTGTTGTGTGTAATTAAATAAGAATCCATATTTTCTTTAAAAATTATTACAACTGTCTTTTGTTTCCATGGCATACTTGATGAAGTAAGGAATCTCTCGCCAAGATAAGGTATTTCTTGATTTTTATTGAATAACTCGATATGGGGTGAAGTTAGGTATAGGGAATGCTTAAGTAACTCACCCTAAAATTCAATTTTCTTTCGAATGGCGTGAAAAAAAATAGTAGGTGCCATTTGAAAAAGTTGACTTTTTGACAATTTTTGATTGCGACATTTGAAAATCGACTGCGCCCATATGGTACAAAATGGGACTACCGATGTGACATCAAAAGTTAACCTGGAGTTCCAGCTAATTGCTTCACAAATTTGGTTTCATAATTTTGAAAAGTTTGCGAGATACAAATTTGTTCGTAAACTACTACAGCGGCAATTTTTTTCAAAAAATTGAACATATGTCAAAAATTGTAAGAGATAAGTTAACATAACTTAGGTTCTCTAAACTCAGAATTAGAAGACCAATCGAACCATGTAAAGAAAAATATAGGTTTCCATTTAAAATAAGAAAGTTGGTACCAATTTTTGGCACGCCCTGTATAGTTGGAGGACTGAAAATATTTTAGATACAACGGGCATGATTGATTATGGCTGTATACCAAATTTCAAGTTTCTAATCCAACTGCAAGTTGAAAAACTTCTAATGAATGTCCTACGTGAATCACCCTGTATATGTTTACACCGTTTCAAAACATTCTTTATAATCAGTATTATAGAATGGCATGCTCCTAGCACATTCAGTACGACGTTGTACTTAGTTGCCAAGGGTTTTATTTTTCTAGAACTAAATGGCTCTGACAGGTCATACCAGGTAGTAAATCTTTGTATAGAACCATATCAGTACTGGGTAGTCCAGTCCATTAGTAGAACTCTTATAACTTTTGAATGAACAAATGGATTATTTTTAAGTTCGGTGCATGAATATGAGACAAAATTTCTAGTTATGTAATGTAAAGATGCAAAATGCAAATGGCTGACTTTCAGTTTCGATAGTGATATTCTACGAAGAAATTTGTCTGTCTATCCGTCTCTTTGACTATTCTAACTATCTATAAATCTGAACTGATTCGTACTGTATTGCATGCTGGTTCTGTTGGAGGTGCACAAAGACTGAAGGATTTATTGATTGACTGATTGATTTATTTATATATTTTCAATGTCTCAAAGAGCAAGAACACCTCTTCTGACGACATGTCACAGAGCGGGCAGCACTTTCTGCCGGCTTATATTTACTTTTCAAAGGAAGATTTCGTGGGACTTTCGAAAAAAATTCATGGTATTTTCGTAAAAATCAAATTTTGAATAGGACAACCAGTATATTTTGTTATATTTAGATCCTCCTGATCAAAATGCATTTGATCCAACTATCAGATATTATTTAGATTTTCCAAATTTGTTGTCTTAATTTTTAGCTTTAACCATAGATTTTGATGGTCAAAGTTGTTAACCCTTTAATTCCTGGAGGCGGAGAAATCCGCAAAAGTTTTTCGTACTCCCAGTGCGGAAACCGGATATTTACGCGAGGCCATATTTACACTGTAGTTCGTTTCTGTTTTTATTTTGCGTTTTCTTTGTGAAAGTCTGTTTTCTTATATTTTTGAAAAGAATAGTTGTTTATTTAATTGATTATTTGAATTACCTTTATTTACATTTACACTGAGCTGGACAAAGGTAAAGTTGTAGTCTCAATTATGTTTGACTTAAGTAAGGCCTTCGATAGTATTAATATATCATTTGTATTGGCCAAACTGTATTACTTAGGCATAATAGGTCTGTTATCCTGGATCAATTCATATCTTCAAAACAGATCTATTATAATAAAAATTCAAGGACAATTTTCAACGCAGCATGATGTCCCGATTGGTGTTCCTCAGGGGTCAATTTTAGGTCCATTAATTTTCTTACTTTATGTTAACGATCTGCAGATGACGCAACTGTCACTGTGACTGCTGAAACTCCTGAAGAACTACAAGCAAACATAAAACTGGTGTATGAGGAAATGGATACATGGTGTCAAAGAAACAGGCTAATTCTCAATGAAAGCAAAACATGTTACATTAATTTCTTTATTAGAAAACAGCTTTCCTCAGAAACGCAATTACAATTTAATTTAAATTTCTCTGGCAATGCCAAATTCCTTGGAACTTGGCTTGATTCTAATCTTTTATTTGGGATTTTGTCTGTGCCAAATTAAATAAAGCATATTTTGCCATCCTACAAATGAAACCGTGTTAGGATCAAAAGGGTCTTATGAATTTATATTATGCCTTTGCGTATAGTCATCTATCATTTAACGTTTTTTCCTGGGGACAGACTACAGGATGGGAAAGAATATTTATTTGTCAAAAAATACTAAGCAGACTATTGTTTAACCTAAGTTCTCGAGAAAGCTGCAGAAGTACATTTAGAGAAAAGCGAATATTACCGTTCCCATACATTTTCATTCTAAAATGGGTTACTTATGTAAAAAATTACTATTCAGATTATAAGAGCCAAAAAGATATACATAATTCCAATACGCTATTGCTTAAGGTGGCCATTCCCTAGAAAGAGACATCCGATAGGGAAATGTTTATTATTTTTGGCCATAACTTTTTTTCCTAGTACGTATATTATAAATACTATAAGAGTACCTAAGTAGAACATGACAAGACTATTATTATGAATTTTCATTTAATAAGTTCAGCGGGTTGCAAAATAGCTAGATTTAAATTTAAATATTATGTAAATCTTACCATTCCATAGTTTTAAATCGAGCTATTTTGCAAACCACTGAAATTATTTAATGAAAATTCATAGTAATAGTCTTGTTATGGTTCTACTTAGATACTCTTATAGTTTTTTTAAATATACGTACTAAGAAGAAAAAGTTATGGGCAAAAATAATAAATATTTCCCTATCGGATGTCTCTTTCTAGGGAATGGCCACCTTAATAAATATAAAACAACTACATTCAGAAAATCGGTAGTGTATTTCTATATAATAACCTCCCTGAACATCTAAAATCAATTGGATCTTACACAAAGTTTAAATCCGAAATAAAAAACTTTTTGATTGATGAATGTTTCTCTACACATTGGATGACTTTGTAAATAAGTTTAATTCTTAAATAAGTCAAAATGTGCTATAATGAAAGGAAAAAGAAATTATGTATTATGTGTCTGTTGTCCCATATATAATTTTATCTATTTTATAACTACTTATGTAACTGCTGTCATTTTTTCTATTTCTTTTTTCTCTTTTTTTAAAATAATCACCCTAATATTTTAAATTTTTTGTTTTTGTGATCGCTATTTTATAAACTGAGCTTTTATCTATGTATTAGTAATGTATATTATGACCTGCCCTTTGTACTGTGTATGTTAGTTTGGGTCAATAAACTGTTCTATTCTATTCTATTCTATATGACTAAATGAAGCATGTAAAACCAATGCCGGAATGAAAGGGTTAATAATTGGTCTATAAATACTATGTCTTCAAATACTAAAATTAAACATGATTTACTCTTCATTAAGTAGATTTGATAAATCAAATTTACTCAGGGTCAACTTATTCAAAATAATTGGCCAAAATACATAGACCATTTTGACGCTTTATGACAATTGAAAATTTTACCTCCTATCACTAAACCATATTTAGTATGAAATGTAGTATGTAGTATGAAATGTAGCTGAAGGTCGATACTCACCCAACATTGACGAGCTTTTGGGGCTAGGTAGGGGGTCATTAGTGAGTGTATTGGTGAGTTTTCGATATATTGCGTAACCGAGGTTTGCCATCACCTTGAAGAAAGTGTTAAGAACCGTTTTTTTCAAATATCTTAGCTTCTTTTGATGTTATATCCAAAAAAGAGACGGAGTTTTAAAGGGTGTAAAATTTCCTATATTTTACGCAGTACCTATAAATTTTTTTGCAGGACCAATATTTTTTTATTTATGGCGAAAGAAAGTTTGAAATGAGCATGCGTGACTCACTGTTTTTCGCATTTTTCTTGATATAAGTAATTCTTACGAGAAAATTGCTGGATAAGAAAATTGTAGAGCAGGAAAAACCTATAATTTTTTTTTAATTTTCATTTTCAAACAATAGTTTGCATTACACCGTGCCGCAAAGTCATTGTCAGTAAAGTAGAAATACTTTACATTAATGGTACAGTCACTGTACAGTACAGTTGATGTAGAGTGCGGTATGATCAGGTAAAAAACACCGAGATAGTAAACACTATGAGGCATGCTTCAATTATAATTCCGTTGTAATTGTGGGCTACGATCTCAATCCTCTTGTGTTGCTAACAGAACTGGCCCAAAACAGAAACCTGCAAAGGAAAAATTGTGGAGAAATTTTACTCAATATCGAACATTCGATATGACGATGTCATAAGCAACAACATCCTGTGTCCACACACCTTCAGTGGATGCAATACGACTTCCTCCTTTTCTGGATTTGGCAAATCGAAATTCATCACCGCTTTGAAGAACAACAATCATTTGGAAGTATCAATATTTAAGTAGTGTGTATTGAGGTTGTCAACACTGGTAACACTTACTATATTAAAGTTACCAATCTACTTTTTTATTTACGGTATATAATTATTTTATATTAGATATCGAACATAAAAAAGTACTTCAGATGGTTTTATAATTCATATAAAGATATACTTCAATATTGTAGCTACTTCATTTCCACGTATGAAAGACTAAAATATTCTGTTGATAAATTACTTCTGTTATCTCTTATATAAATCCTTATCATTTATTTTCGGCACACACGGGAAAAGATGCAAATAAATCTATTGAAAAAATATGGATATTAGAATTTTATCAGGTAATATCAATAATTTGCTCTGCTGAAAATAAACATATGTGAAAAACAAGAAGATTAAAGTCATGTAATTTCAGAAAAATCAGCCATTATTATCGCTGTAAATAGCTCGAAAGTAAATATTTTGAATATATGAGATAATGTTTTGCGATATTATTTTAATGCACTTTTATCTATTGCATATGCCACATAATTAAGTTAGCATATTTAAGTATTTATACAGGGTGTTTTTGGAAAGTTTTACAAATATTTGGTAGGTAGTTTTCTTGACAAGAATTAATTGGGGATTTTCACATAAACTTTTTAAAAGTAGCCATGGGCTATGCCCTTCTAAAAGGACATATCAGAATCTCTTCAAATTTTTTTTCTTAAAGTTGAATCAATTTGGAGAAATTAAACTTGCTGAACATTTTCTGCTCATAGAATACCTTTATGAACGTACTTGCGTTTTATCTTATCTGTCTTAAGGAGATAAAATAAATCACACCCCTGATGATTCTTGAAATAATTTTTTCGAACGGTTAAAAATGTTATCAAAAACCCCTTTTTCTGGTCCTGAGCTCCAACCCTTCGTTTGTCAGAGAATGAATGATATGGATGATACCCCTGATAATAGGACATTATCCCCTGATTAAGCACCTACGTAGACTATGGCTGAAGGTTAAAGGATGGTCCTATTTGTCACTCTCAACAAACACCTTACACATTTCAAACTATGTTATTCGTATATCCGATATTTATCAGGATTTGTTTAACTTGGATATCAATAAAGGTCGTGAATCTGACAACATACCAAGTCAGCTTTATTATGCCTGTTCATAAATTCAGAGATAAAGGGGGCATAACTAATTGTAGACCTATAAGCATTATTTTGAGAGCTATTCCTAAAGAGTCTGAAAGATTTGTTACTGATTTATAGACACCACAGATTGACATTACCATCACTGACAATTAATTTGGTTCGGGAAGATCCACATAATTGAATTTGTTCACTAACACTTGACTTCCCGTTGCTTACTGTGGAGAATGGATTTCATGTTCATGCCATCTATACAAGTCTTTGCAAAGGCCTACGATGGAGCCAATCGCCGGTCTTCATTGGACAAGTTGGATTTGGTAGGAAATCCGTTGAAAGCTATAAACTTAATCAGACTCAGATTGTTCAAGTTTTGATCAGAATTTCTGATTGAAAGAAATCCAAGTCACATCAGGTATACTGCGAGACTCTCATTTGGGACCCGTGCGCTTTAATATATTCATGAATGTCATCCAAGAGTGCCTTACTAATGATAGTTTCATCTTATTCGCCGACGAGTTTGGACGACGCTATGTGACAATCGTGATCTCTTCTACTCACATTCCGTTTATCAGAGCTAGCCAGTTTATTTAATTTCTGTCTTTCCAAAATAGCGTTATTTTGTCGTAATGTTTTTCTGAAGCGATCGCGCTTATAACGCTACATAAGTGAAACCGCTTCTCCCATCTCTACTAATTATACTTAACCTGTACATTGCTCATTGGTGCCGACGTAGGAATAATAAATGAACGGTGTTACAGTGTTGTCACGATTTCACTGTTTCATCAAAGCTTTAATTTCTTCATTATTAATAAAAAAATTACAAACATAAATCTCATATTTATCCTTCTTCATAAATTTACAGTAAGTATTTAACTTATCAAATTATTATTATTATTATCGCCCGAGCAGATCTGTGAAATCCGCAGCACTCAGGCCTGTCGGCCCATTGTGCATTCGCGTCATGTGGGATCTTCTAGAAGAGACCAGTGCTCTCCGCAAAGGATAGCAGTCTATTCCATGGTTGATCCCGTAACTCCTCCGGCTGTAAAAATTGCCTTTGGAGATGCCTATACCTTAACGCACCTAAGGGTGCGCAATTGCATAGGATATGAGTGGTGGTTTCATCCTCCACTCCACACATCCTACAAATAGGGCTGTTTTTCAACCCCATTGTGTGAAGATGTTTGTTCAGAGGACAGTGTCCTGTTAACAAGCCTACTATCCGTCTCATTTTTTCTCTATCGAGCCCAAGCAGCCACTTGATGGTTGAGTCAGTCAAGGGCCCCTTTATATGGAGCTTCGACTGCCTCATTCCAGGGGCCTGAGTCCAATAGTTGCTGAACAATTAACAAATAACATTGATGATTTTATTAAGATTCCATGAGGCAAAGTTAGAATTTTCAGTGTTAAAATTTCTTTCATAGAAACTAAAATATTGCAAATATAACGAAAAAACTGTTAAAACAGAAAAATTACTTCCTAATAATAAATATTTGCTTCTAATAATAGTTCAATAATATTCACCTATATCACAAAAGACACAGATATTAACGAATTAAACATTTTTGATACTTTTTTTTCCGATTGTACCTCCCATACATTAATTATTTTACTGTTCAACTCTAAAGCCAAGCTTAGAATACGTTACAAGTGCTTGGAGAACATAAATTCTTGAACTATATCGCTATTAAATTGAATGAAAGCCTTAATTATGCAAGTCTTGAAAATGGTCTTCATGTCGATTCTCTTGAAGTTTGCCAGAACAGCAGATATATTAAATTAAGATATAACATATTTAATTCTAATCTTTCCTGTGTACATTTGCTGGGACGATTCGTCATTCACATTCTATCAAGAACTGCCTCCTCTACATTTTACAAACCAGCTCATACAACTAATTACGGATTCAATTCGTTTGTTGCGTTTGTTGCAGTAGATATAAGTTACTAGGTTCTCCAGACTAGCTAATAATTATAGTTCTAATCATGAGTGTTGGCGGTGACGTCATCCTTTTTTAATTTCGGAATTCCATGTTATTCATCTCTAGAACGCATTATTACGCCTGGAATTTCTGTTGTAGCGCCATCAGACGTTACTTTCTGTTATTTGCATTCTAATGCGGTAGTATTTAAGCTGAGAGAAAAATCTCATGACTTTGATAAAAATATAAATTGATGACGTCACCGCCAACATTTTCATTTTACAATTTAATAGAATAGTATCTTGATTTTTTCGCAACAACCTTTTCCCCGCAGTTAACCCTTAACATTAAGCTTACCATATTCTCACATTATTTTTGTTTGTTTACGAGTCATATCTATAGGCGATTCAAAATAAGCGATACGCCACCTACGGTGCCGATTACGAACTACTTTGTGTAAGATGACAAGTGAAACCTTTCATTATTTGCCTGTGTCATATTTGTTTTGCGTTGTTTTTATTGTGGATTGGATTCAATTAAAATTAAAAACAATATGAATCAATATTGTTTAGTTCCTCAGTATTCGCCTTGGGCAAGAAAAACACAACTTAAGCTTCCATTGGTTTCCCAAAGCCGGCAAACACCGCGTGATGCGATGAATAAGAGTTTTGGGGGGAAGGATTTTGTGGACTCTCAGCACTTAGGGACATGTTTTAGCTAAAATAAACATTGATTATTAATAAAATATGAATATAATAGTTATTTTAAGGATTAAATCGTATTATGAAAAAGGAAATAACAATATCGTAACCTAACATAATACGTACCGTGTTTTCGTGGATTTATGCTGAAGAATTACGGTAAATACACCCAAGTCCTAAAATATCGCTTGAATACATAATAAAATCAATTGCTATACACATATTTTCATTAAAATTTATTTATAAAATGCCTTTTTATATCAAGCAAAATCACCAAATATACAAAGATTTGAATGTAAACAAAACACCTATCACACAGGAGTTAGTTCCGATGTCAACTGCAGAGGCGCTGCAATTTAATTTCAGGCGTATATACATTATATTTACCTTAAATATTTTCATACTATTTCTCTTATTTTTATATGCACTATTTTAAATTGTATCTTTGAAATGACGTTAGTCCCATAAATAAATAAATAAAATTTGTTGGTGAACTGGTTTTTGAAGATACCTCATATAGGATTAATTCCAAAATACGGAACCTCTTCTTGCCAATCTAATCTTTTATCATTGTGTGATAGAAATATTTATTTTACAGGCTGTCGTTCTAGAAGGAAAGTATTGGAAAAGAAAATTAGCTGCTGTAACAGCTGAATATAAAAGATGGCGCATGTTTTACAGGAACAATCTCCTTGGCCACATGCCCAGAGACAATACAGATACGGTAAATGTAGATATTTTCTTTTATTACTGGTAAATTAAATACTGATGATTGTTTTAATTTAGCTGAGCGATGTGGACTTGTTGGTATGGGATTCAAACAGTTCCGACAACATGAATATGATGGTGGATGAAGATTACATGGGCCTGATGAGTGATACTTTGTTTTCTACTATCACGAATCAACCGTTTGTCTTCCCCGATTCTAGAGAAATTGGTAATTATTGTGTTACTAATATAAAATGTTTAATAGAATAGAATGCTGTATTTGTTCCAATTATAACAACCTGCTTAAGGGATAAAACAACTTTATTTTTAAAGTAGGTTTAGTTTTTGTTTCAAAAGGGTAGCAGTATTTGTATTATCGTCATTATTGTTCTTAATGTTATTGGTAGGGCATCGCATTAAGTGTGCATTCAGACAAGATACTACATGTGGGACACAGTACGAGGGATACCAGATCGAAATAGTCGAAAGTTACCCAACTATTGTATCTGGTATATGGACCTTCGATAAAGTTGGTGCGAAAGCACTCGCAGTTCAGAGCAGACATGGATGGTGAACAATGCTGTGGAGCTTGAAAATATTAGAGTTTTGTTCCGTGTCTATTCCGTGAATTAGTCAGTAAGGCTGGAGCAGCCACTGCGTTAAACGCTTTTCCAACGAGCTCAACATGGCCACTCGATGTAAGGGAAACGTCACATGCCACAAGTGCATTATAATGTGGTATATTTTAAATAAAAAGAAACTTGTGGGCTGTATCCTATAAACAAGGATTCGGCTTTACCAGACTTGTACATTTTTCATTATTGAAAACCGTATAAAAGCCAGGAGATTGAATTGGTTGCATATAGGCAATGATCATATTACTATGTATTATATATTATTACAATTTACACAAGTTATATATTAACTTTTAGTAACACATTCCAGGGAAAATTATAAATATAATTTAAAAGCACAAGTAGCATTCTCCTAGCTTCTCTTTTTTCTTTTTAGGATTTTCTACCACAAATTATCTTCTTATTAACAACGTCATCACAGACGTTTTGTGCTTTATGCAATGTTGTAGTTGGCCTCCGTTGCCGGATAGCATGTCTGACAGCCTCACGCCAGCTATCGTGGCTACCTGTTTGGCGCACACATGTATATCTTCCTAAAAATAAAATCTAACAAATGTACAAAATAATAGAATTACCCGGAATATTACTGGGAAATAATCAATAAGTCTGCGACTTTTACATCAAAGGAACAGCTAGAGGGTTGACAAATAATATAAATAAGAACACCAAAATAATTTTTTTGCTGACGTAATACATTGGGTACTTCTGTTAATTTATAAATTCATTGGATTTTATTTTTAGAGAATGTGACTTCCCAAAAAAAAGAACAATAGCAAAACTTGATAGAAAATTCAAATAAAGACCGATTAAATGAAGACTTAGACAGTAAACATTATATGGGTGTCTTCAGTAGTCAATATGGCGGATGACAGCAAGGATGTGTCATCTCACACTGATTGCAGATATTGTAAAAAAGTAGTTGCCAGTGGTTTAAAGTGTACGAATTGTGGTGCAGTGTATCACTCTTCGTGTTCTTTGAGAGTTAGTGGCTGCTCCTTTAAATGTTGTAAGTTAGAACAAGAAAATAAAAAACCTTCCACTAGGTTGGAGGGAAAAGATACTGTGCATTTTGACCAGGATGCATATAAATACCTTAAACTTTTGGTGGAAGACCAAGCACTAACTAATAACCTACTCAAAGAGAAAGTGGAAAAGCTAGACAATGATCTGAAAATAGAGAAATCAAATTACAATTCGTTAAAATCAAACTTTATGAACTAGAAAAGAATGCTGACAAAAAACAGCATGATAAACACATAGAAATTATGGACCCAAAAAAAAAAACGTATCAACAAATAAAAACCTGTCTACAAATAAAGTCTTATCTACAGCTGATATTGTTACAAAGAGAGCAAATAAAGAGGGAAATTCAAATCCCAATAGCCCCAATCCGCAAGATAAAGATAAACATATAAACAGGAACCCCTGCACTCTGGAGAGTCAAGAAAGTACTGAAGAATATTCCAGTAATACCAATGCAAACTCGTATATCTACAGAATGAATTTAAAACAGTAACTTCTAAACACAAGAAACCAAAAAAAAAAGAACATGCAATATATGTTATGGAACATCTGAGGAAGAACAGGGTTTCTGTGGGGTAGAAAAAAAACTCTGGCTCTATGTATACAGGGCGCCAAGACATGTAACCGAAAAAATGTAACTAACTATATATCTAAAAAACCCTAATTTAAAAACATGCAAGTGGAGGCCAAAGAACTTCCCACCAGTGAGAGCCAACATAAAGTATTTTTGGTTACCGTGCCTTTTGCAACGAAATATGAAATGTATCTGCCCGATTTCTGGCCAAAAGGAACAGCCGTAAAACGGTATGATTTTAATATACAAAGAAGACATGACCAAAGAAATGCTTTTTTTATAGATGAGCAGCAACCTACTAATAAATATCGCCAAGTAACCTGCTACAGTACAACATTCGGACTAGCAGAGGTGAAGGTTCCACATTCTATTGTGACTCCAAACAGTGCTTCTATTCAGGTAAACAGAAACAGGTCAGGAAGAAGAGGTTACGACTTCTACATATAAACTTACAAAGCATTCGGAATAAAACAAATGAGCTGGAAGCGTACCTAGCTGCTATGGAACCTAATATGGATGTCATATGTGTTAGCGAACGCTAGCTACAAGAATTCGAAATACAACATATCAAAGTCGGCAAGTTTACAGTAGCAAACCATTTTCCAAGAACTGAGTTTATTCATGGAGGCACATTAATACTTGTGCATAAATGGCTAGAACTCTACCTACTCATAAATTCAAATAAATTCTCTACACTGTGAAATAGCTGCAGCAAAAATAAAAAACCTTAATGTCACAATTTTAACGATCTATCGCTCTCCACTACCGCATACCTAGCTGCTAAGGAACCTAATATGGATGTCATATGTGTTAGCGAACACTGGCTACAAGAATTAGAAATACAACATATCAAAGTCGGCGAGTTTACAGTAGCAAGCCATTTTGCAAGAACTGAATTTATTCATGGGGGCACATAAATTCTCTACGCTGTGAAATAGCTGCAGCAAAAATAGAAAACCATGTCACAATTTTCACGATCTATCTCTCTCCACTTGAAGATTTCAATGTTTTTATAGATACCCTAGAAAAACTACTAATCTCTGTCACTAGCAAGCAAGTAATTGTTGTAGGGATTTCAAGGTAAAGTTTAACACAGGGAACTACCAAGATGCACCTTTTTAAAACTTTCGGCCTGCAGCAAACCATTAGGGAAAGCACCAGGGAGGCGAATTGTATTGATAATATTTTTATTAATTTCTCAACAGTTGACTACAATGCCTACAGCTCGGAGAGCTCTTTATCTGACCATAAAAGTGTAATTCTCGAGGTAAACACTTTTAATCATATTTTTAAATATAAAAAGACGTGTCATCCATTTACGGAAAATGGGAAATACATTTTTTATGGACAGCTAGCCAGTGTCACATGGGAATCCATTGATGACGGCAGCTTAGATATAAATAGATACTATCCTATTGGCATATTTTGAATCGTTTCCAGAAAATCTGTTAACTTTTAAAAACAATAATTTGTCAAAACCTACATGGTTCACAAATGAGATTAGAACCATGAGGGACCATTTAAATTTTTTAAATCAGGTGTGTAAGCGGGCTAATACAGAAGAAAATAAAAAAATAAGAAACCAATTCAGGCTTAAATATAGACAGACTACTAAACATGAAAAAATCAAAACAAACGATGACATCATAAAAAATTCAGGTAACACCGTGAAAACTATGTGGGGTATAATAAATACACAAAAAAGCAATAAACTCACCGAAAAACCAAACATCACTTCCACCGAATTTAACAATTTTTTTGTGCATATCGCAGAAGATATTACTAGCAATCTACAAGCTACTAATATAGATCCATTACAATACACGGAACCCGTTAACACCAAGAGCCATTTAGCTTCTATGAAGTCAACTACATAGAGGTTCGAGATATTATCAACAATTTAATAAACAACAATAGCAGGGACACGTATGGTTTATGAATAATGTTAGGTATTGCCTCCACTCCATGATTGTGGATAGGCAATTTTGGTTGTTTTTTTATCTGGTTGATCCTGGTGTTCCAGGAATTAATACACGGATTATTTTAGTTTGATTTTATTATTTTTTCATTATTTTATACATATATACGGGCATAGCCAGTCCACCCAAGTGCTATTATTTTAATTTCAATTCTTCTCTCTTTTTTGTTTACTTAGCAACCATACTTCAAAAACGGTCTTATCACACACTGCGATAAATATGGTTAAACATACCGCCGCCCTTGAAGTGTGTCCGCTTCAATAATAATTCGTCACCTTTGTGAATTGGCATAATCACATATTTTTCAATACATAATAACATAATTAACAATAGGAAAATATTTTAAATATAATACACAAGTCAAATGAGATATCATCTAAGGAAATTAGGGTTGACAAACAAATGGAAATAATTATCATTATTGTCATTAAACATGCTAATTAAACAACAAAGCCTTTTTTGTGGCAGAAACTTATAATTCTATAGGTAACAAGCAAACTTTATTTAACGCCCTCTTAACAACGCGGTTAGAGGTCTTTACACTCACTACACGAACTAATCCATCAGCTCCAGGATGCGTAGCCAAAATTCGACCCATGGGCCAATGAAGAGGAGGGGCATTTTCCTCTTTTAAAAGAACCATGGCACCCACTAGAAGAGAGGACTTCTTCTGGAATTTCCATTTGGTTCGTTGCTGCAGCTGGTGTAGATAGTCAGTAGACCAACGCCTCCAAATATCTTGGTTCATTTTACAAATGTGCTGGTATCGTGACAAATGACTTATTGGGATTTCCTGCACATTAGTCTGAGGCACAGCCTTGAGCGGCTCGCCGATTATAAAATGTCCTGGTGTAATTGCTTCCAGGTCATTGGGATCATTGGAAAGAGGAACCAGAGGCCGTGAGTTTAAAACCGCCTCCACTTGTGTAAGAAGGGTATAAAATTCCTCATATGTAAATGAAAAACTATTTGTGACTCGTTTGAGGTGGTGCTTAACTGATTTTACGGCCGCCTCCCATAAACCACCTATGTGAGGTGAACGAGCTGGTATAAAATGCCATTCGATATTTGACTCAGATAAATAGCCCTTGAATTTGTCATTCTGTAATAATTTATTGATTTCTAGCAGCTCATTACTGGCGCCGCTAAAATTTGTAGCATTATCAGAATAGATTTTCCTACACAGACCACGCCTGGACACAAATCGCTTAAGCGCATTCATGAATGCATTTGTAGTGAGTTCACTCGCCAGTTCTAAATGCACTGCTTTAGTAGCAAAACAGACAAAAATGCATATATAACCTTTTACTAATTTGCGATTACGCGTTTTACCGTCCTTTATCAGAAAAGGTCCAGCATAATCAATACCAGTTACAGAAAATATTCTTGACGGATTTACTCTGGAATAAGGTAAATCTCCCATTTGTTGCGAAATACTTGTGGGTTTAGCCTTAAAACAAGGAACACATTTGTGCACGATTGCTCTTACAGCTTGTTTGCCATTTAAAGGCCAATAGTTTTGCCTTACCAAAGATAGTGTTGCTTGCGTACCTGCATGTAAGTTGCGTAAATGCTCATAAGTTATTATTAATTTTGTAAGTTGGTATTTTTGCGGAAGTAGCATTGGGTGTTTCTGGTTAAAAACTAATTTAGAATACTTGAGTCTACCTCCGACACGAATAATGTCGTCTTTATCTATGAATGGATTAAGGGATGTAAGTTTACTATTTGATTTTATAGATTTAGATTGTTTAAGCAAGAGAATTTCCTCGGGAAATACTTGACGTTGAACAATTTTAACTAATGTTTTAGTACTGTCCGACAGTTCCCGAACAGTCAACGAACTGTATTGTCTCGCTTCCGTAGGTGTTCTTGAGTTTCTTAAAAATCTTAAACAAAAAGCAACAATTCTTTGCAATTTTTTAAAATCTGAATAACGCTCGAATATATCGAATGAAGTGATATGTGATAATAAAGTGGTTTTACGCTTACTTTCTGGTGTATCTGCACCAGCGCGGGCAAAATTAGAGATATGTGATTTTTCTGGCCAATGTTGTGCATTTTGCAGGAGAAATGGTGGCCCGTTCCACCACAGAGTGGAATTTAAAAGTTCTGTAGGGTTCATACCACGTGACACTATATCTGAAGGATTATTAGCCGAGTTTACGTGATGCCACCTATCAACGGGTATTAATTGTTGTATTTCTGAAACTCGATTGCACACAAAAGTTTGCCACATGTATGGCTCAGCCGATAGCCAAGATAAAACTATTGTTGAGTCTGTCCAAAAGTACATATCATCAATTTTTAAAGTCAAACTTGTAATTATTTTTCTCACTAATCGAGCAAGTAGCAATGCGCCGCATAGCTCAAGTCGTGGCAATGAAACAGCCTTTAAAGGTGCTACACGTGATTTTGCACATAACAATTGAACCAGTGTGGCGTTTGAGGATTGAGACCTCAAATATAACGCTGCTCCATAGGCCCGCTCACTGGCATCACAAAACCCGTGTAGCTGTATAATCAATGGGTTTTTTAAAATGACATGTCTGGGAATGTGAAATGAGTTTATTTTATTTAATTTTGAATAGAAGTTGATCCAAATTGTATATAAGTCACTAGGAATTGATTCATCCCACGCAATTTGCAGTTGCCAAAGTCTTTGCAATATTATTTTGGCTTGAATTATTATTGGGCCCAAAAGTCCCAATGGATCGAATATTTGCGATATATAAGAAATTATCGTCCTTTTTGAAACCTTTTCGAATGTGAATGGTTTAAATTCATATCCAAAGTTATCTGAAGTAGGACTCCAAGATATTCCCAGTGTTTTCATGTTTTTATTATCTGTTATAATATAATGCGAAATATGTTCCGGTTTATTGTATAGGTCAGCTAGAACTTGGGGGTTATTTGAAGCGAACTTTCGCAATTCGAAACCTGCACTTCCTAATATGTTTGTGATATTTTTCCGAATTGAGATTGCGCTATCAACATCATGAGAACCGGTCAATAAATCATCTACATAGAAATCCTTTATGATGATGTTAGCTTCCAGTGGAAAAGTATTGATATTATCTAATGCTAATTGTTTTATGCATCGTGTAGCTAGAAAGGATGCCGACGCGGTCCCATAGGAAACTGTATTCAGTCGAAAATGTCCCAATTGCGATTCGGGATTATTTCTCCATACAATACGTTGAAGATCGCGTTGTGATGAGTCTAAATTTATTTGTCTGTACATTTTTGCAATGTCGCCAATTAGTACAATATTATGTTGGCGAAACCGGATAATTATGGAAAATAGATCGCTTTGTATTGTTGGGCCTACCTTCAGAGTGTCATTTAATGAAAGTCCTGTGGAAGTCTTAGCAGACGCATCAAAAACTACTCTAAGCTTAGTAGTTAAACTTGAATGATTTTCGACTCCATGGTGGGGTATATAATAGATCATAGTATCTATGTTTTCACTAGGACTGATACGGCTCATATGGCCTAAAGATTCGTATTCAGCCATAAATTTACAATACTCGTCTTTAAGCTTTGTATTTCTTGTTAATTTACGTTCAGTTGCGTAGAATCGCTGAATGGCCATCTGTTGAGAGTAACCTAAATCAGTATAATTATCTCGTAATGGTAATTTAACAGTAAATCTACCCATGCTATCACGTTGGAAATTCTCCGCGAAATGATTTTCACATTCTATTTCCTCACAGGAATATGAATCATTGATGTTGGTTTCCTCCAATTTCCAAAATTGCTCTAATTGATTATGGAGATCTAAATCAGCTGTGACTAAACATGTTTGTATTTTTTGAGGTTGAGGATTAAATATGTGCCCACTTACAACCCATCCTAATTTTGTTTTGTTTAGTGTGGGTTGACCTCTACCTAATTTAATTTGACCAATACATAATAAGTCAAAGAATATACCTGCTCCTAATAGGATATCTATTTGAGAGGGTTGATTAAAATTTGGGTCTGCTAATTTTGTGGTGTCAGGTAATTTGAAACTATCTGTGTTAAAATGTCGCTGCGGCATAATATCGGTAATATTCTCGACCACAAGGCAGGACAGTTTTGTATTGAATTCGTTGTGCATAGACTTTATTTTTACATTCGCTTGTGTTTTAATCTGAGTTACAGCATGACTTATTCCGGAAACAGATAGATCTATTTTAGATGTGTGTAAACCTAAGCGTTGAATCAAGTTCGATGTTGCGAAATTTGACTGAGACCCATTATCGAGAAGAGCCCGGCATTCAACGAGTTGATTATTCACGTCATATATGTAAACCAGTGCTGTGGAAAGCAGAACGAATGACTCAGGTGTCTGTTGATTGTAATGCGAACTTATACTACAGTGATTGATTTGTGTGCTTGATGAAGGCATATTTATGTTACTAGCCGACCGATTGACTTGACTGGTGTTGTGATGATTTGAAACTGTTTGGTTATGTGTATCTGATTGGCTATTTCGTGATTGGTCATTACCTTTTCTTTCTAGAGCTTCTATGTGGAGAAGAGAATTGTGTTTTTTGTGACATGTTCTGCATGTACTCCAAATACATTCTGAATTCGAATGGCCAGTATGTAAACAGTTAGTGCAAAGTCTTAATCGCTTTGCCTCAGAAAATCTTGTCTGTACTGGCATATCCAAAAATTTCTTACATGAAAAGATGTAATGTGTTCCACGGCATAAAACACAAACGATCTTATCGGTTGCCACATGTGCGTGAAACTTAAGTTCTGCGTGTTTTTTACCTATTGCATTGCCATAGGTTGATTTGAATTCAGTTTTGGGATTCAGAACCTCCAATAAATGACAACGTTCTGTTAGAAATGTTGTAAAATCGATTATTTTTGGCAACTGAATATGTTTTATGTAGCCTTCCCATTCCTTTCTGGACGTAATATCAAGTTTATTGGTTAATAAATGAATTAATATGGTATCCCAATGCTTTGCACACTCATCTAATCTATCTAAAGCACGATAATGTTTCAGGAAATTATCCAGAAATGAACGCAGTGCAACAGAGGAGTCTTTACTAGTAACATGAAGTTCGACTATACCATTAATATGTGCAGAAACAATTGCTTTTTTATTCTGAAATCGTTCAGTTAATAAAAGCCATGCAACATCATAATTTGCTTCCGATACAGTTAATGATGTTATAACTTGAGCCGCCTCATTCTTTAAACACGCTTGCAAATAGTAATACTTTTGTATCTTTGTTAACGCAGGATTGTCATTAATTAAGGCATTAAATGTGTCATGAAATTCAGTCCACTTTTCATACGAACCTGAAAATTCTGGTAGGTTAATTAATGGTAATTTAATATTAAACGTATTAATATCTGACGAGTGGTTAATAGGCGGAAGACTATTCGGCCTTAACTTAACTGCTTGCCCTTGCAAAATCTTCGATGCGAGACTTATGGTCTCAAAATATTTAAATTCGAACTCCTCGCGTTCCAGTGTGTGGGTTTTTGAGTCAGAAGTTTGATCTGAATACTCAATATCAATTTGAATATTATTAAATTCATTAAATGTATGCTTTATTGTGTCGAGGCGTGTCTGTAATTGAATCAAGGCATCTGTGCTTTCTTCACATGTATTTACAAAATTTGTAAATCGGGTTAACTGTCCCTTTAAATACCCTCGACGCATATGTAACTTTTTTAAATCTTCCTTTTCTGCCATTTTGCTGTCGCAAAAGGAAAAAAAAAATATGAAAATAAATCTTTGAAAATCAAATATGCTAGAAATCAATAATTATTGTGAATAAAGTGTCAATATTTTGACAGCTTATACGCAATATAAAACTAAATTAATTCGATGAAGTAATTTCCCTGAATTAGTTTATGAAACATCAACAATGATAATTGTCTATTTTGATTTGTTTGATTACAAATCTGAATGGTACCCAGGTGCAATCACCACCCCAAAATATTACTGAAATCGCTTATAAATGTTAATCGCCAAATTTACGCGATAATATTATTTTTTATAAAAGTATATAGAAAATATGAATTGCAAACTAACAAGTGGCTGCGGTTGATCAACTACGGTAAATTAATGTTTATACACCGACCTTCCATATGACTGATAATTTTCCGCTGCTCTTGCTGTCATGTGCAGGCTTCTGTCACTTGAATGTGACTCAAAAGTTGGGTTGTTATTTGAAATTCCTTATGATCTTTATTTATAGCACTTTCTAACCTGATATTCTTATCACTGGCGGATATCCGGCTCGAAGGACCATGAATAATGTTAGGTATTGCCTCCACTCCATGATTGTGGATAGGCAATTTTGGTTGTTTTTTTATCTGGTTGATCCTGGTGTTCCAGGAATTAATACACGGATTATTTTAGTTTGA
The DNA here is from genome assembly GCA_963583905.1 of Stenurella melanura. Classification (NCBI taxonomy): domain Eukaryota; kingdom Metazoa; phylum Arthropoda; class Insecta; order Coleoptera; family Cerambycidae; genus Stenurella; species Stenurella melanura. The sequence goes on from OY757311.1 coordinate 135,970,051, forward strand.
TTTTATTATTTTTTCATTATTTTATACATATATACGGGCATAGCCAGTCCACCCAAGTGCTATTATTTTAATTTCAATTCTTCTCTCTTTTTTGTTTACTTAGCAACCATACTTCAAAAACGGTCTTATCACACACTGCGATAAATATGGTTAAACAGTTTAAATATCACCTTCCTAAAAACTGCAAAAAATCTATTACTTATTCCCATAACTAAACTTATAAATGAAAGTTTTAGAACAGGTGTATTTCCTGACATCCTAAAGGTAGCAGGTGTTTTAAAAAAGGCGGTAAAGAAGATCTTAGTAATTACAGACCCATCTCTCTCTTCCCAATAATTTTAAAAATATTTGAAAAGGCAATAAAAAGCCAAATTGTCAAATATCCGGAAAAACATAAGACATTAAATAAGTATCAGTATGGGTTTAGGGAAAAATTGTCCACATCTGACGCCATTTTAAGATTTACGGAACACACTTTAGAATGTTTCGAAAATGGCATGTACTTACCCTCACTGTTTTGCGACCTCAGCAAAGCTTTTGACTGCGTCTCACGTGCTATTTTACTAAAGAAATTAAACACATTTAACTTTAACGCAATTAGCATAAAACTGATCAATTCATATCTAGAAAATCGCAAGCAGTCAGTCCGGGTTTAGAGTGAGAACCTGAAGGAGTTGTTTGTCAAGGCAGGCGTCCACCAGGGTTCGATTCTGGACCCTGTGCTATTCCTGTTGTATATTAACGACCTGCCAAACGCTCTTGGAAACATTGCTTGTTTGAGTTATGCTGATGATACAACTCTTTCGATGTCTCTTCACAACCTATAGCATTTAGAAAATCAATATAAAAAGCATATACATATTAACTATATACTATGAGTTTCGTTCGTAACTTGACGCCAAGGAAAGCCTGTCTCTCTATCCTTTAAGAGTACTTTGGGTATGGTGCGCATGCCTTAGTGACGCGAGATTGTGACCGTTGAACTGAATATAGAAGATAAATGGTCACAATCTAATTGGAGAAATTGGCCACATGGCCACTGACCTATTATTACAAGAGCGTGCTTGTGTCGTCAGAGCGTGCGCGTTGGGACCCAAGTCCTCTATAGAGATGGAAAACTATCTCCTTCTCTAGCCTCAATTCCGTACATAGTGGCTTATAACGTATTACCAGTATATAGTTAATAGGTATATGGTAAAAAGGCACAGTCAATTGCAAAGACTTGGTTTGCCGCAAATGAGCTCTTATTAAATTAAACAAAAACCGTAAAGATGATTTCGTCCACGCGTGAAATCAATGATGTAGTGAACAATCTTGCTTGCACCAAATTTTTGGGTGTATTTCTTGACCAGACTAGGAAATGGGATGCTTATGTTACCTATATATCAGATATTCTGACGAAAAATGTCTATGCCCTACGGCAACTTTCTAATTCCGTATCGATAGCAGTACTTAGATCGGCCTACTTTGCTCTATGCCATTCTAGACTGTCATATGCCATTCTTGCATGGAGGCATTCTACAGGAAAACGAAGACTTTTTGGTTTGCAGAGGAAGGCCGTCCGAATTGTAGGTGGGGCTGGGTACCGCGAAGACACTAAAGCTTTGTATACACGCCTAAATCTTTTAACTTTCCCTAGTATTTATGCACTACAATGTGCACTATATGTTCATAACCATCTAAATAATTTCCGTACACATGCTGATTGCCATGATTACAACACACAAAATAGAAACAATCCATACTCGAATTACATCCGATTATCTCGAGGCCAAACTGGCACCTCCTCTCATGGTGTTAAGCTTTACAATGAAATTCCGAACTATGTAAAATCGCTTTCCCCAACAAATTTCAAAAACAAAATAAAAGAGTTTCTCCTAAAGACTGCCTATTTCTCAGTGGATGAAATAATTAGAGATTTAAAAAATATGTAGGCCTTTTTTGCATTTTAGAATACAGGTTTATCTACGCAGACGAAAATCTTTATTTGTGTGTGAGTTACTCACTTTACTACTATATGTATACATATATCGATGTACAATGTTTGTATATACCTGTTTGTGATCTATTTTTATAAACTGTCTGACTTGTGCATGTATTTTATACTTTTAGCATTAATACATTTCTGTTCTATTCTATTTTATATATTTTTTGCAGCAAAGGCAGGTCTCGCAGAATTTATCCAGCCAAGTTTGGGTCCTCTCCAACCCAACTTGGATGACTATATGGACACTTTTGATCCTTTGCAAGGTAATGGTGCATAATATAATATCACAGTAATCAAATTTGTTAATATTGTTCGACTTAATTTTGCAGAATTTATTACAAGCAGATTACCCACCGTTCCTGAAGAAAATCAAGCCTCGCAACAGTCACAGCAACAATCTGTAACTTGGGGCTACCTTGACAGTTCGATGAGCACATCCAACTCTAGTTTACAGGTAAGGGTCAAATTTGTCTCTTTTTACATTATATCAGATTATTATAAACCTTGAGGCGGTTAACACATATTAGTTATGAATATTTTGTTCTCAAATATTACTTTTTTTGAAGAAAAACTTAAAATTATGTGTCACCGTTACCTTTATATTTTTCTTGAATATTTAATATTATTTCTAATTGTATTGTGACTAAAAACCTACCCTTCATTAGTCCTGGTGGTAATAAAGTATGTTGGAATGTTGATTCAGGAGAATATAAGGTTTGCCATTAACTTTTCTAAAAAACACATGAAATACTTAATGTAACCTAATTATTTTTGCCGCAGAAAAAAAAGTAAAAATTTTAAATTTCATTTTTTTGTAATATTACTAAGCGCAAAGTAAATAAATCACCTGAAATGTATTGGCTACACTTGTGGTAGTATTTCTATTAGTATTTTTGTCTATATTTAGCATTTTTGTCTATGTTTATTTTGAACCGTTCTAAAAGTACACAAATATATAAAAAAATTATGTAGATAGGTACATCAGATAATTTTTCCGCTGAAATATAATAATAATAATGATAATAGCAAACTTTAGCAAAATACTGGTGCAAATTTTGTTAATAACATAGAAAACGGTTTACCCCCAGAAGGTGATATTAAAACACTAATTAACACTAACTTTGACATAACAAATAACCACACAATTACAATAATTTTTTTTCTTTTAGTTTTTTTGAAAACCAATCAATTCCAGCTTGTTTAATCTCCCCTGAAAAAACATTATAATCTTGTACACCAGTAAAAATCTCCTGTCCCCTAGATATTGTTTTAACTGAAATCAATTGAAAATTTAGGTAGGTAGTATCACGAAGGACAGCAGTTTTAGCAGCGATAGTATTCACAGCGACAAAGTAAAAACGTTAGGGCTGGCTTGCGAATACCTGATCTAGCGACCAGGAATTCGCTACTTAGACATAAAAAGCATAAAAATAACACCAAATTGTAGGGCTCAGTGAGTTGTGTTACAATATATTAGGTTGCCTAACTTAAATATTGATTGAAGTCATTGGCAACCCATTTTTATATATAATTTTTTTAAACACTTACCGTACTCATTGAATGAAAGTAAAACATAAATAAAAAATTGAAGCTTAAAACCTCTTGTAACCGAGTATAAAGTGTTACCATGTCTCTCAAAGTGATATATGTTTTAAACCATATTTCTATTTTTAAATAATTTATAAATGTATTTAGTTATTTTTACTAAAAATTATTTTATGAATGTTCCTGATAAGTTTAAGTAATTTTTTGAGTGGTATTTAGGTCTCACTATCATCATCCCCTCAAATTAACCAGTACCAACTTTCACAAATCCAGCAGATGCCAATGGAAAAACAGGTGCCCATCCAGGACACTCGACAACAAAACATTGTCCAGACGTCTTACAACGAAATGATTCTCCAACAGCCCATAGAACAATATGTTACCCATCAAAGTCAGCCCCCTCCTTACTCATCTGTGATCTCAAAGAATACCAAATCCCTAAAAAGTTTGCCATCACCTAGAACAAAGCTTCAGAATATGCAGACTGTTTACAGTAAATCAATGGATAATATTTATCCCACCTATTCCCAACAAAGTATACCTAACCAGGTCATGGTCAGCGATCGAATATGCCGTAAGTTGTTTTCTTTTTATATAATTTGTGAATGTTATTTGTGTAGCTAGCACAGATTTGTTAATAAACAGAATAACAAATTCTATATACCTCCATTTATTAGTTATGGGAAAAAATGAGGCCATTAGTTGAGATGTAATATCAGTATTGTGAAATTCGATTTTTATTTGAATAAAATTGGTAACTCATTTAGCAGAGATAGGACAGGTTCTACTTATGTAGAAAAACTTTTAATGAAACAAAGTGTTACGTAGTCAATTGTATTTACTTATTTATGTTTTTTGTATTGTGCTTTTTTGTTTTTTCTTTTACCTCTATGTACACGTTTTTTACATTTAGGTGTTACTTTAGTTTTAGGTTATAGGGGAGGCTGAAAACTGTCTGTGTCAATGCCTGCCTTCTCCTTTTGATTGTTTGTATATTTATATATACTTATCTCTCAATAAATTCTATTATTATTATTATTATTATTATTATTATTAAGAACAGTTGCCCAAAATTTCATAAATTTTTTAGCGGTTTTGAATCGCCGTAAGAATTGAAATATTTGTAAATCAAAAACAGTTTAGTGAATCAATTTGAAATTTATTGGGGTGATTTATAAAGACAAAGAACAAATTTCCAAAATTTCATTAATTTCGTAACATTTTTTAATCGCTCCCATATATCCTTAATAGAATTTTCTATTCTTCTAGTACCTATGCAGGAGGCTCCAAACACAGCCCAGCAACAAAACCAACAGACACAGCCATTACAACAACAGCAGCAGCAGCAGCAACAACAACAATCAGTCACAGAGTTCAAACTATTACCAGCATCACAAGATAGTCGGCAGGTGCAAGCCTACAAGTTTTCAGTACCGGCAACTCCAAACATTAAGTTTACATCACCCCAGGTACAGCATTCACAAATGATGCAACCCTCCTTCCCCTCACATTCTCAGTACAATACTTCTAACACTGTAAGTCTAATTTTTTTCTTATATGTTTTTATTTATTGTAGTAGTCTAATACAGTACTATTTATTTTTTCTGTTTATCTGTTTCTCATGATTCTGATTCATCTAAGATATTAAAATAAAAAAATGAGAAAGATGAAAATACATATTTTGATTTAAATAATAATTTTATGAACTTAAATTAAACATGGCTACCTGATCCGCCCTCTACGCCTATACGTCTATTGACTTATGAAAAGATGGCATATTTTCTTTAATTTGATACACATTGCACATAAAGCACTTTTTGGGCATTGTTAAAATTGTATATACATTTCAATAAACAATGGTTAAACACACATCGTACAAAAACACAAACTTAAAAACAAACCACATAACAGATTGCTTTTGTTGATATGTCAACTGTCCTCAAGTACGTTGACCGGGTGGTTCAAATTGCCCAATCATAAACCAGCGAAATGTAAACAAAATAATAAACACAACAAATAAGATTTTGGCTTCAAACATTACTTGTTATTTCAATATCTGTGTTTATTTCTTGATCTATGTTTTCAACTATAAATAAATGATAATAGCTATAGGACATGTGCACTGTATAACTAACATAACCTCAAATATTACATTTTTGTAAGTTTATACTCATTTTTAATGTATTTATTCACATTTCTAGATTGGTAAAACATTAATGAACTTTCTCGGATAGGATGCATATCATTTTTTTAAATCATTGATTTTTAAAAATGCATTGATATTTACAGGTTGGAAATCCAACCCATAATTAGCGGTTTTCAATATTCAATGGTTTAAAAAAATTATGTGCATCCTATCCGAGAGAGTTCATTAATGTTACACAGGTACCAATCTAGAAATACGAATAAAAACATTAAAAATTAGTATAAACTTACAAAAATTTAATATTTGAGGTTATGTTAGTCAGACAATGCCACAAGCGCCCTTATAGGACATGTGCATTGAAAGTTTTGGTCTTTTACTAATGAACAGAGTATCATATTCCGATGTATGTTAGCAATACATCCCTTCACCCTTCAGGGGCCTCTGTCTTAGTGACATCACTTAACTATTGGACGATCGTGCCTCTCCCGAACGAAACCGAGCCAGTGGCGTCAGCCAAGATGCGCGTCAAGCAGAATATAATATACCTTTGTCAATGAAGTATGCATGGCAATAAATTCGTACTAAATTGTGGTTTTTAGTCTTATTTGGGGTAGAAACCCTACAAACGCTAACATGTATTTTAGTCAATATTATATGTAATATTTATCCCCTGAATTTGAATAGGTCATTATTTGATGTAAATGATATTTATAATAAAATGTCAAATAATTGTGAGAACGGTAAATATTATATCTTCAATAGAAATCATTGAAAACAAATGTAATGATCTACCATGGTATGATGTGGAAATGAAGTATAAAACATGAGAAAAAGATGTTGCATATAAGAAATTCAGGAAATGTAATATTAATGAAAAACAAAATTTATGGGAAATTTTTAAGCAAAAAAGGAATGAAGTGGTAACACATTGAAATTTAAAAAGTCCGAATATTATGAACAAAAAAATGATGCTTACAATAATAACCTTAAATTAATGTGGAAAACCTTAAAATCCTTAATTAAATCAAAAAATTATAAAGTTTGTGAAAACAATATACGTTTTGAAATAAATAATTTCGTTTTTGTACTTTATAATAAGGAGGAAATTGCTGAAGATTTTAATAACTTTTTTATAGCTAGTGTTTTAGAAATAACTGACTCCATCCCTAATGCAAATCAGTGGTCATCAGGCAATTAAGAAACTATTAAATCTGAATTTAATGAATTCTTACTACTAACTTTAAGTCAATTAAGATCGATTGTATTAACCTTAGAAAATAAGTCTAGCACAAACTTGCTGTAAAATTCAAAAACTTTATAACGTATTTTTCAAGTTACAGGACATGTAATTTTACATTTTGATAATATTAGTTTATCTAAAGGTAAATTTCTTGAATCACCGAAAACTAGCGCAATTATTCCTATTCCAAAAATAGAAAACTCAAATGAAGCATTTGACTTTGGACCAATTAATACTTTACCACCTCTTGAAAGAAATGTTGGAATTAGCCGTTTATCATCAATTATCAGCCTTTTTTAATAACAATAATGTGTTCATAGGTAACCAATCTGGTTGACAAAGTCAATTAATGTTGGTGTACCCCAAGGCAGTATACTTGGACCACTCCTGATTAATGATTTAAATCTCGCTATTAATTATGACTTCATTAACTTGTTTGTTGATAGCACCTTGATTGCAATTGCACATGGTGATGTTAACATTGCCATTGATAAAATAAATACCGAAATAAATAAACTGTCAGGATGTCTCAACACTAATAAATTAAAATTAAATATAAATAAAACCAAAGCAATGATTTGTACTAAAAAATATAATTACTCTAAGTTAAATATAAATAATGTTAATATAGTCTTTGGTAACATCAAATTAGAATTGGTAACAGAAATAAAATATTTAGGCTTCATGATTAATAAGGATTTAAGTTTAAAAACACATTTTGTGCATGTGCAAAAGAAAATATCGATTTTCTTATCTAGTATTTCTAATTACTTAACGATAGCAACAAGTATAACAGTTTTTAAAACAATAATACAGCCTCACTTCGATTATTGTGCGAATATCTTCCTAAATTTTCTTGATAACAACAGCATTGCTGTATTACAGAGACTGCAGAACAGAGGAATGCGAATTATATTAAGATGCAATAGTCTTACGCTTATTAGAACAATGTTAAGTGTATTAGACTGGTTAAGTGTGAAGTATATAATCACTCAACTAGATTAAATAGTCATTGGAAGGAAAAAGTGTACCAAACATATGCACACATTGTTTTCTGATGGTTGTCGGAAATATAATATGTTACCAAATAAAGTCAAAGAAAGTACCAACTTGATTGCATTTAAACAAAGGTTATTGGAACATATTAGAAGTTTATAATACCCATGCACATTATTATTTTATTATCTTTCTCTTTCATACTTTTTACTACTTTTTATATTTTGTTAGTTAGCTTTTAAATGTAACAATATCGTTATATTACCTGGAATGTGTCGAAGACCTGTATTAGGTTGTCCTATTTCAATAAAGATTATTATTATTATCATTTATAAAAGCTACCCGCAAATCTACTATTTCTATAGAACCTCTTTTTTTATTACTACTATTAATTATTTCTTTACTAATACACATTTTTTAGAACATTGTTTTTCATGTTAACTTTTTGCATCTAGCAGAAAGATGAAAAACCGGAACCTCGGCGACGGGGAGCTCCAAGAGGGAGAGGCAGGTCGAGATCCAACACAAGAGAACCAATGAAAAGACCACCCCTCATCTCTGCCGTTAGTGACCCTTCATTACTTACGCCACAAACTAGCGTTTTATTAACCCAACTATTGACAAACAGTGAGTTAAGAATCCCATCAAATCCATTTCAGTTATTATATACTTTCTTTTTCCAAAGGTACCGATTCTACGAGTTCAATGTACAGCCAAAGTCAGAGTATTGGTTCCGCACATGACTTGTTGTCAACTCAAATCCGTGTTAAGGAGGAGACAAATTCTGTTCCGATTTTGCCACAACCACCTCCTACCACCTTAATTATACCAACTCAAGTTAGTATTAACACGGTTCATCCTTCTACTTCTGATCCAGTAAGTAAAATGTTTCAGAAGTACATATCTTTATCACCTTATCATAATTTTACTTTTAGTTACTGTTAAATACATTCAGTAACTCCAATAGTCCCGTATTGGATTCTACCTCACAAAACATACATTCACCGACATCATCACAGGGCTCGATAGGTTCACCTAATAGAGAAACCTCTCACCGTGACAGAAGAGTTGGACATATACATGCCGAACAAAAAAGGAGGTATAACATCAAGAATGGTTTTGATATGATCCATTCGCTTATACCGCACCTCAATCAGAATCCCAATGCAAAAGTAGGTGCTAGTTATTTATCATATGCGGTGATGTAATGGTTATTTGTTTCAGTTAAGTAAGGCAGCTATGTTACAAAAAGGGGCGGAATATATTAGACAGCTGAGGTCAGAGAGGAACCAGCTCAAAGAAGAGATGGACTCGTTGCGGCAACAGATAGAGACTTTAAACACTTCCATCAGGTAATTTTTTTTAGTAAAGTTTTCAGTTTTCTTATAGCAATTATGTATTTGTATAAAATAACAAACTTGGTGCGATGTGTTGTACATTGCAATTTAATTTTATCGTTATTTCAACGTGGAGTTTGCGGATCCCTTACTTTTTAAATGCAATTTTGATTTCACTTCCGAGAACTTAAATTTTGCACAGAGGTAGTAGGGTGGGCCGAAAACAGGTGATTTTTCATAAAGTTTTTAAACTTAAACTGCGCTATTCTGAAAAAGTTGCCTATGGGTGCTCTAAGGTTATTTTAAAAAAATGGAATTTTTAAGATAAATTTTAACCGGGCTCAGGGCCCTTATTAGGGCCCATTTCTTTTCCAAAAATTTTAGTTGTTCTACCAAAAAAATTTTTCATATTAAGCTATTTTGTAATCTGAAAAAAACTGAGCTCAAATGTAAAATTTTTAACCGACCCCATGCACCCAAACATAAACATGAATTTTAAAAAATATTTATATTTCATCATAATTTTGGGCTGCCTTTCACTTGATTTAGTGGTCTATGCCAAAAACAAAACATAACACTAAATCAACCCAAAACTCACCACGTGGAGATATCTGCACCTGGAGCTTCTGCCATCCCTTTTTTTTTATAAAGCATTATGTTTCACTTCGTTTTTTAAAGTATTGCGATTTGTTGTCAAAAGAGGGTAACATTTTTCAGCCCTCTAATTTTAATCTTATGTATCCATCTTTGGATAACTCACCACATACTTTTATAGATGCCTCAGTGACTAATTTCACACATTGTTCCACTGCTTGGGTGTGACACGGAAATTTTCCAAAATTCGATACAAATATTCCTTTCACAATATTGTCTTATCTCTTTATTTGTTAACTTAGTTGTTAAGGGTGGTTCGGTAATTGTCGTTTCCTGCCAGTCTATCAACTCTGTGTAATCTTCGGCATCTAAATTAGTGGAAGGAATCCTAAACACTCTTACCATCTTACTAGGTTGCAACCCACATTTTTTATTCATCTTGCAGCTAATTCCGTTATGTGTGGACGTGTTCTCATTAGCATTGCCACCAGTAGGTTTTCAGGGTGGGCGAAATATCCATTGTCCGCAAAGGCCTTGTCGATTATCTTTGTAACTTTAAGTGGAAAAACTCTTGACATACTAATCCCTTCCCATAAGTTTCTTGCTCCGTCGTAGATAAGTGGCTTTGTTTTTATATCAAACCAAACAGAAACATATATTTTCAGAACAAGTTTCGACAAAACAACCTGATTTGAGTGGGGATTTTCCGTATCCACATATAAGCAGAGCAGTCTGTTAGCGGTAGTGAGCAAGCGGGAATGGGACATGTTGCCTGGGTCTTTCTCTGCCAAACTAGAACGGCACTTTCCATTTTTAATTGCACTACAAATTTGATACAAGTACCATTGCCCAGTACTTAAATCGTGTGCTTTTAAATTTTGCAACAGGCATATTCTGACAATGTTTTAACAGAGAACCTACTGGCCCTCAATAGCTGTTCCTCAAAGTGCCTCAAAGGTAGCTCAATGCTATGAAGCAGACATACTCCATTGAAAAGAGGTGATAGTTACTTTAAACGAGGTAGTAGATTTTTTTTTCTTGCGTTGTATATATTGTAGAGAGTATGTAGAATCCAAGTTTTAGATGTCTTAACCTTTGGCAGGTACTAGATGCCATTCATATCTGGTGTGAGAGGGAGCAGATGTCTGTCAACCCCCACAAAATGGTAATTATACCCTTCACCAGAAAAAGGAAGCTGGACAACCTGGAACCACCTTCCATATCAGGTGAAATCATCCCATTTGCGGAAGAAGTGAAGTATCTAGGTGTAACCCTAGATAAGTCACTCAGCTGGAATTCCCACTTGGAAAAGGTAATCCACAAAGCGAGACTGTCCCTGTGGACATGTCGAAGAATTTGCGGAAAATCCTGGGGCATTGGTCCCCAACAAATATATTGGATATACGTTACGGTCATTAGACCAATGATAGCGTATGCGTCAATAGTTTGGTGGTCGAAAGGGCTGCAACAAACGACCAAAGCCAAACTCTCTGGATTGCAGAGACAAGCATGCTTGGCAATAACTGGTGCAATAAGCACCACACCGTCAGCTGCTCTGGAAGTCCTCCTGGAACTACCTCCTCTTCATATCTACCTGGAGAGAGAGGCCAGGTGGGCAACATACAGAATCCATCAAGCGGTAACTAATATGCCGCAGGCTAGCATCATGGAGCACAACAGGCTGTTGGACGACTTAAACGGTCACAGCATCCTGGGAATGCCTTCAGATGTGATGCCTACCTTGATCAATCATGAACTGCCCTTTAAAGTCCTGTTTCCTGGAAGAGACGAATGGGATCGGAACAAAACCGACCTACAAAGGGCAGACAGCTGTTGGTTCACAGACGGCTCCAAAACCCCCGAGGGAACTGGAGCTGGTGTATATAGTCGCAAACCAAAGGTAAAGATAATTTCAAGCCTTGGTGATAACGCGACTATTTTTCAGGCAGAAATCCATGCCATTGAGCTGTGTGTACGGAGGCTCGAACAGATGCAGCCGAGACACAAATCAATAAAAATATTTTCAGACAGCCAAGCGGCTCTTAAAGCCCTTGGATCCTACCGTTGTAATTCTAAAGCGGTATGGAATTGCCAGGAAGCTCTTGCCCGATTGGGCAGAGACAACAAACTGACTCTGATCTGGATACCTGGCCACTCTGGCATGGAGGGCAACGAAGTTGCTGATTCCCTGGCCAGAGAAGGCGCGGCAACCAAATTTATAGGTCCAGAACCGGCACTTGGCATATTTGCTAACTCTGCCAAGGCTGCCATCCTGACCTGGGCTGAATTGAAAACAATTCAACACTGGCAGGAACTACCAGGTTTAGTTCACTCAAAGGAGTTTATCACATACCCCTTGAAGTCAAGAACTAAAAAACTATTAGAGTTAAATAGGTTACACCTAAGAACTCTAATTGGCCTATACACTGGGCACTGCAGACTAAATCATCACCTACATAGAATTGGACTGGTGGAAAACACCGAATGCCGTCTATGTCTGGAGGATGATGAAACGGCAGAACACGTTTTGTGTACCTGTCCTGCAGCAGAAAGAATCAGGTTCTCACTTTTTGGCAAAGGGCAACTGGCGCCAGAGGACCTGGACAGTTTCTCACCCAACAAGATTATCGGCTTTATAAAAAAGCTGAATCTGTTGGGTGAACTATAACTAGGAGTGAGCCACAATAGACCTGATGGTCGCAGTGGAGGGTCTGACAAGAGCCCACTCACATGTCAACCTAACCTAACCTAACCTTTGGCAAATTTTTGTGGACGAAAAAACCACAAATTTTTAGTGCTTTTTTCAGTTTGTGGCCTATAACTTAAAAACAATGCATCCAATCGAAAAGTCATCTATTATCAAAATTAAAGAGCATTAAATTTCGCTTCGAATGAGTACCGTGCAGGAACGTGGACCATAATCAAATAGCGGTTTCTGTGGGATTTCGGTTTTATGTAAAACTTCCGAAGTTTCATAATAATTTTAACATTGTCATATTTTATGACTGACATTATTTATGTGTGTTCCAATTTGATTTGTTAAGGAAATATAAAATAAAGTGGAGCCCTTAGGAAATCGGTCTAGGTCCTTGCTCCCGTGATGAATTCGCATTGATTACACTGGTTTACAAACAAAATTAAAAAATCTGACCAATGAGATTCCATTACCGTACCCCAAAAGTTTTTGACGTGCCGAACATGATTCCGTAGTCCGTTTTGCGCCATAACATCAGGATTTCGAGAAAACTTAACCTAAAAGTGCTAAAACATTTTACAACTTTACTATTTTTTTACTCGAAAAAGAAGAAGTTTAGAGAAAAATTGCAAGAGGCAAAAACAGTTTGGAATCACCCGGGGAATGTTCTCAAATTTTTTCGGAAAAATTTGAGAATATCCCCCAGATGATTCCAATCTCTTTTTGCATCCTACAATTTTTGTCCAAACTTCTTCTTTCTCGAGTAAAAAAATAGCAAAGTTCTAAAATGTTGATTTTTCCTCGCCGGATATCAAAAAAAAAGCGAAAATGAACTTTTTAATTGTGTTTAAAGTTAAAACCTTGTCTTTACACCTCTTAAAATATACTCATGATGTTCTTTGTTAGTAACTGCCAATCGATGTTGCCTGCCACTGGAGCCCCAGTTTCTAGACGACGAGATAGTAAAATGCAAGAGATGTTTGATGACTATGTCAGGACACGAACAATGGACAATTGGAAGTTTTGGATTGTATCCTTTACAAGAAAAAATTGCATAAAAACTTATTATAATTTTAATTATTTCATGATTAATCGCCATATTGAACTTGCCATTTGTTATAGCTCTTCAACAGGGTTTGCAATCCCGGGATAAAAATACAATCCCATCCCAGAATTGTGGGAAGTTTACACGATCTGGGAAATTGATGTTTAGAAATTGAATAAAATGCAGCGTAGTGTGTAGTATCAATGAATACATGAATGTACGAATATATATGGTTAAATTTTAGACCATGCCATCTCTAAAAACTACATTAACATAATAAGGAAAGAAATAGGCCAAACATTTATTAGTGACTGTGCGAATACAGAATTTGAGACATCTCTAGATTTGGAGTGGATTGCAATGGGTCCCGGGGTTGGAAAATTGTCCTAACTATTCCTAATGGCCAAAACCCCTCTCAAAACTTGGTTTACGAGCTATTTTGCAGGATGGCTGGTTTGTTGCCAAGGATTTTTCTTGGGAATATTTATGAAATTGATGACAAAGGACATGGGGGTAGGTAGAGCTGACGAGGGGGTTAACCAATTGGTTGAAACCATCCCCTTGGTGAAAAAATCGAGCTGAATCGTTTTTCCTTGCACTTTTTTTGGACCTCTTGATCGTCCACCACCGCTTTCATCCCTTCAAGGTGGTGGAAACCACCCTCTGGAGAAACTGCCGCTCTTATTCAATTTTCTGCGGGGTTTTTTTGACGCAATCAAGTTGAAAGGTGGTCAAGAGAGGGGAGTAGGGGAAACCACCTCCCAATTCGATTTCTTTTGAAAAACCCATGGAGAATCGATTTAGGTCAATTTTTTCAACGAGGGGGTGGTTTCTACTCTTTGGTTTACATCCTTATTGGCCTTACCTACCCCTGTGTCCTTTGTTATCAATTCCATAAATGTTCCCTATAAATATCCTTGACAACAAACCAGCCATCCTGCGATATACCCAGAAAACCAAGTTTTCGGGGTGGTTTTTGGTCATTAGAGGTAGTTAGGACAATTTTCCAACCCCGGCGGGACACATTGCAATCGATTCCCCGCCCCAAAAAACGGGAGAAGGGTCCCTTGCATTGCTGGGTCAGAAGTGTTCATCGTACTTACTGAAAATATGGATTTACAAAAATCGTAACAAATTCATATTTCCAAATAACACAAGAACAGTTTTATTTTCAGTCATTGTATTTATAATTATTTTCCATTATTGTAACACGGAAAAGTAAAGTCAGATATTACTACGAAGATCTTTTTATAATGAATAATATTTTAATTCTATTTTTTCACAATATTTCCATGAAAATGTGTTTAATTTAATATCAGAAGAAGGAAAAACTAGTTGTTCTACTTCGCCCATGCAATAGACTGATCTTATTCAAGGCCAATCTTGAGAATGCTAGGATCCCATCGGCAGACATTTCAGGATTTTTGGTATCAAGATATCACACTGGAATTTCTGATTTGGAGATTGCAAGCCCTATTTCTTAAGTTGAGAGTACAATATTTTTTATTGCTATGTTCTAAAGAAATGTAAAAGATTTCAGTTATTATAATAATTTACTTTGCGCATATTAATTAAAGTGCAATTCAATAATTGGCGACAGCCATGTAAAACAGGGTGGATTTGCAAAGTTCATGGCCCAGTACAGACATGCATATATGCACTTGCATTTCAAAAATATTTCTGACTTACCAATCTTTCATCTTTGACGTGAACATAGATGAAATGTCATAATTATCTCTCACATAGTTTTGTTTCTTAGCCCATTGAAGCAAGTGTGTTAAGTACTTTTTGAAAAATAGATATTATTGAGTATCCTCATTATATTTCATAAGGAAATATAATTCCAATTGAAATTGAAGTCGCCATGGATATCGTTTTCAAAGAATCTGCGCACGCAATACCAAAATAATAGATAATAGATACTGTACAACAAATGAAGAAATCTTAGGAGAAACCCACAATGCCAATGAAAAAAGTAGATACAGTACACAAATGAAAAATTACGAAATCGAATTGCGCTAGATTGCAGAGGCTATGGGCTTCTCTAAATTGACGAATCATAATAATATATATTAATATTGTCCAGGATCTCTGTAAAATGGGCACCATGTTTTTTAACCCCAGAAAAATAAAACATGTTTGATCTCATATTTCAACACATTATTTGCAGCATTTTCTGAGACATCCATCAGGTTTTCAGAACAAATTTGTGAATACTAAGACTTGACTCTATCTCTAGAGAAGACAAAGGCAGCGACATTGGCTAGTAATGTAATGGTGCCAGTTGCGATTTCAAAATGAATATAATAATTGTCTTTCAAAGGGTCAAACTATATACAGAGCCTACTATACATACCTAACTAAACCATCGCTTATACAGGCTTGAATTAGTGGAAAATGATGAATGCTATCGGCATTTAGAGTATGAATATGTACCTGTCTTGCTGCAAAAAGAATAGGGTTCTCTCTATTTGGTAAAGGAAAACTGTTGTCGGGTTCTGGACAGTGCCTCACCTAATAAGGTTATTGGCTTCATCACAAAGCTATGAACATGCTCTGTGATAGATAATTAGGAGCGAGTCACAGTAGATCAAGTGTGAGATGCTTCTTTTAAGTTTCCAATTATCATCATCGGATGGGGAGTGTAGGTATTTATGGGATGCTTTTTTAAGTTTCCATTTCTTTTAATTCTTCTTCTGAGTCTTCTGTTTCAGAGTCTAGCAGTGTGTACCTCCTCTTGCCCGCTTGTGTCCAGATATGGTTTCAAATGTTTCACCAGAAATCCACGTTTTCTCTTCAGCGTCCTGCGTCCACCTCATCCGCTTGCCCAGACATAAATCGTCTCGCCGCAAGAAGATTTTATTTATTAACCGTGCCACAACCATCTACAGTGGAAGTGCAAGGGAGATCCCCTAGGGAAATTTGAAGACTGATATACTGATCTGCCAAAGTAATGTGAAACAGGAAAATAAAATCTGCAAAGGCGAAAAAGAACCCCGAGAAAACACTTGAAGACACCCTGTATATCGATCTGCCAAGGTAATGCAAAACATAAAAATAAAATCTGCGAAAGCAAAAAGAGATCTAGACCAACAATTTAAACGCCCTGTATATCCTGCAGACACCAATTATTTTGATTTCCATTTGACTCTCAACTATTTAGAACCAGATTTTGAGTTAATAATTTAAGTTAATACAGTTAATAGACTTAATTAATTAAGTTAATAAATTAATATAGCTTAGCCTTCTGTAATTGTCAGGTTTGCGGTTGCTGGCTTATCCTTCCTTCTTTTGTTGAGTTCTTGCACTTCACTTCATATAACTGCCACTGGTGCGTCCCTATAGTTTGTTGTTGCAGGATAATTTATAAGTTTATGACATGACCCCCTTTAGTATCTAGCACTGGGTCAGTCCGATTGCATGTATATACTTTCCTTTACAGAGTTATATTACCAGATGTTTTTATCTCTTTTTCAATTTGTATATATCTGCTTTTAGTGATGGTATAATCAAATATCAGCTATATGAAATAGCCATACTTATGCTAATTTATATCAATTAATGTAGAATTGTCCATGCTTTAATTCAACACAATCTCGCACGATTTCTCACAGTTTTACCGATTTTATTCGAGATTTTGTAAGGGCCACTTAAAAATGTGCCTGCCTCCGTCGCCAGCCGGACTCCTCTCCGCCTGACTGTTGGTTACTAATACTAAAAAAATATCTAGTTGAAAGGAAACTTTCATCAAATGAAGAGGTTAACGCCGAAGCAGAAAGCTTTTTTCAGACCTTAATCAGCTTACAAGGA
Source organism: Stenurella melanura (assembly GCA_963583905.1). NCBI lineage: Eukaryota > Metazoa > Arthropoda > Insecta > Coleoptera > Cerambycidae > Stenurella > Stenurella melanura. Next base: position 135,987,446 of record OY757311.1, read on the forward strand.
TAGTATAAATGTATTGCGACAAGTGCATTAGTGTTTGTATTCAAAAATAACAATGAATTAAAAATAAATTGTAATTTTTTTCCCCAGGCTATGAACTTTTCAAATACTCCTTGTGTGACAAAATAAATATATATACATATTTTTCCTCAACAAAAAACAGTTTAGTTTAATCTTCAGGCCCTTGTTAAACTCGTTTAACAATTTTGTATCAACGTCCAGCTTGGATGACCTCTATTCATCAACATTGCTTTGGATAGAGCAACACTGCACTCTCGTAGATCTCAGACCAAGTAATTATGTTAATATAAGTAATTCCAGAATTTTCATGTTTTCTTTTTTTTTCAGTCGTTCTTAATTCTCTAAGGTACCTGTGCACAAAGACAGATATTTTATCTGAACCCGAAAAATTACCCGACGAAGCTCGACAGATGGTCCTCGGTAATAACCAAAATCAGAATAATTAGTTTACTTTGATTAATTAGTACACTAATGTATTTGCTCAGAGACTAATTTACAATCGTGATATGGAGTGCAAATTTTTTTTAACACTACAGTAATTTACAGTTTTAAGGTCTTGCCAAATTTTGTAATCAGGATTTTTATATTTTATTTTTATATTTTCAAAGGAGCAGAACCAAGCTAAACGAGTGCAATGCAAGATGCCTTATGTGCTGGACAATTTTTGAATGATCTACCTTGTAATGCTAATCATTTTATATGACTAATATAAGATAGTACAACTATTGTTTATGTTTATCGTAATATGTAATGTATATAATTTCTGTAGTGCCTTAATCATGAGCGTGATAATTTTATTGTATAATTAGTGTTATATAGAGGGTACTTACGTAATTATATTGTAAAAAAAATTGTTATATGTTTAACTTTCTGTTAATTTTTATGTATGTATGTAAAATCATTTTAAATACATTTTATTTGTTAATAAGTTCATTTATTTATTCATCATTTTAAAGAATATGAGCCGGGAATTTTTTATTGACCTCTAAGAAATATGTAAACAGTGTAAAATAAATTTTAATAGTAAATATTCTTGGATTTTAAAAGAGCATTCGAAGCAATATTTGGATCAATGTACTTCCATATTACGGCATAAGAGTAACTGTGTTGGAATGGTGTAAAAGTTACTTGTCTAATAGATTACAAAGTTAACAATATCAAGTACAATGCCAATTAAGTTGGTGTACCCCAAGGCAGTGTACTTGAACCACTCCTGTTTATTGTATACCTTAATAATTTACATTTCGCTACTAATTATTCTGACTTCATTAACTGCTGATGACACCTTAACTGCAATTACACATAGTGATGTTAACATTGCCATTGAAAAAATAAATATCGACTTAAATAAACAGGATATCTCAACACTAATAAATTTAAATAAAACCAATGCTATGATTTGTACTCAGGGACCACTCTAGCTCTTGCGGCCCTGGGCGAAATGGCATTTTGTCGCACTCTTTTCTGCCGTATTGTATCGCTATGCCGAAAATGCCGCCCACTTTGCCTACCATCTAGAGTGGGTCCTGTTTGTACTAAAAAATATAATTACCTTAAATTAAATATAACCTAACAGTCTCCTGGCTAACCTTTTCTTGAGAGTGACTATGATGTGCATAATTACACAGTACAATAAATAACTAATTTTGTACTTTAATTAGATTATATATTAATTACTCAACTGCTTTCGAACAAGTAATAGTATCCATAAACAAATAGCGTGATCTTTAATAACATACAAGTGTTTTATTATAACTCGCCAAGTACAGCCAATCACCTTTAACTTCATGCCTAGCCTGTCCAATCGATGTAACACGCAAAGTAAAATAGAATGATCCATTATCATTGAGGGGTGGAAGGTGATTTGACATGTTTGAATAGTTTGGACGTTGTTAAATTAAGTAATATTTGTGACAAAAATATGAATTCGGTTAGTGAAGATGAACTATTATGTTAATATTTATTGTTATAATCGGAGATAAAGTACAGTATTTAAGTAATAATAATAACACTTGATGATTTGCGGCACTCGCGTACGGCTCGAGCTGCAAACTTCATCTGTGTGAGTTATTACCTACATTACCGCTCATTAAATAATATATTATTATACAATATGCAAAATACGTATAATGCGTAGGTATGTATTATATCTTCGCATCTCTATTACTGAGTAACAAATCATTACAATATTAACATCAGTCGGAGTTTAACAAAATTACACTCAACGATTTGCAAATCGCAAATGTACAATTTTTGTAAACCTGTAGGAATAACAAAAGCAGAGAGTGATCTGGACCTGGACAGTCACAATAAATTTTCACAGAGCCCTACTGTCCCCTACCACTAAGTAGGTTACTCAGGTCCGATTTATCAATCAATGCGAAGATAAAGTAGTTATCCTATGGCTAAATCACAGTTTAATAATACAGTAGGGTCACTTCCCGCCCTGAGTGTAGTCCACGCGTCAATAGCAGGAGTAAATAAGCCAAAGATTAGAGAAGTAACCTAATCTTTGGTAAGGCCAAAGATGAAAGAATTAGTTCTCTAATCTTTGGTAAGGCTATCATCGACGCGTGGACTACACTCAGTAGAGGAAGTGACCCTACTGCATCATTAAACTAGCTGTTTTAACTACAGGATAACTTTTATCCTTGCATTGATAAATGATAAACCGACCCTCAAAAGCTGCTGAATAAAGGCCGATTTATTAATGTGAGATTAAAATTATCCTAAAGTTAAAGCATAAACATAAGCATAGGATTTAACCATAGGATAACATTTATTCTTGCAAAACCTCGCATTGATAAACCGGCCCTAAGCATAGATTACTGATTACTGGCCCTAAAGACCTAAGAAGCCTAAACTAAGCTTCTTGACTGAATCACGCTGAATATCGCAACGCAATCCGCGTGTAAAATCCACTGAACTCTACAATAGTTCAATCAAAGATTAAGTTGGTTCGGTGGTAAAATAGTAAAATCGTATAAAATCAATGCGCGGCTGGATTTCTGTTTTAACAGTTTGTGATTGGCGACACTGAATCAGACACCCCAGTCAAAGATATCATATATAATATTTGATCTGTGGTCAAAGATTAGAGAATTAACAACTCTAATCTTTGCCCCAGTTGTGTCCAAAGAATTTATATAAATTCTTTGGTTGTGTCCAAAGAGGTTTTAATAGTATTAAATCTATGGTTGTGTCCCTTTAAATTGGAGTTCACAATTGTCTTCGTCTTCTCCGTCTGACTGTCCTATCGTGTTAGCCACAGATCAAGAAATAAACAATTAATCTGTGGTGTTAGCACAGAAGTGGAGAAGTGTGTTAGTTCCACTGAACTGTACCATATAAATGGAATGCCAATGTCTATTCCCATTTGTATGTAAAATTGAATCTCGCGCAAGTATGGCGACGGGAGGTCTCGGCGCAATCGCATTGTATAACACGCCAGGGCCGGCTCTATTTCTATTGCAAGTGTTTTTGATATGTCTTTTTTTCAGAAATCATCAAAAATACGCGTGTATAGATTGACATTTCTTATATAGTTAACCTTTGTCTTAATTTTTATTAAAGAACAAAAAAAGTTGCCATTCCCAAAACATAATTATTTAATTCTTTCTAGTAAACGTTCTTGATAATGCAGGATCATATTGATGGAGTTGAATATAGAGTCCGCCAAAAAATGAAGTCATATTTTCTACCTCAGAGATCGAAATGTAATTTAGAATAGAATAAAATTGTATTGTGTTACAAAGTTACACAAAAGATATGAGGGTTCAACATGCTTAGTCGATTTTCAACCCTACCCGCATGGCCGCATGTAATAAAAAATTACAAAAAAGCTATTATGATGATAAATGTTTTTTCTAATTATTATTATGAAAATAATAAGTAATTAATTGTAACATACATAATATTAATATACAAAATAATTATTAATATATGATGATAAAATAAATACAAAATACACATAAGTACAAAAAATAAGATTGGGTAATGAAAATATAATACTAATAATGCAATAAGAATTACTGGAAGTTAAGGTCACTTATAAGTATAAACACAAAGCAACAAGGACACAGTATAGGTATAATTGCATATATTAAACATAACCTCTTGTTTATTTATAAGCGTCTAGAGAGACCGAAATGCGAAAGCTTCGACACGCCCAACACGTGATATCATTATATAGTTTGACTATTTCTTCTTTGCTCTAGCGTTTGCTTCCAGCGAGATGGTTATATAGCGCATAGGTTACGCTTTAACTTCGCGAAGGGTCCCGGGTTCAAGTTCATACGTCAGCAGAATTTTTTTTTAATTCTGTATAACGATATTAATATATTTTTTTACAAATTCTCTTCTGATTTCTTTAGGTTTTCCTTCTTTTTATATAATAATTTCATTCTTTCGTGTGATTTCTTTGGGTGAGGTTAGTAGGTTTTTATTTTGATATCTGATTGTTAATAATTATTAGCGCCGCAGGCACTATTAGCGTCGGAGACAAAAAAAATGGGGGGTGCCCGCCTTTTTTCCACAAAATAACAGGAAATATTTCAATTTCTCTACTTGCACGAATTTATTACACATTTACAAGGTAATGCGCATGCTCGAAGCTTTCGCATTTCGGTCGCTCTAGACGCGTGTCTCTTATTTTGTTTTGAAATTGAAATTAGAATAGATCAAGTCAATATCAGTAATGCAAATAATGTTGGATTGTTTAAAATTATTTAGGTAGCTTCACAAATACCAATGAACTTTACAATTTGCAACGGAAATTATGGAAAACAGGTGAGGTTAGAAAATTTTGTATCCTAAATTTCCACTGAATTCTATATATTTATCATGTAGAGTTAAGTAGATATCTCGAAAAGTATAGCCTATCGAAAAATTTTCAGGCAAAATTACCCACGTTAAAAGAAAAGATCCCAAAACTCGGAGTTGTCGTCGATATTTAGATACCTAGTAGTATATTTTATAGAATAGGCAAGAACAAGATACTTACTTAAAATATAACAAACCTTTGGCCCGATTCTTGCAAAACAGTATCTACAATACAATTCCGGACCATATTGTTTGATTAACTTATCACGAACTGTAAATACCTGCTAAATAAAAGAATCGATAAAAACGAGAGAATTGTTTGACGACGGCTCTGAAATTCTGCACTAATCCAAGACCTCCCGCTACGGGAGACAAATCGAAGAATAATGGCTTCGGCGCATAATGTCTTCAAGAAGCATTCTGACTCAAGCACCAACATACTTTTAATATTAGACTTCCACTGCGGCGACGCATATGCCGCCGACCTTCAATCGCATGTAGGCCGTATTTTGTTCACGCGCATATATCTGTATTGGTCTTCCATTTATTATGTAGAGTTCAGTGGTTAGTTCTCTAATCATTGGTTTATCTAAGTATTAGTAAGTATTAGATTATGTGGTGCAGTTATTACAGTGCGTTGTTTGTTGATATTAGTTGTAAAAGAAACGAATATGGATTATCCTTTACAAACAAATTATACAAATATCTGTAGAACTTGTTTAACAGAAAATCTTAATATGAAATATATCTTTAGTTGTGAAGAAATTATGGAACAAAAAGTCATGTTATGCGACATGTTAATGTCCTGTGCTTCTATACTTGTAAACTGCATTAAGAAAAATTGTTTATTTTTAATAATTCCATGCGATTTTAGGTGATGCACGGAGATGGGCTTCCAGAAAATATTTGTTTGAGTTGTTTTCAGCAGGCAAATACAGCTTATTTATTTAGAAAATTATGTGAAAGATCCGATATAGCTTTACGAGAATGCACATTTGCTACATTAAGCAATGATCAAAATATTTTTACAATTCCAGTAAATGATAGTAAATTCTTTGAAAATATTGAAGAAAACTCTCGTGACAAAGAAAACCATATAAATTCTGATCCTGAAAATGAATACAGGGAAACAATTATTGATAGTAGAGGCTGTAAAGGTGAGGGAGGTAAATTTATAATAATTATTAGATAAACGGAAACATTTATGATTATTATTTTACAGAAAACTCAGGCGATGATAATGCAGATCCTTCAGATGTTAATGAAACTATTGTAAGTATTCGGAGGGAAAATATATAAATGAATATGATTAGAAATTTTAGGATAAAGAAACCGAGGAATGTTCCTTGCCAGCAAAAAGTAGAAATTATCACTGTAAAAAATGTAACGAATTATGTATAGGATTGAAATCTCTTCGGACACATATGACTAAGGTTCATCGAGAAGTTTTCAAATGTGATCAATGTGGAAAGGAGTTAGTAGTTAGAGTTAAGTGTCTCACATTCAACTCTGAATATTAACTAATAGTTTTTCAGATTTAATACAAAAAATATTCTCGCCCGCCATCTTTTATCAAGCCACAACTCTTCAGGACTTAAACGGCAGAGGAATAAGACTGGCATTATTAAGAAGAGGAATTTGCCTCGTACCTGCGATATATGTAATAAAACTTTTAGATTTCACAGCAACCTCAATAGACATAAGTTAATACATACAGGTGAAAAACCTTATCTTTGCAATGTTTGTGGGAAAGGTTTTGCACAAATGGCTTACCTGAAAATACATTCATTTATACATACAGGTAGGTATATGAGGTATGCAGCAAATGCATGTAAATGGTCTCTAGTAGTGTTGTCAGTTGTCACTCAACAGGTGTATTTAAAGGTGACACCAGTTTTTATCAAGTTCAATAAAGTATCTTTATTATTATTTCAGAAATATTAGACACGAAACAAGTAATAGTGTTTGTTGTTTTGAAGGTGAAAAGCCCTACAAATGTCAAATGTGCGATAGGAGTTTTGCAGCCCCAGGAACTCTCATGACACACATAAGAACGCACACAGGCGAACGACCTCACATATGCAAAATATGTGGAAAGGATTTTCCTCAATCTGGTTACCTCTCAGCTCATATTCGAACGCATACTGGTGAAAAACCGGTGGAATGTAAAGTTTGCAATCGTAGGTTTAATCAAAGTGGCCGATTGATTATTCATATGAGAATTCACAGTGGAGAAAAACCATACCAATGTAAAGATTGTGGCAGGAGTTTTGCGGTTAAAGGTACTTTGAAAAAACATATCCGAACTCATACTGGTGAGAGACCTTACATGTGTAAAATGTGTGGACAAACTTTTGCTCAGAGCGGGACTTTGGCTACTCATATGAAAGTTCATAAGCCTAAAGTGGAAAGTGATGGTTTAATCTCTTGAAAACATTTTCCTTTTTGTAATATCTCAATAATTGATTGGAAATTATTTTGATGCCTATATTTATAGAGCATTCACAAAAAAATTTCAACATCTGCTGAACATGTAAAAATAAATTTGTTTGTATATGGAGATCAAGAGAAATACAGGATGAAATTTTTTGAAACGTAACTACTTTGCAATGTAACTAAAATATTTTCTTCGGTATGGACTAGAACTTTCTAAATAAGGAGTAAGTAAAGTGAGGTGACTTAGGTGTAAAAAATGGGGTGAAAGGGGACCATTTACTCAGTAATAGCGACCAATAGCTATAACAATTCATGCAAATTTGATGGCATTCTTCACAATGCTTATGTGCTTTCAGCAAAATCTCTTTATAGTGTATGAACAATTTTTATTCCTTGAGGCGATTGTAGACTGTCTGTGAATATTCACAGCTGATGTTGATAAAAGGGAGGCATTAGGAATAACTGGTTTTCTATAAAATTATTAATCTGAAGAAGAAAAGTGTCATAACTCAAAAATATAGTTTTGCAGAAAAGATCATTTAAAATAGTTATCATTTTAAAAGCTTGCTGAATAAGCTGTAATGCTATCTCACTACAGCTTATTCTAGTTATATCTAACTATTCGTTTTTTTATACCTCTGCTATTAAAGCAAATCTATTGATTTATTGTAGTGCATTACAATAGATGCATTGTGTATTCGGTTCAGATACATGACTAAACTTATGAAGTTTCTCGAGATTGACAACACTATAATGTGATGGGGGGATCGACACATATGCGTGTTAGTGGCGCAATTGAGGCATTTTATTTATGACCTTTTCCTAGGTATATCTCTATTGTATTTGTGAACTTATTGTGCAAGGAAGCCAAAACATACATATTTTGAGATACGTCACTTTTCTTCCGGAGTGACGGTATGTAGTTACAATTGATTTTTGATATATAGTTAAGAACTACATTGGATTTACATGGATTATAAGACTGATTGCTATTTCCAAGAAAATCATTCCATTCCACCTAATTTTTGACTCCTTGTAATAATCTTCCTTTACTTCTTATTTGTGATCTTTAGTGGGAATATGGTTTCAATATCCGTTGATTCTGTACTTAATCATTTAAGGTTGGCATATGTTAAGCAGAGAATTATGGTTAAGTTTTCTTTCTTTTTACCATGAGGGTAATATAGAAGGGGAGAAGATATAAGAAGCTGCAGCTGTTACACGGAAGTGTTATCGGAGCTTGATTTAATGTGCACTACAAGGTTGATACCATTCCTTACCATAATATATGAAAATTCAGTCTTCTCATCCGTATGTTGTCAATCTTCATTAAATAATATTCGTTAGCAAAATTTTTAGACTTGGTAGAAAAATCATTAAGTCATGGTTCCTTTGATACTATTACAACTATGTAAACGCTAATAAAATTTTGCAATAAAAGATAAAAAGACATTAAAAAACACGTATTTGTTCTCTTGGTCTGTCATATACCGAGTGCGGCAATAGAATGTGATGGTTTTCGTTTTCATCGTACGATGCTCCATTGAATTAAACATACCACATTTAACACATTAGCAGTAGCATACGATTTATCATCTGTTGATATTGAATTTTTTTGAATTTCAAGTGATCTGAACAGAAAATACAATCTTATAATCTGGACCTGACTGTGTAGATAAATAAAAAATTTCCATATTGAAAAGACTTATGCAAATGCACAATCGCTGCATAGTGTGAAAGTCACAGTGTGGTGTCGCATAGCTGTTGATATATATATTTTTTAAAGAAAATAATGACTTTTAGTGTACTTTAACATGACGCTACTTAAGTAAAAGTGCTGGTTCACAAACTGTCTTCATATAGTAGAAACAAAAACAACTGACAAACATTTTTGCAACAGGCGGTCTAGAACAAACTCTGTCCACATTTTAAAAATATTCCTAGCAGAAAAATATTTTTGGCAAAATCAAAAGTATTTCTTACCTCAAATGCATTTTATTCTGTGGAGGAATTTCTAATCTATTCATTTATTACTATAATTATAGTGTGTAGTAAACTTTTATTTTATAATAAAAATTAAAATAATTATTGTTCGCATATTTCTCTTTTCATTCATATCGTATTGTTTTTGACTTCTCTTATATCATGTTTGTGATCTATTAGATGGCTAAATGTATTATCATTATCATTGTGATGAGTGACGGTGAAGTTTCTTTCCCTCCAGACTACAAGAATGTAAGCGTTGTCAAAGAGATAATTTGGAAAAAGTAATGAAACATTTTCTTTATAGGATTTTTGCAAAGAGTGGAAAGAAAAGCTATCTATGAGAACTAAAGGAAAAACTATATATATAAAAATATTAATGAAATCTTTGCATTCTTTCGATAACCTGACTTCTGGTTATGCTAGCAAGTAAAATTCTGATTTGCCATTCTCATTTTAACACTAGCATCCAACCTAGTCCCCTACGGCTAAGCAGGCTAAACTAGTATCTACATGATCCCCTACGATATGTAAATTCAGTTAAAAATGAGAACAAAGGTCTGAAAAAGTAGTTTTGAAAAAAAAATCTATAATGAATCGCATCTTAGTTTTTTTTTAAATTATTTCAGTCCACAATAGTGCTTACAAAAACCATCACATTCTTTGCCAACTACTCTCTATTTAGCCACAATATTACATAAATTTATTCTTATTGATCTCATTTTTTTTGTAATTTGAGAAAAAACTTTTGATAGGATTTTGATTTAAGGATGTATGGGAGGTATAATCGGAGACAAAAGCACATTTTTAATTTGTTACTGTTTGTTGTGTGATATAGATGAATATTATTGAACTAAACGATTATTAGAATCAAATATTTATTACTATTCATTTTTCTACTTCTCGACAGTTTTTTCGTTTTATTTCCAAATTTTTATTTTTTATGACAGAAATTTTTGATGCTGAAAATGCCTTAATTCAAACTTGGCATTATGATAATTTAATAAAATTATTTGTTAATTTCACAAATTAAATACATACTCTAAATTAATCAAGAAAGATAATTAACGAGATTTATATAATTAAATGAGTCATTTTTTATTATTAACCCTTTAATTCCTGGAACCGGATAACTCCGCAAAAATTTTTCGTGCTCCCAGCGCGGGAACCGGATATTTACGCAGGGTCATATTTACACTGTAGTTCATATCTGTTTTTATTTTGCATCTTTTTTTATGAAAGTCAACGTTTTCTTATGTTTTTGAAAAAATTAATGTTTATTTAATTGATTATTTGAATTTACGTGGCTAAATGAAGCATGTATACACGCATAAGTTAAGCGTTAAGCATAAGCGTCTCCCGCTGCCGTTTTGCGGGCTGGACATGTAAAATCAGTGCCGGAATGAAAGGGTTAAGGAAGAAATTAAAGCTTTGATGAGAAAGTGAAATTGTGACAACACTGTAATACTGCTCATTTACTATTCTTACATTGGTAACAATGCGCAGTGTACAGGTTAGGTACATTTAGTAGAGATGGGAGAAGCAGTACCTCTTATGTAGCGTTACAAACATGACCGCTCCAGAAAAATATCACGACAAATTGACGCTATTTTTTGACTAGCTCTGTCAAATTTATTGGGGTTATTTATGAAGACATAAAGAACAATATCCCAAAATTTCATTATTTTCTTAACAGTTTTTAATCGCTCCCATACATCCTTAAGTAATTAATATTTATTTTTTGTATACAAAACTTTTTGCATGTATGTAGTATGTAAGTATTTTACTTTTTTACGAACCTCAGTATTGTATTGTGTAAACGTGATATTTTTTATAAGATTGTAAAATGTATAAATAAAACAAGATTTTACTAAAATTATTTATATTATCTTTTAATAAAAGTCCACTTAATAAATAGTTATTATTACAACTAAATGAATCTATTACTCACTTTCACTTTCTTCATCTGAATCTTTAAGAGCACTAGGTTTACCATGTTTTCTGCCTCTACTATTCTCAATATCTGAGCCTTCTTCATCCGAGGAATAAATAGCACCACCTGAAAACATACAAAAAAAAAAAAAAAAAAATCGGTAAAGGTGTTTACTCAGAACTTCCCTCTTTATTTATACAGAATGGTCACTATGCATTAAGAAATCAAGGAAATGATCAGAATGTAATTGCCACTACTGCTACAAAGAAGACAATTGGTTAAAAAATATAGAGTAGTCATCCCAGAGAAAAAATATAGAGTAGTCATCCTACAGAAAAAATATATAAAAGGTCCAAATTTGGAAGGTTTGTATAAATACCTTGCCAAATTTCCACCGTAGTTGAATTATTTCTTAGGATGACTATACGCTGCATATCTTTTATTAAAAGTTTAATACCTGTCTTCCTTGCTAATTGTGTTAACTATATATAGGTACCTTTTATTGTCATATGTCACATTTCTTTCATTATTTATTCTCTGTAGGCGGTCTACCCGGTATATTTTCCAGGGAAAATCTACCCATTACATTTATCGTCAACTACCTGCCAAATTTGACTGTTGTCCGATAATAGTTAATCGCTAATTTGGAGTTCCAGTTATGATGTTCACAAGAATAACTTGGAGGCAGTTCAACGTAGATTTCTTAAATTACTGTGGTTCAAATCCGACGGTACCTATCCAGTGATTGGTTTTCCGCAAAGTAACTTGCTTGAAAGATATTCTATGACTACTCTTGAGGATAGGCGTACGTACTTTTCTCAAGTATTTTTGTTTAAATTACTACACAATGATTTTGACGCACCCGAAATAATTAGTAAGCTTAATTTTCACGTTCCCAGATTAACCTCTTGTAATCATCAAGTTTTCTATTTACCTACGCCGCGTACCAACGTACTAATTAATTCACTTTTATATACGATTTGCAGTACTTCTAACAAGCTATGTAGCAACTTCAATATTTTTAATTGCAGCCCTAGTAACATAAAACAAAATGTTCTGAATTAAATAACCAGTGAGTATCTTTGTTTTTCTTAATTTACTTTGAATCACTCATGTGTATATATGTTTATATAGTTTTTATATTTAAACATTTCCCATGTTGTTTTTCCCTCTCTCTTCGTATCATCAGTTATTCATAGTTCGTACATTTAAGTAAATTTTTTCTTCATTTTACTTTCTATGTTTTTGTATATTATGTAATTAATGCTTTGTATGCCTTTATTCCTGTTCTTTAATTGGGTATCTTACCTGTTGAAGAGTGTATGCAATAAATAAATAAATAAAATAAATAGTACTAAATAAATGAACATTTTAATAATACAAATTTCACCCTTAAAATTTCTGACATAGCAGGCAGAATTTGCGCCCCCTTAATCATGCGCCCCGGGAGGTTGCCCGCCCCTAGAAACGAGCCTACTCTGTGTCCATATATAAATATGTCATGCTTTTCACGGACTGTCTCTAGATTTTTTATATAAAATTCGTCTATCATGTACTTTTGGCAACTTGTCCGATATACCTTTCGCAAAAACATATTTCCACAAAAGTTTAAAAAGCAGACCAAGAATAATAAAAATAAACAAACATCCTCCATGAATGTCAGGCCACTATAGGGTTGGTACAAAATAATTTTATAATATTAATTTCTATAGTGGCTCCAGAAAAACGCGCAAAATAACATAAATGTTTTCATATGTGCATGAAAATATTTAAATCATGATACATCACTTAGAGCCAACCCTAGTTGATAAACAAGGTCTGAGGTTAAACCATTAACATCGGACCGCCTGGTGTGATTTTTGAAAATGAGACTACAAACTTTACCGTCCGGGATCCAAACTTTAAACATTGATACAAAATACTAATAGACGATAAACTAAAACTTTGGGATGACCCAATTTGTAGGTGTGCTTGATTCATGTTTTTTTGTTATTTCTCAATATGAAAGTAATATGTTACCTTTCTGTGTTACATTGGCAGCAGCCCCAGGTTTGTACTTATTCTTAATTGCATTAAGAGAGATAGCTCCCTCATCGTCGCTACCTTCTTCTTCTCTAGAAAAGCTCGTTGCATGCAATCTTGCTCCACCATCAGTCTTTTTCCTTACCGTTTTCGGCTTCATTGGAGTTTGTCTCAGTTTCTCTTCTTCTTTCTGTGAATTATAATGGAAAATTATATATGTCCTATAAATAAACACCTTAATTTTGGATAATCTAAATTTAAAAAGGGAAAGTAAAGGTTGTAGCAGACTAAATAAGGTAATATGGCCACAAGGGTTTGACCTAATTCACTGGTAACCCGGTACCCTAATAAATACAATTTTTCGTTTTCATTTTTTATCTTTGCAAGTTGTGCGTTAATAATTAAAAAAAAAATGAGAATATAGATGTGATTTAAGTACATCTTAGGAAAAAAATTGTGCTGATTTTGCTGCTCTGTTCGTATAATAAAAAATATTGAAGCCATCAAATACTTATTTATTCAAGAAAATGATTCACATACACCGAATTTTTACCAAAAATACACTGCTATGAGTAGTTTATTGTCAATTTTTTTCAAATTTTTAGAAGTGGTGCTCATTGAAACTTTATGTATTCACATTCATTACGTTTTATTTGTTCGGATACTGCCATTGAGGAAGAGGATGACAATCTCCAAAAAGTTGGTCAAGTAATCGTAATATAGAAATGGTTGTTTGTCTTATTATTCATTGAAAGAAATATAAATTGTTGACACAAAGAATTGTACAAGATAGTTTAAAAAATGTTCACTTTTACTACAACTGCATATGTTATTTATGTTGATACTAAATTATCTATGGAAATAAAGAAGAACTTTTAGGTAAACATACAGGGGTTCCACTTAAATTTTCTGGGGCTATTTTAATTCTGCAGAAAGTGTTCACTAGAATATATAAATGACTGGTTTTTAGTAAAAGTGATCTTTCCACAAACTGAGGTATAGATGTGATGCAAAGAAATTTTTCGATCCCAGAAATCTTCAAAAAGAGGTACATGTGTTGAAACAATACATTCCCAGCAAACATTTTTGTCAAAATTAGCTCCAATTCGACTTGGGACAAGACAAATTTACTTACCAAAGTAATTATAACGTAAAATTGACTGGAAAAATAGACCTCCGATAAAAATTGACCAATTAGTCTTAATTTAGATTTAAGTTTACGTAAATAATACCAATTAATCTACCCCATACACAATTTTCTTTGAAGGTAAATTTAACGAAAACAGCAAGTGGAAAACTACTAAAAAAATCTACCAAAATTGACGTCAAGGGTAAATTTCCAATAAGGTCGAAATAGGTAATATAATTAGGTAGTATTTACCTTTTTAGCGACTAAAAATATTTCTAATAGTCGAATATCTTTCTAGGTAGATTTTGTTGGAAATCCTACGTAATATATACCTAAATAGCAACTTATTTGGTCACTTTTATTACTCTTCTTTGAAGTAATATTAGGTAGACAACATCGGTAAATTCTACCTAGATTATCTACCTAATTTTACCAATTAAGTCAATTACCCTTAAACTGACCTTAAAGTTACTCTAAAAAATTACATTTTAAACCTCTTTGTCGCAGTAACCTGGCAAATCGACCTCAAAGTAAACTTCACTATAAAATAGTAATTCAGAAGCTAACCCCCGTCTAACCTGTTTGTAGAATTCATATTATTTGGGTTATTTGAACCATTAGGTACTTAGGTGGTATAGTTATTATCTAAAAATTATTTCAGTCATTAAAAGAGACCATTAACGTAGCATGGTTGGATAATTCGTGGTGCCAATGTACAAATGAAGTATACCAAAGGTAAAAAACCACCGCTTAAGGAATCACTACTTCCGCATCCAGATTTCCCATCCAAGTCTTTTTAAAGGAGAACATCTTGACTATATTTGCACTCTAGTATGTGGAAATAATTGCCTATAGAATTTCAATAAAAGGGTATTGCCGAATGCCAGCCGAGCTTCCAGAACTTTCGGGCGCTGTCGAATACCAAGGCAGTATCATATGGCTCCATTATGACAACTCACTCGTCAACACAATACACTAGTCGAGTTAAAATTTACACATAATAAGTAGAATTTACCAATAGGTAGTATATTCAAAATAAGGTAATATAAATAGGTCATATTTACCCACAAGTAATTATTTGATATAACAACAGAGTTAATAATACTTTCAATAGGTAAAGTTAACCAAAATGTAAATTTTCGTGTAACTTGACCTGTGATAATTTCCACCTGTAAAATACGTAGATTGTCATGGTAATTTTAACTTGGAGGTCTAATTAGCACAAGATGCCATATTTTCTCAGCGCAGTTGAAGTATGATTCCAAATTGTAGTTTGTAAAATGAGTGTATATGGAAACAAACTGACGAAAAGTTTAAGAAAATACATAATTATACCTGTAAACTCATATTTAACAAGTATAGTATACTTTTGGCTCAAAATATTACAATAATTTTTTTATTTGGTAACATAAATTTTCTTACAGATGAATATTTTTGAGGCGCATTAGTATTTTATGGAGTACAGCTGCTATTATTCACAGAAAAATTTTCGGCGCATTGATTTCAATAAGCGAGAACTGCAAATACTTTCCTCATAAATTGTATTTATTTTAGTTACCGGCATTCATCTTGTATTGTTATTGTGAGTTAGGTATCTCTTCAGTTTTGTAAGTGACTGACAACCATATGTCGACTACTTATAGAGAAAAATACCAAATAAGTGTAAAAATCTTACTTTTTTCCACTTGGTGTCCTTTTTAAATTTCACATATGTCCGTAAATTCTACCTAAAACTAGTCAAATTGACGTTGAATTGAAGTAAAATTTACCTAAACAGGTATTAGTAACCAAATGTACTGTGCGACTACAAGTAAGATTTATATGTAATTTTTAGTTTTAGTTGATATAACTTAATTTCGACGTCGTCTTATTCTCCACTTATGTCGATTCCACGTAGCATCAACGTAAATTTTACCAAAATATGGTTAATTCTAATTTTGCGACTAAATTTATTATACATAATTTAGGTAGTCTTGACGTCTTGACTTAAATGTTTGCTGGGTTAGTAAGCACTTTTTATAATACGAACAATTTTCGAAAAATCAAGGGCTTTGAGATACTTGTTCTTCAATACAATTTTTTAAGTAACAAAAATGTCTTTTTGAAATACTTTTCAAAAATTACATTTTAGAAAATAAGTTCTTTTTCACGAAAAATATAAGAAAATATAATTTCCAACATTTTTTCGAATTGATAATAATAGTTAATAAAACCATTATATAGATAATTTAAATTCATTTAATATTAAAAAGTTACGGCGATTTTTGTTATTTAAAAAATTGTATTTCAATAAGATATTTCGAAAACTAATGACTTCCCGAAAATTGATCTTATTACAGAAGTTGCTTAGAATGTATTGTTTCATCACATGCGTTCTTTTTCAACGTTCCTGCTAACGAAAAACGTCATTGCATCACAACGCCACCTATGCCTCAATTTGTAGAAAAATCGTTTTTACTAGAAACTGAAGCCATATAATAACTTTTTTATTTATTGATCAATATTGTTCAAAAACAATAGGGTTCTTCCTCTAGCGAACACTAACATACTGTCCAAATTTCAATACTATCGGACTTTTTGATCTTAAGTTATTGTGCTTACAAGAAACGTGACGGGTGGATGGACAGACAGATGGACGGACATTTTGAAAGTTGTTCAGAATTCGATCACCAACACAGTGATATGATTTTTTCTCTATGAGCAATATTACCGGTTTTAGAAATGTGCCGATTGAATGCAATATACTCTTCGTTTTGTATTTGCGAAGAGTATGATAAACTATCCATTATACCCTTCGCCAATTTACTGCACTGTTTATATAATTGTTGCACATTCTATAGGATACTCGTTGCAGCTTTTTTGTAAATAATATTATTTTTAGACATTTTCTGTTTAATTACAAGATATACAAAAAGAATTTTTTTAAATTCAAATAATTAATAACTTTTTTATTTATTGATCGATATTGTTCAAAAACAATAGTGTTCTTCCTCTAACTAACTTTTTTTAAATTCAAATAATTAATAACTTTTTTATTTATTGATCGATATTGTTCAAAAACAATAGTGTTCTTCCTCTAACTAACACTAACTTACTGCCCAAATTTCAATACAATCAGACTTCTTGTTCTTAAGTTATCATGTTTACAAGAAACATGACGGAAGGACAGACAGACGGATGGACATTTTGAAAGTTATTCAGAATTTGATCACCAACACAGTAATAGGAAATTTTTTTCTCTACGAGCAATATTATCGGTTTTAGAAATGTGCCGATTGAATGCAATATACTCTTCGTTTTATATTTGTGAAAAGTATAACAAGCTAACCATTATACTCTTCGCCGATTTACTGCACTGTTTATACAACTGTTGCACATTCTATAAGATATTCGTCGCAGCTTTCTTGTAAATATTATTTTTAGACATTTTTTGTTTAATTACAAAACACATTTTTTTTTAATTTAAATAATTAACACCTGTTTTATTTTATGATCGATATTGTTCAAATGCAATAGGGTTCTTCCTCTAGCTAACACTAACTTACTGCCCAAATTTCAATACAATCAGACTTCTCGTTCTTAAGTTATCGCGCTTACAAGAAACGTGACGGATGGACGGGCATTTTGAAAGTTGTTCAGAATTCAATCACCAACACAGTGATATGAAAATTTGTTCTCTATGAACAATATTGCCGGTTTTAGAAATGTTCCGATCGAATGCAATATACTCTTCGTTTTGTATTTGCGAAGAGTATCTCTTTACCTAACATAAAATCATTCTGGATTTTCAAGGAGTTACCTCGGTGACTTGAGAAGCGGTTAAGAAAACATAACAGTTTTTATTTTTTTTAAGTATGGCGCACCGCTTCTAAAAATTGGAAAATAATTGACAATAAACTACTCATGGCAGTGTTTTTTTGGTAAAAATTATGTGTACGAGTATTATTTTCTTGATTAAATAATTATTTGATTTCTTCAACATATTTTTTTTATATACGAAAAGGGTAGAAAAATCAGCACAATTTTTTCCCTAAGAAATTTAATTTATTAGGGTAAAGGGGTTACCAGTGGCGATAGGGGGCTAAAGCTCGAGGAAAACATTTCTTTTCCTATTGTCGATCTACTGGCGCTGAATTTGGCCCAAACGCATCTGAGACTATTCTACCTTACTTATTCTGCTATACCCTATTTACCCTAAATGAACCTCTCCAGTTGATGCTCAAATATTTTACTAAGTCTATTTATTTCACAATTTAAACATTACAACCCCTTGTGAGTCATTAGATTTTGTATAAAATGTTTGCTTAGTTTTAGAAAGAAATATTCATAGAAAGCATTTCAAACGCTCACGTGTCGATGACGTCAGTTTAACTTAGACTGTAAATTTTTGTCACTTATGTTGGCTGCAATGATTACAATTTGACAAGTGACAAAATGACAGTTTGTGCCATCATACTAGAAAATGTTGCTTTTCTGCTTTTACCATTTGAAATCACAATATTCTTATTTTTCTCTATGGGAAAGTAAAGAAATATTTTCTTTGGTGTATTAACATTATTATCTGACAACTTGGCATGAGACAATCCTTAAGCCCTTGAGTCCAGTACTGTTATTCGTTACTCTCTCACACGGTTGACTGTGACTGTTATCCACCAAAGCCTGAGTGCGACAGCATACTAGCTAAGAAAGCAGAAAAGTGGAGAACTTTATCACGACCGCCAACCTCGAGAATGGTAGGACATGAACTCATCTGGTTTTTCAATATTGAGTTAAAGTTCGTTTTCTCATGGCAAACTAATCAAGATACTTTTTAAATAATTGCAGTTTCTTCTGAGGGGTGTTGCTCATGCGTGAAAGGAGGTTTCACGAACTTGACAAGAGGGGAACGGGGGTAAAATTTCGATAATGGTCACACTTCATCTCTAATAAATAAATAAATAAATAAATAAATATGGAAATCAAGGGATGGAGATAGACTATTGTGCAATTTTTGTTTGTCGAAGCTAAGTGTTAAAATGGTTTGATTATTGAGTCTATACATTTGCCATTTTGTCAAGTTTCACATCGCTTCCTATAAATAGTATATTATAAGCAACTTAAATATAATACTGAGACACTTACCTTAATTCTAGTTGCTTTGTCTAGATCAGGGTCAACTCCAACTTGTGACATAATTTTAATACCAGATGTTTTCGTGGAACGATCAGCCAATGATATAGTCATCTTTCTGTGTGTGAAACTGTCTGTTGAGTGAGGTCTAAAACTTAATTTAGTACGGAAAACTGCCTGGCCTTGCAGACCAGTACCTTGCCGAATGAAGAGATGGTTGTGATCCCCCTTAGAACAAATTTATATTGGATTATTTCAAAGGAAACCATAATTAAAACAGACAAATGGAATTAATATTTACCTGCAATGGTTGTTTATATACATCAAAGATTTCAGCACCTAAATGTAAACTATATGAGCCATCAGACCATTTTACAAATCTTGCATTTGATTCCTTTTTTATATTGCCCTCATCGTCCATTACATCCCTCCATCTTATTGTATTTTCTACTTTTAGTTTAAGCCTAAAGAACCAGCAACACATATAAAGGGATTTTTGAAACATTATTAACATAATTTTACCTTGCTCTACCTTCCTCGTCAAGCGTTTCTTCTTCATCAATTTCATCCTCGTATGTTTCTGGATCAAAAGGCCTTGTTTCGACTGATAAAAAATTGGGTAATTTTACAAAATTAATATCTCTTCCTAAGTCACAGCTAATTTTTGGAACTTCCACATCTATTCGTGTCTCTGGAATGGGTTCAGGTTCATTTTCTTTATCTTCATCCTAACAATAAAAATAATAATTATAAATGAGAAACTTGGGCATTAATATCTTCACATACGTCTTCGATTGTTGGCCTTTGTTCAGCTTCATCTTCAGAGCGTGATCGTCTACCGTCTTCAGATCGGGATCGTCTACCATCTTCTCTGTCTGATTCTACCTTTTCCCTTTCTTCTTCACTGCTAATATCATCAGCATCACCAAAAATATCAGCTGCATCAACTGCACAGAAGACAAACTATTGGAGATTACTGTTCTTATTAGGTATTATAAGAAGGGCCGATAACTGTGTGTTTATATGATAAACAATCTCATAGGGGAAGTATCCCTAAATGTCATTAGGACAGCCTATTTTTCATTATTCCAAGGTACTTTTTCTTATGCAATTCTAACTTGGGGGCATACAGCTCATTTAGGCAGAATATTTCGTTTACAAAGACGTATTGTAAAATGACGTAAAACACAAATTCATTGAACATGGATTATTAACAGTTCCTTCATTTTATATCTATAGATGCTTGATACATGTTAAAGAAAACATAAGCGATTACGTCGCTCATAGGGATAGACACGGTCATGATACAAGGTTCAATAATAAGATATCTTTGAGATATCTATGATTAGAAAAAAGTAAAAATGAGGTTAACTATTTTGGTCCCTCGTTTTGTAACAAACTCCCATTTCATATTACTTTTTTGCCATACAAACAGATTTGTGGTCAGGTTAAAAGTTTACTCTTAACGGAGCTTTCTTCAATTTTCAAGAATTTTTTTGACTGATCTTGCGAATGACATTGTATGAAATTTTATTTTAATTTTAAATTTCAAAATTTCTATGTAATATAACAAGTATTAATAATATTTTAAAGTGTAAAACTTAACTGTTATTTTAATTCCTGTTTGTCAAAACTACGTATTAATAGAATATCTTCGATTATATTATCAATATTTTTTATTATTAGAATTTAACTAATTTGACTTGTGTAAAACTTTTATAGGTTTATAACATCAGTAAACTATTTCTATTTCTAAATTAGATAATAAAGTACCGAGGAAATGCTTAAAGTACAGAATATGGTATTATATTACCTTTTTCATTTTCTGCACCACCACCTTCATCTTCACTATCTGTATCTATAATCCTGCTCTTTTTCTTTACTCCTCTGTCTTCTGAGCTATCTCTTGACCTTTTTTCACCTTTGTCTTGGTCCTCATCAATTTGCAAATTTGGACTGTTAGAACCACTACGATCTTCTGAACCTTTTCTAGATTTGGATTTAGAACGAGACCTTGACCTAAAAAAAAAAACATTAATCGTTAACATTACTGTTGGTCTATACAAGTACTGACCTAGAACGAGACTTATTAGAAATTGCACTTCCAGACCTTCTTGATCCAGCAGAAGCAGATCTTTTAGAACCTGCAGAACCTGATCTAGATCGTCTAGACGCAGCTGAACCCGACCTTGACCTTCTAGAAACAGCAGATCCAGATCTTGACTTATTTGAGTGAACTGACCCTGACCTAGATCGTTTAGAAGCAGCAGAACCAGGTCTTGAGTGTTTAGATGCAGCTGAACCAGATCGGGATCTATGGGAACCTGATTTGTTTGATGCAGCGCTTGCTGACCTTCTTGAAGCTGGAGAACCTGATCTTTTAGAGGCAACTGATCCAGATCGTCTAGAGGCTGCCGATCCCGATCTTCTAGAAGCGGCCGAACCAGATCTTCTAGAAGCAGCTGAACCAGACCTTCTAGAAGTAGCCGAACCAGATCTTCTAGAAGCAGCTGAACCAGATCTTCTAGAAGCTGCCGAACGAGATCTTCTAGAAGCAGCTGAACCAGATCTCCTAGAAGCTGCTGAACCAGATCTTCTAGAAGCAGCTGAACCAGATCTTCTAGAAGCAGCTGAACCGGACCTTTTAGAAGCTGCCGATCCAGACCTTTTAGAAACAGCCGAACCAGATCTTCTAGAAACTGCTGAACCGGATCTTCTAGAAGCTGCCGAGCGAGACCTTCTAGAAGCAGCTGAGCCAGATCTCCTAGAAGCAGCTGAGTCAGATCTCCTAGAAGCAGCTGAACCTGATCTTCTAGAGCCAGCTGAGGCTGATCTTCTAGAGGCAGCCGAGCCAGATCTCCTAGAAGTGGCCGAGCCAGATCGTTTAGAGGCAGGTGAACCAGATCGTTTAGAGGCAGGTGAGACAGATCTAGACCTGTTTGAAATTGCCGAACCTGATCGTTTAGATCCTGCTGACCCTGATCTATGCGAAACCGACGGAGATCTTCGAGAACCAGCAGATTCCGATCTTCTTGACACTGCAGATCCTGATCTAACTGAAAGAGCGGAGCCAGACCTTCTAGAAGTATGAGAACCTGATCTTCGAGATGTGCGAGACCCTGATCTTCGAGAGATGTGTGATCCTGATCTTCTGGAACCTGCAGATCCCGATCTAGATCTATTAGACCTAGCAATACTAGGAGAGCGTTGGCCACCTGACCTGTTTGATGCTTCACTTCCCGACCTTGATCTGCTTCCAGACTTTTGAGAATGTCGACTGAGTGATCTTTCACGAGTACCTTCTCTTGATTTGTTGTAATTGGGAGAATTTGAGGCAGACCTGTCCAAGCCATGCCCGGGTGTGGGAACAGGGCCCCGATTAGAATTTATGCTACGATTTGATCCACTGTCTGACCCAGAATCCGACGACATGATTCTGGGTAATTTATTTTACACTTTCAGTAAGTCGTCAAATACTAATGTACTACCAAGTTTAAAACTAAACAACAATTTAACCTCACATTAGAAATATTGTCAGTTGTCACAGGATGCTAACAAATGCAGATGCGCCTGCGCCTAGAGAATTATCGAGGTGTGTTTGTTTTGCAAATCGGGAGTTGATCCCGTTAGATCCAAGTAACTAAGGGCCGGTTTATCAATGCGAGAATAGGTGCTATCCTATAGTTAAATCACAGTTTAATATACAGTAGGGCCACTCCCCTACTGAGTGTAGTGCAGGAGTAAGACTATCGACGCATGTGGACTATCGACTATACGCAGTAGGGGAAGTGATCATACTGTGTTATTAAACTGTGATTTAACTATAGGATAACACTTATTCTCTCATTGATAAACCGGCCCTAAAATAAGTGAAACAACTTTCTTTTAAAACGTAGACCATAGAGATTCATCTGTGCGTAGACTACGCAAGAATACTAAGGGCGAGTTGTATCAAGAGGGTTTAAACCAAGATCATCTAGACTAAGGATCAATATCCATGGCTACGATTGTTACAACAATAGTAACCATGAAGTTAGATCTTGGATCAAGCTGATTTAGCGTTGAACTTAGTTGATACAACCCGCCCTAAAAGATCATAAAGAGTTTATTCTGATTTAGAAAGCTCATCTCCATTTGACTATGAACTTTTTAGTTAGCTACGTCCTAAAGTGGAATTATTGTTTTGAACCTTAAAGTTCTATTATTATAAACTTATGGTTTCCGTCACATGTTAAGTAGATGCAGCAGCCAGTAACGAGATGGTTAATAAATAGCACCTACATTGCGTTATCTACTAGACTAGCACACGGTGGAAACATTGCTTACTGCCTACGGCCTACACGCTATTTACTGAGTGTAGACCACGCGTCAATAGCAGGAGTAAGGGGACATGGACAGAAATGATTGGAAGTGACTAACTCCATTATTAAACTGTGCTTTAACTATAGAGGATAACTTCTATCCTCACATTGATAAACCGGCCCTTAAAGTACGTAAAGAAACCAAAGATAAGTACATGGTGGTTACAATTTACAATAGGTTCGTTCTTTTCGTTAGCACTTTGTGCACCAGTGCTAAGTGTAATTTTTGTAACTGAATATTTTGCTCTTTTCGACGGGTGTAACTGCTTTTAAATTGTTCTTTTCGTCGAGTGCAGCTACACCAATACTGCACTAATTACACTTCTTCTTTATCAGGTGTGGTTAGTGTAGATTATAGTATAGTTTCAGACCATGCAAAAACGCCAAAAACGTGTCGGAATAATTGAATTTTCTGAGGTTATGTTATGTTTTATCATTTATCTATGGTTATGGTTGTTATTCCTTCTAACTACAGAAATATTCTTAATCTGAGATTGCTATGGATGCATGGAAGCATATAGAAATGGTGATTCATTCATTATTTGGCATACTTAATGGCCCATGAAGTTAAATTAATCGCTTTGAAAAACTGCATTTTCAATTTCTTCGTCGCTAGAACTAGAAAATAAAGCGTCTTCAAAATATCCATTTTAATCAGAAAGATTTCATTAAAAAAAATTAAAGTTTTAGGCTAGGCGCGGTGATCCTATTCAGTGCCAAAAATTCGTTCTTTTCATTCTGTTCTAAAGTTGTAAAACTATCTTCTTATCTTCAAACCAACATACACCAATCCTGCACTACACTTTAAGCTCTACACCAAGTGTAGACGAAAAGAATTGACCTAATATGTATACAACTTCAGTTCATTATATTTTATCCGCATCTGTATAATGTGTTGCCTACCTCTGCGGTATGTAGAAGAGCACTATTTATCATGAACTGTATTAATTACAAAATTTTAGTTAAAGATGAATATGTATTGATAAAATAATAAGTAATTAAAATTGTGGCCATTAGCTATATGCAGGTCATTTACAATTTTGATTCAAATTCATTTTGACATTTAATTCGCAAGACCACAAAAAAACATGGATTTTGATTCAGAGGACGAGAATATTATAGAAGAGGATTATTACTCATTTTTAAATGTCCCCAAAGAGGTACTTACATTATTTTCTACACAATGATTTTAAGACATATGTAAATTACTCAATGTTGAGTGTTATTAAATTCCTAACCTAAAAAAATGGGTTAGAAATTGTGCAATATTCCTTTAAATATTTCAGGCTTCTAGGGAAGAAATTAACAATGCATACAGACGTCTTAGTAGAATGTACCATCCTGACAAACATGTGGACCCTGCTCTTAAAGCTAAAGCGGAGATTATGTTTAATAAAACTAAACGGGCTTACGAAGGTAAGTTCTTAATTTATATTTCATTTCTCTGGCTAACCTATTGTTCTTAGTGTTGTCAGATCCTCATCAAAGAGCTATATATGATTCTTTGGGCACCAAAGGGCTAGAGACAGAAGGTTGGGAGATCGTTCAAAGGACCAAAACTCCGGCCGAAATTAGGGCAGAATATGAGCAGTTGGCAGAGGAAAGAGCTGAGCGAAGAAAGAAACAAGCCACAAATCCTACTGGAAATATTACTATTGCTGTTAATGCCACAGACTTATTTAATCCCTACAATGATGAATTATTTGAAGATGAGTTTGAAAGGTATGCTGTTTGATAGCACATAGTAAAAAATTCAAAATACCATCATTTTCAGTGATTTCATATCAAATATTCCTAGTATTGAAGTATCGTCCATGCAATTTACACAGTCTGTGGATTTCCCTCTAACTCAAAAAGATACGTGTACATTATCGGGACAGCTGCAAACTCAAAATGGCACGGGAGGTGGCGGTGTTAATTTAAGTTGGAGGCACATATTTTCACATAAAAGTTGGGCAGAAGTGGAAATGACGGCAGGTAGTTTTATTTGAATGTGTATCTTTAAGTGCTTATAATGAATTCCAATTGTAGGGAGTGGACCAGCATTATCATTTAAAGGTTTTAGAACATTATCTAAAAGATTTTTCTGGAATGGGGGTACAATATTACAGTTTACACCAGAAGGTATACGACCAGGAATAATGTCAAGTAAGCTACTCATAATAATTATATTTATTTTACTAATTCTTGAATTCCAGCACTTGCGATGCAAATTGATAAACACTCGGTTGGATATCTTTCATATCATGGTGGGATTAGGTCGATGTTTTCAACCCAAATTATTAGAGACACAGGTAGGATTAAGTCATAAGCAAGAGTCAGAACCTTTCAGCGATAACAGGGTCACACTTAGGAGCATTAAATAAAGTACAATGAATTATATTAAAAATATACTGGAAAATAATATCACATAGAACATAAAGTAATTTTCGGTTGACAATAATGTAAATAGAAAATATTTGTTAACCAAATTACGAAACCAACAAATCCATAAAACTTGCAGATGTGAAGTGAAATTTGCTGTCGAGTCGCATTATTTACATACCTACTAGCTAATAAAATGAATTTAACTAAAACAAATACTATTACAATTCGTATTTATATTTGAAAAATAAACTACTGATTATTAAATGACAAAAACACGGTTAATATAGAAAACAAACAATTAAAAAAACATGTAGCAAAATACCAAAATAACATTTATGGTGTTACTACTCAGTGATAGTTTCAATGGTGCCATCAACCTGGGCGTAAAGTTATACGAGTCAATCGGTATTGCCTATGCCAAAAGTTAAAAGAGGTAACGACGTGTTAGCTCATGGTTGATTTTAAGAGAAAGTGCAACTTTGATTACCACGTCAATTCGATGAAAGATGTATCAAATATTAGAGAGTTGATAGACTCGACCTCTACTTGGTGAAAATCCGTTATCACTAATGAAATAAAAAACACTAAACTGTTCTTAATGTTTTCACATATATTACGTCAACATGGTGATCGTTTCGCTAAAACATTAGCTTCGTCAGATGAGCGCACTACTACACTGTCATGTTGACGTAATATATGTGAAACCGTTAAAAACAGTTTAGTGTTTTTTATTTCATTAGTGAATATTAGAGACTTAAGTGCGGATGAAATCAAGTTGGATTTAATGATTTTCATGATTTCATCTGACATTCCATGGTACTAGCTCAACCATCCTCATTTTAGACAATTTTTAGAAAAATATACGAATTTCAAGCTTCCAGATGAATCATTCATATCTTCGGAAATGTTATCTTAAAAAAGAATGTAACAAGAGGCTGGAGAAAATTCGAGAAGATCTTCAGAATAAATACATAAGTCTGAGTATTGACGAAGCCAAAGATGCAACAGGCCGCCAAATAATTAATACACTTTTATAGGGTTTAAATAACGAAGAAGCTAAAATTTGTGAAAAAATTACCAGATTTCGCAATCTTCTCAACCATCGGGACTTTGGAAATGATAACACCATACATAAAACATAAACTTATAGCTACGATTCGTCCCAAAAAACATGATTTTAGGTACTTGTTACAAACATAACTATTCGTTATTTGTCAAAGTTTGTGAATCCATGGCGACTACAATTGGCGCTGACCACAACCGCATTATAACTTCATGTTCTCCGCGCATACTCATACTGTGCACACTTGCTCCGTATTACATCATCTGATCTTGACTCACACTGGTGTAATAATTATTAACAATTAGATATCAGAATAAAAACCTGCTAACCTAATGTAAAGAAATCATAGAAAAGAATTTTAAAATAATATGTATTAATCGTCACAAATTTAAAGAAAAAAAATTCAGCAGGCATAGGTGTTTGAACCCGGGACCTTTCAACCATATAGCTGATGATGAACACTAGGGCAAGGAATAAATAGTGGGATAAATGTTATCACGCTTCTTTATTCGTCTGCTGCAACAGCACTAATATGCCCCGGCTCGATGTTACAAAATTTGCCCTCTCCGTACCGCCTTTTGTTGAACAGGCAGTACAATACCGATTGGATTAACAGTAGGCATCAAAAAATGACAATTTGAAAAGAATAATGATTTTGTACCATGCAAATATATGTAAATAAAATAAACGAATAAGACATTTATATTACATCTTTCATTCGACGCCCATTATGCTATACTGTTTATATCTATCTGAAGCTGGCTGCTGGTATCTTTTTTATGTCGTCTAAATCTGAAAGAGGCAAACATCCGGAGTAAATACTTTTCCAATACATTTTCTCAGTTCCAACTGATTGTTATTTGTTATTAAAAATTTCTCTACACAATAAAATAATTTTACAGAAATACGAAAGGTAACATGTTAACGTTATAAATAAGGATGACATTAAGAGAGAAATTATAATAACAAATTCACAATTACAAAACATTGTTATTTTATATTTCTTGAAAAATTAAATATTACATTCAGCGCCAAGCTAATATGTTGAATTTACGCACGAGACCACCCATAAGACAAGCTCGACAGACACCAGTGTCTGATCTGGCCCTTTATAAAAAAAATGCATATTTTTTATCACACCATCCCATGGCGGACACATTTATCAAAAAAATGGTTAATTTCCTAGACCACAGCGGTTATTTTAGCGGACACAAATTAATATTGGTGGACACCGTGCTATGCTGTCGATACGGATTGACATGTCTGCCCTGGCTTCTAAAATACATATAATTTTAAGTCATTCTCAGCAGGCTATAGCAGTCAATGACGGACACAGCTTTCAAAATCTATATAAATTTTTTATTAAGAACCCATGGCACATACGCCAGTATACGGGGCCATGGCCAGCAATTAATGATAAAAACTCTTCGAATGTGAATGTTCGCTGGCCAATGCTAATGGCTAAGTAGGGCAGACACCGGTGACCGCTATGGCCTGATCTAACTGTAGCTTATCAGATACCGGTGTCCGCCATGGCGCTGAATGTGTTACGTCAAGTCCGACTCTGTTAATGCTGAAAAATTCCGGCCCTTGGTCATAAGTCATCAAGTCATAATTCACTTTATACGCTAGAAATGAAATAGAACTAAGAAATTTTGGAAATGTAAAAAAGTAGTCGGTGCTTAGGAATGGTGCATCAGTTTGTGGTGAGAATAGCATGCTATGCTTCTTTTATTATAGAAAGAAACTATGCATAATTGTGTGTATCTTTTTCATTTGAGTATTATAGTTCACTCCATATTTATGTGGCACATAAAAAACTTAAAGCTGTCGACCAAGCTAATATAAGGGGAGACTGGGGCATGCTTTATTTTCTATACTTTATTAAATAATAAATATAATGATTTTTGTGGAACGCCGATTGGTGAAAACTGCATTTTGATATCTCTAACTGTTTCGGAGATATCGGCAAAAATTGACATTTGGCAGATTCCGAAAAACTGTTATAACTTTTTTATTTGCCAATATTTTTTCAAACGGTAAAAACTTTCCAGAGGCACTTTTTGACGTAGAATAAGATGCATTTGTCAAAAAAAATATATCGCTTTTCAATTGTTCGATATCAAAGCTAACTTTGTTATTTCAAATGGAAACCATAGTTGGCTTTGACTTTAGAAAATAGGAAAAAAAATAAGCTTTCCAAAAATATATGTCAAGATATGTCTAGTCATCCTTGCTGCCAATATAACACATTTCTCTTTAAAAATGACATTTTAGCAGAGTTGGCCATGGAAAACAAGAGTTTCAGTTATTCAAATGAAAACAATAGTTTTTCTATTAAATTAATTTTATTAATTAAACACATTTCATTAAGTAGGTAACAAATCTTTAACGACTGAAGTATCACAAATAGTGTTCAAATTGTCTACCATTTTGGTCGATGCACAATTGACATCTCTTCTTTACTGATTTCTCGGCATTTAAGAGTTGTAAAGGTGTTATCCCAGCGATTGTATTTCTCACTCGTTGCTCTAAATCTTGACGCGTTTCTGGTATGGTTTTAAATATCTGGTCTTTAATGAAACCACAAATAAAGAAGTTCAAAGAACTTAGGTCTGGAGATCTTGCAGGCCATGGGCCCCCTTGTTCCCATCCACCGATCCTCGAATATTTGATTTAGTTTGTTCCTTGTAACCGCCGCGTTATGGGCTGGTGCGCCATCTTGTTGATAAAACTTTCGTACCAAATCGGCAAGGGGCAAGTCTTCTAAACATGGTTCAACCATGTTTTCCAAAATATTAACGTACCGTTGGGCGTTAAGGTTTTCGTCATAAATAAAAGGTCCAATCAAATATTGAAACCAAATTGTCCTTGCATATTTCTAGGTTGGAAAACATGCTCATTATGGTCCGACCAACGATGCCGATTATGTCGATTAAATATTCTGTTGCTGGTTACTCCTGCTTCGTCGGTCCAAATGACATTTTGCTGAACATTTTCATTTTCATTGCGTTTTCTGATCAACCAGTTGCAGAAATTAATCCTGTGTTCTTGATCACCAGGGAATATTTGATGAGAGCCTGATTTTATAAGGTTTATATTTATATTTCTTGAGAATTCTTTGGCTACGGCTTTTGCTCACACCCTTAGTTACAGTTATTTCTCTGGTAGAAATTTCAGGATTTTCTAAAACCGCTTCAATTACTTCTGCCTCCACCTCATCTCTAGCTTCAATAGCATACTGTTTAGGTCTGGGCTTGACAAATGATCCATAATTCATCAAAGCATTTTCCAATCTAGGAAATATTTGTTCGCTTGGCTGCTGGCGTTCAGGGTAACGTTCGAAATATAGATTTAGTGCATCTTCAGAATTTCGGCCTGATTCAATATAGCATATAAACAACTGGCATTTTTCAAAGTTTTCATACATTTTGGAATAATGCAGAGAGATTATAACAGATGTCAACTTTAACACTTATTTTATTTACTGTCAAACTAACTTTTACATACGCAAAGCAACTGTTTTTGTGTGGCCATGCAACTGGGTTAAAATGTTAAATGTTAAAAAAAATGTCATTTTTAAAGAGAAATGTGTTATATTGGCAGCAAGGATGGCTAGACATATCTTGACATATATATTTTTGGAAAGCTTATTTTTTTTCCTATTTTCTAAAGTCAAAGCCAACTATGGTTTCCATTTGAAATAACAAAGTTAGCTTTGATATCGAACAATCGAAAAGCGATATCTTTTTTTTGACAAATGCATCTTATTCTACATCAAAAAGGGCATGTAGAAAGTTTTTACCGTTTGAAAAAATATTCACAAATAAAAAAAGTTATGAGTTTTTCGGAATCTGCCAAATGTCAATTTTTGCCGATATCTCGGAAACGGTTAGAGATATCGAAATGCGGTTTTCACCAATCGGCGTTTCACAAAAATCGAGCTCTAGACTCATACGTCAGCTTTTCTCTACCTGGTCTGAAAATAGGAAAACCAGCCAAAATCAAGCAATCTGGGGCACCCTGTACATGGCTAAATGAAGCATGTATACGCATAAGTTTACCCAAACCGTACGGTTCCGCAAGGGCCTCCCGCTGCCGTTTTGCGGGCTCGACATGTAAAAACCAGTGCTGGAATGAAAGGGTTAATAGATAAAACATCATTACTCTTATATAAAGTATGTTCTGGCATGATTAAGATAAGAAATAAATGGAAACACGCCTCTTAATTTAGATTTCTAACTCTTATGGTATAGTTACGCAAATCATCCCTAACTAGAATATCGTACCCTGGAGTAATGTACCAGAAACATCATTAAGTTTCTACCTAAATTACGATTATCGAATCTCTAGTATTATTTTGTTCATATTAATACGCAAGAATTTGAAGAACGACTCTGTAGTAGCCTTGTCAGCAGTAATTGTACTGTGCCGAGTTTGATATTTTTATGGCCGGTTATTATGGCCTTTTTTATGTGCACTAAACAAATGTAGACAAGTATATAGATTATTGTAAATGAAATTGAACAAGTGTGGTAGACCACTTCCAGTCGCTGACTGTACATATTGCATGAAGGTGAAAGCCGAAATGCAAAAGTGGTGTTTTTGTGTTATATTTTGATACAAATCAAAAAATTCTTAAATATAGGCAGAAAGATACACAGCTCTGGAGCCAGAAATAAATCGTTGGTGGTGCCAACTCCTTTATAATTTTGGAAAATATGCAAAATAGTAAGTAATGTTGGAATTTCTTCAGGGAGTACTCAAGTCTTTCCAGGGGGTTCTGGGCACTCTCTCTATATCTGCTATTTAAATGTTTATATGTTTTGATTTTTATATCTATAGCAAAATATTTTAAAAACGAACAAGCCATAAAGTTTCTAAAGATGAGAAATTAAATGTCATTATTTTGAAAACTTAGATCAGCAAAAACCAAAATTACCTTATTGATGTTATCTTTAAACTCAAATATTAAATACTTGTAAGTATTATATCATACGAAAATTTTTGTTTATTCAATGTAAAAGAATTTAAGGGTATGTTTTCGTGACATTCTAAACCTGTCAAAAAAAAAAAAAAAAAAAAATTGAAAAAAATTTGAAATTTTGAAAATTTTGAAAACTTTTTATAAAATGGGCAACAGAAAAACATTTTTCTTTGCTCAAATTTAAAATTTCCACGTTTCGTGACATTCTAAATATATTTCAAAAAGACATTTTTTGAAAATTTAAAATAGAAAAAATTGTTGAAATTTTGAAAATTTTGTGTAAAATGGATGATGGAAAAAAAATTCGTTTACTCAAATTTAAAATTTCCACGTTTCAAGACATTCTAAACATATTTAGAAAAAGAAATTTGTTTTGAAAATTTAAAAAATATATATATTTTTAATTTTTTTACCACTACAATAGAATGGATGATGGAAATTTTTTAAAAATGTCCAAGTTTCATTATATTCCAAACCTAATTCAACAAAAAAGTTTTCAAAACAAGAAAAAAATTTCCCCCACCACTATACTACTACAAATAAATGATGGAAAAAAAGTTATCTGGTTTTCTCTGTAATAATAGGACTAACTACATAGCAATTATGATTCTCATATATGTGATCTTTTAATTAATAACTTTTTAGAGTGACCGTCTTGTATGAATAAAGACGAAAGTTCTGTGTAAATACCTTTACTGATTTTTTATTTTCAGAAAAGAATCGTTATAATTTCTCTATTCAAGTAGGATTACCTCATTCATTTGTTCTTTTGCAATATACCAGAAAGATGATGAATCAGGAGTTAAAACTAAAAATAGCAGTGAAGTAAAAGTTTTCATTCAAAAAATTTGCAATATGTGTTGAATATAATAAATTTTCAGAGCTGGAACCTTTGGAGGAGTCATTGAATATGGTGCAGAGAAGAAGATATCTAAACATAGTAATTTAGCTTTTGCGGTGGTTTGTGGAGTGCCCCAAGGAGTGAAATTAAAAATAAGGTACTTTTGATTAAAGCATGTAGGCATCATTAACACACGGGGGTGATTTCTCACAAAGATCAAATTGAAATAATTGTCCAAAACAGCATTCTATTTGTATTAACCTATAGTTGTTCTCACGAATCTTGTCGTTCACGTCATCATCTTTTAATTTCAGAATCAAATCGATTCAAGGTCACACAGAATGGAACGCATAGGCATACCATTTAAAAGGAGTTATAAAATGTCACTTATGACAAAAAAAATTATAATAATAAACGTGATTTATTGATTAACAAAAGGCCATTGACCGCAGTCCTTCAGCCCATAGTATTTTAACAAAATTAGTGTTTTTAATACATAGATACAAAATAAAGATGTATAAATAACTATATGTAAAAAAAAAAACTATTCAGTGATGTCCTCTACTTCATACAATTTTTATATTCTAATATAATATTCTCGCCAAGCAACAACACTACTTCAGTGGTCAGATAGACTAACTACAAATATTACAAGATCAACTACGACACAAACTTACTTTCGGAGTACATATTATAAATTGTATCCATCACATCCATCTTCCTTGCCTCCACCAAGTCCTTAGGTTTATTTTTCTTTTTGGGTCCATATTTTGCCACTGTAAAATTTGGGGCATCTTAATCCTTATAGATTTCCTTACAAATCCATTGCACCGTCCGTATACAAATACCCAACGCATTCGATAAAAGAAAATTTACTTTAAAAGGTATTCAACATTAGTCAATTTTGCACACTGGCTCTTAAGCTAATGCGACTAAGAATCAGAGCTAAACTATTCTCAGGAGCCCTAAATTATGCTAGGATATTTTGAGATTTTTCAGAATTGAGACACTTCTTTCGGGTACTTTATTATGAACTGTTTGGATTATCAGATTATGACATTTGAGCTTAAATTAAAGCCAGCCTGCTTACTGATTGAAATTGGGCTGCAAGATGACCCTGCAATATGAACTTAGTAAAATGGACTCCACATTAACTAGTAATATCACAGTTTAATAATATACAGTTGGGTCACTTGCTTTTATTTTTGTCCATGACCCCCACTCTTGCCATCGACACGTGGGCTACACTCAGTATGAAACAAGTTAGTTCTCGATTATAGCATGCGAGTGGAAGGTCAATTGTTCAAAAGTTGCAAAATAAGATTACCTGCTGTGTGTTATTTGTTTTCGTATTCAAAAGTTCAAAACGATTGGAAAAATACCTGCTAACAATGGTGGTGTACTGAGGAATATATTATACTAATCACACGGGGGTCACAAGTCCCCAAAGTGGTCTGATTTTGGGCCCAGGGTCATAGAATAATAGATATTTTTGAACCGAATAAATACCCGCTAACAACTGCGGTATACGATAGTCTGTACATAAATATGGGTCTAAAAATTGTCATTTTTGGACCCGTATTTATGGGCTTCCTGGAGGCGTGAGGGTGGGAGGCAGAAAGGTGGAAATACTATGTATGTCAATTCTTATGATATTCCGAAGACCTATGCCAATTTTTAGCGTTTTCCTTCGAGAACTTTCCATTTTGTAGGTGCTTTAAGAAATTTTCAATTTTTGCTTAAGGTGGCCATTCCCTAGAAAGAGACATCCGATAGGGAAATATTTATTATTTCCAGCTATAACTTTTTTTTCTTAGTACGTATATTTAAAAAACTATATAAGAGTAGAACCATAACAAGACTATTACTATGAATTTTCACTCAATAATTTTAGTGGTTTACAAAATAGCTCGATTTAAATTTAAAAATTGTGTTAATCTTCCTATTTCGTAGTTTTAAATCGAGCTATTTTGCAAACCACTGAAATTATTGAGTGAAAATCCATAGTAATAGTCTTGTTATAGTTCTACTTAGGTACTCTTATATTTTTTTTAAATATACGTACTAAGAAAAAAAAGTTATGGGCAAAAATAATCAATATTTCCCTATCGGATGTCACTTTCTACGGAAAGGCCACCTTAATTCTGAGTCTAAAATGGCCTTGTAACTTTTTTTTGGAACATGGAAAATTGTAACTTTTTGTACATGGTCTCAAATACTTATAAAAAAGAGGAAGGGATTATAAGGAAAAGAAAGAGTAATTATATCAATAATATTTCATTAACCAGATAAGTATAGACACGAAATATTAGCACGTCATTAAGGAACACCCTGTATAAATATTACTCAATTATCATTATTATTTCTTTTCATTATTTCAGGTATGCTCTTTTTACACCTTAACATTTTTAAGGGACTTTTTTTTATTAGAACCTCATATTGTAAAATAATTTAATCTTCGGGTGACTAGTGACGAAATTAGCCATAGCGGAGGTTTGTGCCCATCGAGATATTTAATCAGCGTCACGTGAACTACAATATACCAAAACTGCAGCCAATTTGATAGGGACCGTTTTTCCATAAGATTAGTGTGTGGTCCTTTGTTTGTAGTATCGTTTTTGGTAATTTTACTAGTTTAAATTTCTTGTAAATTACAGATTAACAAGGTCCACTCAGACTTACAATTTCCCAATTCATTTATGTGAAGAGATTATGCCAGCTCCGATATTTTATGCTACCGTATTGCCTTTAATAGTTTACGTTGTTGTTAAAAAGGGACTTGTTGAACCGTTGCTCAGAGAAGAAAAATCAAGGAAAGTCGAGAAGCAAAAACAGAATAACTACAATAAATTAGTGGAAAAGAGGAAAGAAGCTCTGGCTGCGCAAGAACTTATGATGGCTACGTATAATAGGATAAGGGACGAAGAAAACAATAAAAAGGGATTGGTTATTATTAAAGCTATCTATGGAAAAATTATAACAGGTAAACTAAGTGTCAAGGTTTATAGAATAAATTTCATTTTCGAGTGAGTTAGTATTATAGACATTTGACATTTTTAGGGCCCAATGAACAAGGCGATATCGAGTTATCAAATGAAGTAATAGATGTCACTGTACCCGTTCAGTGTCTAGTCAAAGACAGTAAATTAGTTATACACGATCGTACCAAGGTAATGAGACAGGATTGGATATAATTTAAAATATTCTGCATGACAGTGCTTTTTTTTTTAGAGTGAATTACCTGGTTTCTTTGACCCAGCCTTAGGTGAAGATAAAATGTTACACATAATATATAATTACCATGAGCAACCTCACGAGGTTACTATTACAGATAATGAAGCTTTAAGGCTACCTAAAACCTGTAAGTATGATTATATAAGGATAATATGGTAATTTTATGTAAATTTGCCTGAGTTTTATCAATTCTATTATATTGTACATAATTCTACTGGTATCGACCAATCAATAGGGGCTCCTTGTTCAACTAATTAAAGAATGGGTGACATCATAAAACTAGTGAAAATCCACAGTTGTGTAAAATGAACAATCAACGTAATAATGTAAAAATGACTCCAAAACACTAGTTTTCAACGATTTTAGTTAAATATTGATTTAAAATTAAAATTAGTTCGTATTTTTTTCAAGTTTCTCTGCTTACATTTTTTTTTAAATTTATTTATTTAATCGTCTTATTTATATTAACGTCCTGGCGGAGTTTAGCTAATGCTATTCCACCACTCAACCAGGACACGTATACATAGACATCAACACAACGACCATTCCCTGCGATATTGCCATCTACCGCAGCTGAGACTCGAACTCAGGAGAGATATCAGCGACTAGACATGTTGTGCCACCCAACAGCGGTCTAGTACACTGCTACCATCTCGGTAACACATGAAAAACGCCACTAAACATCCATACCCTGGCCAGGATTCGAACCCGGGACCCCGTGGTCGCAAGCCATCATCATCATCAACACATTTATTAATTTTTGAGATACAAATTATGCTTCCCCGGATCATGACCCGGAGCCAACCGTACAACCACGTCGCGCAGCGTCGTGGTGTTAGTGCGGTTGGACGGGTCTTGACCGGTTCAGCTCAATAAAATTTATGAAATAGATAACACTCCTGCCGCCTGTGGCGGCTTAAAATTATCAATTTGTTGAACATGTTAAAAAAAACAACTAAAAACAATGGATATAAAAACTTAAATCTATTTTATGGGAAAAAACACTTTTTAAAATTTTGTTGCTTAGATGGAGACGAACTCAATTGGAAAAGCTCCATTTAAACAAGTTACCCCAACAGTCTGCTCGCCGCTGGGAATTTTTGGTTGTGGGAAAGGAAGATTGAGTTTAAAATAATTAGAATTTTTACAAAGGTTTATCGGTCTAAATTGAATTTTTAACAAAAAAGTACAAAATGACAAAAATTACAAAAATACAAACATATAACAAACAAGAAGAAGGAAAGAGATAGATACAGAATAAAAGATATGGTGGTGAAAGGTCGCAAGCCAAACGCCTTAGCATTGCGCCACCGAGCCGGTGAGATGAGAAGTCTAATATCCTACATCTTTATATTTTTATAAAAATTTTGATACTATCTGATAGAATTAACTCTTTCATTGTGGGAAACCTATAATATAGGGTATCAAACTTCAGATTATGGCAATAGTTTGAGCTCCATTGCTAGATGGCGGTAATTACGATCATTAAGAAAAGTAACCAGTGGCATTTTTGTCTCTACTGTTTATATCTTCGTTTTTTGTTCGATATAATTTAGAAAGTATATATTTGCTGCGGTATGAGAGAGAAAGTCATATGTTAAGTTATAATCTAAAACAACATAAGGATAGCTTAGATGGATCTAAACTATCTGCCTTAGATCACAGGTTCATATAGCACTTTCATTTTCTAATGTTCAAAAAAATGCACACTTATAATTTATCGATTCATTATTCTTTAGAATATTATCTTCATTTTGACATTTGTTATTTAGAAAAGAGAAATTAGAAATGTTTTGACTTGATTTATTGTATTTTATCAGTTTATTTTTAGAGGAATATCTTGTATCTAGATATATATTTTTTTATATACATGACGTGCAAATTTGACTTTGCTACTTACCTGCCAAAAGTTTGCAGTTTCCCTATCTTACGACATCCATTATGATGTAATAGAAATAGTGGAAATCATGCAGAATTACGGAAACATATTGATTTCCTTGCGGCACAGAGCAACAAACATACGAACACGCACAGCATGTCCACAGCCACACGGCGATAGTTTGGCTAAATTCAATGCTGCCATGAAAGGGTTCACGTCTGACATGTTTCCCTTATTCCATCCAAATGGTTTTTCAAACAACAAAATATTAATATTGTACTAAAATAATTTGCATTACTTATATCAAAATGAATATAAAAATTTATTAAATCTGGATTAAATCTAAACATTTTAAATAACTTAAAAAATATCAATTCAACTGAATAACAATTTTTCTGCAAAAACTTATCTATTCATTATCATCATTCATTACAAACCTCAGTCTTTGTTTGTCTTTTTGCTGCTTACATAGGAATGATAATATTCTATAGACACATTGCAGTAAAGTAAATGAACTTAATTCTATTTAATAACACACCTATTAAATGTCTGTGCACTAAAGTCTCCTGGGGTGCTGATATCAATGTCTCTCTTATAATGTACAGATCGTTGATAAGATCGGTGATAGATTATGGTTCCATATTTTATAGACCAAGCAAATGGGTAGGTTAAGTCGCAAAATGTGTCCGGAAGGAGATCTCTACGGGAAAAGTTGTATTGAGCCGAGATGTAAAAAAAAAGCCTAATACACTACTAGCCCCACCCTTTCCTTAAGGGCAGAAAAAGGATGAAATAGTTTATTTTTGCGTATAAATCGAAAACGATGGTAGATATGGAAAAAGGTTATAGATAAAAATTGTAGAGCTTAAAATTCTGCTTAAAAAAGGCCATATGCATTTATACCGTATTTCTGATGGTTTGGCTGTAAAACCTGTATGACGCTTAGGGGCTGAATGGAATGTTAAAAAAAATCGTAAAAAATCGAAAAGTTGATATTTTTAATTATTTTCTTTTTGAATCTCCTTAGAAAAATCCTCAACTTTCTTTCCAGAGATAAGGTATCCTTGTCTACTTGTTTATATAAAAGTTATAAACATCTGAATTTTTAAATTCACGATTAATCAGGGTTGAACGTAGCGAAAAATATTTTTTTAAGCAACACTGTCTTCTTCGTGAAATTTCCTTACAAAAAGTCCTTTACAGTTTTTTTTTATCTCACATACCAACGTTGATATCTAAATAAAAGTACTATAATTCCTACAATTTTTATTTCACTCGACGCCACTGGAATATAGTCTAAGAGCTACTGGCCTCGACAACATACCCATTTTCACAAGGCTGGAAATATGCCAAGATGTTAGTTTAAGGCTTCCCAAAGAAGGAATGGCCGGTGTGGCGAAAGGATGTCGACGGGGTGAGCAGTGAGCACTCTTGCATTTTTTGAAATTGGTTGCCGTTTAAGTTGATGTTTATTTTTTACTTCTACAAAGTTTGCATTTTCAGATATCACATAGGAAGCCAGCGTGCAATCACCCAACATATTTATAAAAGCTAGAGACATTATTAATCCTGTTCCTTAGAGCTTGGCAGACAAAATAGTGATAAGAGAAATTTCTTCACTAGATGACTGTTGAAAGTCTACATGCTTTTCGTGGTTGGTGGAAGTTTTTGTATGGAGCTGATATTTTTTATCGATTACTTGTGTCACAATGAGTACAAAAATATGATTGACATGCATATCGGTTGGTGGGTTTCCAGAAGCAGAAACTGTTAACCTGCGAGATATTTCACTGTGGATGGCAGATTTATAACAAGCTGATTTTTTCTGTATCGATTTATTACCATTCGGTAATTACGAAAATACGATTAGCATACATATCGGTTAGTGCCTATCTAGAGGCAAAAACTGTTCATCTGCATGACAGATTTGTAACAAGCTGTTTTTTTTTATTAATTCATTTATATTCTACAAGTAGAAAAATAATGGTGTCGAATATAGTGATATACGACTCTGAAGTGGTGAACAAATTCATTAACTTAGACATGGATTATTTCAATTTTTTTATAGTTTTTAAACGTCAATCGCATAAATGCGATGAATATAGGATAATAAATATCCGCCAAAAAGTTCAACATAAATTTTAAAAAGTTCGAAACAAATTTAAAAAGTACACCTGTACAGGATTCGAACCGAGAAATCCACTATGAAAGTCGTCGCTTAACGCGATTTGCTACGGCCGGGATGGATTTGAAATTTCAAACAGTATCGTTGGAGAATGCAAAACATGAAATTTTTAAATGGATATAACTAAGTAAATGCACCAGCAGGAAGGCTCCCGAATGTCGATATCGATACAGGTTAGGTGATGTCTTGAAAATGAGATAATGCAAGATAAGAACTGTGTTAAGTGACCTGGATATCTATTCAGAAATAGGCTTGTGAAAAAACGCTATTAGTTTTTTCATCAAAAATTTATTGAAAAATATATTTTTTAACTATAAAAATTCACATTGAAAGCACGAACAGGATGTAATTCATACTTTAATTATATAAACGGAAATGTTTTGAATGAGAAAAGTTGAACTTTACAAAAAAATCTTACAATGTTGAATATGTTTTAAATTACAATAATTGATTATATATTTAGAGATCATTTTAGAAGCAAATGTATAACAGTATTTTGGAATGAGGAATAATTCTATAAAATAGAATTCCACAAAGTTTATTACCTGGAGACCGCAAATGGTGAACTTAAAGCAGATCTCATAATCTTTAAAAAAATGTTTTTTTTCTGCCTTCGTTTAGGCACCACTATTTTTGTCTGCCAATACAGTTACATTACTAAAACAACTGTGCATACATTTTTAAACAAATTTTGAGCTGAGTTAAAGGGTTGAAGGGTATTCATTCGGTCCAAAAATATTTATTTCATGGCCCCGGGCCCAAAATCAAACCACTACATTATTTATTTATAATAAATAATGTTAGTTTATTGAACTCCATAACTGGAACATTTCCATCTATTTTAAAGATAGCCAAAGTTTTTTCTCTACACAAAAAATTAGATAACACATTACCTGAGAATCACAGACCCGTGGCTTTTGTCAACTATTTCTAAAATAGTAGAACGTGTTATTTTTAACAGAATTGTAAATTTTTCAGCAAAAAATTAAATATTGTCAAAATGCTCAATATGGTCTTCATAAAAAAAATTCAACAGAGGACTGTTTAAGCGCCTCCGTCGGAATGCTTCCATTTTGGAGTAGCGTGATGCCCATAATATTTTGTATTAGTGAAAGAAAGTGTTTCTGATTAAAATCTGTAATTATACATTGCAAAAGGTTTAAGAAAAGTTCAAATATTATTTTCATTTTACGTTCCTTCGCATTCAAAAAAAATTAAATATTCAACCAAGGATCTTCAAAAACTTGACATATTTACACATATCACTTTAAAATTTTGGCAGTAGAAGGTATACAAAAGGAGTTTTTTTTTTTAAGTTAACTCGCTCTATGGTTCTTCATATTGAGAAAAAATTAAATATTCAAAAAAATTCATTCAATATCTGAAACAATAAAAATATAAACGAAGATTTGATTTCGGTATGAAGTACCGTACTACGAGTTGATTCTTTAACGCAAAATCTTTATAATTGTGTGTACTATCGAGTTCAAAAATTTGAAAGTGATAACATGTCCAGTTTTTGAAAAATCCTAGTTGTCTGTTAGTGTTTCAGTTTATGAATTTATTTTATTGAGTATTTGATATTCTTTATACGAAGAAACGTAACGCAAGTTGACTTTTTAGGGACAACTCTAGATAGTTTTGTATAAACTATCGACAGAAAGGCGGAGCTTACTGCTAGCGGTCGCGGCGGTCTAGTCAATAATTCATGCTTATCGCAAATGTCAAAAAGAGCCGTTTTTGATTCACTCGTGCCAAACTGAATTTCTGATTTCGCTGACGCAATTTATGATGCCGACAAAACGTCAATCACCAATCATATTTTTTCCATAGAGGCATTATACGAACTCCACTCTTTCACGTATCTTTTTAGATATTAAGGTTTGAAAATGTGATGTTTGTGAGTTTTTACCTTTTCCGCCGAGATTATATTTAATATATTTTGTGCCATTAATTCGAAAATGGATCATTTTGTTTCAAATGTAGATCTCGATGCCAGCTTTCCGATGACATTAAACATTTATTTTTAAAGTCATATTGGCCACTTTCTTGAAATTTATATATAAACCAAATAACAACAAATTGATTTTTTGGGCCATTTTGAACTTGAGATATTTTACTTTTAGTATTTTGGCCAATTATTGTTAATTAACAAATGGCTATAATATTCGAATTGTATCATTTTGAAACATATTTATACTTCATATGAAACGTCCAAAAACATTTTAAACTTATAAAAACTGTTTTTCGAACATTTACATTTCATTGCTGTTAGCCTGAATAGCTTTTTTCAAATTTATATATCGAGATTACCTCTTGTTTTGTTGCACTGTGCTCAATTGTTTCCGGCTTACTTAAGTTAGTAGTTAGTAGTTAACGAATGTATTTAGGGGAATTTAATATTCTGCTAACTTATCTTTATAAAATTATTACCTTATTTTTCTTGGCTAATGTCAAATATTTGTTCTGTTCAGAGACAACTCTGTTTTAGCCCGGGAGGCAGCGACAGATTTTTCGCGTTAATATCAATAAAGCTAGATTTTTTTTCCAAAGAGAGTTTAGATAGTATCTATAATGAAAGTGCAATTCTACTAAACTCTTAATGGTGCATAAAAGAGTAACGAATTAAACAACATGTTGCAAAAAAATAAATGGACGAAAATATCGTTTTTCGAATTGTCAAAAAATGACAATTCGCCTTCGCTTCTGCCGGCCCCAATTTTCGATTTTCACCTCGCGATTCATGTTGTACTGTCATTGCCGACCTTCTCCTCGTCATCGAGACATAGAACCGTATTTGTTCAGTTCTTACGTTTGAAAAATTGACTTGCGGTCGTGCTAATCGGTGACTATTTTTAAGTGGTTTCCCGAGTTCGAATCCCGCCCGGGGATACTTTTTTTTTTTCGTTTTCAATTTTTTGGCGGATATTTTTGATTCTATAATTGCCATTCGCTCCGTTCTATTGCATTTCTCGGAGAAGTTTTGCATTTTTCGCCGCGAAATATTAATCTGCATTATTTCGATTAAGAATCACATTCTACCCCCGCTATTGGGTGGTTAAATCTTTGGTAGACGTTGCAAAAACGGCAATACGTAGTCAAATCATGCCAATTATATTCCTCATTAGTATTAATGAACAGACAGTATTTTTATAGATCTGTTAATAAGCTTTCAT
The DNA here is from genome assembly GCA_963583905.1 of Stenurella melanura. Taxonomy (NCBI): domain Eukaryota; kingdom Metazoa; phylum Arthropoda; class Insecta; order Coleoptera; family Cerambycidae; genus Stenurella; species Stenurella melanura. The sequence continues at coordinate 136,030,990 of OY757311.1, forward strand.
TACATGTTTCGGTAAGGAAATTTCTGATCTTTAATTGAAATAGAGCAAATTAATATTCCACGGCGAAAAATGCAAATCTTTTCCGAGAAATGCAATAGAACGGAGCGAATAGCAATTATAGAATAAAAAATATCCGCCAAAAAATTGAAAACGAAAAAAAAACAGTATCCCCGGACGGGATTCGAACTCGGGAAACCACTTAAAAATAGTCGCCGATTAGCAAGAACGCAAGTCAATTTTTCAAACGTCAGAACTCAATAAATACGGCGATCGGAGACCCGTTCTATGTCTCTATGGCGAGGACAAGGTCGACAATGACCGTACAACGTGAGTCGCGAGGTGAAAATCGAAAATTGAGGCCGGCAGGAGCGAAGGCGAATCGTCATTTTTTGACAATTCGTGACAATTCGAAAAACGAAATTTACGTTCATCTGTTTTTTTACATGTTTAATTTTTTACTCATTTATGCACCACTAAGAGTTTGGTAGAATTGAACCTTCATTATAGATACTATCTAAACTCTCTTTGGAAAAAAATTAGCTTTATAGAAATGATTTCACGAAAACGGTCGCTGCCTCCCAGGATATTTCTAAGTGTATGTGTGTGTATATTTATTGCTATTTATCTTTTTACAACATGCTAAAAGTTAACTATCTCGAGTTCATATAGATAAAAATTAACTTTATTTTAAATCAAAGTTCTCGCAATTCTCTTTCTTTTCTGATAAAAAAAATTTCAAAGTGTCCTAAAAAATTTGTTGTTTTCAACAAAAGGTATACTTTCTGAAAGTTTGAAGCCTATCGTAATTCTTGACGTCCCTGGGCGTTAAAATGAAAAAAATGGCTTTTTAGCCAGTTTATTTAATTTTGCATGATATATACATACTTAAATGACCCAAAACTAACGCAGATTTCTTGAAATTTTAATTGCCAAGGTTTTGATTTTTTGTTTGTCCCGATCGGACCTCTAGAACCGGAGATATTCACCTCTTTACCTAAATAAACGCTGTTCGAAAAACAAAATACAAAATTGTTTATAAAAAAGACGCAATAGGCTCTGGAAGTCCAGAACTCAGATATATACTCCTGGTGATATAATTTTGGTGTTACAAAACTATACACATCAATGTCCTTTTTCGCTCCACTATGTGACTATTGGATTATTATATTTTCAAATAAAAAATGAATGTATGTAGGAATGGTACATGTATATTGAGGTCGGAGCATAAAGAGATTTCCGATGAAATCGGTATAAGCTCTACGATTTCTACAATTTTTAAGACAAGAAGCTGGAACTTTCACATATTACTCTTGAAGTAATGTATAAGAAATCGCTGTAATTAGGTATGCTAAATAATTTTTTTTTTTTAAGTTATTAACGTTTATCTTATCCCTAATTTCACGAATTTTAGAACACAAAATACTCTTTTTTATTCTCTTAAATTTAACAGGGTTAATATAATTTGTAAGGTAAATTACTTTGAAGCATCGTAAAGGACATATTTCAAGCTTTAAAAATCGCCTACAGAAATCGAATAACGTAATTGAAACCAGAGTAATCGATGGTTGAAGTTATAGTTATACATATCAAATTTTATCATTTTCTCAAAATTTTGAAATTTTGGAAGTGTACATCTTCAAAAATAAATTTTTTGAATTTTTTTCACTCACCGAATCTTTTTATATATTACTTCAAGAGTAATATAAGACAGTTCTAGGTTCTTATCTTAAACAATGTAAAAATGGTTGACCTTCTAAGTACAGAGTTCATCGGAAATCTCTTTATGTTCCGATTTCATATATTATGTACTATTCCTACATACATTCATTTTTTTAATTATAAGTATAATATGTTTCTTCTTTCAATTAGATCTTGTTGAGCTCAATTAGTTCAAAAGTTACAACAAATTTGGTGTAGCGCGCCCAAGACACTGCTCGCTTCGCGCGCCTACGCATCGCCACGTTCCATTTTCGTGCGATCTGAAGCCTACATTTTTCATTGTAAAAAATAACTTCATATACATTTTTATGTAAAATTTCCCGTACTTTCGAACGGCGCTATTAGTTTTTATAAGAAAAACATATTTCAAGAGATATTTGACAATAACTGGCATTTGGCAACTATTTTGTTCAATAACAAATGACGCTCAAGGACTATTATTGGTAACTTTTGGTATGTTGTTCTCGACATGTCAGAGATGTATTTTCAAAAGTTACCGCTTCCCGGAATTATTAAGTAATGCTTTCAGCCTCATTGACTCCACTAGGTATGATATGTCAATATGTTGAGTTTTTGAAAAATCCTGGTTTCATTTTTGATTGTTTGAGATATTGAATTTATTTTATTACACATTTAACTTTTTTTCAGTGTGAGAAAACGTAAAATGAAAATAATGTATGAACTTTTCTTACCTTTTTCAATGTATAATTGTAGATTTCAAAAATACTTCATTAATCGAAAACACTTTCTGTCACTAATACAAGATATTATGACAAAGAAACATTTATAGAAGTGAACTATAGGTAACATAATATTCGAGCAAGAGATTTGGGTCGAAAAATAAAAAAAAAAAGCAAAAAATATTTTTGGCGCTACATAGGATTTGAACTCTTGACCTCTAGCGTGCTAAGTATTTCTGTAGCCGCTACTCTGTTTGAGATCTGTAACTCAAAAGTTTGTAGAAGTGAATAAATAATTCTCGGGGAGACCTAACCTAACATTTTAACATATTTCCAGCATTGGGACAATGGGTTGCCGAGGCCAGTAGCTCTTAGACTATATTCCAGTGGCGTCGAGTGAAATAAAAATTGTAGGAATTATAGTAATTTTATTTAGATATCAACGTTGGTATGTGAGATAAAAAAAACTGTAAAGGACTTTTTGTAAGGAAATTTCACGAAGAAGACAGTGTTGCTTAAAAAAATATTTTTCGCTACGTTCAACCCTGATTAATCGTGAATTTAAAAATTCAGATATTCATAACTTTTATATAAACAAGTAGACAAGGATACTTTATCTCTGGAAAGAAAGTTGGGGATTTTTCTAAGGAGATTCAAAAAGAAAATAATTAAAAATATCAACTTTTCGATTTTTTACGATTTTTTTTAACATTCCATTCAGCCCCTAAGCGTCATACAGGTTTTACAGCCAAACCATCAGAAATACGGTATAAATGCATATGGCCTTTTTTTAAGCAGAATTTTAAGCTCTACAATTTTTATCTGAAACCTTTTTCCATATCTACCATCGTTTTCGTTTTCTTACTTATTTATACGCAAAAATAAACTATTTCATCCTTTTTCTGCCCTTAAGGAAAGGGTGGGGCTAGTAGTGTATTAGGCTTTTTTTTTACATCTCGGCTCAATACAACTTTTCCCGTAGAGATCTCCCTCCGGACACATTTTGCGACTTAACCTACCCATTTGCTTGGTCTATTACGGCTCAGCCTGTAAAACTTTATTATTTATTATTAGATATGGTCAAAAATAAAGCCATTAGAATCTGTCTCGGAGCTATGAATTCTTCACCTATTGAAGCTATGGAAGTTGAGGCGAGAGAACCCCCTCTTAATCTCAGTAGAGAATATTTTAGCACTAAATTTATCTTAAAAGTCCGGTGTTTTAACAGCATGGTTAACATCAGCAATATTATATCAGATCTTTGTAAACAAGACCTCACTAATCACTTTTGGCGAAAGAAAGCGAGCCCTCCGCTCGCTGTGGCCTTTTCTGATACAGCTACCTTCAACGATTTAATATACAACCAATGCTCCACAGAACTCTTCAACTGCAATCTTGATGTCAGTCAATATTCTCCTAAAATAGAATTCCCCCATTACACAACTTTACCTATCCTGAATAAAAACATTTTTCATTATATACTTGATGTTTATAAAGAAAACCTCCCAGTCTTCACTGATGGCTCTAAAAGCAATATAGGTACAGGATGTGCCTTTTATATCCCTGACCTTGATATAGAACACAAATTTAAGCTATCTACACATGCCTCCATTTTTACAGCCGAAGCCGTAGCTATTCAGGAATTTTTGAACTTCGCAGATTTCCTTAACTTTTCGAATATAACTATTTATTCTGATTCTAAGAATGTCTTAAGTAGTATTGATAACGGTAAAGAACAATCGTCACCAGTGATTGTGAATATTGTTGCTAAACTGGCCTCCTTGTCACAACGGGGGTTTCTGTCAACCTTGTCTGGATTAAAGCACATTGTGACCTGTATGAAAATGAAATGGTCGACAAAATGGCTAAGGAAGCCTCGATAAGTGGTATTCCCCTTCCAGTTAAAATACCTGCTACTGATTTATTTACCATATACAAGAAAAGGCTCCTTAAGAGATGGCAATATCAATATGATCAGAAGTACACGGAGCGAGGTACAAATTATTATCTCTTAAACCCTCTGATCGCTGAATCTAGATGGCAGGACAGTTTTCCAGTTTCGAGACCATTTTATTCTACTATCACACGTCTGCAACTTAATCACGGTAGATTTCCAGATCACCTATTTAAAATTGGAATTCTAAATAATGATCTATGTGCTTGTGGACAGAAAGGGGATATTAATCATATTTTATTCAATTGCTCTTTACACACCCCTGAATCAATGAGCCTGATAAGTGAACTAAGAGATATAGGTTTTCAGCTACCAATGAATCTTAACTATGTTCTTTCAAGCAAAAATGTAAATGCATACCGGACAATTTATAATTTTTTATCTCTATGTGGTATAGTGGTTTAACAGTAGTTGTCGGTCGTCAATCTTTGCTTGTGATATTTCCTAATATGCCTTTGTTTTTATATCCTCTGTGGTTTAACCTACTATCCGCGGTTTAGTCTGTGTAATTTTAAGTCGTCCTGATGAACCCCTGGACGTGAAATGTGTGTATCCTTATTGTCCTTAATACTTTCTTCTTTTTTCCTCATTTGTGTAGTTGGCTGATGGAATTCATCCAAGGCCAAAAATTGTTAAAAAAAAAAAATGTAAATCTTTTAAATTCGCCAAATGGTCAAACAACATTAATAAGAATAATTTTTTGAGGTTGAAGATATAACCTTTAGTTAAAGAATAAATTCTGGTACCCATATGTCTGTTTTTATTTATATAGTTTTTTTTTTATTTTAGCCCATAGAACCAACATAACATAGTAATAAATGATAATACTAGTTAAAAAGTAGTGGAATCGTAAACGAAGCAGTAGCTAGAAAGTTGGTGCAGTGATTATTTCATTTGTTTGTGCCAATGTGTTCAAATTGTTTTATTTTGAGGCGCATTTGTTGTGAAAAGGATATTAACTTTTTATAAAAACAATAAACATTGTTACTGTTTAATTGAAGTTTTATTTACATATTTTAAATCAGGAATATGCATCATATATTAGAACTTAATGCTCTCATTCCTGAGGGATGCGAAAATATATCCTTAAGATAATTTATTCCCTCATATCTGCTATGCTCTTGGTCAGCTGGTGTCCAGCTTTGATCTGCTTCTAATCGAAAACTACCTAAAAAATTGTGGGGGGCATTTACCCATTCCTAAAAATATCTATTGTTACTATTGGTGTAATAAAAGTAAGGGTCTAAATTGCCCAAAAAGAAATTGCCTTACTATAGCTGGAACTAGTGACATTACAGGAAATATAATAAAAAATTTAGGATTAAATCCGTGTGGCGGAAAGCTTTTGTTTAAACAAAAGAATATTCAAAATTGTGTTTTTCTGCCAGATTTTCTTAAGGTGGCCATTCCCTAGACAGAGACATTCGATAGAGAAATATTTATTATTTTTGCCCATAACTTTTTTTTCCTAGTACATATATTTAAAAAAACTATAAGAGTACCTTAGCAGAACCATAATAAGACTATTACTATAAACTGTCAGTCAATAATTTCAGTGGTTTGGGAAACAGCTCGATTTAAAACTACGAAATAGGAAAATGAACATAATTTTTAAATTTAAATCGAGCTATTTTGCAAACCACTAAAATTATTAAGTGAAAATTCATAGTAGTAGTCTTGTTATGGTTCTACTTAGGTACTCTTATAGTTTTTTTAAATATACGTACCAAGAAAAAAAAGTTATGGCCAAAAATAATAAATATTTTCCTATCGGATGTCTCATTCTAGGGAATGGCCACCTTAAATATCTCTGGTTGTATAACCTGAATCGCAATAAAGAAAGAAATAAATTGATTGCAACCAAATTATCAAGAAAACTAGATTAGGTCAATTTTTCAAATTGCAAATATAAAAACATTTATGAAAGCCCATTTTGACAGTAACTTGCACAATATATATACATATTTTAATGAAGCTTTAGAAGAATATATCTCTTAGGGAGCTAAATCATCAAGCCAAGTTTCCAGTTAAAATGTTTATAATAACGCCCAAAAAAACAACTGCAAATTTGAAAATTGAATCGTTGATTGTTTAGGAGCAATCTATAGTAGCTATAATAAATTTCTTTATTCCAGATTATAGTTTTTCGGTAAAATTAACGAAATTAAAGGACTCTGCACTTTTTAAGTGTAATTTGGGTTTCAGTCCCGGGAATTAAAATTTAGCACGTAGTACAGTAAATATAGGTTTTTGGCTGAAATCAATTTCCACAAGGACGGAGTTTGAATTTTTTAGTTCGTTGTTGGTATCTTTTTGACATACTAAAAGTACAGCAAAATCATAAAAAATCGTGTATGGTATCAAATTACAGAAAATTTCATGCTGAAAAAGATTATGCAAAACTGCGATCTGGGATGGTCTACCCTTTCCCTTTATTAAATGTTGCCAATAATTGCCGCAGTATAGGTAAAAAGCGATTTTGAAATGTTTTGAAATAATTAAAGGAGATAAAACCACATAAGTAAAACCCATAAAAGTACCTCCTTACACTGGAATCTAATGTTGACACTCAGTCGGGGTCGAATGCCTGTAACACCTCAACTATAAAAATCAACTATATTTATAGGTAATTGTCAGTACGTTTCATAAGTGTAGTAGATTTCCGATAAAAGTAAATTATATGTATTAATATTTTAAAATGAAATAAATTCCACTTTACCATATGATGCACACGGTACATGGCAGTTTTATGCTATTAATCCTTAACTTTGTTTGTTATGTATGATTTAATATTATATAAAAATGGTTTATGTTGCTAGTATAGTTAATTGGGTTTTCATATTTAATTATTATGAAAATAAACAAGCCACACGCAGAACAGGAAAGTGTGTCTGATTCAAAATTGTCTCTTTATTTGCTAGATATGTTTTACATGTTTTTGGAAGAACTATTGCCGTTTTTAAGTTAGATTTATTACCAAAAATACCACGTAGCTGGCAATAATAAATATTTCACCGCTTCGCCGTTTTTCTTATTGTTTCAGTAAATGTTTGCAATATAATATTACGTCTATATGAGAGCCTGGCACCGAGATAAAATTTCTGATCTCTGTTTATGACATGCTGATCAAAAGTCTGGTCACAAAAAATTTGAATGACAAGAAATCGAAATATTGGCCGAAGAGTCATAATTTCGTCGATATTAAGACCTTCTTCCGCCAATATCTCGAAATCCTGACTTTTATTACTGAACAGAACAGATGGGAAAATTAAAGTCCCAAATTTCCAGATATATTCACCGCAAGCGCTTGCGCCGAATTTAGTAGTAACTTCACCCCTTTACACATAGGTTACGTTACGTGAATGGGCAGCCCAGTCGAAATCGTTCAGCGGCAGCAAAAGTGGGTGGTCGGTCCGATTTGCTGATTAGGCAACAGTCAGGTTTTGAAATGGTACTGTGGCAGTCGGAAATGTTAAGTGGTTGGTCAGCCCATATCAATGTCAGAATTCATTTTTATTATCAATCGACAACAAACAACTGACTACGTTAATCCGAGTTTACAATCATATGAAAAGGCCCGTTAAATCAGACGTCTGCCTCATTCCAGTCTGATTACGGTGGTCAAAGCTTTCCACCATATGGACTTAATCTGAAACTTTTTGTCTCCAACAAGTTTCAGCAAAAAAATTGCTATAGTAAAGACAGTTCCCTAGAAATTTTAGTTTTACTTCACTATATGTAATTTAATAATTGCTTTACCTCTGGTGACAGCATGCCAAAGTATTTTTGACCCGAAGGTCTTTCATAGAGATGATAAGTATGTCCTGGCTTTTTAGTAAAATTACAAGCTACATTATTTAATTCGCTATGCCATTTAGTTTCGTTAATGACATCATTCATAAGCCCTTGTAAGTTTTTCATCTAAAATTTAAAGTAGAAATAAAGTACACACAATGTACCATTAGTATCATTAAAACTATTACCTGTCGTCCTATTATATCCAATTTGTTTTTTGCATTTGCTTTTATAAAAGTATCGGCCTAAAATTAACAAATTTTAAAAGAGATCTCGGGTTTTAATTAATCACGTACATAATTTAAACCGTCTTCTAATTCCATCAATTCGACATGTGTCTTTTTAGAAATGCGGTTTAGATTTACCAAAGACACTCCTTGGGGTTTCGGCTCTCTCTCGACCAAAACGACTAAAAATGCTTTCTATAGGCAAGAAATAATTAAGCGTTATTGCGTTACCTTTAAGTTTCGATTTGTTTTCATTCTCTGCTTCATCCAACATATTCTGAAAGTTACGTTTCATATTTACTGTAAAAAAGTTAAAAATATAAACTTTAAAAATTAAGGTTAAAGGTCATTCAGTATCATCATCTTGTTGCCAGAATTGCCATATTCATATTACCAACTAAAAAATATAAAAAGTTTCAGTTTAACCACGGAATAGGGGAACTGAACAGAAGCGAAAGCTTGCAGCGGTACCCTTGATGTCGGAGGGTCTGATTTCTGTGATCTCCAAGCTTAGACTAGGAAAGATAAATATATATCTTTCCTTCTCTAAGTCTCCAAGTGACAGTAATATTTTCCCCTATATGCTCGAAGGTAATATATGTGTTATTTCTTACACTATACACTGAGGGAAGTGACTTATAAACATTAGGCGTCTAGTACCCTATACACAGAAAACAATCATCGGTTGGCTCATATTTTGACAGATGTAGGGTTAGAACATGGCTAAAATGGATAAAGGTATGCTGAGAAGGTTAGCTTTCGAGTCTGTATCTCCTCTTTCATGTTTTTATTAAGTCAAAATCAAAGAGGATGAGATAATGCAAAATATTCGCTTATACATAAGTAACAGTTCATCTGTTAAGTCAAGTGCGGAAAGACACGACAGATAAACATCAAAGATTTAACCCTCTTATATAAAATGTAATTTTTAAAATAATGTGTATTTTTTCACGTTATCTTTCCTTCAATTCTTATGGAATCTGGCACGATGCCTTCGAGTTAAATTTTCGAATACGGGTGGTGGTAGGTCATTGTAGTTATGAAACCATGTACTCTGTCTAATTTTCTTTGCTTTTCTCATTTTTTTTTTTTAATTATTATTCTAAGGAATGTATGTAGAAGCACAGTAGAAAGAAGACTAATCTGTGTCTGTGTGTAGTTTGTGTAGAAGAAGAGGAACATTAAAAATATTATGTCATCATAACCTCACAATGTCATTTAGATGTTAAACAAGTCGTAATTTGTTTTGAAATAAACAAACTACGATGTGGCGTAGTGCGCAAAATTTGTAAGCATATAAAACAATGAAAATTAATTTGATTTATTTTATTACTTACTTTTAGATGTAATCCAAATAAAACTGTTCTATCATCTGTTCGAAATTTAACAGCTACCGAGGTATCAACTGCACTAAGACCTTTTTACTTCTCGGTTCATCCAGATTTATTCGAGCAATATCCAACTGAGAGGGTAAATTTTATTGATATATGTTTTCTGGTGTAATTCGTCATTTTTGTAGGCAACAAATGAATCATCTTTGCAACAGTTAAGTTCAACGTTGGCAAATATTCAAGCATCACGACCAATAAGGCCAATAAACTTACAATTTTACCTTAAAGATAAAACGCAGACTAAAGGTAAAATGAAATATAAAAAAATTTAGGCATTACTTGATTTTTTTCTAGTGTCATTTCGTTTAATAAAAATTTATATTCGGGAAGCAAATATACGTTCAGCCATTATGAATATACTTAAAAGCTCTGGATTACCAACAGATTATGTTGACCGTATTGAACCGGAGCCTGAGCCAGCATATTATAAAATAAAGTATAAATATAAAAATGATATAGATTTCACAAAAGTAAATAAAAATCATCCTATTTATGCTCATATGGTAATGAAAAATAAAATCAAGGAGGCACAAGACGCTTTAAAGTTAAAATATTGGTTGAAAAATAATATTAAAGATGCTCTGGAAAAATTTCAAAAAGGCGAGGTCTATAGAAAGGAAATACGAAGACTACGTGATATGATTACAAAAGATTTGGGACTGAGAGAAATTCGTTGGGAATGTGGATGGAACGATACACAGTTCAGAGGATGTTTGTTAAGTTTTAAGTCCCTAGTGGAACATCATCCAGAAGTAATGAGTATATTAAGAGGTATGTAAAAGCTAAACTTTATTACTGTAAAATTACACTAATTCAATTATAGATAGAATTTTGGTATTTTCCTTTTTCACTGGAGTAAGTCTTGATGGTCATATTATGTTATACAGTGGGGAAGTCCGTCACAATTGGCTAGATGTAATAAGTCCATTTTTTGCTACCATGTGAATATAAATATAAGTATATTTTTTAGTTTTTAAAAAATATAAAAAAATATGATATGGCTTTAAGAAGAATTCCTGCATTTGAAAAATCTCTATCACATGTTTTGAGAGATATTAAAGTAGGAAGAAGGTATGTGGATAAAACAGTCAGATAATTCATATAGTCTGGGAACTAGAGGTAGCCTTTTTTGGAACTCATCGTTACATGAACTTTGTCTGAGTTAATTAATTCTATTTAACATAAGTCACATGAAAATAGACTCTGGCATATGTTAACCTGTCAGTTTAATCATCGTTCAAGATATACGTTTTTTTCGCATACAATAATATGTTCTCTCATTTTTAAATATCTACATGTAAAGATTTGTATTGAGACACAATTTTTATTCATAAATCTTATACCAAATTAAGTAGAAACTCAACTTAGCCGAAAATGTTCCTCTAAAATTAAGGGTATGTAGTACTTTTATTTACAACCATAACTTTCTGGGATGGTTATTTGGTTGTTAAGGGAGCATAATAATAATTTAATGTATTTTGTTTATTCAATTTAAATGTATGAAATACACTAATAAAAGAAAAAGTAAAAGAAAGTAAGCGTATAACATATAGCAAATAGGTATACAGGGTGTCCCAGAATTGAGTTCCCAGACGGGAACCTATGCTTAATGAGTTCATATTGGGCCCGTATAACCCAACTTACCATAGTCTAAAAATGCATCCCTTTTCAATTTTCGCCTCGCGATTCACATTGTACGGTCATTGCCGACCCTCTCCTCGCCATCGAGACATAGAACGGGTCTCCGATCGCCGTATTTATTCAGTTCTTACGTTTGAAAAATTGATTTGCGGTCGTGTTAATCGGCGAATATTTTTAAGTGGTGTCCCGAGTTCGAATCCCGCCTGAGGATACTTTTTTTTCGTTTTAAATTTTTTGGCAGATATTTTTGATTCTATAATTGCTATTCGCTCCGTTCTATTGCATTTCTCGGAGAAGTTTTGCATTTTCCGCCGCGGAATATTAATCTGTACTATTTCGATTAAAGATCACATTCTACCTCAGCTATAGGGTGGCTAAATCTTTGGTAGATGTTGCTGAAATCACAGGGCATAAAAGAGTTTAACAAAACGATTTGCAACGTTCTGAATTTATTTCCCGATTGCATAAAAAAAATTTAATTTCCATCATTTCAATTCCTTCTTTTTAATATACTGGGTTGAATCTGCGGTTGGTTCCTTGTGAAACATCTTGTAATATTTAAATTATGTTTCCATAAGTTTTATTTAAACTCTGCACATGTTTCGGCTTTTTAGGCCTTTGTCAGGAGTACAATGAATATGAGTGAGTATTCATTGTACTCTTGACAAAGGCCTAAAAAGCAGAAACACGTGTAGAGTTTAAATAAAACTTATGGACACATTAAAAAGTATATTTTCTACATAATTTACATATCCTTCTTTTTATTCAATTTTCGGTAGTAAAAAACATGTATAAAAATTTCAGACGGTATAGAGTCGACAGAGTCGTTGTGGATAGACGTGTTAGAGATAATGCAATCTTATTTTGAGTGAATCGAAAGTACGTTTTTTTAACTTGCACCCATTATTAACATATTGACTGCCATGAGAGGCACGTGTGCTTCACATAACTTTAATATAGCTAGGCCATGAGAAGCACCATTGATTCTCATCCTTTAGTGAAATATCGGTGTGCGTGGTACAACGCTGCTTCTCGAGAGCAGTATAAGCTTATGGGACATATTTTGTGAGTTTAGCCGATGATTTTGTCGAACTTATGTCGAGTACAACCACAAATTATTCTGAAAAAATTTCATTTATTTTTAACTGTAGGTAATCTATAAAAATACTGTCCGTTCGTTAATACTAATGAGGAATATAATTGTCGTAATTTGACTACGTATTGCCTTTTTGCAACGTCTACCAAAGATATAGCCATCCTATAGTGGAGGTAGAATGTAATTTTTAATCGAAATAGTGCATATTAATATTCCGCAGCGGAAAATGCAATACTTTTCCGAGAAATGCAATAGAACAGAGTGAATAGCAATTATAGAATCAAAAAGTGTCCACGAGCAGGATTCGAACTCGGGAAACCACTTAAAAATAGTCGCCGATTAACACGACCGCAAATCAATTTTTCAAATGTAAGAATCAAATAAATACAGCGATTGGAGACCCGTTCTATGACTTGAAGGCGAGGAGAATGTCGGCAATGACCGTACAACGTGAATCGCGAGGTGAAAATCGAAAATTGGGGCCGTGACAATTCGAAAAACTAAATTTTCGTCCATATATTTTTTTGCAACATGTTGTTTAATTTTTTACTCATTTATTTACCACTAAGAGTTTGGTAGAATCGCACCTTCATTATAGATACTATCTAAACTCTCTTTGGAAAAAATCTAGCTTTATAGATATTAACGCGAAAAATCTGTCGCTGCCTCCCTGGCTATAAGTACTCTATGTATATAACATATATATCTTTTGTTTTTCAAATACGACGGGTATCCTGCTTCACAAGCACCTATGTTGCTGTTACAGACAATTTTAAAAGTATTAATTTGTGTACTGAAACAGGTGGACGTCATGTGGAGCATTTGATATTAATGTATTTTTTAGAATAAACTGTAATTGTTTGTTATTACAACATTTTATTCTAGAATTGTAAATAAGTATTAAATACAAATGAAGGGAAAAACGATATAATTCCTTGTATTTTGATTAATATTACAAAAAATTTTAAGAGTACCTTTGTGGAGCCATTTCAATGCTCTGCAAAAATATTTAAGTATTCCGTAATTTTACAGGGCGATAAAAAAAATATAGCCAATCAAATATTAATTCTTATGAAAAAAAAAATTGAAAAACAAAACATATTTGGTTGTTGTCACGTTTACATAGAGTACTTAATTATGAAGATATAACTCCCACCAAAATTTGAAAATTTTATCTTCAATATAACGGAAATTATTAGAAAAAAACAGGTTTTTTTTTGTCTTCCTCAGGGATGCATTTTTGGACTAAAGTAAGTTGGGTTATTCGGGCCCAATATGAGCTCAGGAATCACAGGTTCCCATCCAGGAACTCGATTCTGGGACACACTGTATAGACAACAAAATAAACATACATATATACGTATATGTAGTACACAACAATAGAAAATCACAAACACTAAATATATCAATGTAATTTAATAAGACAAATACATGTCAATGAAGTTACAAAAAATTAAATTGATTTGTTTTAAAAAAATTCCTGTATGGTATACCAGTTCTTTTGTAGCAAATATGTTTTTAATCTAGATTTAAACGTGCGAACACTAGAGGAGTTTTTGATTTCTGAATTTAAAGCTTTATACCCGGTGTAGTGAAAGGTTTTTTTTGAAAAATGTAGTTCGGTTGGAATTAGCAAGCCTTGTGAACGTGATCCTGTTGATTTGTTAAAAATAGTGACATATTTTTATATACATATGTACACATTTCTAAAATGTATGTTCCAGCTACTGTCAGAATCTTTAAATTTTTGAAAGCATGGTTTGGAATGACAGACGGTAATTCAGTCCGTGATAATTCTTACAGCATTCTTTAGATTTTAACTGAGAGGAGCTGGCGATTGGCCTTGCCTACTGCGACTTCTATAGGTCTATTGTAGTATTCTTTTCTTTGTATCTTAGGGCTCCTTATCCAGACATGCTTATTATTAGACTTAAAGTCTGTTGAGCTCCTTGGTAAAGTTATCAGCCTTTTGTTTCTTTTTCTCGCTAAGTCGTCTCAGTCCAGTCAAGGTGTTTACAGCTCATGACATGGACTGACATTCCCAAAGAGAATTTGGGTCACCCATCCATGTGCTGAACCCGACCGACGTTGCTTAACTTCGCCGATCGAGTGCCGGAACCTAAACCGGTGACGTACAAGGAACTGTTTCTTACAGGGTACTTAGTATAAATACTCTCTCATCTTGGACACTTGTTCCCCAATTAACTATACCCTATTTTAAGTGTGAATGGAAATTTGCAAAATAACCTTAATGGCACCTGTGGGCTGCTGCAATGTTTCACCATGTAATGGAGAATCGGAGAGCATACCAACTTCTACATAATTGAGAACAAAGTGACTCAACATGTGGTGACCATATTAATTTATATCCTAACCTAACATTTTAACTAACTTAGTACAAGTAATTTCAAGATATTTGTTCTTAAAGAGACGAAGTTGATTACTCTCTCATCGTATTCCAAATAAAATTGAGTAATCTTTCCTCTATTTAGTTGCAAACAATTTTTTTCTAACCACAAGATTATATTTTGATATACATGTTCAGCTGCAGTTCTAAGAGTGCCCACTACTAAGACATTGGTATCATCGGCATAATATATAGTATGTGTTGTTGAGATGTTGTTATCCAAGAAGATTATGTTATTTTCAAAAACTATAAACAGCAAAAGACCTAGAATTGACCCTTGCGGTACACCCAGACTTCTTCCATTCAAGTATGATGTTCAAGGACTTAGCGAACTGCCTCTAAATCCATATCTTGATAATTTTGTCACTAACAAGTTATGGTCAACGTGATCAAATGCACGTGAGAAGTCAATAAATAAACCTAAAACTAGTTTCTTATTATCTAAGGCTAAGGCATTAACAATTATATTTTGAAATTCGCAGTGCTGATTCGGTACTTTTCTTTTTAGTAAAACCGTGCTGAGATGTTAAAAGAATATTATTTTGGTTAAAAAAGGAAGTTAATTGGTCTTTTATTACAAGTTCACAGAGTTTAGAAATACTACAGAGTAGACTTATTGCTTTATAATTGGCATCATTATTTTCATTGCCTTTTATTTTCGAAAAGTGATAACTGTCGCCAATTTTAACTTATTTGGAAAGATCCCCGTTTCTACAGCTAAATTTACTAGGTATACTAGATGTTTGCATAATTCCAAACCACATTTTTTTGGGTAAATTATTTGAGATGTTATCAACGCCATGAAGATATTAAATCATCCTCACATATTTTAAACATATTAATTGACTGATTGCAGTAGGGAACATTATTTATATTTAAAAAAAGAGGAAAACTTTTAACAATGAGTTTAGCATTCTGAGATTGATTATATAATTATATGATTATCTGAGCGTCTTCTAAATTTGGAAACATTTTTCTTTCTGGCTAATTAACTAACGGAGTTTCGTTCTGAAAATATTTTTCTGTGTTCAAATTGTCTAAATAAACATTATCAACAAAAAAAGAATCTTGTTACAATCATGAACTATAGCTCCGTTTTTTATTTTATAATTCTGACAACTGGTGATTTACCTGTCTAGAGGTGCCCCACCAGAAGTCAATTTTGTGAATCATTACGATTCAAACAATAAAAATATCTGAGAGAGCGTAAAACGATGACGTGCCAAAAAAGCCACTCAGCCCCTGTACTAATAACTGTTATCGTTATTTCAGGAAATTTATGCCAAAAATAGTTGCTGGAACTTATGAGGAAAATTTGCGACAAATAACTACATCATTAAGTGACTATTGTGGTTCAAAAGCCTTTCCTAAAGAGTGGCCTGAGTCTTTGAAAGATTATGAAATAGTTGTCGAAACGTAGGTGTTAGTATTATATTACTATTCGTCTTTAGCATATATTTTTATATTTAGGGAAGCAGGTCCATTAATGGTATCACCTACTGGTCAGTTTATAGTTCCGTCAGCTCTACCTGGTGCCTTATTAGTACATTTCATCACAAAAAATTTAGAAGAAGCTGGCAACAAAAATAGGGAGTATCAAAGGTAAAAAATCTATACAATTTAGGAAATTGTAAAATTTTACTTTCTGTTTTCCAGGGATAAACATTTAGAACGATCATTAATTAAGAAGTGTTTAGAAGAATTTCAATTGGCAGCCCTGAAGAAAGAAGATAATGTAACTCCGGATTTAATGATTAAATGTTGCAAGAAACTCTTGGAGAACAAACACGAAATTGAACAATTTACAAAAGGAATTTGTCTTAATATTACAACTTACTATTCTGTATTATCAGATGGTGTTGTTTGTATACCATGGAATTTTGAACTTTAAAGAAGTTAATTTAAGTCAATATTACTATTTGGAAAGAAGAAGATCTGTGTTACATTTTGAAAAACAGCAAATATAATGATACTTTACCATTATTAATTATTATATTACATAAAATAAAGATAAATTATGTTAAAAAAACTAATGTAAAGTCAATAAAAATGTGATTCTAGTTGTATATTATAAATATTTTTCCTGAATGTTTACATTATCGAAAAATAATATTTCTCTATATAAAAAATAGAATTATTTAAAAAAATTTCATTATAAATTGTCTACTATTAATATAAACGATATTGTCTTTAAATAAATAGTCTAGCAAGTTTATACTGCGATAAACAGTCTTAAGGCTTATGATCAAAATTTGGGCTTGTGACTGGAAGAATCAAGATGGTACAGGTCTAAAAGTTAATCTCAACCAACCACTTTTCGAGTCTGCTAGATATGTGCTTTATATTCATTGTAATCTCCGTTTTAACACGGGCCTCACTAATCTTTTGAGCTAGTGAATTTCTCCCAGAGCTAAATTATAGGTAGGTACCTATATGTTTTTAATCTCTTGTGATATTTTTGGAACAAAAAAATGTTTACAAAAATAACAAACTGTCCTAAGAAAAGGACGCCTATAATATAAAATTATTAGCAACAATACATTAAGCTTTATTGTGGTTTAAAAGTGTGTCTAAAATAATGTAAACAGTGAATTTAGTTAGTGTGTAGTTAGTGTTATACAGGGTGAGTTAAACTGTCAAACATTCATGATCAATTTTTCAGATTAAAATGATACTTTTTTCATCTATAAAGTTTAATCAACAATGCACCTTCTAAGCTAGAGAAAAATGCGTCTCTTTCATGGCATTTATGACAAAACGGTGAAGTATTGAAAATTCACAAAAACTGCTCGAAATAACTGCCACCATTTTCAGTGCAAAGCTTACGCCTACGGATGATAGAATGAGCAGCTGCATGGCACTTTGCCGGTGTGATCTCCCGAGCTGCTTGAACAATCCTTTTCTCGAAGGCAGTTTTGTCATTGATGGACTCTGTATGACCTTGTCCTTCATCATCATACCCTCATACAAAAAAGTCCATATGTCATGTCGGGAGAGTGTGCAGGCCATGGGCGGAGATAATCTCGACTATGACCGATCCATCTTCTCGGAAAATAGTCGTGCAACCATCGGTTGACTGGATAAGTGTAATGGGCTGGACATGCACCCATTCAATTGAAACCATATGTTTATATAGTCTATCATTTAAAACCATGTCGTCTAATAAGATTGGTTGAAAATCATTTTCCAAAAAATGAAGGACAGCTGGAGGCAGAAAAATTGGACCAATGAGTGAGTCGTTGCATAAACCCACCCAATTTCAATATCAATATATTGAAAATGGCTATCTCTGGATTTCCGTACTTCCAAATGTGAGCATTATGCTGATTAAAGATACCAGCGCGTGGGAAAGTTGCTTCGTTAGTCCAAATCACTCTGAGGGAAAAAAAGCATTTTTCTCTTTTTTTCCCTTTTTGCTCTAGTTTGGAGAGGGTGCATTTTTGAAAAAAAGTCTTATTTTCATAACAATAAAACTATTCCAAGTACCCATATAATATTTTGATAGTATTGGATTTCAATCCACTGTCTTCTTTGATATTCTAATGGATTTATTAGAATATATATTTTTTAACATTACCTACCTACTTCGGCTACCAGGTATACATCTTACACATTATAATCTAAGATGGGTGGCATTGCACACATTTGTTTTGAGCGTGGAGATATACTAAATTTTAAATGAAAAAATGGAGAATTTCACGAAATACGAAAGCATTCGAATTGAAGAAGTATGTCGAATATGTTTAACAAAAAAGGAGCACATGAATCTTATTTACGAGGCTGGTTTGGCGGATATGCTTTTGGAGTGCGCTTCTGTACAGGTAAAAATATGGAAATTTAAATATTTGGAAGTTTATTATTTAAATTTTAAGGTGACTCCAGAAAACGGACTTTTTAATCTAGTATGTAATCAGTGTTCAAATGAAGTAAGTAGATGGTATATTTTTAAGCAAAAAGTTATAAGATCTTTTGAAATTGGTCGTTTGTTATTGGAAAAAAAGGAAACGAAAGAATCAAATATCTCTGCTCTTCGTTTATCTGCAAATCAAAATACCATCAAAACAGTGACAGGAAACAATTATTTTAATCAAAATTTACCAAACCCAAGTACCGATGTAGAAGCTAATTCAGACCTTGAAAACGTAAACGACTTAAAAAATTTGCTAGATGATAGCGGCAAGACTGAGACACAAAATATAAGCTTCCTTCCTTACAACAACTGTGCTCACGAAAATAGACCAACACCAACTATTCAAAATGATACTGACAATAAAGGCCGAGATTGTAAAAAGAAAAATTTGCAATGTAAAACTTGTCATAAACAATGCGCTACAACGAATTCTTATAATCGTCACTTAAAAACCCATGATTCATCAAGGCCTTACGTTTGTAGTAAATGCGACAAGTCATTTAAGACCTCCCAGGTACTGTCAGAACATATTAAAAGGCATTACGACGATAGACGACATAGGTGTACATTGTGTGGGCAGAAATTTTATGCTAAAGCCAGCTTAAGTGATCATATGAGGTCTCACACTGGAGAAAAACCTTTTAAATGCAATGTTTGTGAAAGGGCATTTGGCACTAAAGCAATTTTAAGACAACATCAAATTGTAAGTCTGTAAAGAAAACTAAGTTAATGTAGTGTTATTTAGAATACTGATTTCCCATTCAGTGTTTATTTAAATTGGTGTAGATAGTGATGTGATTCAAGAACATTAAGGGCTGATTGTATAAGCAATCATTATAACTGAGTTTTTACTAGATAACTAACAGAAAACGAGAAAAATAAACTCCATTGAATCATCAAAAAATAATAATAATTTTGGAGTTCCTTAAGGGAGTGTTCTAGGCCCCTTTCTTTTTATCATATATATTAATGATATGAATTATAATTACTACCTTGATTCTGAATTTCTAAAGTTGTTTGCTGATGATTCTCTTATTTCTACTAGCAACACAAATGAACAGTGAATTAAAAAATATTGAAAAGTACCTTTAATATCGGAGAACTCAAACTCAATGTCACAAAAGCCAAATTTATGATTTTATCATCTAGACAGAAATGTGCACACATTAATATAGATGATATATTAACATAAATATATATATTAAAATTGAGATGGTATCTGAAATAAAATACCTTGGATTTATTATCGATAACAAGTCAACATTTAAAGGCCATTTTAATTATACTCAAAAAATTCAATATCAAAGAAACTGTTTTTTTTTTCTCAAGGGTGGCCACTTATAATAATTTGTCAATGAATACCAGAATCACAGTCTATCAAACTATAATACAATCACATTTTGACTATTGTGCTTCTTTATTGTACTTATTGGACAAAAATAGCAAAGCTTCTCTCCAAAAGCTGCAAAATAGGGGAATGAGAATAATACTTCATTGCAACCGATATACTCCCATTAATATGATGCTAAAATGTCTTGAATGGTTGTCAGTATAGCGTTAAGAGCTAAATACTTAACTATGGTCTTTGTCTATCAAATTTTAAATAAACTCCTACCACCATACCTATATCTAAATATTACCTTTAATAATGAAATTCATCATGACTACCTTACAAGAAGTAGTAGTCCAATCAAGGAAGGAAAAATAGGGGAAATAATTCGTGTAGTTGCCAATTTCTGTATAGTTGTTGGGATGTGTGCCGCCCCCCAGAACAACATACTAAAAGTCCTGACCAGTGAATGGTCTTGGGGGGGGAGGGGTGGGGTGTAGTTTAAAGGACGCCCTTTCACGATTTTCTTGATTAACTCGAAAACTATGCCCTCTAGTGAAAAAGTATTTATATACTATATTAAAATATATCAAATTTCGAACAAATAAGTTCCTATTATTTTTTATTCTAGGATCAATACTTTACGAGATACAGAGCGTGGAAAAATCGCATACCAAAGGGAAGTATTTTATCTGAGAAAGAATCAGCCTCCGAGATTTTTTCGGATTTTCATATTTCAGATCATGTAGATTACGAAAATATAGGATTTTCAATTTTGTCAGTCTGTGTTTGTCTGTCTGTCTTTCTCTCTTGGTGTATTAACTAAAAATCTACTTGATGGAGAACAGTCAAATTTGGTAGATAGCTGACACTACTGCAACCGAAGAAATGGTTGGACTTTCACTGGAAAATATACAGGGTGGACCGTCTAAAGGAAATAGATAATGAAAACAAAATTTTCCACTCAAATTTAAACTTTTCAAGTTTTGACATTCTAAACCTATTTAGAAAAAATTGATTTTTTTTTTAACCACCGCTATAGAACAGATGATGGAAAAACACTCTGGAAAAAGTATTGATCCTAGAAAAAAATTGATACGAACTTATTTGATTTGTAGGAAATTTCATGTAGTTTGTTATATTGTATATATAGAAACTTTTTCGCTAGAGTGCGTGGCTTTCAAGTTATTAAAAAAAAAACGTTAAAGTACCCCCCGCAGACAATCCACTGGCAAGGACTTTTAGTATGTTGTTCTGGGCACACCTCCTGATAACTATACAGAAATTGGCAACTACACGAATTATTTCCTCTATTTGGCCCTTTTTAGGCTTCATTGACTGGACTATAGGGATAATATGCAAATCAGTAGAACCTTTACTAAAAAATCAACGAATTGTCTGTTCCTTAAATTAAATGAACATAACAGTCCTCCAACTGAAATTAGAAGCTCAAAGTCACTAAAATCTTTTAAAACCAATTTAAAAGAAAGTCTCACAATTTTTTAAATGTATGTACTTCAATGTTTTTTTTTTTGTATGCACATTAGATATTTTATTTATACATGTATTCTCTTTATGTACGTTTTTAATTATTATTAGCTACTATTTATATAATTGCAAGTGCATTATTAATGTAAATGTAATGTGAATTAGGTTGTACGTACTTAAATAAATCATTATATACTAACTTTTCATTTTGGTTATTTTTTAGGTTCATACCATAAGGGAAAAGAAATTTCGCTGTGAGATCTGTAATAGATACCTCCTGACTGCAGGCAGTCTGGAAACCCACAAACGCAAACACTCAGGCATAAAACCATTTCCATGTTCGTCATGCGATAAAAGATTTTTTACCAAAGAGGCCATGCAACGTCATTTTGGAGCAATTCACGACACTGACAACAACTTTTTGTGTAGCGTTTGTTCTAAAGTATGCTCGACAAAAGTCCATTTAAATAACCATATGAAAAAGAAACACTTAGGTCTGGGTAAACCTTCAAATGCTGTGTGTGCACAGTGCGGCAAACAGTGTGGTTCAGCAGCAGAGTTGAAAGTGCATATGCGGGTTCACACTGGAGAGCGACCCTATGTATGTGATATTTGCGACAAGAGATTTATTGCAAGAGGAAATTTAAATTCTCATAAACATCGCCACACAGGCCATAAACCTTTTCTGTGTAAGCACTGTGGGAAGGCATTTGCGGAAAAATCTACATTAAAGGTTCATGAGAGAATTCATACCGGAGAACAGCCATTTAAGTGTGATACTTGTGGGAAATCCTATGTGCAGAGCAGCGCACTACGTACCCACTTGAAGACACATTGGAAATGATAATGGTGAGGATTATTCGTCTATAACTTGTGACATTATGTAACAAGCTATGTAAATTTCTGGATGACATGATAGTCCAAACTATTGTCATTTCAAATAATGCATCTTGGTGTTGGTCTCGACTTTGATGATGTAGATAGAGACAAGTAGCCAAAACAGGATATAACATTCAGTCCTTTCAGAAATGTTATCTGCATACAAGAAATAATGAATCAAAACAAAAATATGTAAAGTTTACTAATTTATTTTTTATGGAACTTATACTTAACAGATAAAAAATTACATTTAGGTCTGCAGCTTAAGACAAAACCAGCTTCGAACTAAAAGTTATAACTTCTTGTTGTATTTTGTATAAAAAAAATGCGTTGAGGTTGTTACCAATCAACAAAGCCTTAAAAAAACAACTCTTCTACAGGTCTATTCTGTAATTTTTTATTTCAAAATAAATTTTAATTTTAACGGTACGTTAAAAATAATAACCCATTTTGCTATTCGGTATGTGAAAATTTAACGGACCTGTTAAAGTAATAGTTTTTAACCACTGGATATATCTTTGAAGTGAAGTAAGAAGCATGAACGTGTATTTGAACTAAAGAAGGCTAATTATTTCTGTATTGGTCTTCTGTGATTGTCAAATTCTGTTAAGCTGCATACAGACTATCCAAGGTGTGGGCTCACAGCCTAGCTGTATACGGGCTCATTGCCAGCAGCCTTGATCGAGGCAGATGTAGACTATACAGTCCGTGCTACTTTGCGAGGCAGCTACGAAGAGCTTTCCATGCTCAAAGGTTGAAACAACGTTAAAACCAAAAACATAACTTAATCAATCGCAGATGACATGGTTGGTTGATTGATTTCCCAGTGTAAGGTGGGCATTGCTATCGATTTCGGACATCCAATCTGGGAATTCGTTCCAACACGCAGCTCAATCGTCCGCCGAACGGCCAAATGCAGTCGCTCAGTCGTCTATTATTATATCCTTCACTCGCTGTGACATATTCATGCCATGACTGGGCGGCTCTACCTCACTGTCCAACGACACCTCATGCCGGAACAAACCTTGGATATTTTTATATACCGCCGGATAGACTGCATACGCTGGATTGGACATGGGACAGCTTATTCCCAGCAATGAGAGCCACATGATGCATGGGATAGGAATATAGGATGGGAAGTGTAGGTGTTTGTGAGATTCTTCTTTTAGTTTCTGTGCTTCTTTTTAATTTCCATCTGTCATCATCGGATGGGAAGTGTAGGTGTTTGCGAGATGCTTCTTTTTAGTTTCCATGCTTCTTTTAAGTTTCCATCTATGATCTCCTTATTTATTCTTCTTCTAGTTTTCTGTTTCTTCTGTTTCTGAATCTAGCAGTGTGCACCTGCTTGCGCCAATATAGTTTCATGTTTACCAGAAATCTATATTTTCAGTGCATCCACTTCATTTGCCTGCCGAGATATACATACATTAACTTGTCGCAAGGAACTTTTATTTATTTTATTAACTGTTCCACAGGTAAATATCCATTTATGGTGGAAGTGCAAGGAAGAGCCCTGTCTCGCGGTAAAAAGAGATCTTTTTACAGCGGGTTATGAGAAAGAGGCCCAAGAGAATATTTTGTACACTCAGTATATTGGTTTGTTTTTGTAGTAATTAGTTTCAACTGCCGCTTTCCAATTCTGGGTATTTTTCTCTTCCATTACCTTCTTGTTTATAATACTTTTTCAATTTTACTTTTAGTTTTTTTCAATTTTGATAAAGAAATAAAGTAATACACTAGCGAGTTGCAAATCAGAGAGCGGCCAGAGAATATTTTTTTATACCCTGTATATTGGTTTGTTTTTGTAATTAGTTTAAATTTTCGTTTTCCAATTCCGTGTATTTTTCCATTTTATTACCTGCCTTCTGTTTAGCACAGGTTTATTTTTGAGATTAATAAGAAATTGTTTAAAATATTGTTTCGAATTGAGTTGATAGAAATTAAGTTGGTAAAGTTATTAGAGTAATCAGATAGAATAGAATAAAATAATTTTTAGCTTATCTTTCTGTAGCGTCTGGTCTTGTGATTGCTGTTTTATTTTCTTTCCTTTCCTTTCTTGGGTTGATTTCGTCCACTTAAAAAACTTTTCACTGCACACTATTACTTTAAATCACAACACAGCTAGTATGTCTATATTGCTATGTAAACATGTATCTCATTTTCAATCAATCACAGATGACGTGGTATCAATAAAATGAAAGCTGATTCTATAAACACCTACATTAAATCATATATAATTTAAGTGATTTGGAATATAGGCATTTCTCTCGCCTTCTCTCATATGTGGTGATAAATTTTCAATCAAACATAAACAAACTGGTCTTGGTAATCAGAATTGTTGCAACTATCTGGTAAATTAAAAGGGTTACTCTAATCCCTGAGAATTATAAGATCAATTCTCTCTTGTATAAAAAATATTCATATATATTTATATGTAACCATTCTTATACATTTGCGCCATTCTAGCTGCCTCCTCAATCAAAATGTTATTGATGAGTATGTCCTTATTAGTAATAAAGATGATACTGTTAAATTTAACCTTTAAAAGATATAAAAAAATACCACTGAATGTTAACTTCATTCAGCTAATTATTTTAATAGTGACGTTATCGATAATAATCAACTAAAAAGTTACGGAATAGACTTGCTATTAGCACCTATTAATATGGTGTTCATAGACATAACAAGTATTGACAGAACATGTGCAGTCTCGCAGTGTTACACCTTTACATCCCATGTTTGAGAGAGAAATGCTAGAGATCTTGGGTTATAATAATCTCTTTTACTCGCAGTAGTAAGAATGGCCATAGTTGTCTATATGCTGTCACAAGTCTGATCTTTGTGCACCTCCTGATATTCCTAAGTTATTGGTTTTGATAAGTTACATCTACTCACAACTCTGGAGTTTACTTTTGTATTTGTTTAATCAATATCCTTCTTGGTTTATTTCTTTTGGACAAATTAGTGGCACTACTGTAAATAATCATGTTATATATTAATAACTAATATATACAATTTAATTTTACAAAATTAGTGGCATAAAAATGCTATGCATGTAATCTGGCTTTTGTGGTTCACTAGCAGCGAGAGCTAACAAACTAACACAGATTCGGAAAATGTTGTTTTAGGTGTGGCAATGGGAACAAGCGAGAGCGAAGCAACTAGGCTATTCTTGTTTATGGTATAATACATGACTAGCTTTCCCCACCACATGTGCGTGATCACTGTGGGCATTTCAATTTGTTTCAGTCTTTCTTTACGTTTTAGTGCAATACCAAAACCAACACTTTCCGAATCCGTATAGTCCAGTATACTTTAACTTGGCTGAACCAAAGGTTGCTTCGTCGGCTGAACTAAGCTTTTTCGACATACATGAACAATGTTTTTAAGCCATTGCTTTAACTTTGTGAGAAAATGAAATCATATGCGCACTTCTTGACTCATTCACAAGACAAGTTAAAGTTTATTCGACTCTATAAATATTTTGTCTCGAGTAAATTGATGTTTTGAATTAAATACTTAGTGTAAGAAATTTCTATAAATTAAATTTTTTACGTATTTTCAACATTTTCAACATCACAAATGGAACATAAGTGATGAAATACACAATATTCAATTACTTTTTGGTCATATGTCGTATTAAAATAATGTTAAAAGATAAAGTTTTCCAACTTATCAATAACAAGGCCTTTTACGGGTCTTTTTACTCCTGCTAAACTTTTTAGGGACTGATTGTCAATATTGGTATATACCAATATTATTATTATTAATCGGCCAATAAGGTGACTTAATATCGGCTCCTCCATCGATATCGATCGATGATCTAATATTGAGTCGCCTTATTGGCCGATAAATGATTCATATTAAATTTAAAATAACAAATTTTATATTATTATGAGAATTTGTTATATACGAAGGCATAAAAGGGGCACGTATATAAATTTTTGTTTTCATTAATTAATTAATTATGAAATAATTATTTTCACGTTACGTAACACAGAATTCTTTATTTCTTTCGATTGAAGTAAACAACAAACATGAACTTGTTCAGTTTTGTCCAACCGCAATTTCGTGTTATGTAACGAAAAAATCATTATTTCATAATTAATTCTGTGTGTTACGTAACAAAGAAATAATTATTTCACAATTAAGTGATTTCATGTTACGTATCACGGAATTAATAATTTTTGTTATGAAAACAAAAATTTATATACGTGTCCCTTCTACGCCTTCGTAGTTATAAGTATATTTTTAAAACTTTATTTTTATATTCTCAAACATCTATATGTTATTACACCAGAAAACTCTTCGAAAATCTTCAGATATTTTCAGTGTTAGGAGGAATCAAACCTATTGGTGATACTGCTGTAAATGATTTTGTTATACAGCACATCTACTTTAAAAATCACCAACAGACGTATAGTATAAATGAGAGGTGAACACACGTCTCCTTAATCCAATGTCTTTGCCAAATGTATAGTGCTCTCACTTAACTATTCGTTTAATTCCTACACAGACTTGTTGAATAGAAAAGTAGACATACTGCATATAATCTTAGTTTACAGTTGCTCCATGTAATTACATTATTTTGGTTAATAATTATAGAAAACAATACTATCTGAGATATGAAATATTGAATTGTGATACCTTAGTAACTTTTGTTTATGTATATAAAATTTTGTCATGCATGTAAATAGTTCTTTATGTCTGTATAAGCAAATCTTAATATTTCAAATAAATATCAGATTTTTGTTACTATTTTCCTTATTCCGAAAGGACGTTTGACGACATTCTCTAGAGGCTAACACCAAGTTATTTTCATGAACATGAAATCATTAAACACTTATTCGGTAGACGTTTAACCATCAAGTTAGCATGATCAGTATTTTTGTCATGCCTTCACTATTATTTATGTACTTAATTGTTACCTTAATAATGGCACTGGACACATGCAAAGTATGTTAGGCATCATTTGCGAATGCACTTCCACATCACCTTCGAAGTAGAACTCGGTATGTTTTTTAAGTGGTTTTCCCTATAAGGCTAACCCATTGAAATTGTTTGATGTGATCGCTTATATCAACGTCCGTAGTATATATGTCACAATTTGTACAACTCCTCAGAAATGTATGCACATGGTTGTGTAATGCAATCCTGCTTTTACACAGCCACATTGCTGATCTCAGTCCCTGCAGTTGTAAGTTATCAATGATAAAACAGCAGCTGGGGTAGATGTTCTGTAGTGTAGACAAGCAACAGGCCATTGCTATTTTTTCTTCAGCCCCATAACTGTGGTTGAAACACTTACCGGCACAATAGTTGAACTTAGAGGTACAACAGGACTACTGGTGAGGTGTGCTGCAGCTGATGTGGGGGAAGGATAGCTTCGACAAAGTTACAGCGCCCACAAAACTATTGAAAGAGGTAAATGTCTGTCTACCCTGACTGCTTTCTGATTGCCGAGCACTGTAAAGTGCTAGGATGAACCGGTCACAGAAATTTTCAATTTCCCAAAAGTGAACTAACTCAGCATTGTTAAAATTTCAACAGGTTTTTTCTTTAATCAGAAACTTTATTGACACCATCAGCTTTCCTTTTCCAAAGAATGTGGATGTTATCTCACAGCCACTTGCAGCATGGATAAATAATACTGACTCTTTGCAGTTGCGAGAGTGAGAGCTATTAACAAAACAAATAGATCGTTGTCTTATCCAAACACAACTCGTGACCAGGCCAAATGAATAAACATGCAAAAAATCACACTAGCGTACTGAAATTGCCTCATACTCTTGGTTGCTTATGCAGAAGCATAGATTTAAATTAGCTTGAAGGACACAAATGTTACGCCTTCCCCTTCAATGCAGACAGAGAAGGTACAAGCGTCTATCTTAAATGTTTCCTTAACCGCTTCTCAAGTCACCGAGGTAACTCCTTGAAAATCCAGAATGATTTTTTGTTAAGTAAAGAGAAACGAGTCCCTACAGTTTATAGTGGAGTCTGAACCATCTAAAAGCACACCTAGTCATACTAGATCAAGAATACGCAAAGAACGTGCCAATTGGGGTGCAACCCCCAAGTTTGATGACATTGCTCGAAAATCATGGCTTCTATCAATAATATGCATTTTAGTAAATTTATATAGAATTTAGAGTATACATTTTTTTGTGAGACCAATTCTTTAACAGAAAAATGCGAAAAACCATAGAGTGGCGTATTAGGGGCGGTTTTTAAGGATGAACTGGTAGTCGCTTCATGCAACTAATTTCCAAATGGAAACAGATTATAATTTTTTTCCTCTATTCTCTAAAAGAGTTTCCAGCATTTTTTACCTCGACTACTACATTGATAAAAAATCCTACATATAATACGAAACAAATTTGCCTTTCTTAACGTGTTGCAGAAATAGCTATTCCATACTTATTTATTGGTGGGTCCTTTGATGAGCCTTGAGTGAATTATTCTGGATAAAACTTAATCCACATACATCACAGATATAAGGACGCTCCCCTGTGTGTATTCTTTCATGAATCTTTCGGTTTTCATTCGTTACGAAACCCTTACCACAATGGCAGCAAGTGAAAGGTTTTTCCCTTGTATGGTATCTTATGTGTACTTTTAAAGACTGTGCAGTGACAAAAGTTTTAGAACAGTATCCACAAGGAAATGATTTCTCTCCTACATGAGCAGATCTGGTATGGAAATTCAAATGGGTTGAAGTAGATAATTTTTTACCACAAATCTTACATGGGTAATTTTTCTTATTTTCACCAGTGTGCACTTTGATGTGTTTGTTAAGGTCAGATTTAGTTATAAATGTTTTTGCACAAGTTTGACATATAAATTTTCTTTCTCTTTTATGGATATATTCAATATGAGACTTTAGCAGCAAGTTAGTAGTAAATGATTTTTCACAGAGTACACATGAAAATGGTTTATAATTTGAATGAGTTTTTAGGTGCCCTTTTAGGTATTCTTTTAATGAAAATCTCTTGTTGCAAAATTCACAGGCAAATGATTTTTCATTTGTTTCATGCATCTAAAAAAAATTACGATTTCAGATTGTAGCATACCCCTTATTTACAATATCAATCTCACCTTTTTATGTTTATTTAAGTAAGCTTTTGAAGGGTAAAATTTATTACAGATATTACATTCATATGGTTTATCACCGCTGTGGGTACGGACATGTCGATTAAGAGTAGAATTTAAGTCAAACATCTGACCACACTCTTCACATTTATATGGTTTCTTTCTACCTGAATGTTTTGCCAATAAATGCTTTCGCAGAGATCCTGATTCCTTATAAGATTTTCCACATAATTCACAAATATTATTTCTAGTACCACTGTGCGTCTTTAAATGTCTTTTTAGCTGACTTGAAGAAGGGAATTCTTTGTTACAGAAACAACTTAATTTATTTTTCTTTATGGTATCTGGTGTTTCACCTTTCTTTGGCAAGTGTTCAGTAGATTCGAGCGTCATTTTATTCAAATCAGCCCTTTGCTCTAATACTTTCCGCAATGTTGTATCATTTTCCTCAATTTGTTTTTTAAAACTATAAAATTGCTCCAACTTTTTTATACAAATGCTACATAAAGATTGCGGCAACCGATCATTGATAGATATCTAAAAAGTACTCATTTTACTTTTTATTAAAAATTATTTATATTTGTTCAGTTTACCTGTACTGATGCACATAAAACAATAATATTAATATAAGAATTTATTAATTTCTTGGGTAATGCATTACCTAAACAAATTCTACAAACACTTTGTAGGTCTACTTCACTGTTTAATGATCCTTCAAAATAACTCATATTAAACAGTAACGTTAAAAGAGCCACGGAACATACGCAAACTAACTAAACTTGTAACTTGAACCGAAAATTAACAAAGTATATTATGATATAATTGATATATTGTATATTTGAACATTTTGAACTACCACCATTCGCTGTATGGAACTACTTTTATTACCGTGGGGAGTATATTAGGATCAGTGTTGCCAATCCAAATGTTTAAAATTACTCCGTAATCTAAGTCAAAATGTTCCGTTTCGCGTTTCATTTATAGAGAAAACTCTGGGCCCGGGGGGAAACACCCCCTCTCGTCGGGCCTGAGTATAGTACGTGTTTGTTTTCGAAAAGCCATTTCTCATAACGTAATGAGTGCTATTAAAAAAGGTATAGTTCTATAGCCCTTATTCCGATCCACGTTTAGTTTAAGTCAAGTCACAGAAGCTGCTTTCGTTCGGCAGAGTGATCCGTAATAATAATAAACCTTTTTCATGTGCTGTCTCTGTCCCTACCATGCAATTTCGTATCATATGATTCTTGTTCATTGAAATCCTGTTTATTATGTTCACTGCAAACGAAAGCAGCTATTGTAATAACATTATTAAACAATATTTTCAGTAACACATTACATATGTAACATTGTTGCCAAACATCATTTATAAATCTGTTAAAAATTGTAACTATATACTTTAAGCTCAAAATGCTCCCAATTGCTCCCCGAATCAATTTCGCTCCGCCTATAAATCAAATGCTCACAATGTGGGCGTATTCGCTAACATTGGCAACACTGATTAGGATAGATCTTTTTAACCAACCATAGATAAACCACACAATAACCAACTGTAATGTTGGGTGGCACATATACCGGGTAAGCACTACTAGCTCATCAGATTCGAGTTTCTACAATACAAGGACGGGTATAGTTCCCACGCTACCTATTCCTTCCAGGCTTTCAACATTAACTTTTCGATCCACTGGTAATTTAAAGAATTGCGTCATTGTGACGATTTTCACGTAACGACTATTGATTGGCTAGTTTTTGCTTGAGCACTCCTTGTTATTCATCTCCTTGGCTCTGGCAAAGTTTCAGTTGTGTAAACAACGTTTAAATCTTAGACTAGGAAAGATAGATGGTGAGGACTCGTAACAGCGCATAATCGCCACGCTAACAAGTTGTGCCTAAGACGCCATTGCGGTGGTGGCACACAAACGGTAGAGAGTAAAATGAAATTTTTCAATAGAAGTGATTTATAAGTGATTTAGTGCTAATTTATGTAATCTACTTACATGATGGTATCATATTCTATAAACTACTGTAAAAATCACAGCGGGAAAAAATTGAAAGGAGTGACGCTTTGCAGGTTAAAGTATATGTAGTTTTCACTTTACCTAGTTAAATTAACTGTAGGCCTATTATTTACTTAATTATATCCGTGTACATGCAATGATAATGAGAAGCATAGTATATCATATTTTGGTATGCAATTTGCAAGTTATTTGATTGAAATTTTCATTCATCTTTTCTTCATTGAATATAGAACAGTGCATCCGAAATGACACTTTTTCCATGGGCGTAGGTATATCGATTATGGTGTTATATTATATAGAATGTAGAATAAATTCTGGTATGTAAGATATGAGTAAATATATTTATGGTAGTGAATATTAATTGTATTATTATGAAGCTGTTTTTGGAAAAATACCAGTTTTGTATCGTTTTATTCCTTTGATGTGATAAACTTGACACCTACATATTGTACATATGTTCCGCCACTTTCGCTTGCTCTCTGGTGGCAGGTGGCTTCACTATTGGCAGTAGCGTTACGACTCCTTACAATATATATCTTTCCTACTCTAAGGTTTAAATAGAGTCCTATTCACCGAACTCGACATATCAGCAGTAGATCAAATGTACTACAGTTTAAATAGCAAATGTTTTACAGTTTAAAATTGTTAGGTTAATTCGATAAGATTTATGGTTCTTTACGTCTCTCTGCATGTATCTCATTAATTTATGTTTACGTCAAGATGCCACAGGAGCTCCAAGTTTTACGGTGTTATTCTTGTGAAACATTTCAGGTAATGTAGGAATTCATTTTAGTTACAGTACTAACAAATTGTTTTTAGGTTGATATTGTAAAGAAGAAAGCAAAATGGTCCTGCAAGATGTGTGGCGAGAAACAATCTGTTAAAAAGGTGTAACATCCATGTACTCTCCAGCATTTTTGGATATTGTTCTATACCTTCACACATTTTTTTTTTGCGATAACTCTAGTTCGCATAGCTACTTTGTCCGGTGTACATTTCTTTTCTTAGTTTCGCTTAGAATACCTATCGAGTCACTCTGTTGTACAAATTATAAAAACATTTTCATATTACTTAAATGAACTCAGTACCAGAAAATATCATTAATAGAAGTAGGTTTGGTCTATGTTCATATCATTAGCCCCTCAGAATATAAATCATAGAAAATATATTTCGTCAATGATCTAAATCTACTTACAATGAATTTTAGATATTGTTTTATTTTCTCTGTTTAGGTTTTTCATAGAGGGAATGGAAAGGAGTGTAGATTGCATGTACAGGAACTAAATGAAAAAAGAATGTCTGAAAATGAAACTCTTGATAAACCAGAAAATAATAAAACAAAAGCAGAATCTGAGAATATCTGCTTGGATAAAAGCAAAAATAAATGGTTTGAATTCATGGAAGATTCCGAAGATGAGGAAAATACAAATATTGAAAACTTCAATGGTGTATTTAGAAAAACTAAGCGTAAATTAGACACTGATGAAGAAAGTAAACCTGGTGGAAAAGTTGTGTCGAAATGGACTCAACCTGTTTCAGCAGAAAATTATGTCGAAGGAGTAGATCACAGAAAAGAAGTTAGAAAGATAAATAACAGTGACAGCGAGCCTGGAGGATCCAAATGGGATGAATTTAATGAAGGTAGAAGTTATTCCATTAGTAATATTACCAAAGACGAAAGCTCAAATAATAATGGATTAAGTAATAAAAAATGTAAACCAAATAAGGTCACAGAACCAGAATATGAGAAAAATATATTGGAACAATCTAATATATTTGAAACTGATTCTTACGGAGACATCGATTCATTCTTGGAAATATAAAACAAAACACAGTGTAGTTTGAAAATTGTTTAATATTCGTTCAAGTGAAAGATTTTACAAGCAAAAGAGAATGATGCTTAAGCTAAATTTTGAAACTGTATGTATTACACATGCATCTAATAAAAATAATGAAAATCACATTTTTGTAACATTTGTAACATTTTCTAACATTTGCATGATTTAAAATTGTTCTTTAATGAATTATAGCCACACAGGTTTTATTTAAATAAAGTCACTTTTCTAAAATGTATGGTTCAGGTGCAAATAAAAAATACATTGTTTTATATTCAGTTGTATGTACAGGGCAAAACTTATAAGACTAGAAATGAAAATTGTGCAACATTTTCATGTATAAATAATATTTACAATATTGTAGCTAACACAGCATTTATAAAAAGTGGATTATTGCCTTCATCACTATTGCTTATTGCATATTTTGAGTCTATGAAATAATGGCTGAGAATATTTTAAACGTAAATAACCCCACATTTTTCCAACTAACAAGATCTATAAAAATAGCAGAAGTATTGTTATACGATAATCTCATGGAAGTATTGCAGGTACCTACATTTTCTATGATTGTTTTTTACATTTATACTTACATATAAAGCAATCAAGCTTCTAATATATATTAAATTAATACAAAAAATTATAAATTAGAGATCACAATATTACTTAAATGTGTTGTAAATTAATCAGTATTCAGTCGATTATGATTAAGGTTTCTTCATGTTTTCCGTCTCCTTCTAATACCAACTCTTTTTAAAGCTCCCTTCGTAATCATACTGTTGTTTCTGTCTCTTCCTCTCATGTCGACCCTGACCGAATGTTGTTGACCTCCAAGTCTTCCTTCTTCGCCAAGATCTGAAAGTATGTTGTTGTCTTAGATATAAAAATCATATTCAAATAAATCTCGTTCATCAGACTGGAAGAATCTCTTAAAAAATTTGTCTTGAAAAACTTAGCATGTTAAAATAGATAGCTGGCGACCTACGAGCTTATATCATTCCAAAACACACTTTCTATAGTGCTGAAGGTGTGGCAGCCCGCAAAGTAGGGTAAAATACCACCAAAAGTGGTTTTTCTAAAGCTAAGGTGCAATTGCCAGCATTTTTTTATGCCATCGAAAGAGTTAATATACAAAAATATGACCAAGTTGTAAAACCCTTTTATGCATATTAATCCTTTCAGTGACAAAAAAAAAATGCTGGCAATAGCACTTTAGCTTTAGGAAAACATGTTTAAGATATATCTCAAATTCCAATGAAAAGTCTCACCATTGCACCATTTGACCGAGAGCCGTTTTTCCGGGATTTCCGGAAGTTGGACCCAGTGCGAACTTGACGACAGAAATTGCTGGCAGAGATATTTTTGGCTTTTTCTCGACGTTTGGTCATATATATATCACATTGCAAGCAATAAGTCATTTGGAATTAGGAATTCCAACTGAGAATTGGAATTTCAATCAGAATTTACCAGGTCACATGACTGCTTCCACCGCCCAGACATAGTAAGCTTTGTTTGCCCCCCTCCCTGCACTTACTGATAAAGAGCAAGCAAAAAGTCCAGACCGGTCATTTTTTTGCAGTGAACGGAATATATAAAAAATTTAAGGCCAATTCATTGTTCTGTTTTTGAGTTAGAGCGAGTAAACGAAAACTTATTTTTATTGTAATTATTATTATCAATATTTATCTAATAGACGTCGAGAATATAATTCGTACTACAGGACAGAATTGTTTTTAGCTACTGCAGTGCCCATATGCCCATTGCTTTACCAAATTTTCTTGCCTACGAACTTTACTGGTACTCGATCATACATCATGGTAAGTAATTATATCAGTATATTAGTATTAAACTTGTACAGAAAAAATTATGTTTCATAAAAGTCAAAAAGTGACTGCAAAATAAGTCGTTTTTTCCTCTTTTTTTGCAACCTATATTAGGTATAGTGCATAAAATGGAACTGAAAATGTTTTTTAATGGAAAGTAAAAAATGTACAGTTAGTAGTGTTCCATTAAAAAACATTTTCAACTCCATTTCATGCGTTATACGCATTTTTACCCCCTTTTAAGGATAGTTTTTATATTTATTGGCTTTTAATCACCTAACGAAGATCGAATGAATTGTATAACTAAAAAACCTGAATAATTTTTAGTTATATAGTTTATTTTTAAAATATTTTTATTTTAATTGCCTTATTCATTTTAACATCCTGGCGAAGTTTAGCCAATGCTACTTCACCACTTTACCAAGACGGCGATATGAGCTCTGGTCATCCATCCAAGTGACAGACTCGCCCAGCATGCCTTAGATTTTTTCTTATATGTGTTTCGTAATATACGGAGGTAGTTTGCCCCATTATTATAGGGGTGGTTGTCCCTTAAGAAAAAAGTTTATAGTATCGGATATGGCACTAGAAGACGAAAATTTTGAGAACTTACGCACTCAATTTGGTCAATTTCGTGCAAAGTTATGGAGGTTGCAAAAAGAGGCGGATTTAGCGGTCACTCTTTCTTGGACGTAAGCATTATAATTGTCTTATTCTTTGATACTACAAATAATTTAAGAGATTCTTAGTGAACTATGTAATATTGATAATAAAAGCAAGGTTAATTTATACAAGAGACAAGAAGAAATGCATGATTAAAGTGCTTGATATAGGACAAGTCGTACAAACGAAGTTTAACTTTGAACAGATTTTAAAATCATCAATTACTTACAACTATTTTCATATTTCCATAATTTTATTATCTTTGGGGAATATCCTAGATTATACAGAATTTTTTTTCAACAAATTATATGCAGACAAGAACTTGCAACTTAGTGATTTCTATGTGCTGCTTTTTTAAAGTAACTTCTCTTTTTCAGCATATAATCCCTGGATCATTATTAGTCCAGTCAATGAATGCTCAAAACTTTGACTTCTAGTGTGTCAACCTTTAGTTTTACAGCAATGTCCTCACAGTAGAAGTCGTAGAGCGTTAAACTTCCTTTAAAATTAGTTATTATTTGTTATTTTATCTTCAAATGATCAAAGCTTAATGCAATTCAAGTTTTCTGCCAAATTTTGAGACTTTGAAAGAAAACCATATATTGCACTTTGTCTTTACTTAATTTTCAAATGAAGATCTGTCTAAGGAGCAGTTGTATAAAAGTGGATCAGCCAGAGTTCAACTGAACTTTGTTTAAAATTCAAGGATACCATTATTGTAATAATTGTAACCTTAGATATTGAACCAAGATTAGCTGAACTTTTGTTGATCCACTTTCATACAACTGACCCTTAGGCATCTCTTCATTGTCAAAGACCTGTTCAGCCTCACTCGGCATTTTTTATTTGGTATTTAAAATCCTGCAGATATAATTATACAATTAAAATCTTCCATTACCTGCTTCAGTCAGATACTAAAATTCCGATTCGGATTAGCCGAATCATCCCAAGCATATTTAATCTTGACGTGAGATGAATTATCCGTTGCTATTTTAAGTTCTAATTTAACATGTGATTTAACCTAACCTCTTAGAACTTTGTGAGTTTGTGGTATTATTTAGTTCGAGAATTTGTATATTTTGCTAGTGTTTACGTGATAAATAAAAATATACTTTTGTAAAACAAAATTCTGTGCATTATTGTCAGTTCATCAACGAAGGAAAATGGAGTGTGTGTTTTACAAAGAGTATACTAGTAATACAAATATGAAGTCTTCTTGTCCAAACTGGCAACGTGTCACATCCACAGTAAATGTCCGAGGTCATCGGCGACATTTCTGCTGGATCAAAGGAGTGTCACATATGGGTTTTATATGTGACATTGCTGTAAAGCTAAGAGCTGAGACGAAAAAAGCTTTTTTTGAAAAACTGCAATTCTCGCTAACGGATATCTCGAAAGCTATTGGGAATAGAAAAAAAAGTAATGGTAACACTCTTGCAGGAAATTTTATTAGCATTCATTTTAAGTAATCTTTAGGTCCGGGGACTTTTAGTATGTTTACCTCCTGGCAAGTTCAACATAGTCCTGAAGTCAAAAATTCAGTTCCCCCACTTCATTGACTGGACTGTTATTGATGCACAAATCGATAAAGTACCAACAAGAAGATTAACAGATTTCAACAACTTACAAATCCGTATATAATCTGGGATTAAAGCACGTTTGTAAAACTCGCCTATAAAGTCCACCAGTAAATTGTAATAAAACAGATAAGGATAAGTATGTTTATTGTAGAGTTCTTAATGTTTGATTCTATCTTGTCGGTGCCAACATGATACTGGCAAGGGCTGTTTTTGGATTATTACAGCTAAAAGTGCAGTTGATGATGCTTTAGAGAGTCATGCTTTAGCACATTCCTTGGGTAGCGTTTACATGATTACTTACTTATTATTGGCCTGTGAATAGTCAATTCGATATGGATACTCCTGTACTAATGGAAGTGTCCTGGCGGCTAATAAATTTATTTAATTTTTATATTTATAAATAGTATTACAGGTTGTTTCTGGGGTTATTTGAATATTGGTCTTTTAACAAGGAATATGAAAACTAATTATCTTTATTAATTGCAAATATCTCTCCTATGCAAAAAACCAAAGGACCACGCATTAATCTTATGGAAAAGTCGAAGCTCATCGAATTGACTGAAATTTTGATATATTGTAGTTTGTGTGATGTTTCACTGAATACAAGCCTCTGCTATAGCTAATTTTGTCACTAGTCATCTGCTGGTCGAATGGACTAATACACTTAAGATTTTTTAAATATTTTAATTATATGAACACATTGGTAAGGTCTAAATAATACCAAAATAATTATTACCCCATTTTTTTAATACCTGGATTAGATAAAAATTAAATAAATTGGTGGTCGTGACGTCATTATCCCCGGTAATTCTACCTGCATTAAATTGCCGTTTAATTACAATTATCCTATAATAAACATAATCTCTACGAAGTTTTTATGCATTTACTTTCTATTGATATCAAAATAATTTACAAATAAGGCAAATAATTGGGTTTTAAATTATTCAATTTTTATCAATTACAAGAATTGACAACATCGCAATAGATTCTGTGACATTGAACTATTTGAACTACTTTAATATAACCTTACATTTTAATATTTAGTTTTGTCTCTCGCCGTTTCTGTATACAATGGAAGAAGGATTCGTTAAAGCTGATTCAGACAATTTGCCCTATGTAGACTTTGCGATGGTGTGTGAATTTCCATATTTTGAAATTTCAATTGAATTAATACAGGCCCAAAGTTATTGTATTTTAACACGAAAAAAATCGAAAAATATTACTGATTATCATAACTTCGTTAACACTGACAGCTGTCAACTGACATTGAATTGAAGTCCGAGAGACTTATTATAAATCTCTGATTGAACTACCGAACAATTAAATTAAAATACAAATTTAGGCATCAGAACAATGCACTGTTGCCGGCTTCATATCGTGACGTCACGGGCAAATTCACGTCAGAGTGGAAAGTTTTTCATTCAGCTTTATTATTTTTTTCCGGCTAAACGGCAAAGAAAAAAAAATTCGAAAAAAATTCCGTAAGTCTCTTTTATCAAATACTATCTGATAACGTAGTTAATGGAAATTGGTGTATTAGTCCATTGTACTATACGAGACTTTAATAGAAATGGTTCCTGTGTTTGAGTTTTACTTAAATGTTAAAAATGTAATACCTATTAAGATAACAAAAACATATGAAAGATTAAAAAGAAATTAAAATAATTTAAAAAAATAATAGCTGAGCAATAATTATACAATTAATAATAGTAAAAATGTAACAATTTAATTAATGAATACTATTATGTTTTCCATAATTAGAATAGGTATTTTAGTGTAACTTACTTCTCTTCTATTTTTATTTACTGTTATTAATTATATCATTATTACCTATTATTATAATTCTATTGTTATCTTAATATTACATTTTAAGGTAATTATATCGCAATTCATGTTAGTCAAGAAAACCACAAAACTTGCTGCAAATTTAATTCACATATCGCTCGAAGTTCGCAGTTTTTATCGACATTTAAGATTGCGTGGACGCCATGCAAAATAAATTGATGTCGTGATACTATTTTCCCGTCTTACGACTGATACTTGTTTAAGAATGATTCTAAAAACGAGGCAAAATTAAATTAGTTCCTGACGAAGCATGTGTATAAATATCGAG
Organism: Stenurella melanura; assembly: GCA_963583905.1. Lineage (NCBI taxonomy): Eukaryota > Metazoa > Arthropoda > Insecta > Coleoptera > Cerambycidae > Stenurella > Stenurella melanura. The sequence continues at coordinate 136,070,622 of OY757311.1, forward strand.
ATAATTCACCGTAAAATAACGTAATGGCAGCTACCCAAAAATTATTGAAATTATTGAATGGAGGACATGAAGAGTAGGTTTGGCAACGCCGCACTATTTCTAATATTTGGCGGATATTTGAAAATACTTTGCGTTTATGTTAAATGCAGTATCATAATAACAAAGTAGTATTTTTCTATTAATTTATTAAAAGGGGTAAAAATATTTTTTAAATTTTGTCAAAAATATATTTTGATGAATGAATATATTTTTCAACACATGGATTCGGTTTTACAGCCCGATTTTCGTCTAAAGTGTGGTTACGCCATTCCTGTCATTTTTTGACAAAACTTTATCGGCACTTAATTTTAATAAACCTCCCTTTATAATGTACTTGATCATCGTAACTTGACATTCTTAAATGTTAAAAAACTGATCTTCCGATAATAAAATTTACATAATACACATAATAAACAATGGTAAAAGTACAATGGCAATGAAATCTTGCACGTATTGTCTGCTCTTACCCGGCTGACATTGGTGACGAGTCGATCAGCTGGCGTCAGAAACTATATGCAGCATTGCCAAATCTTTCCCTACTCTCTCTCGCTGTCTCAAGTGTGTCTATTCGCTAACAGATGTCGCACCTCTTGCGATATAACTACCTTAAGGAACGTTTAAGCAAAAGTCAAACATTGGATCATTTTTAATAAAATCTCGTATAGTACAATAATGCGATCTTTGGATGACTATAGTGACGAAACTAAACATAGCAGAGGTTTGTGTCCACTGAGACCTTTCAGCATCAGGTAAACTACAACATATCAAAATTTCAACCAATTTGATGTGCATCCACTTTTTCGGAAGATTAATGGCATGGTTCCTTATTAATTACTAGGTGGAACGAAAGTATTTTTAAACACTTACCGTCATCTAGGAACTTCCTTTTCTTATATTTCTGTTGATTAACAGTATGGAGAGGTAGTACATTCGATCTCGCTCTTGATATAGCATGTTGAGCAGTATGATGGCCAACAGTGCAAGATTTTCCTTTACAGGCAACTAAATGTTTTAGTAGATCATGCAGAAAAGAGCGTTCTTCTGGTTTTAGTGTGTCCACTCTATTTTGCAGCTCAAATGGATCTAAAAGAAGTATAACAAATGTATAAGAAAATATGAGGTGTTTATAATAATCATAATAATAATAATAATAATAAATTATTCATGTCATAATACTTAAAAATGCTTATACAAGTTAAAACATTAAGAGAGTGTATGATTAAGTAATAAACATTGATAAACAACTGCAAAAATACACAAGACAGGAATAAAAAGCAAGAATAAACTTTAGTTATACCAATTAGAAAAGTTAAACAGAGGGTAAGAATATACGGTAATGTATAGAGTGCCTAGGTTATTGTTAAATTAAATCTGAAAAAAATCACCAAAAAATTGTCTTATTTTTAAAATAAATTAAATAATTGTATTTTTAAATTGCAAAAAGTTTTTTACAGAATGAGGAAAACTAGTATAAAATTTGAGAGAACAATAATCTGTTCCCTTTTTAGATCTAGTTAACATTATTTTACCACTGTTTCTATAATTAAATTGTTGACAGTAACTTAACATTTGTTTGGCTATGCATTACATATTGTTGTTTAATTTTGTTCAATATAAAATAAACACTTGAGGATATAAAAACAGTTAATATCTTCAATTTAACAAACTAGTCTTTATAACTGTCCGAGGTATTTAAGATGAGTTAGTATACGGATGCATCGGCGCTGTCTGCCGAAAATGTTAGAGGCATGGGCTGAGTATTCCCAGTATAAAATTTTATACATACAACCTATTGCTATGAAAGAACTATTATAAGCTCTGGTTAGGTAGTTAAAGGATATTGTCTTGATGAGATTATGGAGGAAATAAATATGTTTTGAGAGTTTAGTCCATAACTTTTTAATATGTCCTTTTCCGGTTAATATTGAGTCAAGGTATACACCTAGAATTTTTACAGGGGCATCAATCTACTCAACTATTGATGGTGGCTCGTCATTGTTTAATTTTGAACTATTAGTTAAAAATCATCAATATGTTTCTCAGTTTCAGTGACATTCTGTATTGGTTCCTCAGGTGCGAGATTAGTGTTTAATGCACTGATATCATTTGCGGACAGTATTAAGTTGGTGTTCTCAGAATCGGAAAGGTCATTGGTGAAAATCGTAAATAGTAAGGGGCCTAACACAGAACCCTGGGGAACATTATGAGTTACTCTTTGTTTTTGGGAAGTGCATAGGTTATAATTAATATATTACCATATTGGAATCTATTAGACAAATAGGAATTAATAAGTGCTATGCTGTCGGGATGAAAATGATAACTTAACAGTTTGTTTATAAAAATATGCATGTGATAGGTACACAATGAAAAGCTTAGAAGATAGGTGAATACAATTAGCATTTGTGTATTTCTTGTTTTCAAAAAGATCTAGGACAATTTGGATAGCATTGTTTATTGTGACACTTGTTATCTTATTCCTAAAGCCATACTGACAGCAGTTCAAAATGTTCGTTAATTTGATTTTTTAAAGCTGTTTACTTGCATAAATATTTTAAAAATCACTTTTTCTTTTCTCTTTTATGATAAACTATATTTGCTTACCTATTCTTAAATTATAAAACGTCACAAATCCTGTGGTAAATTCACAGTAAAGAAAGTTGTGTGTAGAATTAATGGTTCTAACGCAAGAATAAGTATTATTGTTAGCATTCATACAAAAGCAAAATGGACCACCAGTCCACTGTGGAGCCGTTCTCCAATGGTCATTGTCATGATGAAAGCAATTCATTCTCTCATGGCTGCACTCTTTCTCTAACTGATCCTTTTTTCGTTGTTTCCTTAACTTTTTCTTGAGACGTTCTTCCTTCAGTTTACGCTTTTCTTCTCTTGCCATCTCTCTCTCGTCTGGTATATGAGGATCTTTAATTTCACAATGGCAAAAGTTCGGTTTAACTTTTCTCCTTGAAGGGAGAGGTATAAGATCATCGTCTCTTGGCTAAAACGTAAAAAGAGATGGAAATGTTTATAATAATAATTTACAGTGTAACATAATTATAGAATCACACTTCAGGAGCCGAAAGTAGATAAAACATAAAATATAGTTTGGTATATCGGCCACAGTCAGATATTGCAGAAGAAGGATGATACATGTCACCGTTGTGGCGATTACTTTTAAATGGCTCGAAATATCAACCTGCAATTATGGAGAGTAATAAAGTGTGGAAAAACCCATTATCGGCAAATATCCTGGAATTGCCCCCCTGTTAAGGTGCTTTCTGAGGGAGGAGGGCGGTGCACCATAGTTCCCCCTAGTTTGGTTTTACTTTTACTTCAACATTTCAATAAAAATAACTTTTTGACGTCAAACGATGAACTCTAGGAAAAATTTCCAAAGACAAGAGTTGTTTATTTTTTCACAAAAAGTACGTCACAATTTTTCCAGAATTATTTGGGCCAAAAAGTCATTTAGAAAAAAAAAAATTTAGCTCCCAAAAATTCTGATGTGTTTCTTGTAAGAATATAGACAACTCTTGTTCCTGGAAATTTCTTCTTAAAGTCCATCGTTTTGCAGCAAAAAATGTTTGGAACACCGAAAATTAAATTTTTCGAAGCTCATTAGTGGCGAAAGGTGCTTACTGAGAAAAAAAAAAGGTTGGGATACAAGATATGGACAATTCAATTCTCTACAAAAAAGTCCCAGAAATTTTTTTGTGAGACTTACGATTCTGAAGATATCGCGAAAAAAACTGCTTACACCCCCTTTTCCAAGATGGCGGCTAAATGGGGGAGGGGCTATCAACCCCGAAAATCGAGTTTTATATTCACACTGACCCCTTCTACACATCAAAAAAATAAAAACTTGTCCTGTCCAAAATGCAAAGTTCGGCTATAATTTTGGACTATTATTAATATTATTGTATTGACAGTAGATGTCAAATGACCGTCTTAATTTGTGTGATACATAAAAACATAAATTCCTGCTCTGAAAATTCAGATAACATAATACATTTTTTAGAGCATATTAGACCAAAGAGTATTTTTCTTCTAAAAAGAAGGAACAAAATAAAGATGTCAACCTAAAAATGGATTCTGCCTAAAATTACAAAGGTGGATTATCATGAACTTCTTTTGGAGGCTTATATGGCTATAGTGCGGGTGGCCGTAACCAAAAAAGCCTGTTATTCCCTAATGGATATGACGAGGTTTAATGGGTAGTTTTTTACAAAACAAACAAAAAATCTCTCTTACAAAAAGCCCAAAAATGGGGCGATTAATTGGGAAATAATTTTCCGTCCGTAACAAATCATGTCATTTTTTTTCATCGCCTAATGTCCGTTTTCAGTGGAATCTTGTAAAAAATATATAAAATAATAAGAATTCACACAGAACGGACATTTTGCATGGGGCGAAATCGGTTAAGCGAGAAAGGAGAATGTAAAGAAAATACGTGTAAAAAAGTTACTCCCTAATGGCTATTTTTTGTTTTAAATTGAAGTATACACCGAATACACGAGAAAAAAAATGCTAAACGGACATTTCTCACGGGGCGTATTCACATGAAATGAAATGTACAGGGATCTGTAATACTGCGCGGCGGCATCTGTATTTAGTGCTCTGCGCGTGCGCACTGGCACATGCCACTCCACCCGGCGCGGCGGTTGATGCTTGGAAAGACGCTACACAGCCAATATCTTGCATCCCGCGTGTTCGTTGCCAGTTTTATCTAGCGCTCTGCGCGTGCGCGCCATTACATGCCACTGCACCTACACGTTTATACTTGGAAAGACCCTACGTTTATTTTTATATGAAAATAAAAAATATTTTGTATTTTTTGTGCATGAAAAAATCCTCCTGTGTACTTCTTTTAAACCTACCCTTCGATTCTTATTTGGGACTGGGTGAAAATTGAGATTTTTTTTTTTCTAGTCCGACGGAAATCGATTTTTTTTAGCCCAGCCTCGTTGAAAATGTCCGTTGTAAATTTTCTGGCCTTTTTTAAACAAAAAAAAAAACGTTTCCGATAGAGAACGGACATTAGAGGGTAACAAAATTACACCGAGAAATTCTCCATATTCAAAATTTAATTACAGACAAACGCCCCACTTCAAACGTCCGTTTGTATTTTTTTTTTTTTACTTGAAATATTATCAATTAAATAATAATTTTCTTAACGGACATTAGGCGATTAGACCTCAAAAAAAATTGTTATAAATTTTTTGTTCCGACCTCCAGTATTGTTCTGCCTCACTACAAATTTCCGTTACCATGTTCTGTGTATATTTTTCATGTAAATAAAGACACACAATACGCAAACAGACATTAGGGAATTACATTTTTGAGCTTGTATTTTTTACATTTTCAATAAATAATTAAATAGTTTTCGCCCCACTAAAAATTTCCGTCACCGGGGACTTTTTTGTTGGTTATGTCATAATCTATCAATCTATATGGTCGTGATTCATAAGGCGATCAGGCGAAGATCTTGGTTACGGCCTCCCGTACTACTATTATATCATGCACCCGATGGTGAAATAATGGTTTATAGACTTTAAATGAGCTTTTGAAACCATAAATCATAAATGACTAATATTAAAACTAAAATGTAGATGGTGTATTTTTGGAATGGTTCAGATCGTGTTTAATTGGCAGATACCAGAAAACAAAATATGGGGCAGTAATTTCACCAGAAGAAGAAATCGTACAGAGTTTATAAACTATAAATTATATTTTAATTAAAAAAAAGTCTAACGTACCTTCTGGATTTCTACTTTCTTATGCCTTGACTGCATACCGCTTGGTGTAGCAGTAGTAACACTTGAATGACTTTCTGTCGTGACATGCTGTTTCCGGTGGCCATGTCGATGATGATTGGTGAAAACCGGTGGTGAAACTGTGGTCAAATCGATTACTACTGGGCTTTCAACGACCTTTGTGGTACTTTCAACGTCTGTAGTATTTACTGAGATATCGACATCAACAAGCTTTGGTCGTTTTGTAGGCCTCTGTCCCTCCTCAAAATCTTGTGGTCTCTTCCTCTTTTTCTTACTTATTCTAGGGCTTTGGTTCACAGGTATAGGCCTTATATCTTCGTTGCTCATGACATTTATAGGTAGTATGTTGTGTTCGAAATTAAGTTCATTAAATTCAGATAAAGCAGTGCCATTCAAGTTGTCCTCGTCTAGGGGTCTTGTATGTTTTAAATGTCTTCTGATTTCTTTCAAAGTATCTAGTCTCTGTTTGAGTTCTTGGATTTTGTTTTCTATTCTGTGACGGGATCTGCGCCAGGTTTTTTTATCTTGGTATATAACCGTTGAGCAGTTCACTTTGCCTTTTTCTATTATACAACCAAGGGTGTTGTCGGCAATTGTATTTGTTTCTAAATTTGTCTTTATGTCTGCATCGTCTGTAAATGTCTCATTTTCCACCTAAACAAAATTTTTAATTGCAAATAAGAACCAATATATGATTTTCCTGATAATGTATTTATTTATTTATTTATTTGTTCATTATATCAAACAGACCAAGATCTATTTGCAGAATAAGGGTAGATGCATGTATAGCAGGCCTGTAGTCGGGGAGTGCTCAGACACCCCCTGAAGAAATTTCATTACATATTATGTGGAACAATTTTGCATATTTTCCTAAATTGTGAAGGAGGATCCTACAATTGATTTCTGGCTACAGGCCTGATATATAGCTAAAAGAACATGTATAGAAAAAAAAAAATATTGACAACACAGATAATTTGGCAGAGTTCAAAAGATGGTAACATGGCATATCAATGAAATCATGATAAACATACAGACAGTAACTAGACACACATATATGTAAAAAATACACATAAAATATCTAAGTAGATGACATTAATAATATTCATAATTATTTAATACTTCTATAGTATTAAAAATATCTATTTGGGTATTAACATTATTATAGTTTAAAGATATTTCGAAGAAGGAGGATTGCATTAGTACATTAGTTCTAGAAATATGAAGTGAAAATGTTTCATTGTGCTTTAAAGCAATACAAGGTACAACATAGAATATTTTATTGCGTAGATTTTCACACTTGATGTAATGAATATACAAACAAATTATTGACTGTATGGTCCTTCTCTGCAAGAGACTATCAAAGTTAAAAATAGATAGAAGGGTATCATGGGAAAATCGTTGAGAAAGCTAGCACCCCAGCATTTTGAAATACATGTTTTTAAGAAGCGCCAATAATTTTTTTTTATTGCAAAAATGATAAGATTCCACATAATTGAAGCATATGAAAGGGTTGAACAGTAACTTGTATGATTCCATATTGCTGAAATCCTTGATTTCTTAAGACAAACATTAATCATTTAATAGGAGTTGTTAAGAAGTTAAGTTAATGTGGTCAACAAAAGTTAACCTTGGGTCAAAAAGAACACACGCATATCTTTAATAATGTGGTTCATTTAGAGATGCATCAGAAATTTAAGTCAAACAGGCAAATTTTCTGGTCTCTTTAGTAAGATAAAAATATGATAGTTACAGATTATTCTCTATATACCATGCACCTGTTATTTATATGTTATTTTGTTGACATTCGCAGTCTGCGGCTGTGCTAATTCGACAATTTTTATTTTTAAATCATCGGCATACAAAAGGTATTTTATATCAACTGTAAAATGATACTACCATCAATGAAAATGATAAAAAAACGGAGGTCGAAGGATGGAGCCCCGAGGTACACCAGATGTTTGTTAAAATTGTCAGACTTATGACCTCTAACTTGTACATATTATCAAAAATTAGTAAAGCTGGATGTTACTACATTTAAAAAATCTGAAGATATAGTGAAATGTTGAAAGCTTGTATAATAGAATGTTGTGATCCAATTTATTAAAAGCTGTAGAGAAATCAATGTAGATAACATCTACGTTTGACTTCTCTGATCTAAAACTTTACTGATAAATGAACATGAATTAAAAATTCTATTCTCTTACTCTTAGTCCATGAATCTGATCCTGAACATCCTCCATAGCATTTTCAACATGAGCTAAAGTATCACGCCTTTCCCGTTTTGACAATTTATGGATTTTTTCTTCGCCCAATTTTTCAAACAGTATCTCGTCTAACTGAACATCTCTTTTAATTCTTCCGAATCTGGTATCTCTTCTTGTAATATTTTGCAACTAAAAAACAGGTTATTAAATCTCAAGCACTTAGTACCTGCCACATTTTGACCTACAGGCAATTTTTTATACACCAATCCACTGGGGGTAAAACAAGCACATTTTCTGTATGCTCTATCAGACGGTAGAGGTATATTTTGCACAACTAATTTACATTTATGTCTCCTCCATCTACCATCATCGTTTTCACAGTACCACTTTTGTCTTGGTTTGCAAGGTAATTTCATATTTTCCTGCATACATTCAATTGCGAGTCTTTCCAACTTTGACGTTAAGGGCAGCACAGGCAAAAGTCTATTATCTAACTGCATCTCTCCTAAAATAAAGGCATAAAATTAACGAGATACTTTATTTATGCTTAGATGTTTGTTAGTACCTTCACCATTTACTAAGCCAGTATTAGTAGCTGCTAATCCGACATTATCTATATTGGTTTTCTCTTCTAAATCTATTTCTTCCTCTGTGTCATCTTCGTCCTCATCAATATCTTCTTCTTCATCTATATCATCGTCATTGTCACTCTCTACAATATCTAAAGATAAGTCCTCACCTGAGTCATAGATTCTTGGCAAAGATGGTGCTGTTGTTGTTCTTGTAGAAGAGATAACTGTAGTCTCGTAACTTGGTTGGAAATAACTATTAGTTGTAGTTGTAGGTTTCTGTGTGGTTAAATTTCTTGAGTTAGCAGCTGCTGTGTATTTATTAACACGAGCTATTTTTGCATCAAGATGAGGTGTCTCTCGACGACCGGAGCTGAAAGTATTTCAAACGAAAATATATATAATATAATTGAAAACTAATAATTAGTTTTTCTATATAGGTAAGTTTTATTCATTATGGAATATGAGAACAGGACGTTGCAGTGTAATGAGGATCAAAATCTAGTGACATGATTAAATTTCATTTCTGATTTATCCTCTTTGAATGTTCATATAAGCTCAAATTTGAGAGTAAAATGATACATTTCAATTAGCACCTAATGGCTTTAAAGCTCCATTAGAATGATTATAAAGTAAAATCCTTTGAGTAGTAAATTTTGCTCTAAGGACTTTTTAAAAACTTTGTTACATCCACTGTAGGTACAAAAGAGGTACGATTTTTAAAAACAATTTACTCTATTTAATAGCCATATAGTGGGTGTATAAAGCTTATATGTAATAGGGCGCGTGCATTGTATGGCTAACATAATCTAAAATATTACATTTTGGTAAGTTTATACTCATTTTTAATGTTTTTATTCGCATTCGAATTAGATCTCTAATGCCTCTCGTTTCCGATATACAGCGTGTTTTCTATTTTTTGCCAAAATTTAGATCGGCCGTATTGTTTTAATCGCTGTAGCAAATTGTACCAAATTTAATAGATATGTTTTACTAACAGAGGTCTACATAATTCAGTATCGAAAAGAAAAAAAAAGTCAGGGTCTGAGCCATTTTTTTAAATTTTGGACCTTACCTAAAAACATCCTGTATATGGATTTTGGCAATGTACAGTACAGATTTTCAAAATAGCCTAATAGTGTGCATGAACCATGTAGTTAGTTTTTTTGGCACACTTTTAACGCCTCTAGAATTAACAGCTGAGTTTCACAATAAATCAATTTAAAAAATATTTAGGTGACTTTCGGTCACAAAAACATCAGTAACTACATGGACGACATTAATTTTGTGGGGAAAAATTTAATTTTACTGTTTTTTAAAATTTGCTACAATGATGATGCTAAAAAAAGTCAAAAAAAAAATTAAATATGTAAAAATGTGAACAAACAACATTTTTATTTATTAGAACAAATACAAAAGAGTAAAAATTATATGGAAGTGAAATAACTGAGACAATAAAGCCCTAAATAGTTAGTACAATTAGTTAAAAAGAATTTGATCCAATACAATTACACGAAATTAAAATAAAACGCCTAAAATGTAACGAACAAAAAATAATTAAAAAAAAGACTACAACAAATTTTCAAAATGTCTGCCTCTAACCTCAATATACTTTCTTGCGCGTAACTGTAAATTATTCATAGCATTTCTAATTATCTGAGGGTTATGTTTTATTTCGGTGCATTCCCGTTCTATGCGTTCTCTTAATTCCTGTCTAGTGGTAACTTCGGTAGTATACACTGGTTGCTTAAAATGGCCCTATAAGAAATAGTCCACTGGAGTCAAGTCGGTGGACCTTGCAGGCCAGGAAATTACACCATTGCGACCGATCCACCTATTGGGGTAATGGTCATCTAATTGTTACCTCATCTCTTGTAAATAGTGAGGACCTGCACCATCGTGTTGGTAATGAAGTCCTCTAATATTTATATGTTGCAATAGTTCTGGTAATGTATCTCACAAAAAACTTAAATACATTTCACCATTCAAAGTAGCCTCGAAGAAAGGGGGTCCAATTAAATTTTTATCTAATAGTCCACACCAAACATTTTAGAAAATTTGTGTTGTAATTCTTTTGAGATATACTGGAAGGATTTTCTTCTGCCCATAAGTGCATATTTCTACTGTTATAAATACCGTCTGACTCATCAGTAAATTAAACTCTTGAAATTATTGTTCTTCTATGATTCAACGCCCAACGACAAAACGCTCTTCGGGAAATGTTATCTCTTTCTTCAAGTTTTTGAACAATTTGTAAGTGGAAAGGATGCAAATGGTTGTTTTTTTAAAGTTTTCCAAATTCTTTCATGAAGGACTCCTAAAGCCGCACCTACTCTTCGTGTACTTGAAGGATTTTGCTGCACTAACCCCAGAATTTCATTTTCTTCATTTACATCTTGTCGAATAGGACGTTTAAGTCGCAAAGGAGCTGAAGGAAATTTCCCGTGTTGTTTTGCATAATTGTGAACAGAAGAACATGGTGATTTATTGGGAATTTGTCGATTGGGAAACCGTCGACGATATTCTCTAACGACAGCCCTGGAGTTCCCATTACAAAAACCCATAGATTTAATAAACGAAAACCTCTTTGCAAAAACCATAAATGTAACTAATGTCAACATACTCTTCATTAGAATAAGATATGTTAACTTTAAGAAGTAGTTTAAGTGCTGCTTCAAACAAACAAGAACAAGGTTTTTGACAGGTACTTTGAGTATGTCTGTGGCAAAGGTTTATCAAGGCTCACGAGATTTTTAAAATGTATTTATATGGTTGTTAATCATTAAAACTGTGTAAAAACTGACTAAATAGTTCAATTACATTATTATAATATTATGTTGAGGTTGGAGGCAGACATTTTGAAAATTTGTTGTAGTCATTTTTTTAAAATTATTTTTTGTTCGTTACATTTTAGGTGTGTTATTTTAAGTTCGTGTAATTGTATTGGATCAAATTCTTTTTAACTAATTGTACTAACTATTTAGGAGCTTTATTGTCTCAGTTATTTCACTTCCATATAATTTTTACTCTTTTGTATTTGTTCTAATAAATAAAAATTTTGTTTATTCACATTTTTACATATTTTATTTTTTTTTTAATTTTAGGTGACATTTAGATACATTTTTTTATCGTTGTAGCAAATTCTAACAAACAGACAGTAAAATCAAATTTTTCCCCACAAAATTAATGTCGTCCATGTAGTTACTGATATTTTTGTGACCGAAAGTCATCCAAATAATTTTTAAATAGATTTATTGTGAAACTCAGCTGTTAATTCTAGAGGCGTTAAAAGTGTGTCAAAAAAACTAACTACATGGTTCAGGCACGCTATTAGGCTATTTTGAAAATCTGTATTGTACATTGTCAAAATCCATATACAGGATGATGTTTTAGGTAAGATCCAAAATTTAAAAAATTGGCTCGGACCCTGACTTTTTTTTTGTTTTCGATACTGAATTATGTAGACCTCTATTAGTAAAACATATCTATCAAAAATGGTACAATTTGCTACAGCCGTTAAAAAAATACGGCCAATCTAAATTTTGGCAAAAAATAGAAAACGCTGTATATCAGAAACGAGAGGTATTGGAGATCTAATAAAGGTCATTGTTAAATCGTCTTAGGGTTCTGTACCCCTCACTAGCGTATGGCCAATCACTCACGAAACACCCTGTATACTCAAAAATATGTAAGACTTGAAAATTACATTGTTTCTACAATATGGCCGCCATACAATTCGTTAAATTTAGGCAGTTTATGGCAGTTTTATTTTATTCTATCTTATTATAGCACTGCAAATCGTTTTAGTTGAACAAATAAAGGTTCCCTGTAGCTTTGATAAATCATTAATAGAACAAATATGTTTTCTTGAGAAGCTTTTAAAACGTTTTACAACTAATGGCAAGAACAACTGTGGAACAGATTTATAATTTTGTGTGCATTTTTACAGCTACAATCACTTGCTGTGAGCATTAAACTGGCTTCACGGGAGCTTTTAAAAAACAAACTGCAAATGAGCAATCATTTATGTGATTGTTTAGTCATTTAATCTAAATTGATAAGATCAATGTGCTACTTGGGATTATAGTATTCTATTTGAAACTATATTTAAGCATGATATATATTTTTTTAATAATAAAAAGAAAAGGTTACCTTTCGATGAGAAATGTGTCAGGCCATTTTAGTTTCTTTCTTTTGGGATTGAGAAAGAGGGGAAGTACAGAGCGGCCATCCATGTGTGGTGGAGGTTCAACACCCGCCATATCCAGGAATGTGGGAGCCAAATCGATGTTTAGGACTATATCGTTTACTACTGTGCCAGCTTCAACTCCTGGACCCCGAACTAAGAAGGGTACTCGTACATCGAATTCGAATGGAAAGCTTTTACCCTGGATAAACAATTTTATGTTAGATATTAAAGAAAAATACATTTATATACTATTTCATAAAATTTATGGAATTATGAATGTAATGCACTAAATTATCTGTATTGTACATTGTACAATTTGAAGACAAATTGATCACTGACCATGTTATTTATATGATTCTTTTGTAAACAGTGTCTAGATAACTAAGGATGATTTAAACAGCAAGGTTAATATAGTATGATGGTAATTATAGCTCTTGAAACACCTCTATAAATAAATCTGAAATGGCAGGTTTCTTTGTAATTTTGTTATTTCTGAGAATGTCCGGTACATTCGGATTTGTTTAATGATACCAAAACAAAAAAAACCATTTTTGTTTGGTGTACATCAGTCTGAATGCTTGTTTCGCCATAACTTGAAAATGGCCTGCCTTAACATATTTTAATAATATTTTGAACACGTGTACAAAACGTAAAGAATATATTTATATATTGAATAAATCGAATTCAACTTCATTTTCAATTCGGTCCTGACTTTGGGCAAAGAATTCCGAAAGACGGATATGAAAGCGTATCATGGCGGTCGGCATATGGGGTGTCAGTTTTTGGAACTCATGAAGTTTAATTTCGTGGTTATTGTCATTCATATGAAGACTTAGAGACCGTCCTCAAGGTTCATCATGATCCAAACATTTATAGTCTACTAATGCAAATTCTGCGTGCGTCACTTCCGCGCAGGAAAATTACGAAATTTTTCTATATTTCAAAGTGTAATATTTTCTAAAATAAGTGCTTTAAAAATACTAAAGAATTAGAGCATGTAGTCCACCTAAATTAGAAAAAAAACACCACGATTTTCAGAACTTTAAGAATACAGAATGTTTTAGGTTTTTTGGTAAGGATTAAAAGGTCAATTACCCGGACATACTAATTCCTTATAAAAAATTAATGAAGGTAGGTTCTTCATATAAAATTTTTCAAAATAAATTTTTCCTGTCTAGCTACACACCCTTCAAAGGGCGTGCAAAAAACGGCTTTTGTTTTTATCTAAAAATAATTTATAAGCACCAAATGATCAAATCGGTACATAATAGTGTCAAATTATGATTTGACACCAGCTTAAGATTTTAACTACTAATTCCTTATAAAAAATGAAGGTAGGTTCTTCATGTAAAATTTTTCAAAATAAGTCTTTCCTGTCTAGCTACACACACTTCAAAGGGTGCGCAAAAAACGGCTTTTAGTTTTATCTAAAAATAATTTATAAGCACCAAATGATCAAATCGGTACATAATACTGTCAAATTATGATTTGACATCAGCCTACTTAGTGTTTTGAATAATATAATAGTGCTCATCGCTTTGATTGATCACTTAGGCAGATGAAATTTAGTGTTATCTCAAAAACGGTCGATTTTACGAAATATTTTCAAGAGGTTTAAAAAAGTTTCTAAATGAATTATAATATTTAGTTCTTTTTCTTAATTGAAATAAAAAATTGCAGACAGAAAGATATTTACAAAATTACAAGGGTAGTTAATATCACCCCTTTATACAGGGTGATTCGCTAGCAATGCGCCATAGCCTAATGGCAGATAGAGCACTTCAAAGCAAGTCTAGATCAAGAGGGAAAAAATGTTTTTCGCCAGTGGTTAAGAAGATACAGGGTGTTTTATGCATTTGGTCTGAACATTCAAAGAGCTATATCTCTGCAATGGTTGGATGTAATCGAATGAAATTTACCAGTAACATTTCACAACTGGGACTTATTAGATTAGCCTAATTGGTTTTGAAAAATTCAGGTCCGGACTCGGAAAGAATCTGCCTTCCTCGTTTTTGACCAATAAGAACATTTTTCCATCGAATTTCTGGAAAACTATTAACGGATTCGGAAAGTTCCGAAAAATGCTATAGGAACAGCGATTCCATATTGACGGCACACCTAAACCGTTTCGGCAAAAAAATCGTAAAACAATTTAACACATCACGGCTAATAATTTGACTCAGCATTATTTAAGGGATAGTTTGATAGAGTCCATGCAAATGCTTTAGATCCATATCCCTTCGAAGATTGGACATAATACATGCGAATAACCTACCTAGTAATAAAAAAACCGGGTCGTACTTGACGTCTCCGAAATAAAACAACTCAAAAATTTCACAGACCCTGTATTTTTATTACAGGTATGTTATTCGCATGTATAATGTGCAGACTTCGAAGGGATATGGATCTGAAGCATTTACATGGACTCTATCAAACTGTTCCTTAAATAATGCTCGGTCAAATTATTAGTCCTAATGCGCTAAATTGTTTTGTAATTTTTTTGCCGAAACGGTTTAGGTGTGCCGTCAAAGTTGAATCGCTATGCTTATAGCATTTTTTCTGAATTTTCTGAATCTGCTAATAGTTTTCCTGAAATGCGATAGAAAAATGTACTTATTGGTCAAAAACGAGGAGGGCAGTATTTTTCTGAGTTCGGCCCTGAATTTTTCAAAATTAATTAGGCTAATCTGAGAAGTCTCAGCTGTGAAATGTTACTGGTAAATTTTATTCGATTACATCCAACCGTTGCAGAGATATAGCTTTTTAAATTTTCAGACCAAATGCATAAAACACCCTGTATCTTCTTAACCACTGGCCAAAATAATTTTTTCTCTGTTGGTCTAGACTTGCCTTGAAGTGCTCTATCTGTAATTAGGATATGGCGCATTGCTAGCGAATCACACTGTATACATGCTAGATGGATGAAATAATTTCGTTTGATGCCTTTTCATTAGTAACCATTGGCGGACTGACACGTCTCTGCTGACACTTGCTGGTGGTTGTGGCGATTTGTACCGAGGGGCGGCGAGGGCACATGTCACATGTTCACGAAGGTTCTCAATACGTGAGGGGGGCGTTGTAGCGATCGCCACCACGGCACCATTGTCAGTCCGCCACTGTTAGTAACCGAGCTGTGCCAAATTTCGTCTTTTTCCGATTACATTATTTTCAGATAGAAATCAAAAAGTCTTTTTTTGCATGCCCACTTATTAAGGCTTATTTTGAAAAAATTATATGAAGAACCCACACCTTCATTTTCGACAAGGAATTGGTACTTACATTTTTTGCACTTTATTAAGGAACACTCTGTATATAGGAATTTGGGCGTTTTTTAACGAAAATCCCTATTAACTTTGAAACGGTGCTTCAAATCAAAAAGTGGAAAAGGAAAAAAGTGTCCATAATTCAATTTTCTACGAGGATATAAGATGAGAAATTCCACTTCCCAAGTTATTAATGGATTCTTAACGCAATCAGGTCGCTGAAATGCGTCTTTTTTTCTATTTACGGAAAATCGTTTGAGAAATCGCTATTGTACTGGTGCATTTTCGTAGGAAATTTTCGGCTTAAAACTTTTGATCCTTACAATTTTTTCGAAAAATACCACCATTTTTGAGATATAAGCGGTTTTTGGTTCTAGTTATAATTCTAGAAAAGAGTTGCCCCTATGCTTTCACTTTATTTCTTTTATATACAGTGTGTCCCAAAGTGAAGCAGCATGTAGGTAATACTATCTCCGTTGTTATAAAAAATATAAAGTTGTTAAAATGTAGTACTTATTAGAACATTTTTTGGGCATTGGTGCTTTTAGATTTGATCTAACTTCAGTTTTTGAAATCATTAGGAAGAACCACATACGTGCATTTTTGAAAGCCCCTTTATATTTCCTCCATTTAAGTTTTTACGTCATTCTATTTTGCGCGTTATACAGGCACGTTGTTTAGATTTTAGTGAGGGTAAGAAAAAACATTGATGCTTTTTAGTTGTTATAATAATTATACATGTTTTCGGAGTAATGTTTGTATTACGTACCTTTTGTTTGATTCAACATAAGTACAACAAAAATGTTAAGTACTGTATAATTCTAGAACTGCACAAATACAAGTAGAATTGCTCCAGAAAATTATTTAGTTGTTTACCATCCGACCAAAAGCTAAGATGAGCATGGCAATGTAGCTTTTGAAGAGTCGGTTTTTCGGGACGGGGCCGGTGCCGTAAGTGCCGTTCGGTTCGGGAGTTAAATGCGATTGTGTTAGGATGAACTCGGAGGATGAATTTCTAATGCGTTTTCCGCAAGTAACTCGCAAAAGTTGGCTATTTCTCTCGCCACTCATTTTAGGAACGGGCATTGCAGGGACTGTAGGGAAGTACGATTTGGCGAGATGTCGAAAAATTACGATTTTCTCTCGTTCCTGTCGGGTCAAGTTTTCAATTTTGACCCTGCAATTTACGATTCCGATTCATCGCCGACCTTCCCCTTTCCGTAGAGACATAGACCGAGCTTCCACTCAACGTATTTATTTGGTTACGCACTTCTGAAAATTCCATGTACAACTTTATTGCTATTGTTATTGAACCCAGTAAAACGATTCATTTGAAAAAATATCCAAATTACTAAGAAGTTAAATTCAGACCAAAGGTCCCATGAAAAAAATCAACTTGAAACATAACTTTACAAAAGGCCGATAACCACCTTTGGCATCGTCTTTCATCGAAATCTGCATACAAAATTATTTCACTAAAAATGACAAAAATTGACTTGGGAAAATTATTCATCTCGCGGACGCCGGTCAATCGCCTTTGGGCTCCGTCGTTCGAAAAATAAATATTTTCGAACAAATCGAAAACATTTCAAGATGCACGGAGTGGAAGACCGCTCCACCCGACAAATTTTTCGAAAGTCCCACGAATTTCATTTTTCGAAAGTACCAATAAAATGGTTTTTCGAAAGTACCACAAAGGGAATTGCACAGGGCGGAAAACCGCCCCGTCCCACAAAATTTTTCGAAAGTACAACGAATTTAATTTTCCGAAAGTACCACGAATTTGGTTTTTCGAAAGTACCACGAAGAGGAATGCACAGGGCGGAATCCTCAGTCAGGATATAGAGAGTAGCTATTTTAAACGTCAAAATTTAAGAAAAAATCAAGGGACGGTTTTTCCAATAAAAACCAAAATCCTCATTTAATTATTCTGAAAGTGGGGAAGAATAATCCTTGTCCGAACCATAAAAACGTACATAAAAATAGTCAAAAAAAACCAGTCGGACAGTCTGAGTGTCGATTCCGACAGATCCAAAATATCTTCAATCCAGGCTCAGGCGGACATTGCCATAGTAGTCGCTCGAAGGCGAGTCGACGGAAAAAAAGTATATTTGGGCTCAATGCCGTTAGTACGTTTATGCAAGCACGAAAAATATTGAACTCATATAGATAGCTTCTTTAAGCATCCTGACAAGGATTTCAAGCATTTCTATAATTTCAGTGCCAAATTAAAAGTGAATAATTTTCAAAAAGTCCGACATACATTTTACAATCATAACTAACTGGGAGTCTGAATCTTTTTACAGTGTCAATTGTCATAGTTCTCTCTCTGGATGAGTTACGATCCTACGAAATGTAACAGCTTGCCAAGTGGTAGTGCTCTCTGATGTTTGCCTTATATACATTAGTTAGGTGTTGAATATTTATACTTTTTATATTTTATGAATTATTTCAATAAATGAAAATATATTTTGAATTCGATTTCTTATTGATCCACTAATTATAAGATTGGCGACCGACGTGCGATTCTGTGGCGTGAGTCGGATAACTACTTAATACGGGTCATCCTTAATCCCGTCACGTTGTTGTACTTATCCGAATACTCATAGACTCCATCGATGGTCTTACTTATTAAGAAGTGTTTCTGAGAAAGTGCTAATTATAAGATATATTCACCGTGCACCGCTCGACATCAGATGTCGAGCGAGAGAGCAGCCTGTAGCAATCACAGTAAGTATAATTTTGTCTATTTTCGTCGTCGGGAGTCTGAAGGGTAACTTGATGTGACTTGTGAGTAGAATTGATAGATATCATAGGGACGACACGGCTACGGCCTAATTAATATAAAATCCTTGTCGTGTCCATCAGACCCAACGATACTAGATACAGCTACACTATCAGGATAAATCTCCAATTTTCCTCATTCCATAGATGTCGCGAACCCTTTCACACCCAAGTTTTTATTTATGCATTTTTAAAGCACGGACGGTTTTAGATTTTTACGAAAATAGCCATTTTTCTTTCGCACAGGCCGAGCCGAAATTCCAATTTCCACTGTGAAATTTACGATGTCGGCAAAACGCCAATCTTCCACCTTCCATAGACACTTGAAACGACCTTCAACTCCACGTATTTACTTACTACCGAACGGCTGTTAATGGTCGTGGTGTCTCACAAATGGGCGCACTGTTTTTGCAACTATTACTAATTTCAACCCCTTTATATCTCGAGAACGGAAAAAGTTAATAATATGAAATTTTAAGTGCATTATAAGAATACCGAGTACACTCAGAGAAAAAACATTATAAAATTAAAAAAAACGATAATGATTGAAAATGAATCAAATATATTTTGTCTTCATTAGTGTTTGTAGTTAAATCAAAAAGATAACGTGTGATGCATTTTCAAAACAACTGACCGTAATGATGATTTAAATAGTAGGTCCTTTTAAAACGACAGCATAATGTTCATTTGAACTTATCAGAAAACCATAAAGTTATTATCATGACAAGCATAATAAAATGTATATTGTAGCATCTTCTTTCTAAAGGAAATTTGTTTCATTTGATAGACGCATAACAATAAATCTAAAGTGTTTGTAAATTTAAAATAATAGTACTGCCCTAACACTTATTAGGAAAATTTCATTGATTCATTTATGTTTCATTTTGTTTTCAAAGTACAATACTTTAATTTGAAAAGGACATAACAATGGTTTATGATATGAGCAATTTTAAAGTAAATGCCCCCTATTTACACATTATTTAATAAATCCTGATGATTCATTTATGTTTCACTTAAAACAAAACTTAGCTGATTTTAAATTAATAGGACAACTAGTTAAATTTAAAAATGAGTTCATATCAAATTACCTAATAGTGAATGTCACTTTATTTCATAGATTCAAATTATTAAAACTTGTTTACTGTTTAGGTACAATAAAACAATCAATGTTCATGTATATAATAAAGTATTTATTTATGTAGGTATACATATGTTATTCTATAATAATAATAATTAAAAAAAACAGAAATCATATATAATCAATCCCCTTTGGGGTTCTCAAATCATAGCCTCATTATACATTTCTGTTCTAAAAATACTTATAAAAATTTGTTTCTTAAAGACTTTTTGGCATTAGTATATAGAGGAAAATGAATAAATGTCTAAGTTTCTCTAGCAGATATTTTCTATTTAAGCGACTGCAGCCAATAGGCTGTTATAGATGTTAATAAACATCTATAACAGATGTGGAGATATAACGAACTTCAGTCACCATATTGAAAAAGACTCTTACGACTATTTAGGGTATCTACAGAAATTATATTTTCTTGTATTAATGAAAGCAAAATGTTGCAAACATCATAATGGCAGACGCCTCCAAGGAAGTCATGCATAATGTCGAGAACAAAACTATTAACGACATGGAACGAGGGTATTCTGTTAAAAGTACAATTTTCCCACAATCCAGTTTCTTGGGACTTACTTTCTTTTTATTTAGATCCAGATTATAATTTATTTTGTTTCTGAGAAACTCACCAATCTTGATGCAATCTCTTTTTTTTGGTGAGTTTCTACGTTTGCACACTCAGCAGAAGCTCTTGGAATTGGAAGACTTTGTAAAACTCATTATGCTATTGAAACCAAAATTATCACCGAAAAATGTTAAAACTGTTTGTTATTTATTACACTTGCTGCGTTTTAACGTTTCTTCAGATTACACCAGAGCACTGCTGCACACAAAAAGTAGGAAATATCTGTCGTCCGGTTATTAGTATAAACCATTAAAAACGTTTGAAGGCAGCATCTAGTAATCTTCATGTAGTTCCCTTATTGGATAATACAATCACATGATCGAAGACTTGGTGATGGACCATTTATAAATGTTAATAAATCCTATAGAAATGTTGAATCTCCTATAGAATGTAAAGGCTTCACATTTGATTTATAAGAATGAATTATTAAAATATAAACACGCAAGATGCCAGTACGACCCCCTTTTGTAATAAAGTACTATAACTTTTATTCAATTATAATAAGCTTCTTTTAACATGAAAATGATCAACTTTTATTTACATGGATGAGTTATTAATATAATCAGGCAAGTAAAACATTATTTTACAATTAAGTAACATGATTTTATTTCATTATTGATTCCTTTGAAAACAAATATACCATGTGGCAGCTAATTATTTTAAGAGAAAATCATTTTAAATATTCAGGGAAAGGAAATGCCCTATATTTTGAAGTGACTAAAGCAGTAATTTGTTCAATAATCAATATAAAAGTATTAATTTACGAACTTGAAATGTTGAGTTTTGGCGACTCGAATTAAATATAGCAATTGATTAATATCAAAGTGATTTCTTGTGCTTTTTAAAACGCCAAATTTCTCTGAGTGTACTATATAAAACCGTATAAAAACCATATAAAAAGAATATCATGGAACAAGCCTATTAATCGACTTTCTATCGTTTATAATAACGGAGAGATAGCAATATATGCAGCCTCAATTTGGAACACACTGTGTAGGTACTCGTAAATTTGGTTATACCTCTATTAATTCCTATTGATTTTTTGTTATTCACTAGGTAATAATTACTTTCAATAAATTGTGAACTTGAAAATGAATGAAAATTACAAATTATAATTTGCTCGGTAAATTAAACAAGCCGGGGCCGCAAACATAAATTTTTAAACTAGCCGCAAGTTGTGAGTCGGTTACATCTGCAAATTGCTATCACAGAACAAGCTCATAAGTTTAACGTTATAAGGAAATAATAAATTTCTATCAGCTTTTCGAAGATTCTTATCGATCCCGGCCCCATAAAGAATTCCGCATTCACTGTCTAAATCGAACGGTTTTTATTTTAAAAACTGTAAGTAAGCGGATTACGGAGCGGCTTCTTGTAGATTTAAGAGATTGTGATGAATAAATATTAGCCAATAATTAACAAAGTTCTTTCCGCCTTGGTTAATTTGCATATTTCATATTTTTATTGAGAGTGCATTTTCTACTTCAATGCTAATTTTTGGCGATGGCTCAATTTTATTTCGGTTTGAATTTTATGTTTAAATCTTTACTAGGTATACGTTCTGTGTATTTGCTTATCGTTATATTTTAGAATATGAGCTTCAATCTTTGGTTTATTTATTTGTTGTTAATGGTCATGAATTTTTAATATTTTTTAATTAGGCAAAAAAAAGATTAACTGAGGATCTTTTTGAAATATACCAGTAATAAATGAAATAAAGCAGAGAGAGACACAGTTATGTAGCTTACTCTGTGCATTATATTCCATAATTGTTAGCTATTTTTTATAATAATGGACTCTTCCCATTGTAGCGAATTCAAGAACAAGAACCCCAGCCAGCACACTGACGTCAATTTGCCGTAATCAGACGTCAGTTTAAGGTCAGTATCGGTCAACGACGTCATTTGCCAAATAAATAACGTCAAAATTACGTCTTATTTTAGTACGTCGTAGAGACGTCGTTGACAGAATGTTATGACGTCATTTTTGAGTAATAAATATATCATATCTTAAAAATACGTCATAATTAATTAAATTTTCTGACGTCATACACTGGATTTAAAAACGACGTCAAAGTTACATCACATTTTAACGCGTTGCAGAGACATCGTAGACAGAACGTTGTTATGACGTCATTTTTGAGTCACGTTTATGTTTTGGGTAATATTAACGGTCAAATA
Organism: Stenurella melanura; assembly: GCA_963583905.1. Classification (NCBI taxonomy): domain Eukaryota; kingdom Metazoa; phylum Arthropoda; class Insecta; order Coleoptera; family Cerambycidae; genus Stenurella; species Stenurella melanura. Next base: position 136,093,372 of record OY757311.1, read on the forward strand.
CCTTTTTTTATATTTTCATCTTTTATAATAGTTACTTTTATATATTAGCTGTATTGATTAGTATTGGATCACAATAACTCCTATGTTCGTACTCTATCGCGTATGTAGGTACCACAGCTACATGTGAAATCCTTACCGCATATATGCCATGTAATTTTTATTCTACTTTTATTAGGTCTTTATGACATTGAAATTCAAACTATACTGCGTCTCTATCACAACTGCAGTATACATCTTATCGCCACCTTATACACATTAAATGAAAACTCACTTTTTTCTTTTAATTTTAAAACATTCAACTTACACAACGTATTATAGAAATTTGCCGTTGCACTTGATTTTATTAATGCACAAATTGTACACGGTTAAGGCCGAAAGGGAATATTATGTTTAAACCGGGTATTCAACTGCAAGTAATAAATACACTCTAAAGTAAAATTTACATGAAGGACAATAGCTCAGAGGAAGCGTATTGGACTACCAAGCGAGAGGCCGACGGTTTAAATCCCACAGCCGGATGATTTAAAGGTAAGTGTTTAAAATTCTGTTACAGTGTTATTAATAATAATATATGTATATTTAAACCATTATTAATTAATAAAAACATAAAATGAATAAAAAGTGAAAGATTAAATAATATTCTCAAGTGAAAAAAGATTTTTATTTAGGCCCGTATTCGTCAAATCAAGGTCATATTAAACGTTATATTGACGTCATCGTTGAATCTTGATCGTACGTCAAAATGACGTATGGAAAGGGTTCTTATTTGGGGCCATATTCGTCAAATTAAGGTCATATTGAACGTGATTGTAACGTCAGGATATAACGCCATTAAGATGTGACATTAGACCGTCGTTTAGACGTACATTGAACGTCGGTATATTGGGACTTATGACAAATAAAAGACGGCAAATTGACGTCAGTGTGCTAGCTGGGACGCATCTACAATATACAATCACCTACATTACAACCAGACCTTAATTCTGTTGAATACGGATAATCACTAACTGCTTTTAGACAACTTTAATGACCAGTAGCTTGAAGACTCTGTAAATAAAAACTTGTAACCCATTTATGGGACAAATATATAAAAACTCAGTGAAATGCAACACCGCTCCCACACTGAGGATTGTTTATAGGAAAATTAGTATAGCTACCTCATATAAATTATCCAAAAAATTAGACAGGCTCACAAAATAAAATCGATGAAAGGTTTCTTTGACCAGATCAGGTGCATTATATGTTTTTGGGATCGCAGAAAATGAATCCGAGACCCTATTCAGCTTTTTCCCCCCAACCTCAAAAAATAGCTAAAACTCAACGATATCAACCCTGCAACCTAATAAACCTTCATAACTCCATATCCTCATGACCCAAAAACACAATAACCTGTAATCCTAAACCTCAAAATCTATAACCCTAAAACCCCGTAATTGTAAAATGCAGCAACGAAGAGACTTACATGTGAGACTTAAACACCGAATCTAAGATTTTGTTCATGTGTCTGCATCCTGAGCACCTTCTAATAAGTACCTCCTTTCGGTAAACGACAGAAGTAAAAAACGAAGAGGAAATATCGCTTTCGGTGTAATTTTCGTAATAGTAAAAGAATAATAGAATGTTATATTTATTATTGCCTCGCAATTTTTAACGGAAAATTGTAGAAACAGGCTAGGACAAAACTAGTAGCTATTATATTAAAAAAACCTTTTGCTATGAAACTAAACAGAAATAGTTGCGTTTTATCACAGCTTCATAGAATATAACTACAATTACATACCTTAATCAATCCGAATTGCCCCAAATGATAACCGTGATCAGAAGTATAGACGATGTACGTATTCTCCAGTTCTCCTAGTCCCTCAAGTTCCTCTACGACCCTTTGGACCGCATCATCGACAGATTGAAGAGTCTGAAGACGTTTCGTCATCAAAAGATCTGTGAATTGTCGGTGAATAGGCTCCATACTTTTAGTAACCTTCAAAATCCATTGTTTGTCAGGGTTGGGAGCATGATCGTAAGATGGAGTACTGAAAAAAAAAATGCACATTAAAGTTCCACCAATTTTAATGTCATCAGTAAAACAAATATAAATATAATCTGAATCGGCTATAAGTTTAGTAAATACACAGAAAAGGAAGAGAGCGCATAAAAACAAGCCAACCATTGTACTCATCGCCGATTTACTGCCCTTTTTATATAATTGTTGCACATTCTATAGAATACTCTTCGCAGTTTTTTTGTAAATATTACTAGTTATTGACAGTTTTTGTTTAATTACAAAACATAAAAAAATGCTTTCTTTTTTGTTTATAGTTCAATAGGGTTCTACCTCTAGCTAACACGAACTTACTGTCCAAATTTCAATACAATCGCACTTTTCATTATTAAGTTATCGTGCTTAGAAGGAATATCCATTTCATTAATTTGTGATTTGTGGACTTGTGGTATAGTTTCTGTCTGAAATAAAATACTGGTTATTTCATTTCATTGCCAAATTTTAACCCGGGCACGGAAATCGCGCCACCTACCGTACGACGATAGAAGATCATTTCTATATAAATATGTGTTAGCAAAAATAATATATATTTGTAAGCAAAATATATTTGTATTCGCAATACATAAATATTGTAACGGAATAAATATATTTAATGAAAAAATATATATATTTCGATAATTATTATATATATTTGTACTCTTAATAATGTCTTAAACGGCGCCTCATAGAAATAGCCGAACAATATATGAACAACTAGTACAATTTCTTTTGTATAAAAATTCGTAATTATCATGATATTAATAAAATAAACGATAAATAAACCAAACAGTGTTTCGCGTGAAAATTACATAAAAGATGTCAACACTTGTATCAGTTAAATTTACATCAACCAATTATTTGAAATAATTTTTTCCTATTACGACTTTATTTCAAATGCAATTTTTTGACCTCATTTTTTATTTTATTTCAGTTTACATCCGGTTTTTTTTGCCAAGAGTATTTTATTTCAAACTATTCATTTTATATTTGAGATAAGTAATAAACTATAAATGAAATTAGTACTATTTCTATGATCGAAACCATATATGATTCTACACTAAAATATAGTCGAATGTATTAATATTCATTATCTTGTATTAAAAAAAGCGCTCTGAATGCTGCCATAAATCATTATAGAGGTAGTGAAATTCACCAAAATCCTTTCATTTGTAATGCTACAAAAATCGAAATCTCCTTAAAAACACTAAATTACGTGATTTATGTGCAAATAAAATTCACCAAAATTATTTTTTGGGCAAAATTCAATTTTTTCAAATGGAACCATATCGGTACAGTGGTACCATTTATTAGTACTATTAATAGGAAATTTATTCATATGTCGTATTAAAATGTGCGATAAATACAAACAAAATTACAGCTAAAAGAAAATAAGAAAATACCATTTTATTCTAATTACCTTGTTACAAATAAGGTGGTTTTGGAATACAAAAAATGAACACAAAACATTACAACAGTGTTTCAAAATGCTGTTCATTAACGTCAATGCACTTCTGAATTTGCATAGCTGTTTCTCGAAGAACGTTCGCCAATTGCTGAGCCGTTATGCTATTAATTGCTCGTCTTACTCGTAGCCCCAGGTCTTCACGGGTCGTAACGGCGGTTACATAGACAATATTTTTTAAATGACCCCAAACAAAGAAATCAAGGGGCGTTAAATCAGGTGACCTTGGAGGCCACCTCACAGGACCATTCGTCGAAATTACGTTTACTCCGAATTTCCGTTGAAGGTAATCAATTACTATCCTTGAATTATGGGGAGGAGCGCCATCTTGTTGGAAATACATTCCCTGTCCTAAATCTAAGGGTAACTCATCTAAAATGTCCTCAATCTCATTTTCCAGGAATCTCAAGTATCTGGCACCAGTCAGAGGACCTTCAAATATTATTGGACCAATGATTCTACTACCGACTATTCCAAGCCAAACATTGAAAGCGAACCGCACAAAGTTACCCTCCCGTAATAAATTTTAATTTTCTTGTGACCAATATTTTATATTTTGTCGGTTAAATAATCCCAAATTTGTAAACCTCGACTCGTCCGAAAATAAAATCAGTCCCAAAAAATCATTGTTTGGCTGTACGTTATTATACAAAATCCAATTGCAATATTCCATCCTACGTACGTAATCACTTTCGTACAAATGCAATTGACATTTAAAAGATTTATAGTGGTATTTGTGCAAAATTCGGCTTACTGTTTGGTGACTGATGTTCAATTCAAACCCAACCTGCCTTAAAGAAACATTCTTATCAACTTCTATTCGAGCCAAAACTTTAATTTCCGTTCCTTCGTCAATAATGAAGTTTTCCTCGGGATCATTGTTGGGCTCTCTTCGGAATTGGTTTTCAGTCAAAAACAATTTTTCGCTGGACATTGTCTATCAGGATATCGTCGGCCATAAAGGTCCATAGCTGCAATTGCATTTTTTTTTTACTTTCCCCATAAACATTAACATGTCCACTTTTTCATCTCTTGTATAAATTTGCGACATTTTGAACACAATTAACAAGAATTTAAAAAAAAATTTAAAGACAACAAAAACACTGTTAAACCAACAAATGTTTGGCAAGCGAAATATTTCATTGTTTTCAAAGCCACCTTAGTTACTTCTTAATATTTAATTAGAACAAAATTGTGTTTTCTTATTATACTCTTCGCAAATATAAAACGAAGTCGCAGTCGATCGGCACATTTCTAAAACCGGTAATATTGCTTGTAGAGAAAAAATTTTCATATCACTGTGTTGGTGATCGAATTCTGAACAACTTTCAAAATGTCCCTCTGTCCGTCCGTCCGTCACGTTTCTTGTAAGCAGGATAACTTAAGAACGAAAAGTCCGATTGCATTGAAATTCGGACATTAAGTTTGTGTTAGCTAGAGGAAGAAACCTATTGAGCAAAATCGATCGATAAATAAAAAAGTTAAACATTTTTTTTTATCAAAAAAATTTTATTTTTACATATTTTGTTTTGTTTTGTAATTAAACTAAAAATATCTAAAACCAATATTATTTACAAAAAAACTGCGAAGAGTATCCTATAGAATGTGCAACAGCTATATAAAAAGTGCGGTAAACCGGCGAAGAGTATAACGGTTAGCTTGTTTTCTTTTAGCTGTAATTTTGTTTGTATTTATTTATTTTGATACGACATATGAATAAATTCCTTATTATAAGTACTAATAAATGGTACCACGGTACCGATATGGTTCCATTTGAATAAATTGAGTTTTGCCCCAAAAACAATTTTGGTGAATTTTATTTGCTCATAAATAACGTAATTTAGTGTTTTTAACGAGATTTCGATTTTTGTAGCATTACACGGGTCATTTAGAATAAACCGGAATCGTCATGGCACCCTTAAGAGGACATTTGCCCTGTTCACAGGAGGTATTACAGAGTATCAGAAAATAGGTAATTTCTACTTAAATAAATGAGAGAGAAATTTGAAACAAAATGTATTCGAAAGAGGAAAGATCCCTCCACGCATCTATTATGACACATTTTTAATATTTTGCATTTTTTTGGTTGTTATATATGCTGAAAGTTAGGGAAAAGAGGAATTATTGCTGATTTTGTACGCTTTAAAACATACATCTAATGACAAAATAAATTAATTCTGCCACAATACGGGTCTAAATTGATGCCTTGTATAATTAAAAAAAAATGTATTTTGCCAAAAGAAAAATTTTCTTTTGTAAATCTATACAGAAACGTATCTGTCGCTAGAAAATATGAGATATTCTATCGTTGTGAGGTGGCGCCGCCGTTGAAGTATTGAGCAACGCATTGCTTATTTATATTTGTAAATACTCCTGACTTGCGATCGTATGCAGGTGCGGCTTCTATTATTTTTGTTATTTGCGATTTACTTGTTATATTTTTTACATATTTCGTTTTAAAAGAGACATATGAACCTTTGTTAAAGTAGTGGTGGTGAAGTGTTGGTGTAGTTGTAAACATCTTGAACTTTGTACGTTGTAGTGTTGTGAAGCTGAGACAGATTATCACCTGATCATGGACTATCGTAGGGGTAAAAAATATAAACTGCGGCTGTCAGCCTCCTCAAAAAATTGTGGGAGTTACTAAAATTGGTCCAAAATCGACAATTGCGATAACATCAAATCTTTACGTTTCGAGGTCCCAAGAAGCAAAAGATAGGTTTTTGGAAAATGGGTGTATGTTTGTGTATTAGCACGATAGCAGCGATACTACTAAACGGATTTGGAAGAAACTTTTCATGAGGGTTTCTTTAGTGCTCCAGAAGATCTGAGAAGGTTATAGTTAAGATAGGATTACGTTTAGTGCCGTTATGGCACACAACTTGGTGCTCTTTTCTGCTTCAAAAATCCACCGAGTCGGGAGGTTCCAGCCGCTTTCATTAGCTGCAATTTTTTTATGCTGAATCCAAATCCGCAGCCCAAAAATCGATTTACCAGGTATTTTAGTGAATTGCAAAAACATCCCCTAAAATAGAGTGAAATAGTGAAGATAAGGTAAGGCTTTATAACGAAATGCAACAATTTGTAAATACTTTGAGAAAACATTTTAAAATAAAATTTTGAGCATTAGAAAAAATATATACAAACTAAATCCACACCCACCCCTACGAGGGGGTTAATTCCGCCTCTAAGCTCAAATAACGAATGTACAATGTGAAAAACCATAGCCTTGTATTTTGTACTACCAAATATATAAATGTAGGATAACATAACTTATCCCTCAAAGGGTTGGAAACCACCCCTACAGACAAGGATCCCTCTTACCCCTTTGTCACACTTTTTTTTTATTCTGTATTTGTGCATGAATATTGTTACCGTGGTAACAGCTTTTTTGGGGGCTACTGATTACGAATTTGAAGTCAGTATCCGAAAATTTCTGAATAAAACAATATATCCTTTGTTTCTCGTACACCCTATATTCGCAATTTAAAATGTAATGGTATTCAGCTAGTCTGGGAGCAATAATTTCAGGTAATTGTGATAAAATTGATTTAATCTCGGAACCATTTTTGTCTTTAAAAACATTTAATGATAATAAATTCTTCATTGTCCACACTCCGAAATGACACAAGTCTTTATTACCAATGTTTAACTGTCCATGGACTTGGTAATAATAATCATGGTTATGTTTTAAAATGTAATGATTTTCAGATAGATCCAGAAACATTAGGCTATTTTTAATTCCCTCAATAGATATTTCCCTAGCCGAATATGGACATTTATTTTCTATTATCGATCCATCGTTTCCAACTCCATCTGGAAAAGTCCTTAAATATGGCCAATTTTCATTTATAACCAATCCGAATTCAACAATTTCAACATACATACAGCTGCTAAGGCTTCTTTTCTCCATCCTCATAACTTTGGGGAAAAAGTTAGGATTTCGCAAATATATCTTCTCGATATAATATACTTCTTATTGTGACCTGGAAACTTGTAGTAGGACGCATTTTTCCATACTACCAAGTAGAGAAGCGGTGGGTAGATTTCATCTCTGTTATCTCCAATCAGTACTATCTGTTTGTAATCTAGTTTTTTTCTCTATTTGTTTAAGTTCTTCTAAAAAACGCATGCACTAATATTCGTTATTTGATCTTAGGCATGGATTTAACCCCCTCGTAGGATGTGAATTTAATTTTCATATATTTCTTTTTAATGATCAAAATTGTATTTTAAAATGTTTTCTCAAAGTATTTACAAATTGATGCATTTTGTTATAGAGCTTTTACCTTATCCTCACTATTCCACTATATTTTAGGGGATGTTTTTGTATTTTACTAAAAAATCACCTTGTAAGTTTTTGGGTTGTTGATTCGGATTCAGCATAAAAAATACACAAAATCTATTCACTCACATCTTTGGTATAGAACTTTTGTGTGGCTGTGTTATCTTTGTTCGTTTCGTTTATCTAATATCAATATTCATTTTAGAATGGTCTTGTAATATTCTACAATGTATCATTTTTTCCTTATTATGGTGGTTTTATTTTTTCGCTTATTTTTTGACGCGCTATTGTGAAAAAAATATATATTGGAAAGAGAGAATTCAGTTACATAAATATAAAATAATTTTTTGGCTGCATCTGCAAACTTATACGAATGCGACTAAAATAAAAGCGTGGGGTATTCATGAAGTCAAATGTCTTGGATGAAGCATTTTAGTGTCTATGTCGAGAAAAATGCTATAATAGCTGAAAATATTATTTTATACTTTTTAGTGCTCTTTTAATAAAATAGTCTCTTTAAAGAGTTTTTGAAAATATTTTATTTTATACTTCTTACTCTTGTAAAATGTTGTAATCAATTTAATAATTTAATTTCTGTTTCCAAATATTTAAACACTATTAAATGAACGACCCAGCTTTATCCAAAAAATTAACTTTGGTCTATCATATTACGTCTACCGAAATTATTTTTATTCTATCGGTTTTTAAAATGTTCTTATAATATAAATTTATTACTTTCTTTTTAGTCACACGGTAGGTGTTTAGTAGCACCACCGTGCCGCGCCGCAAATAAACCACATAAGTTATAAACAAACATTTTTTAAAATTGTTTTTACGATTAGTATATACTTCCACTCCACTACGTGCATGCGGAAGTAAAAGAAACATTAGTGCCGAGGTGCATATTAAGTTTTTCTTGAGATCCAGAAATTGTGAAATTAAGATTAATCAACTCTATTTTTTTTAATAATTTTAAGTGATATTAAGACAGGTACGTCATATTTATTTAAATATCAAATCTGAATATTTCTTTTGTAAGGAAATCATTATTTTTAGCTAATCAATTAAAGTAATATTTAGTGATGAAGAATAATTTAGAAAACTGTATCTACTCTTACTTTATTACAACACATATAATTAGCTAGGTATATTACAAGCAACGAAAATGTTGCGCTGACTTTATCTGTCAACTACAAGAAGGCGTACAATAATGGTACTATACTATTTCTAGCACTTTAATGACGATTTTGAGGTTCTATAGTGCCGACTTTAAATAAAGCTTGTAAAGGCAAAAATATAAAAAACAATCATGCCTGCAACGTCCCAACTCTATTACACAATTTATTTAGTACGGACCTGTACCTCATTATGAGCATAATTGAATATCGTTGAAAACACCGGCCCGCCTGACCTTCCAAGGCGGCTATACTGTTTTTTATTGTAAGGTCGTCTCTCAACCCCGCGGAGGACCCATACCTTCCTAGTGCAGGGCAAATGTCCTCTTAAATGGAAAACTAAAAATTATATTATAAAAAAAATTCATGTTTGAAATGTCACTTATTTGGCATCATTGGATTCAGAAAATTATGCAGAATTCAAAAATGCCATAATATATAGGGAGTTCCGTTTAAAAATCGAAAGTTAGTGTTACTTCCGGCGAAATCGGAAGTGAAAAAATCAATTGTATGTCAAAAAGTGCCGCTTATTATGTATGTAGTATATCCTAAATTTCAATCAATTATCTTCAAAACTAAAGGAGAAAAGGGGGGTATACCATGATCCTGTTACACCCGGTATACCACTTTTTAAAGTTAAGACTCTAATATAATATTTTCTTCGTCGAAAGATGATGTTAACGAAGGATTCATGTGGAACTGTTGGATGCCCACAGACAACTGACGCGATGAAAAAGATCTATGCAGACCAGGCTAGGCGGTGTGCGATGGGTGATGTGCGCTGTGCGGTGCGCCAACGTTGTCATGTACTTAGAAAAGTTGGCTCAGAATCCTAAGACAAGCCCTTTTCTTTTGTAGACCTGTGTTATAATTTATAATGTAATATTATGTGCAATGCATCAATAAAAAGTACTATTATTATTATTATTACACGCTATTGACACGCCCTGTATATATATTTATTTTCATTACCAAACGATTCTCTCACTGATCCCATCCATTTTTTAATTGCTTTGACAGTTTGTGTATCTGATACAGACATGAATTGGTCAATAAGTCTGCTATAATGTACAATAAATCCCGGCGCATACGCCATATTTTTAAAAGCAGTATCTAATTAATTTCCCTGGCCAACCTACATAAATTTTATAAAATACCATGTTCTGCATTTTAATGTACATACACCAAGTGAAAGAATATATCGCTAAACCTTGGCGATTATATTTTATGTACGTACTTATAATTTGAAAGCCTTATTTCGTATGCATGGGAATTCTGAGTAAGATTATAAGATTATAAATGAAGTATTAATAAAACGGAGGTACTTGTGGCGCTATAGAGACTGGGTTAATATACTGTTTTTAGTGCATTTTAATCAATCGAAGTAATTCCAAGAATGAAAATTATAAAATATTCCACGAAAGTTCTTGGTTGTTGGCCGCGCGTTATATAAATAAATATCCAGATAGACAGGCTATCGTTTTAGGATAATGTGTAAAAGATTTGTAGTCGGTTTTCGGAGAAGCGGTTATAATGAAACAAGAAATAAAATGAAATTGCCATTTTGAATAACTTTAATTCTTTTTTTTATTAAGTTAGTATCAGATGTTAGACAAAGCCTGTAATTACTGAATAGTTGGCAACCATATTTATTTGGGTTTCGTGAACTTAGCTCATTATATATTCCTTTACAATAAACTAGCAAAAATTCCTTTGCCGTTTATGACTGAAATATTTGGTCGTTTAAAACGATATTTCTTAATTAGAAAGATTTTCATTTATTTCTAATCTTTCTGATTAATTTGTGAATTTAAGCGAAACTGTACACACTAATTTTATCTTAGGCTTTAACCTATTAGCACTTTAGATTGTCTACTTGGTTCGTTCTTCTTGGTATCGTACGATGGAATGAACTGATTATACAATATACATTCCTGTATGTTCCAAATCGAAGCTGCATGTATCGCTATCTCGGTTATTATAAAAGGTGGAAGATAGAGGAAGTTTTAGACAATTCTTTGGATATTTCAATGATGTTTTTAGATTTGATCAAACTTTATTAATTTTCGAAATAGTTAAGAAAACCACAATCGTGTATTTTTGGAAACTCTTTATATTTCTTTAATTTTAATATTTCCTTATTTTAACTTGCACATTATATAGGCACTTTTTAAGGTGTACACGGTAAAGGTAAAGGAAAAACATATTGACTTATGATTTTGAGATATTGACTGAAACTGTTTTTTATGAACACGCTTTATTCGTTGTTCGGTGTATCCGGTAACTACTGAAGGTGAAAACTAATTACTTGGTTATTAGAGTATTTTTAAATCCGGTATTGAAAATTGCCAAAATCTATATACAGGGTGATAGTTTTAGGCAAATGCCAAAAGAAAAAAAAATGAGCCCGTTCCTGACATTTTCTTTCGTGTGCGGTACTGAATTGTGAAGACTTCTATGAGTGAAATATGCCTACTAAATTTGGTTCGGTTTTGTAAAGCCAATAAAAAAATGTGGCCGATCGGAATTTTGGCAAAAAATAAAATCAGAAACGAGGGGCACTAGGGATATAATAAAGGCCATTTTGAAATCGTCTCAGCGTACTATACTCCTCACTAGCGTATGGCTAGTTACTTACGAAACACATATATATGTATATGACATCTACTTGACTCCCTCCATCTAGCATCTGCGTTATAAATTGAGCTATGGTTGTGAAAACCAAATCGGTAAACGTTGATTTAACTGCAAGAAATCCATGCTGGCTAAAGCAAAGGGATTTAACGTGGAAAAATAGAATATTATAAAGGACACTCTCAAATAGTTTTACTCGAGTGCAATTAGATTTTTACCTCGGAACCCAGTTATGATCATCGTACAGAAACAAACAAAAAACAAAATACTTGTAATTCCGTAATCTTATTTTTTGTACCTACCACTTTTTCCATAAATGTAAGACTTTTGAGTTATTTATGAAGAATAGTCTCAACCGCGAGATGGGGCCCTTCCCAACAACTCCACCGTAAATGTATATTTGTGGATACCTGTGGAACGGTTAATAAATAAAAACAAAAAAAATAATAAAAAATAAAAGCTGCCAGATTCAGAAACAGAAAACTTAGAGAAAAAAAATAAGGAGATGGCAATAGACGGAAACTTAAAAGAAGCATGGAAACTGAAAAGAAGCATCTCGCATACACCTGCACACTCCAGCCGATGATGACAGATGGAAACTTAATAGAAGCATGGAAACTTAAAAGAAGCATCTCACAAACACCTATACTTCCCATTCTGCATTCCCACCCCATGCGTCATACGGCTCTCGCTGCTGACAACAAGCATGTCCAATGTCCAACCCGGCCTATGCAGCCGGTCCGGCGGTATATAAAATATCCGAAATTTGGTTCCGGCACGCGGTTTGGCCGTCCGTTGGACGTGTTCGACGGACGACCAAGCTGCGTGTTAGTACGAACCTCCATGGATGCCCGGAATCGGCAGCAATGCCCACCTTACGCTGGCAAATCAATCAGTCAAGAACAGTCTCAAGGTATCAATTTTTTAAAGCTAAAGTCGTAACCATCAGATCGTTATAACTGGGAAAATATAAATTTTCATGAAAAATTGTACACCATCTTTTTTCCTACACTATGATTCTATATCAAATTCGGTGGTTACTATTTTACTTTTTACATGAAAATCAAATTTTTACATGAGACAACCTATATATTTTTGTATCTTTGGTCAAAATCCTCAGATATTATTTTGGTTTTGAAAGACACATATTTTTAAATTTTATTCCTAAAATTCGGTCTGCAAGTACACGTAAAATATTACCTTAACTTGTCTTGTGTATGAGTTAATAAGTGCGGGTATGGTTTCATTTTCTCTTGCACACAAAGCTAAAGCAATAGCCTAAAAAATTGTTCACGTATGTCGACCAATCTTAGTTCTGCCGATGCGTTGAAGCCACCGCGACCTTAGGACCGATCAAGTGAAAGTATACCGGACTATATCTCAATTTTTGAACATAAGCTTTAAAGGTATTTCGCTGGAGTGGAAAAGTATATTTTGCTACACTACCATGGCCCTACTTAATTAAAGAAATAAAATAAGTTTTAGGGTCAGACTAAATCCTTAAAATAATTCCGAAATTGTTTTTTTTCAGGTTACATGGTTACATCATATATTGTTTCCCATCATACTACATAATAACATCATACCTTTTAGAAATCTTTAATCTTTTTAAGCACTTTAGATATACTTCTGTTATTGAATTACATTAATATTAAAGTATAATAAATTTCATGCAATTGATATGTCATTTCATATCCTATGAGACAGCCACTCTCATGATTTAACTCTTCGCAAATAAATGGCAACAATCTGCTGAGAGATTCCAAGTTGCGGAAAGAATTTTTATGAGCCTCTGGGAATTTTATAAATAAAGGACAAAATAATCTGAACATCAATACAGATGACAGAAAGTGTATGAAATATGTCGAGGATTTAATACATCATTTAAAGTAATAAAAATGTTTAATAAGCTTGATATAATACCGACAAAACAAATCGGTAAATATTCATATTTAGTCGTACTAAAAGTAGAAATAACTATGCAACAAGAAGTAAAAGTGATATTTTTATCATTACGCGTGATAAATATAATACATTTTATATTATTTCAGATTTATATATTTTAAATTTAAAATGTGACATTTTGTGATCGTTAGCAAGATAAATAGCCAAGAATATGTGGCTCAGAAGTTTAGTTAGTATACAGTTAATATACTTAAAATTTGCCATTTTCTTGATAACTGAAGGAGTTATTTCAATTTGGTAGACTATATCAATGATTTTAGTTTTGACTAAAAACGATTCCTCTACAAACAAGGTATAGACGGAGTCTCGATGCAAATACATTTTTCGATTCCAGAGATTTTGAAAACAGGCGTACATGGTGAAACACTGCATTCTAAGTAATTATTATGGTATAAATAATTTTCGAAAAATTATTGGTTTTCGAGATATTTAAGCAGCAAAAAATGCTAATTTCTTTAAAATTTTTAGATAATAAGTAATTTGGGATATTCTTCATAGTAAAAAAGTAAGTAAAATTAAAAAAAAGACCGGTATAGACAGTAATTTCAATTTAAGATTTGGTCGGAAAATACACGATTTGTTTTTGGATCAGGCGCCCTATGTTTTCATGAAAAATTTATCACTTACTCCTAAAATTTATCTCGAAGACACGTTTAATGTGCGAAGCTAGTCATTTAAAAGCAGACCTATCAATAAAAATATCTGTTAACACAATAAAGGGAGAAGTAAACATAAGAAAATAACGTTCTAACAATGTATAGCAGTCAATATTATCCACACAATTCGTATTACTTTATATTTCATTTATATCAGCTATTAGCAAAAGCACATTTTGAGATATATTAAATTACCATAGTAATATGAGAGCGCGTTCTTGGTTAATTTGGAAGTCTATAGAGATTAAAAAATTCCAGTTTTTATTTCTTTTAGTTACCAAGAAATATATATTTTAGTTATCAAAAAATGGCCTCCGAAGTTTTAAGTAAGGCACCCTATATATAAGGTTAAATATTATTTGTTATGACGTGATTATACGAGGATGGCGCAAGTTAAACACGCTAATATTTCTCGTCTAATTTAAAGTCACCCTTAATATTAATCATTAGTTGCACGATTTCATGAATAGAGAAGAGGTCTATTATAACACCATTGAGACTACAGACTGCGACTTAGTAGTGTAGAAACTTTTAATGAAATCGTTAATGCGCCAGTTTTATATATTCTACTGCAATTTTACAGGTATCAAGAGCTCACATTTTGATAAAAACGTTAGTGCTTAACCTGTTCGCAAATATTGACCAAGTTTGCTCAAGTTAGAAATCATAGTGTTGATATTTAAGCAAATTGCAATTTGCGAGCAGCAGAGGTTGCACCATCTTATAATTAATTTTTTTTCACATTGTAATGCCCAGACTGTTTACTACTCGTTACTTTTCTAGTTAATCTTAAGATATTAATACAATTAATTGTTCACAGTAGTTGGGCAGGCAACATTTAAAGTTTATATTAAAACAAGATTTATGTCCCCTAAATCTAAATAGAATAGGACATTTCGTTTGTCCAATATGCTTAAGTTAAAAAATAATTAAAAATTGTCTTAACAAAAGTTAAATATTAATTATAATTCTTTATTAATAATTCATAATCAAGTAAACGCTCTAACAAACTTTAAAAATGGAGTACTTCAAACTTATTTTTCTGATAAAGTTCATATCTCGCAAGGAGTGCCTCAAAGATCTATACTTGGGCCCCTTTTATATATCTTACATACTAACGATTTAAAAGAAAATATCAATATAGATGGTTTATATCAATATGCTGATGATAATTCCTGTGTGGCAACTGATGAATCTGTGGTGGCCTGTGCAAATAAACTTTTAATAATAGCATCAAATATAATTAAATATTGTGGCTCGAATGGATTGAACTTAAATGGGGGTAAAACTACTCTTGTTATGTTTTCTCTAACTACTGAACCAGATTATTCATTGTACGTCAAATTAAATGGTTATTCAATTATACAACTAGAACATGTAAAATTTCTTGGCATAACGCTAGATAGTAGGTTAAACTGGAAACTGCACACTAATACCTTGATATCGAGATTAACTTCATCTTGTTATGTAACAGGATTTATGAGAAACCAACTCTCCGTCGATCAGAACATTCTATTTTGCACGAATACAAAATTCTAGAATATGCGATAATATTCTGGGGCTCTTCCGTACACTGGCAGAAAGTGTGTATCAATCAAAAACGCATAATTAGATGTACATCGAATGTCTCTGGCAGAGATACATGTAAACCCTTATTTAAAGAATTGAAAATACTTATCATCCCTGTATATATACAAATTAGTGTTATTCGTTAAACAAAATAATACCGAATTTACAAGAAATAACCATGTGTATCGAGTTATGACAAAGAGGAACGGGCCAAATCTCAGAGTATCAGTGCATTATCATTGCTTATGAAAAAGGCCCATGCTATAACGCTATAAAGGCCTACAATGCCCTGCCAGAGAATTGAAATCTTTAAGTAATATCCAATCTTTTAAAAAACAGCTAAAATTCTATTTACTAGAAAATACATTTCATTCATTCAGTTATTTTTTAACTCCATAAGAACAAATAATTTTATTAATCAATTGTATTTGTTAAATAGTATTAATGGTACTTCGTACCTTTAGTTTTAAGCGTATTTTAAGTGTACATTTTTTATCTAAAGTTGTTCTTTCTATATATTTTACAAATATTAAAGTGTCTCTTTTATCTTATTTTATTTTAATGTACCTAGAAATATTTTAATCACTTTCTTGATAATGCTAATTGTTCAAATTGATCAATTAGATAGAGCAGGAATAACGTCAATCGTGAAAGTAAGATAGTAAGAAAATTCTAATTTATAAATACCAATTAAAAGTCACTGTACGCTTCGGTCAAGTTAGATACTCTAAACAATGAGGTTTTTCATTCAGGAGTGAATAATATAAATAAAATATGTCTGCTCATGGCATCCAGCCAATTCTTGTGCGATTTAATGAGTGTCAGTTTACGCTCACTCGTAAAAATATTAAGCTATAAAACCATGATCTAAACTGGTATCTGTTTTTATTTACGTTTTCTGTGGCTGGCGAACCAACATACTATAAATCGAATGACATAAAAACATTTAACAGATATTTTGACACCTACTTCTATAAATTTATAATTATTCTATTCTTAGTTTATAGATTTATTGATATATGTGTAGTGTAGTAAATTAATTTGAGAACTAAATACCAATACCTTATAGCTTTACAGATACATTTCTTTAAAAAAAACACGTTCTTGGTTGTATTTATAGATCCAGCCATCATATCACTCATATAAAGTATTGTTAATTGTGTTTTTTATCGTGTAAACAATATACCATACAATTAACTCATAATTAATGGACTTGAGTAATTTTAACGTTGGTCGAATCTTGGCAGTTTATGTAACTTTATTGTTCTTCTATTTTTGTGTCTTAACTATCTAATACGGCATCTGCCAATGGTCTTATAGTACTAACACGGGCTGAATAAAATTATTATTTTACAAACAAGGGCACTACTTCTATTTGTAATTTGCGATAATAGTTGACACAGAACTAACTAATTTATCCACGCCATGATTCTTTCACTACATCCCTTCTACTTTATAAACTCATTTAATTACGAAAATATTAATTATTTGTTGAAATAATAGGTATGGGCCGATTTATTCGTCCTCATCCTTCATCTTATATATTTATAAATTTTGCACACATACAACATAAGTATTTTAAAGCTAATATGAATATAAAATTTAATATTTCCAAAATTACATGAAATCAAAATTTCCAAGTTATGACAATATACATAGTGAAAAATATCTGCGACATTTTATCTCCATTTAAAATAACTGCACTCCAAATTGGCCTGAAAAAAATGACAGTTAAAATTTGCCCAAATGGAATACATTTTTGGAGTAATGACCTTGTTTAACTTATGCATTCGTTTTTTTATCAATATTGTGTTCAAAAATAAAAACTATTAGTGTCCATTAAATGTACACAAAAAGAAGCACTTTTAAAAAATAGTTACGTCAAATGGGAAGCGAGATATATTTTTTGCGTTTTAGCTATTCATAAACAAAGTGACATAATGTGCTGAAATTTGCGCTGAACATTTCCCAATCTTTCAAACTCTTTATGAAACACTACAATATTTTTAAGATAGTGTCTACACTCCCACCGGACGGTTGCCGATTGCGGTAAAAGTATGTAAGAAGTGATAACTTGGTATTCGAGAAGGTCAAGGAACATTTGCGCTGCTTTTGCAATTGAAAATAAATTGCGAAAACGGCGCTTCTTGCCCTTCTCGGACACCACCTACTGATTTTCAACGGACGACCTACCCCAAAATTTTGCAAACAAAACATTCTTCCGCTGTTCAATATTACTTATATTCCACCAAACACCAACAGTTCCCGCTCAAACAGTCGGTTGAGGTTAAAATTATAATTTTAGAAACTAACGGGACCGCCACGATGTCGTACTAAGAACGATGTTACCTACCTGACGGTAGCGCAATCTGAGGCCGTCGCTTCTAGCATAAACACCCAAGTCTGTGTACTCTTACCAGCTTGCTTTATTTATTTGTCCCTATTCACCCCTATTTAACCTCTAACCCTTCAACGGAATCATCTCAAAATATAATTCAAATACAGATGTCGTTTTAATACATACATGTAGCAAATTTCAAGTGAAATTCTCAATTTTATTTTATCAACCCTTCTAATAATGGAGTGGGGGTGAAGTAGGGGTTGAAATATGGTAGTAAAAAATCTGAGATCTTGGTTCCTAGTATATGCATCAAATGCCAAGTTTCTGTACTCTTACCAGCTTTATCTATTTTCCCCCATTCATCCCTATTTAACCCCCAACCCTTCAACCGAATCATCTCAAAATATAGTTTAATTACAGATGTTATAATACATACATGTACCAAATTTCAAGTAAAAATCTCAATTTTATTTCATCAACCTTTTTAATAATGGAGTGGTGGTGGAGGTGTTGAAAAATGTAATAAAAAAATCTGAGGCCTTGGCTTCTAGTATGAACACCAGATCTCAAGTTTCTGTACTCTTACCAACATGATTTATTTATTGTCCGTTATTCACCCCTTTATCTCAAAATATAATTTAATTACAGATGTACCAAATTTCTCTCTTACCAGCTTCCTTTAATTATTTTTCCTTATTTACCCCTGTTTAACCACCAACCCTTTAACGAAATCATCTCAAAATATAATCTAGTTCAAGGTGTCGTTATAATATATACGTGTTCCAAATTTCAAGTGAGTATCTCAGTTTTATTTTATTAATCCCTTTAATAACGGAGTGGTGGTGGGGTGATGGGGGGATGGAAAATAATAATATAATAATAAAAAAATCATTGGCCTTGGCTTCTAGCACATACACCAAATCCCAAATTCTTGTACTCTTATCAGCTTGCTTTTCTTATTTTCCCCTATTGACCCCATTTAACCCCCAACACTTCACCGGATAAGTTCAATCCAATCCACTACGTGGATGTGGAAGTAATACATTCTAAAATTTTAAACTAGAACTGGTATATGACCTAATCTACGTAACATTCGTTCGAATCTGACAGACACACTGTATATTGCAATTTAAGGTGGCCATTCCCTAGAAAGAGACATCTCATAGTGAAATATTTATGATTTTTAGCCATAATTTTTTTCCTAGTATGTATAATTATAAAAACTATAAGACTACCTAAGTAGAACCATAACTAGACTATTACTCCGAATTTTCACTCAATAATTTCAATGGCTTGCAAAATAGGTAGATTTAAAACTACGAAATAGGAAGATTAGAGTAATTTTTAAATTTAAATCTAACTATTTTGCAAACAACTGAAATTATTGAGTGAAAATTCATAGTAATAGTCTTGTCAAGGTTCTACTTAGGTAGTCTTATAGTTTTTTTAAATATACGTACTAAGAAAAAAACGTTATGGCCAAAAATTATAAATATTTCCCTGTCGAATATCTCTTTCTAGGGAATGGCCACCTTAAATATCTTGTACATCTTTGTATTTTTGTGTGCTTAATCAAAAACTTTAATAGTTTGAATATATTAAATATGTTTAATAATTACATTGTTGGAAAAATAGTTGAGTTGAAGTTGTCTGATGGCGTACCAAAACGGCAAGATCGCGTGTACCCTGCTGCATTTTTTCCATCAAAGTTTTGTTGGAAAATAAAAATTATTATTATGAATCAAAAAGAAACAATTAAAAAAAGAAGTTTTGTGTTTATTGTCTATTTGTAATGAAACATATTCTTTATAGGATTTTGCAAACAGCAGAAAAACAAATATTTATGAGAACGGAAATAAAAACTATTTGTAAAATTATTGATTTACAACCTTTGCGTTCTTTTCATAACCTGAATTCTGGTTATGCTAGCAATTAAAATTCTAAAATTAATTTGCCTTTCTTATTGGACAATCCTCATTCTAACCTAGTTTCTACACAGTCCCCTACGGCTATGTAGAAACTAATGTTAGAATGAGAATTGTCCAATGAGAAAGACAAATTGATTTTAGGATTTTAATTGTTAGCACAACCAGAATTCAGGATATCGAAATAATGCAAAGATTGTAAATCAATAATTTTACAAATAGATTTTTATTTTAGTTCTCATAGATAGTTTTTTTCTGTTGTTTGCAAAATCCTATAAAGAATATGTTTCATTAGAAGTGTACGCAAACAAAAAATAATTCACTTTTAAACATTCATTGTCTATTGTAACGAAACAATACAAAATAACAGTCTCCAATTTACTTCTTCCAAAAAAAAGTTGGATTTTTAGTTTTAGTTCACTAACAAATTTTTTACCTTCCAAATTTTATTTCAGCTGCGATTACTAAGAGTTTAAAATACAGCAACTTTCATAATTAAACATTTCTTGTACGATGGCCAAATGGGTCGACTCAGCTTATATTAGAATTTGCTGGTCTTCTTGCATCTGAAAAAAATTGTGGATTTGTTTTGATATACCCATGGATGATTGTGAATGTAAGGCAAGAATTTAGTGTTATTACTTTTGGGTAATAAAACTTGTAGAAAAATATATTTTAACCAGACCATATTCTTTTTATTTTTCAATTAAAGGAACGACGGATTTCTATTTTCACTTCGAAAACATTAAGTCTTCATATAAACTAAACATTTCACCTTATATGGCGCCTGTAATTCTTTGCATGGCTATAAAAATGTATTCGTTAAAGTGTTGGAGCTTCCGGCATAGTTGCTAATAGTTATACCAGCTCAGTAGTTACTTGTCCAATTACCGTTTAAAGTTTTAGAGCTCTTCCTGCAGAGACTAGATAAAACTCAAGATCATAGAAATAAGTTTCTAACTCGTCGAACGTGCTACAGCTTTCACAAATTCTGGAAATAATCTTAGTTAACTCTTTCAAAAACTTTTAAGCGATGCTGAATTATTCTTTGTTGAGATTTAGACAATGTGTCGCTCCCAGTGGCGTTTTATTAGATTAAGAAAATTCTATTACCAATTGAAATACTGAATACATAATGAAAATACCAGCTCAATAATATTATGCAATATATTACATACCATATAGTATTTAGCATACAAACATACATAAATACCTCACATTGTGTGTTAAGGTGGCCATTCCCTAGAAAGGGACATCCAATAGGGAAATATTTATTATTTTTGCCCATAACTTATTTTTCTTAGTACGTATATTTAAAAAAAACTATAAGAGTACCTAAGTATAACTATAACAAGACTATTACTATGAATTTTCACTCAATAATTTCAGTGGTTTGCAAAATAGCTCGTTGGTTCCTTGTGAAACATTCTTCAATAATTTAAACATACAGGAAATTATGCTTTTTAATGTTTCAAAAAGTTTTATTAAAACTCTACACGTGTTTCGGCTTATTAGGCCTTTATCAAGAGTACAAAATATTACTTGTACTCTTGATAAAGGCCTAATAAGCCGAAACACGTGTAGAGTTTTAATAAAACTTTTTGAAACATTAAAAAGCATAATTTCCTGTATATTTAAATAATTTTTAAATTTAAATCTAGTTATTTTGCAACCCGCTGAACTTATTGAATGAAAATTAATAGTCTTTTTATGCTTCTACTTAGGTACTCTTATAGTTTTTTAAAATATACGTACTAAGAAAAAAAAGTTATGGCCAAAAATAATAAACATTTCCCTATCGGATGTCTCTTTCTAGAGAATGGCCACCTTAATAGACAAATAAGTTTATATTTCAGCAAGACTTGCAAAATAGACACCATATTCACGTCTCAAATAATGAGTATCTCAATACTGGTACTGTACATAGTACACTCTACTCTTTGGTAGTACTACATCACATATCTAACAATCCTTTTACCGATTACTTCTAATTGTTTTTGAGGGCACCATTATCTAAATCTAATAAAAAATCTTTCAACAATTTTGTTTCAAGAGATTTTATGGATCAATCGTGGATTTTTAATTTATGTTCATATACAGCATGTACTTTTCCTAATATACATAAATTCTATTGCTAAGTTGAATATACGGGGTAATTTAGTGTTGTATGCTGATGATACAACACTTTTATATTTTGGAAATGATTATGATCAAATAACTAGTAACATGAAATATGATTTGAGGCAAATATCACTTTGGTTGCAAATTAATAAATTAACACTCAATTTTATTTATGTTTATATCCGAAAATCAAATTCCAAATTCAATTCCATCCATTATATTTAATAATGATAAAATTAAATATTCGCCAGTAACAAAATTTTTAGGACTTCATATTGACGAAAAATTATCATGGAAACATCATATTGATGTATTACGGAAAAAAATGTCTCCTGTTATTGGAATTCTTTTTCGAATACGAACTATTATATCTCGAAAATATCTAACAAATATATAATATTGCCTCTTATATTCACACTTACAATATTTAACTTCTATTTGGGCCACCGTTAATAATTTTATTATTAAAACCTTTAAAATCTTTACAAAATAAAGCTATAAAATGTATTTATAATTTTCCATATTTGGAACCTACAATTAGTTTATACAAACCAAATAATCTGCTGGATATTGACTCGACATATACACTAAAAATATGTGTTTTTATTCATTCTGTAATAGAAAAGCATAAGCATTCTAATATAACACTCACTCAAAGTAACGAAATCCATTTACATAATACTAGGCAAGCAAAAAATATAATGACAACTCCTTTTAAAACAAAATTTGGAAAAAACTCATTTTTTTATAAGAGAATAATTTTGTATAATAATTTACCAACCAAAATTAAAAATGTCAAAAATTTAAACAAATTTAGAACATATGTAAAAAATATGTTATTAACTTAAAGTTATTTGTATATTGATTGTACTATGCATTTTATTATTAAGTTATTATGTATATTGTATGTGTATGTATATATATGCATATATCCATGTGTGTATATGAATGTGTGCATGTATGTATGTATGTGTGTACATGGGTGTGTATATGTATGTATGTATGTATTGTGTATATGTGTTTATAAATACTTTCTGTTATCGTTATTATCTTTCATCCATAAGCACTGTTTGTAGTATTTATTCACATACTGTAATTTAAAAATTGTATGTGTATGTTATTATGTTAATCCCTGTATAAACTGTATAGTTTCTTGGAAAAAAAGTTAAAGTTAAATATTGAATATAGTAATTGTAAATTTTCCTAAATGCAGAAATAAAATTAAAATTGGCCCCACTTTGGGTGCCAAAGTGGTGTTACTCTTCTCAGCAATTCTCTTAAAACAGTGTATTTTGTTCAATTGGAGAAGTTAGTTTTTTTCCAACGGTGTACTTTACGCAGTTGTACGTATGGTGCATTTATCAACTAATGATTAAAATTGTAGAACCGTATTTTTTAGCTCAATCGAAAATGTTTTAAAATCCCAATTCTGTCAGGTATTTTCAATACATTTATGATAATTACCTAAGATGCAAGATTTGCGAATTTTTTAATACAAAATTAGGACTATTTTTCCCTTTTTAAAATGTAGCACCATTCTAAGGTCGAGGATTCTTTAAAACTGTTAATTTAAATTTATTTTATTTTAGAGTGTAATTGAACCATTCTAACCGGTCGGTCAATACACTACATTCTTCAATAGCTTAAATATACCTAAACAAACAGCAAACAGTAGGTAGTTCGGAAATAAAAACATGAAATTCCCTCACGCCAGGCGCAGCCCATTAACTTGAACAATTTGTTTACGAGCCTTATTATCTAAGAGTTGGCCATGTCTAGACTCCATATATCGACAATTGACTCGTCATTGGCAACTTGATCAATGCGGTGATTATATTTGATTTATGGTTTCGGACTGATTTCTTGCATGAAATTCATGAGACTGATGCGTAGCAATTAATAGAGAGGAGAAAACGGCATTTAAAAAATAAATAAAATCATTTATATTCTGTATATATGTATGTCTGCAAAACATGCTATATACGGCCTTAATAGTCCATTAGTGAGGAGATACTGTGTAAGATTTGCATAGGTATGTTTTAATGATATTCACATAATTGGCTCGTACAATTTCATTTGATTGTTAAGCATATAATAGCTGGAAAAAGGTTTTACGAGAGTTCTCAGGCATATGAAAGTAAAGATTTGATTGGTGTAGTACCAATTATTATTATCGGCTGTTATCAGAAAATTGAAGCATTAAATCTATCAGTGGGGTATTAATGCATCTTTGCATTTATCATATTCTGCATTAATTAGTTCCCAGCATATTCGTTGTAAAAGTCGTAAATCGGCAGTCAACATAAATTTTCTTTTGAAAAAAAAAATTGAACTGCAATGGCCACTAAAATTTATAAAATAATGAAATAAAATGGTGTAAAAATAGAGCAAATAACAAAATAGGACCTATTTTTAAACGACCTTAATATCGATATTAAACAACAAGGGTCAATTAACCGAAAGACATACGACAGTAAAATTTTATTTCATAGTTTTTAGCGACCATTTTGTTAAAGGTGGTTCAATTTTTTTCAACATTTTTTCACCTTTTTTATTGGCCTCTTATGTAGTTTATACAAACTAATAGAAAATGTCCGTCATTTTCAATTATTAAGTTTTAACAGCCCCACAAACAATAAAAAAGTTCAGAACAGTGGACAGACCCATGTATCCCCATCTATTTTCGGTCGCTGAATCAGACTCCGAGGTCAAAAAAAAATCGTACATCCCCAAAATCATTAGCTAGAGCCAAGAAGCACCCCTGGAATGGGGTAAAAAAAAGATTAAGCTACCAGAATAGTGATTACATCTTAATCAATCGAATTATACAAATTATGTTATGTTATCTGTTAAATAGCAGCATACACACAATAGATATGAAACACACCCCCAGGAAGGGGCGAAAACTACCCCCCATGTATAAGAAAATCGGTCCAAAACAGCAATGACTGCTGAAAAAGTTCGAAATGTTTATGTTTTGTTAAAGTGATAAGAATCTGCATCAAGTCGGACGTAATCTTCATACACTGCCCCTATAGGGTTGAGAACAATCACCCCAACGTTAAATGACACGAGAAAAACAAGAAGAAACGTGAAATCCAACAAGATTTTTATTTTCATGGATGCTATGATTGGCTGAAGTTGCGTAGTACTCTAAAATAGAACTAGAAACTTACGTACCATCAATATCCTACAGTGAAAACCCACAGAGGGTGTGGAAACAATCTCCTATATAAGATTCGACTATAAAAAGTTACAGTGACTTCAATAAAAATTCGAAACACCTACGATGTGTGGAAGTGAGAAACTAGACTACGTTCGACGCTGTGCTTGAAAACCACCCCCACGGGGTTGCCAGATTCCACCCCTATATCCGTAGGATGCTGGAAAAACAGAGAGAAACTAACCGGATTTACAAGAAATAGTACAGCTTTTTCAGTAGTCACTGCAACATTTTTTTCGTTGCATCTTGAATGATGGTAGTTTACATCCTTTCTGGGGGTGTTACTTGATAACATTGATAGGACATGAGTTTCAAACTCTAAGTGTACAACACGATATTTGCCAATCATATCATCCATAAAAATGTATATCTGGTTAGTTTCTCTGTTTTTACAGCATCCTGCAGATATAGGGGTGGCATCTCGCAACCCCGTGGGGGTGGTTTTCAAGCACAGCGTCGAACATAGTCTAGTTTCTTTTCACTTCCACACAACGCAGGTGTTTCGAATTTTTATAGAAGTCAGTGCAACTTTTTATAGTTAAATTTTACATAGGGGGTAGTTTTCACATCCTCTGAGGGTTGACACTGTAGGACGTTGATGATACGTAAGTTTCTAGTTCTGTTTTAGAGTACTACGCAATTTCAGACAACCATAGCATCCATGAAAATAGAAATCCTGTTGGATTTTATATTTTTTCTTGTTTGTCTCGTGTCCTTTAAACTTAGGGGTGGTTGTTCTCAAGCCCATAGGTGCAGTTTATGAAGATTGCATCGGACCTGATGCAGTTTCTTATCATTTCAACAAAACTTAGACATTTCGAGCTTTTTGAGCAGTCATTTCTCGTTTGGATCGATTTTTTTACATATGTGGGGGTAGCTTTCGCCTCTCCTTAGGGGTGTGTTTCATATTTATTGTATGTATGCTGCTGTTTAACATTAATTTGAATAATTTGATTGATTACGATGTAACAACTGTTCTCGTAGCTTAAGCTTCTTTTTACACCATTCCAAGGGGTGCGTGCTTCTTGGCTCTAGCTAATGATTTTGGGGGTGTACGATTTTTTTTGACTTCGGAGTCGGATTCAGCGACCGAAAATACATAGGGATACGTGGGTCTGGTTCGCTGGTCTGAACTTTTTTTTTGTGGGGCTGTGTTATCAGAGAATCATCATATCTCTGTGTTACAAGTTCCATGCAAATCTGCAAAAGTATTGTAAATATTGCAGCCCTATTGTATTATACATTGTGAATATTTAACTTTTCACATCAGATTCACTATCAGCTGTTACGAAAATACTTAGTTATCAATTTTAATACAATTCTGAGGAGAGTTACTGGCTTACTCGCTTAATTTTCGAATAGAAATAACTATTTTCTCATTTTTCCTTATTTTATACTGGACATAGCTGAATGAAACTAGCATGGGACCGCTGAGCCATAAAATCTTAGTGCTTACAAAATATTTCATAGAAGCTATTCCAGAATAATGACTGAACAAATATAAGAAACAAAAACATACGAGTCAGATTAACAACCTCCTCATTTTTAAAAGATTTTGTTTAATTTGACATGTTTGTCAGTTAGTTTAGGTCAAATTTAACCAGTCTATTTTGAACCACTTCCTCAACTTGATCTATTGCCTTGCAATTTTGCATACAATACCAATGAAAACACCATTATTATACTCTTCGCAAATACAAAACGAAGAGTATATTGCATTCGATCGACACTTTTCTAAAACCGGTGATATTGCTCGTAGAAAAATAATTTTCATATCACTGTGTTGGTGATCGAATTCTGAACAACTTTCAAAATGTCCGTCTGTCTGCCTGTCCGCACGTCCGTCACGTTTCTTGTAAGCATGATAACTTAAGAACGAAAAGTCCGATTTTATTGAAATTTGAACAATAAGTTAGTGTTAGCTAGAGGAAGAACCTTATTGCTTTTGAGCAAAATCTATCGATAAATAAAAAAGTTTAAAAAGATTTTAAATCAAAACAAATTTCTTTTACATAATTTTTGTTATCTTTTGTAATTAAACAAAAAATGTCTAAAACTAATATTATTTACAAAAAAACTGCGAAGAGTATCCTATAGAATGTGCAACAATTATATAAAAAGTGCTGTAAATCGGCGAAGAGTATAACGGTTAGCTTGTTTTAGGATAAAATCAGTAGAAAATATCCTATGTAAGTTATTCATAATTTTGTATCACCGGCGACTCCGGTAAAAATTTAATAATTAAGTGCTGGCGGAACTGGGTGAATTTTACATGAAACGCTAGGTTTTTTACTGTTTTTAGACTTTGACATCTTAATTTGTCATTTTTTTTATTACAAGCTTTTATTTAATTTCACCTGTTTGTCAGACAATTTGGGACAAATCTCTCAAGTTAATGTTGAACTACTTTCACTTGTTCTATTGCCATGAGATTTTGATAACTCTCCAAAATTCTCTCCTGTATGGATTTTTAGAGGTGTTTAAAATTCATATGGGGACATTTACTACATCCAAATTTGTCTATTCTCAACAGAAAGGCATTACAAATTCATTATGCGCGCCTTCTTTCATGAAATACTCTTATATGCTGCAGGCTTGTTTTTCGGCGATTATAGTGTACTTTACATTATTACAACAACAGAATTTTACCCGCCAAATGCGATGAGAGTATATAACACACTTGAGTAACGCTGTAATAGTAACTGTGAACGAAACCAGCATATGAAACATGCAAGCCTCACTTTACTGCTAATCTCACTTCATATATAGAGACGCGCTAAGTAGGAAACGAAAAGGTGAAACACGCTAGCTTTGTTCCATTAAGTCTGTGAGGAATGGAGAGGCGCTAGCAACACTCCTCTCTTCCATTACTGACTCACTTTTGCAGCGTCTACGAACACGCTGGCTCTCCGCTGCCCTCTCTCTTTCCCCTTCTCACAGCTAACGAAACGAAATAGTGACACCTGGAGTTCTTAATCTACCGGTCTCGCCAATATATGTTGCTTGTCCAAGGCGTTTCACTTTTTCGTTTCATTCATATTTCCAAGCAGTGAGCTCGCACTACCGTAGCTAAACAAGTTGCACTTGTACAAAATATTCAAGAAGTTCTGGATGGCGATTGAAACTTTTGATGAGACGCCGCACAGTAAGGCCAAAGTAAGTAAAAAATTTCAAAGTATTTGCCACACTCGTGGAATCATTAAAAAAATTTCAGGCACGCGAATTTAGGGGTAACTATACGAACAATAAAGTGCACCACCGCTTTTAAAAAATACGTTTCTACCCACGTTCTGAGGGGTTCATATTATTTTTTCCCCACTGTATTCACCCCTAAAAAAGCTTTTATGACCGCGTATCAATCATTGAGTGTCAGATATAGGAGTATACTACATTTTTAAACAAGAGCAAATGTTATTAAATTAATATCCATCAAAATTTCGTTGATTTAAGTCAATTAAAAACACAGGCACACAAAAAAAATGCTGTGTTACTGGGACCCGACAGTAATCCCTATGTATTTCGACGTGCTGAACACGAATTCGATGTCCGTTTAGCTCCAACACCTACTATTTTTTTGTAAATCGCGAAAATAGCCTAAGAAACCTGATTTCTTTAGATTTTTTTTGTAATTGTTTCCACGTTTCCACGAGTGTAGCAAATATTTTGACATTTTTTACTTATTTTGCCCCCACTTTGCGCCATCTCTAAAATAGTTTATACAAACACGAAAACACGAACATTGTTACCTGACAAGTCTTTCGCCCACAATGTCGGCATCATCCGCAGATGATTAAAAATAAAGATGATCGGTTTTCGAGTATCTTTATGTTTGGAAAAATGATATCAGAAAGAGTATAAAAAGGTCAAAAACATAACTATTTGTTTCAAATTGTTTTAATCGCTTCCTACTAACTAAATTTCCGATAGAATTTTTGGCGATGAGTTTTTAGTAGTACCAGTATATTAAGTATCAAATTAATAACATAAATCTCATATTTTGGATTAAATTCTGTATCAATACAAGGTTATTGAACTGTATAATACAGATAAGTGATAACTGCAATTCTACGTAGGTAGAGGATGTTTATAAATGCGGTGTTTAGCCCAAAAAATTGGAAAAAAATTAAACATTTCGTTTATTTTTAAATCTAAGTCTACGTCAATACGGATTGTTGACCCGCTATACCCACAAATTGAAATCTCAACTTGATTAATTTTGACGACGATGAAGCGTAAGTCTTCGTTAATTGAAGTTGGTTAATTATTAACAAATATTTCCCTCCATATAAGTTTATATCAATTTATTTATTACTTCCTTCAGATCGACAACTATATCACTTGTGCGAAACTTGTATATGAGTTGTTTCCTGATTAATCGAAACGGTATTAATTTATTTATAGTAACTCTATTAGTTACGTATTATGTAAATGATCAGTTGCATATTCAAAGCACTCGAAAGAATCTGCATTAGATAAATTTATTTGTTTACTCCCTTTACAAGCTAAATGAGATAATTATTCAAATTCAGTGAAATTCTTCAGAATGAGTTCATAAAAATACGTAATACATTATTAGTCAGGCGTTCAAGCAAATAATGTTAAACTTTACATATATGCGTGTTTACACCCAGCCGATTCTATATCAGCTATAACATAGACAGAGCATTATTTCAGGAGCCAACCGCCCTTTTGGTTCTGTAATTTGTCTTTGCAGTCACCAAGGAATTTTATTCATTAATCACTTATTTACCATCGGCCTATTTCAGTCACTAAGGTCAACCACCGACGCACATCAATGTTTGTATGAACATTCAGAGTATGAAAAATTGTCCGACCTTCACGTCATCGAGACGTAAGAATCTTTAACAAACACTTGGAGAACCTACAGTTTTAGATTCATATTGAAAGCTGATGAGCGAACAGGTCCCATCCCGTATAACTTATCAATTTATTTTGACCAGAGATGAACATGTAAAAGAGCGCGTCACTGTCCGTCACATTACCGAGACATATATATACCAAAGATATCTATTATTTCGTATTATATCCCTCCAAGTTTTATATTATTGTTTCAAATGTATCGGCTTCTCGTCGCTACAGTTTTTGGCATAAAGGAGCACTTTCATGTGTAAATAAATTGAACAAAGTATATGTTACACACAGTTACGTGCCTTAAATCTATTTGGACATGACGAAGGACAGTATGCTTACTGTCTATTTATAAACGACTTCCAGAAACTTTCTTTGAAATGTCCTCATAGGTGTGGGTGAGTTCCATTGTCTGGAGTCGGCACGAAAATCTATGGAATGACACCCATGGTCAATATACCATAAACACACACCACACAAGTGTACGCTGTTCGGAAGGGGGCTACACCTTTGAAAAAACGCATAGAGGGAGTTCATTACCCATTGATATTATAATAATAATAATATGATAATAAATCAACTGTATTAAACCTGGCGGGGTGGCAGCAAATGTTGGTATTAATACCAACCAGAAAGTCAAATAAAAAACTACAGAAGTACAGAAAGTAAACGATAATAGGTAGAGAGCCACCTGTATAGATTTCCTATGAATAAGATACATGAAAAACTTTGTATGAGTAAGTACTACTACAGACCTACAGGGAGCCCCTTTTCATATAAGCAAATTTTGCCCGCGTCATGGAATTTTATCGACAGTGACGTCAAAATGGGAGGATGCGGGCAAATAAGAAGAGGCAGCCTATTTTTTTAATAACTAGAAGGCTTGTACTTTAACTTAAAAAAAAATTAATTCATGTATTCGATGATACAAAAAATCGTGACCGGAAGTGACGCGGGCAAAATTTGCTTATATGAAAAGTGGCTCCCTGTATATGTCTGTGATAGTACTTACTCACTCACATAAAGATTTTCATGTATCTTATTCATAGGAAATCTATACAGCCGGCTCTCCACCTAAAAGCACAAACTCAGTGACATAAAAATATAAAAGTAATAAGGAATAAAAAGTAATGTAAAAACAGAAATTTACATTAAGTACAGAAAGTAAGCACAAAATGAGTAGTATATAAAAAAGTAGGAATACAAAACAAAAGGTAGAAAGATGCAGTCAACTACTTAAATATACATATCACAAAAAGTGCAAATTTAAATAATTTTAATTACCTACTTACTAATAATTGTTTAGTATTTTTTCAAAATCCGTGTGAAGACAGACTTTTGATGTGATCCGGAATTGCGTTGTATAAGAAGGCAGCTAAATAAATGAAAGACGATTCATATTTTTTGGACCTAGGGATATTTAATGTAGGGTCTACGAAACGTAGACGAGAGCTATGCAGGGAACCCCGGAATATTATTTCTTACTAAGGTAGTTAGGCTCCTGATATATTAATATGTTGTGCACAAGACATACCAAATGTAGTTGCCATTTGGATTGAAGATTATGAAGATTAAGCCAATTAAATTTTTCATAAAATGGTGTGATGTGATCACGCCTAGGTATCACTACTGAGAAACGTAAGCATGAGTTTTGCAACTTTTGCAGTCTATATTGTTCTGCGGCAGAAAGACATGGTTTATAAATGACGTTTCCATACTCAAGTTGAGATATTATAAGAGACTCTGATAATTATAACTTAGTAGTTGTTGGTAAGATAATATTTAAAGGCATAGAGCGATTTCAGCTTCGCATAACATTTTTGCAGTAATTTGGAAACATGAATTTCAAACGTTAAGTGTTTATCAAAGATAATTCCCAGACTATTGGCAGATTCTACGAATAGTAATTCTGTATCATTTATATTTAGCTTACAAGAATCAGTAAAAGCTAAGCGCTTGGATTTGAAATTAATAGCAACGGATTTTTGAGCATTGAGCTTTAATCCATGATAACTTGAGTATTTATAATTGAATCTAAATCAGTATTTATGTTGGCTATTGCCCGATCTACGTTAACTGGGTTATATGAAATGTATATTTGACCGTCGTCTGCATACTGATGAAATTTACAGAATTTTATTTTCTCATGTAGATCAAACAAAAAGCACAAATAGTATGGGGCCCAAGATTGACCCTTGGGGCACCCCTGTTATGACCCCTGATATTGTCAATGGCGGAGCTGGGGATCGAACTCAGTGTACGATAGACAGTGTGACTACGCGCGCTTTATCCCGCAGAGCTACCGTCCTGTAGTCTAGAGGTATCTGTTTCAAGCCTAAATATATGCTATATCTAGACGTGCATGAAATATAAGTAGACTGATATTCTCCGACAGCCAAGCTGCCTTCAAAGCTCATTTCTGATGTGAGATTAATTGTACGCTGGTATTGGAATGTAGCTATAGTTAGAACAGAGACTTCTAATTTAAGATTTGCGGATGATATGCTACCTTAGTAGCAGTAAACGATGATAAGCTCATACACCTCACAGACAGGTTCAAAAAGCTCCGATTATGATTTAAGTATAAATTACAACAAAACGAAAATTATGATTGTAGACCTACCAAATGATAACCACTTAGAGACTTTAAGGATATGTGACTGTGAGGTAGTAAACAAAATGGTGTAACTTGGAGTCACGTGGACTAGCAACTGCGAATACAGATGAGAACTTGCTAGTTTAGCAAAATTTGACGTGACAAAAATATCAGGAAACGCACAAATATCATATTTGCAATCACTACAGTTTTTTCCATTGTTCTTGCACCCCGGAAACTTGGACTGTTGGGCAAGCAAACCAACGGCGGAGTATTGATGTGTTTGAAATGTGGGGCTGGAGACGTTTGCTATCACCTCTCTGGACAGCACATCGCACTAATAGCTCAATTTTGCAAGAAATGTGTCTCTAAAAATGACTCTACAGCATCGTATTTTTCTGAAGTCTTTCATTTTTTGCATACATCCATCAGAGAGAGGGAAATATAGAATGGTTGATAGGAAAAACCAGGTGGAAAGAGGCGAAGAAGCCTCCAAAACGTTGGACTAATGTCACCAAGTGGAGCTAAGTAGAGTTAACGGAAGAAAGATTTGTTGAGGCGGTTCACCCAACAGGCAATCCCGTCAGATGTGTTATATAGCAAATGGAGGATAATTTATGGACCATAAAACGTCTGAAAAGACATTGTGAATAAAAAGAAGAAGTTGGAATGTACCAATAAACGGAAGAGAAGTCCGAAAATATACCTTTGGATGCGTATTTATGTGAAAGAACTCTTGACATCTTTGCTGATTTTTTTTAATATTATTTTTTGGCCTTGCGAGCTTTGCGATCTTTCCTGATACTAGTAAGAATATTTCAAGTCCTTACTAATACACTGAACAGAAATCCGAAAATATACCATCGGATGCGTACTTACATTCAAGAAAGCAGCTCTTAGCTTTTTTGCTGATATTTGATTTAGTCTAATTTTTGACGGTAAAAATAAGTTATTACCTCAGAATTATTTCGGATAACACCGATTGACGTGAAATTTGGACAATAAGTAGGGAATGGTTCAAAAAACAAAAGTTATATAGTGCCGATGTGCGTTTTTACCCTGGGGGTGGATGCCACCCCTTCTTGAGGGTGGTAATTAGTACACTCAAAATAACCACAGAAATCGATAGGGGGATAAATTCTAAGCAAACAATGTTCTATGAAGTTTTTTCAATAAATCAATATTTTTTTAGTTATTCGCGATTGAAAATTGTTGATTTTTCATATAAAAAATGCATGTTTTAGAGCGATTCTTCACGAATACATAACCCTAAAACCTTACGTTTTATCAAAAAATCATCAGGACAAAATAGCAAATCGATCATTATCGATTTATTACTGTAGATGCATTATTAACCGAGTTACGGCTCGTTGAAAGAGACTGTTCGCCGAAAACTGAATTCGAACATTTCAACATCATATAAAGGAAAAGCGACGAATTTTTGGAGGAAAACTTGTGAGACCTTTCTTGGAGCACTTGAAAAGACCTTTAAAATGAGCTTTAGTAAAAGTCGTTGGCATAAAAATTATGGAGTTTTGATGAAAATAAAATGGTTGTCTCGTTTTTCGGAGGAAAAATAATCAATGAAACTAATGGCTTAACCGCAAGAATTGAAATTAAACATATTCCATTTACAATTTACTTTATTTAGGTACTAACCATATTTTCTAGAAGTTTGAACGATTAAGAATGTCTAAATGTGAAAAAAAGTTTGATTCAATTTTGAAAATTTTGAAAAATTTTCCATTTTTTCATAATACCTAATTCAAAAACTAAGGAGGATCCGTCAAAAATGCAAGAGTACAAAATGTAGGTTTTTTCTTGCAAAAAATTGTTTTTTTTAAATTTATCTGCGATGAAAATTAATTGAGATATCACCGTATTAATTTCGCATTTGAAGGCGAAGACCACCTTCCCCGAGATTTTTAAACTCAAAAATCTCGAAAATTAAGGGTTCAAGGAAGTTAAACTTTACAGGCCTTGTAGCCCTTGAAATGAGCTATTAGATATCTTAAAAATTAAGGAAGTAAGACATTGGTTTCATTGCTGATTTTTCCTCCGAAAAAACGAGACAACCATTTTATTTTCATTATAACTCCGTAAGTTCTTATGCTAACGACGTATAAAAGCTCATTTTAAAGGTATTTTCAAACACAAAATTTTCCTTAAAAAATTCGTCGTTTTTCCGGTATTTAACATTGAAAGGTTTGAATTTAGTTTACGGCCAACAAACAGTCACCTTCAACGAGACAATTCGGTTCGTATTGCATCTACAGAAATAAAAAAAAACCAATCGATTTGTTAGTTTATAAACTTAATTTTTGCTTATGACAATTTTTTTTTTGATGAAACGTACGGTTTTTGAGTTATTCGTGAAAAATCACTCTAAAACATGTATATTTTAGATGAAAATTCAACATTTTCAATCGCAAACAACACGAAAAATTTTGATTTATCGAAAAAACTTCATAGAACATTTTTTGCTTGGAATTCATCCCCCTATCGATTGTTTTGAGTGTACTAATTTCCACCCCCGGGAAGGGGTGTCATCCACCCCCAGGATAAAAGCGCACATCGGCACTATATAACTTTTGTTCTTTGGGCCATTACCTAGTTACTGTTCAAACTTCCCGTCTATCCATAATATACGGGTCTATCGATTTATCCGAAAGAATTCTGAGCTAAAAACCGTCAAACACTGGACTAATTAGCAGGAATTCCTCTAGTCTTTGGTGCTCTTTCGTTATTTTCAACGAGACTACTGTCCTTCTTTTGTCATATTGTAAATTTTAGACTGCCAGTTGAAATGAAATGTTCAGCGCTACTTTAAACCTACTGTATTTTGCGACTATATAAGAACATACAACCTTCGAGGTAGATAAATTAAATTATGATTTTGTAGCCAAAAATAGTTTTAGAGAGAGGCAACTCCCAATATTTCAAAAGGTATTCTCGATATTATCCTATAAAAAAAATAAGTACATTTTTTTTTTTAGTTAAACGGTTTTATTGCAGAGAAACATAATAATGATGCAGATAATGTATAAAAAGCTAAAAAATAATTAGGTGGGTACCAGGTACCAGTCGTCACACCACTCCCCTCATCTACAGTCAACCGCTCATATCATTATAGGTGTACTTTGGATGCATCTTCTCAATAGACAACTTATGCAAAATGTGTGTAAAAGTAAATCCGTCACCATCATCGTGCGACATCGCAGAACGATCATTTACATATTTACTCAGGTTACGCTACGCCCCACGATTTTATTTTAGTCTGATCAATGCTCTAGATTGATGCGGAGAGTGGTGTGATGACTGGTATCTGGTACCTACCTAATTATTTCTAAGCATTTAGTACATTATCTGCATCATTATTATGTTTCTTTACAATAAAACCGTTTAACTTAAACAATTTTTTTTAGTTTTTTTATTTAGTTACTTAATATTTCTCATTTTATTTAGTTCATTTAGTGCCTCATTATTACAAGGTTTATTTCCTGTCAGCTGTCTAAACTCTATGATCCACCATTTTGCGGTGGCGGCCATCTTGGATTTACAATGATAATGAATATACATAATTGTATTGTCATCAGAACTAAAGGTGTGTACCAAATTTCAGATCAATCGGTCAACAGGAAGGGGGTAAAATTTCAATTACTAGATTTGACCCACACAAGACAAACAAAGTAAATCGTTTTAACAATTCTATGAATGTAGTTATCATTTGTTAGAGTAAATATTTCTGGAATCGTGGGTTTAATATTGTTTAATTTTCATCTAATGGCGAAGACAAAATGCGATGGACCTGCCATTTTCAAAACAAAATATACAAGTCCACCGGAGAAATGATTGGGGCAATTTACAAGTAAAATGTTGATTGACTATAGTTACATAGGCAGTCAATCTTGCTTCAAGTGCTTGAAATGCACGAATGTTCCTTAAATATGCTACCATCCATCGGACTATTATGTTGAAGTATTAATTGCTACGCCAATACATTCATGCTAATATATTTTTCAAAGCGTATAATTAATATGCATAAGACTTTAAGTAAATACGACAATCTTTACTACTTACTTCGCGACAACCTGCTAATTTAAAGCATTTATGCACACCCGTGACAACTAGTCAGCATTTCCCGTCTCTAAGGTAATTAATGAATTCTGACTGCAATATGAAGGTCAAACAATTTTTTTATAACCGATTATTTTAAAATCAAAGAAAACCTACCTAGCCTACAGTGTGCCCACGCATTGCGTTCGGAAAAGGGAAAACTTTGTTATTTGTAAGTGTACGAGGAAAAATAATTATTTATAAAAACGCCTGCTTTATGTGAAAAGTCCTGAATGAGACTATTTTTCAAAATGTATATACAGGGTGCTGAATATTTGCAAAAATATTAGAAACCACAAAGAGTGAAGTATCTTTATTTGTAAAAATATTGAGAAATATGGCATTTACAAAAATTTTATAATCAGTTATAAAATCTTGATTTCCTGCTGCGAATTATATTTC
This sequence comes from Stenurella melanura, assembly GCA_963583905.1. Lineage (NCBI taxonomy): Eukaryota > Metazoa > Arthropoda > Insecta > Coleoptera > Cerambycidae > Stenurella > Stenurella melanura. The sequence continues at coordinate 136,130,749 of OY757311.1, forward strand.
TGTTCTCTTTCAAGCATTAATATTTTTGCGAATAGATTTTAAGCGTACTACTAAACTCTAATCTATAGTCTGTTTTTAAACCATGAGGAGTAAACATGGAAGTTCCATTCACACCATAAAAGTAACCAGAAAATACACTAAAACCTTTTTGGCGTTTTGGACAACCAACAATACACGACTGTGTATTTTGTTACATTATATATAATATAAAGGCACAAAGTAATTAGCCACTTTTACCTTCAGATTTATACAAAAGGGATTAAAAACTGATATATAATGTGCAAACGATAAAATAGAAATTATAACCAAATAATTTATGACACGAAATTAAAATTTTTACAATATGTCAAAATTTACGATTCTTGCCTTGTGTAAAACTGGCGAGGGCGTATCCATCACAGATGTATGATTTAGCGCGTTAAATTTAAAACGCTCCTCCTGGTTTAAAAACAGACTAACAGCCGGTTTTACAATCGCTGGTCAACTTCCAGTCAAAGTTAACGTTCAGGTTATTATAGAAATTAGCTTTTACAATAGCTGGTCATTTTCAATGTTGTAGTTATCTAGTAGTTAACTTTACTAGCAGATGAGGTGTGGGTTAACTAGAAGTTGGCTGTTTACTGGCAATTTATAACCTATAAAATAACTATCACAAAATAATTTTTTGATATTTTGCTTAGAAATGAATATGTACGAAGTAAATGCATATAGCAGTGATGAAGAGCCAAGGTAATACAGTATAGACCTAACTTTTGCGAAGAATACGATGGAAGAGATTTTTTAAATAGATCGAGACTAAATACTACCTACTTAATAATAGATCACTAACTCATAAATATTATGTATATTACCCATTTTTCCAGTACCAACATTATAAATTTTATTCATAACCTCTCGTTTACAAATCATCACTTAACTTTATATTGAAAAACGCGTGTCGGTAAAGTTGTAGTTAACCTGCAAGTAAGAGTCAACTAACATGAAAATTAATTTGCGATTGTAAAACCGGCCGTTACAAATGCTAAGAATGAAACCAACACTGTTTACTGTTATGGTTTGGGGAAGGATATTCCTTAGTGGAGTCACAAGAAAATTTCATGACCCAATTTCTTCGCCAACTGGTAGTGCGGATCTAACTGTTGTGGCATTATCTCTCAAATTTCGAAAAACGTTAAACCATGAAGTTGTTAATTTTAAACTTTTACACATGTACCAATTTTCAAGCCTTTACTAAAACTTTGGTTTTCTTGCAATTTTTAACTTAACAGAATTTAACCAAACCTGCATAAAATAATGTTTAAAATTAAATTTCTTTTTACCAAAGTCATCGCCTAAATGCATTTTGTGACTAAATGTTGTTTGAAATATATTTATTTACAAAATACATAATTACACTAGTAAAAGTTCATCAAACTTGATGCAATTACCTACCTAGTTTCAACAATTAATTCAAAAACTTGCACAGACTTTTTGATTGATTTGTATTCCCCAGTTTTAAAGATACAAAAAATGTACATAAGGTATGTTAACATTGAATGTAAATAGTAACAAAACAGTATGTATAATGTTTCACAATTAGTATAAAAAGAGATTAAAATATATGTAGCCCTGCACAGGGGATTACTACTTCCACATCCAGATTTCTCATCCAAGTCTCTAAAGAAAAACATCTTGGCTATATTTGCATTCTAGTATTTGGAAATAATTGATCATATAATTTTAATATAATATTTGAGGAAGATGTCATAGAAAAATTTGAGGTGAGGGCTTTAGCAGATACGCAAAAAATGGAGTAATGGCTTCTAGTATACAGACCTAATCCCAAGTGCCTGAACTTTTACCAGGTTGCTTTACTTATTTTCCTTTATTTACCTCTATTTAACTCCCAACCCTTCAACGAGATCATCTCAAAATATAGTCTGGTTCCAGACGTCATTTTAATACATACGTGTACTAAATTTCCAGTGAATATCTCAATTTTACTTTATCAGGCTGTTTAATAATGGAGTGGGGATGGGTGGTGGGGGATGGAAAATATTATAAAAAAATTTGAGGCCTTGGCTTCTTGTATATACATTAAATCTCAAATTTCTGTACTCTTACCAGCTTGTTTTATTTAGTTTACATTATTTACCCCCAAACCGTTTACCGGATAAGTTCTATCCAATCCACTACGTGGATGTGGAAGTAAAACTAGTCTAAATATTGTCTAAATGTTATTTGTGGCATTATCTTAATTTTCCTTTTCCTTCTTCAATTCTTTGGGACTTTCTGCCACATGTATGTTTTCTTTTTAAGCGGTGCTAGGGGAATCTACAAAATATATCACAATTAACCAGTATGATACTGGTAAATAACCTCTACGCCTGTGACGTTTACGTCAAAGGATCAGTTAGAGGCTGTTTTTTTTAAATAAACAACACAAATAAGTATAAAAACTTGAAATTAAATATTTCGCCGACGTTTCGGAAATCTAATCTGTTTCCTTTTTCAAGGCTTTTTTGAAAAATCTTTTTTGCTGTGTATGACAAATACACAGCTCTAAGAATGTTTGTTATATTCAATATCCATAGATACTTACTATTTACATAGAACTGTTGATATGGTTAACAGTTTTTTAGTTTTTATACAATGATAAGTTTGTGAAGTTCTTCTTTTAACATTGGCAGCCAAGTTGTACAGACATCTACGGAACAATTCGACACGCAACTATCCTCATTCAATAATATTATCGCGGATTATTGAATGAGGATAGTTGCGTGTCGAATTGTTCCGTAGATGTCTGTACAACTTGGCTGCCAATGTTAAAAGAAGAACTTCACAAACTTAACATTGTATAAAAACTAAAAAACTGTTAACTATATCAACAGTTCTATGTAAATAGTAAGTATCTATGGATATTGAATATAACAAACATTCTTAGAGCTGTGTATTTGTCATACACAGCAAAAAAGATTTTTCAAAAAAGCCTTGAAAAAGGAAACAGATTAGATTTCCGAAACGCCGCGCATCGGCGAAATATTTAATTTCAAGTTTTTATACTTATTTGTGTTGTTTATTTAAAAAAAACCAGCCTCTAACTGATCCTTTGACGTAAACGTCACAGGCGTAGAGGTTATTTACTAGTATGATACTGGTTAATTGTGATATATTTTGTAGATTCCCCTAGCACCGCCTAAAAAGAAAACATACATGTGGCAGGAAGTCCCAAAGAATTGAAGAAGGAAAAATAAAACTAGTCTACATAAAAATAAATCATTCCCCATACACACATATCAAACACACACTATACAAAAAAACAAATGTATTAAATCGCTTAAAATTATTGTCCTACAATAACAGCAATAAAAATTGAAAACGTAAAAAAGATTACATTTGTAGCATTTAATTGGTTATAATATTAAAATAGTACAAATTAAGATTCAGTTTCCCTTGGCCTCTCTAAATACTCATTAATACCGTAATAACAATTTATATAAGTAATACTTTAATTATTATTAAGTAAACAGACTTTTTTATTTCCTTTTTCATGTGTATATTCACTTAATAAAAAAAGTGTTAAATGGTTCTAGAATAAATTGTTGAAACTTGATAAATTCTACATGAATTTTGATGCATTTTGGCGATGGCTTTAGTTAAAATCCATAATTTTATGCATGTTTCGTTCTATTCTAATACGTTAAGGGTGTATGTAAAAAAATATTTAATTATCGAAATTATATTCTTTTCTGAATGCCAACGGCCTATATGGTTAACTTTATTTTCCTAGTGGTATATACTCAATATGTACTGTTGTTACGTTACTCTGCATAATGCAGCGCTCCAAATACTGAATTAGTTGGAAAAGAAGAGCTCTCTTATTTTTATGTAACTATGTCAAGCGTTTTTGTAAAAGTCATAGAACTTAATTATGTTTCCACTTCAACATCTGACAGCTATCAAAAACTGGGCACGTCACTGTCAAGATCAACCAGTGCAACACGTACTGTATATTCTGCCATCCTTATTACGTATTCGTGGCGTATTAAACACGGCCTTGCAAGCGTCGCATAGACAGGGAGAACGGGATCAAAATAAGTTCATCGAAAGAATAAATCTCGCAATCATAGGAGCATATTTGCGCATGACATTAGTCTTTACAACCAGTTGCTGCCGTAAAGTATATGATTTCTAAGTATAATATTTATTATGAGATGTATACTCCCTCTTATTTTTTGGGATGAAAAAGTTATTAATAATAAATAATAATAATAATATTTATTAATTTCAGAAAATGTACAAGTACAGTTAGAGGTGTTTCAGAATCTCATGAGCCGCGAAATGCGCAAAAGGCAAAGTTTAATCTGAGTAATAAGTATGTTTTTGAAGACACTGGAGGCTGCCTTGCTGTATACATAAACAAGAGCTCGGGATAAATTGTAAACAATAAACATAATATTTTTAAGAAGTGTAACTGAGTCAACAGGACGGATTATGTCTCTGCGCATATGAAGGTCACAGCTCATGAGGTTTTAAAACACCTCTAAGAAACATTGTCGGTAGAAATACAAAGAAAATATCACAAATAACATTGTAAAAACCTATACACACAAAAGAAAAAAACATGTGAACAGTGAGCGATTAAACATATATTATAACTAGAACTATACAAAAGTAGTCTCACATTTTGTATAAAATTCGTCAACACTGTAGCTGACTTTAAAGCCTTTTTAAACTTAAAAAATGTTGTCATAGATTTAATATGCCCCGGTAAACAGTTAAAATATTTACAGCCCATGAAACAGATACTTTTTTGGTACAAAGCCGTTCTGTGTTCTTTTGGTAAAAGGAGATGTTTATTCCTAGTGCTATATGGATGATCAGTTCTAATCTCGTTAAATTTACTTCTATTTTTGTAAACAAAACATGACAGCTCATAAATGTAAATAGAGTTCAAAGTAAGAATATTTAAGCTTTTAAAGGCTTCCTTGCAGGAAGTATTATATCCCAGATTGGCTATTATACGTATTGCCCTTTTTTGTAGTAAAAAAACTCTATTTGCTTCAGATGAGGAACCCCAATGCACTATACCGTACTTTATGCAAGAATGAACAGTAGCAAAATACAACTGTCTTACTATTGATAGGCTGCATTGTTTGGATGTTATAGTCAAAGCATAACAGGCCTTTGACAGTTTAACACACATATCATGAATTTGATTAGACCATTTAAGGCTACAGTCGATTTTCAAACAGAGCATTTTTGATTCATTGGCATACTCCACACTTGTAGTAGGAGATAGAAGGATATTAGTTTGAAGACAATATTAGACTGCAAAGTTTTAAAGAGAATACAGGTTGTTTTACTTTGGTTAATACATAGTTTATTATTTTCAGTCCACGATATTACTTTGGCATATATAGTTTTTGCACAGTTTTCAGCATCAGCAAGAGTATTAGATTTTATTAAAATGTTCGTATCATCGGTATACGAAACTGTCAAACATGATGGATATTGGATATAATTCAGCATGTCATTAATATAAATAATAAAAAGTGTGGGCCCCAATATAGATCCCTGAGGTACTCCAACGCTGACAGTCTGCGAGTCTGATATAACATCCTCAATACAGACCTGCTGATTTCTATTTGCAAGATATGACGTAAACCAATCGTGAGCAACACCTCTAACTCCATATTTCTCAAGTTTTGTCAATAATATAGAGTGATCTACACAGTCAAAAGCCCTTGAGAAATCTATAAAGAGTCCCAGAGTTATTGGTCCTTTGTCCATGGACGTTACAATACCGACCACAAAGTCGCTTAAAACTGTGTCTATGCTATGCTATTAACGATAATAGCAACAACTAAAGGTAAACATTGAACAGTTCTTCAAAATAAAGGTTATAACAAAAAAAAAAACCGATAGAAATGATAATTAAGTTTGTACAGGCTGCCAACGTATCTCAATGGAATTCGTAAGCCCGTGTTTTTTATCATTGTTGGTAGTAACCTGACTACACTTCTCGGTCATTTAAAATGTAACTATGAATCTGAAAATAATCTTGTCTTTTGCGGACCTCAAAAAATAATTTTCATGGCAGAACAGTTTTTTTAGACCTCCTTTTTGTTAATATTCTTGCTATATAAGTAAACACAAAGTACTTTTTGTATGGTCATGGCGTTTCATGAATTTCGAGTCTTAGATATTATCTGAGACAATTTTCGTGATGGATTTTATTGGTAGAACGAACGCTGATTTCTTCTTCAAGCGCAAAGTCATGATATACTGCGGCTGAGGTAAGACATATGAGTATTTGACTGAATAAAACAGTGCATTAAAATTTGAGGTTTATTGGGAACAATGGTACATTTTTAAATAATTTCGAATGCGTTTTGAACATGACCCTATTTTTTACTTACTAGTTAATAAATTGTCTTTTTTACCATAAAGAAGTCTATTCTTTTACCATAAAAAACACAAATTGTTAACTAATAGGAATAGGTAAAGAATAAAGAGTCATGTTAAAAACGCATTTGAAATAATTTAGAAATGTACACATTGTATAAAGAACTTCAAATATTAATGCAAAATTATTTTTTTCAGTGTAATAATTATTTTTTGCGTTTGTTCTACAAGAGAAATAGCGTTCGTTCTACAAGAGAAATAACGAATAACTTTCTCATTAAAAATTGTCAAAGTCGTTTGTTTTTATTTATGTAGCAATGGTAGATAGATACAGATAGATACATAGATACATTTATTTGTTCCTTTTTAATACAATACCTTACTGGGTGTAGAACATGTCAAAACATTAAGCGAAAACAACAGAAGAAAAAGAATATAGCTAATATTAATGTAAAAATAACATATCATAATAAAATTGAAACACTAACGACAATAGTATTAAAATGTAAGTAAAATAGAGATAAGATTTGGTAACTTTATTAGTGTATTGAAACATGAGTGAAATATTCGTCTATCGTAGGCCTTTTTTATTAGTATCCTTTTGAGTTCCAATTTTAATGTCTTTGTAGTGAGATTTTTTATGTTATCAGGCAATTTGTTAAAAATGATAATTATAGAATACTTAACCTTTTTTGTATATATGTGAAGTTTTTTCTATTTGTTGTTAATTTGTTTTTGTTTCTTGTGTCATAATGATGCTCTAGAGATTTGAACAGTATGATGTTTTCGTTTACAAATATTGCTGCTTCGTAAATATATAGGCTTATTACTACATTTTGAAAAAAAATGTAGTATACGTTTAGCATTTTTCCGGTGGACCATCGAAACCCGAAAAAACCGTCGGATCGATGTGAAAGTCATATCTATCGATTCGAGAGCGAATTTAGAAAATTCCGTCCGTCGGTCAGTCGGTCTGTCTGTCTGTCGGTCTGTCTGTCACGCCCAGCCCCCCTAATCCGTTTTCCGATTGCGATGAAACTTGGGTGGTTAATAGGAGGTCTCTAGAAAACCTCAACGCCGGAAGCTCGGCTCCGTTCGGAAACCGGAAGTACCTGATATAGACGTTTCGAGTTTTTCGGGAGAAATTGAATAACTCGATACCGGGTAGTCGGATCGAGACATTTCAAAAAAGAAATGGTGCCGCTGGCAAAGCTCTACAAATAACTATACCAGAGGCTATGTCGAAAAACAAATGAAAATTGATTTTTTTTGCAAAAAACTGGTTTTCTCGAAATCGGGCTAGGAAGCACGATAACTGTACAGAATATTGATCGATTTCGATGAGACTTGGTGCGATCAAAGGTACCCGGCCAGAAATCAAGCCTATTGCTGGCGGCCCGAATCCGTTGACCGCAAGTATGTTTTCCAGGGCCGAGTATGATTTTTTAAAGAAATTAATAACTCCCGAACCGAAGGTCCGATTTTGATTTTCAAAAATGGAAATTGTAGGGCTCGATTAGGTCTATTAGTTGACGTTTATGAGAAATTGGACAAAACAAAAGCGAATCTACAAATCCTGGAAAACTTGATTTTTTTGATAAATTCTACAAATTCCGAACAGTTTCCTAATAAAAATCGAAAATTAACTATTCCGTCGATCGATCTCTATAACCAGTATAAGGCATGGACCTTTTTGGACAAAAATCTGAAATAGAGTTTTTTCGAAAAACTTAAAATAAACGAGTTATTTACGAAAATGCATTCCATAGAATTATTTAAAAAAATATTACAAATTGATAAGTGATAATGTTGTATTTAAAATATCATCATTCATTTCCTTATTTTCATTTACTAAATAAAAATAGAGCCGATGCTCTTTCCGTGTTTCAAAATGTAGTTAGCTTTTACTTTAGTCAATGCAAAAAGAAAAAAAAGAAAAATAAAACATGTCAAAACACTGAGTCATCTTGCGACCCTCTGCTGAAAATGTTATGAATCATCCCAACAAATTGGATTAAAAGCATATCAAAATGTAGTTTTTTTCACTTGTTAGTATTAGTACGCCTCTGTTTATAAATACCGATTTACAACTATCTGTAGGTTTAATATTAAATATTAAATATTTGTCGCAAACATCTTTTCTGCATTATGAGGAGGATTCTATGTGCATATGTAGAATTTGCCCAGAATATCACTCCATGTCAGCTTCCACGCTTACAAAACGTACCACCACCTCAAGTGTCAACATAAGGCCTCCAGTCAAGCCTTGAATCCAGAGTGATTCCTAAGAATTTTACTGATCGGTTTCTTGGGACATTTATGTCATTGTAGGTAAGTGTTGTTTGTTCATTTTGGGTGAAGTACGAAAATGTAATTAATTGGATTTTTGAATATTTAGTTTCAGATTGTTGTTAGTGAACCAATTTTGTAATGTGATTACCGCATCAAGGATGTCTTTTTCTTGGCTGTTTTTAGACTCGTGACTGAATATTAAAGATGTATAATCTGCAAATTGCACCATATTATGATTAACAACTTGTGGTAGATAATTTGTGTACAGTATGTATAACAAGGGCCCGATAATTGAGCCCTGTGGTACACCTCTTTTAATTATTTCTTTGTCTGATTTGACCTTGGCTCCACCATCGTCACTCTCCACTAGTTGTTGATGTCTGTTTGATAAATAAGATTTTATTAGATGTAGTGCTGTGCCTCTTATACCATAATTACATAATTTCTTTAAGAGAATATCATGCTCAAGACTATCAAACGTTTTAGACAGGTCCAGAGATACTGTAGTTGTTTCTTTATTGTTGTTTAGGGATTCCAGTATTTGCATTAAAGCTTTAAAAATTTCAAGAATAGTTGTCTTGCCTTTTCTAAACCCGTTTTAAGAATCAGAAAGTAAATTTTTTTCTTCTACATATTTTATAATTCTAGTGTAGATACATTTTTCAAATATTTTGCGTATGTTGGATAAGAGTGCTATGGAAATGCTAATACAAAGAAAGGAAATGTTGTGCCATGAAAAGTAGTCCACAGATGACGCCTGACAGGGTTAGGACTCGTATGGAAAACCTGGAGAACCTGGAAAACTCAGAGAATTTAAAAATCATTAAAATAAACCTGGAAATATCAGGGAATTTTATAAATTGTATAAAAAATCAGGGAATTCTGCGTCTCGATATGAAAAATCATAGAGTTGTTAAGAATTTTCACTGATTCAATTCAATTTAAGGAATTATTTTGTGTCGAATAAAAAATTACTTTACTAAAAAACATCTGAAAATTAATATTTTTGGTTATGGAAAACCTGGAAAATTCAGGGAATTTTTCAGCTCCGCAAAGTCTGAAGCCTGTATGATCATTTTACTTCCACATCCACGTAGTGGATTGGAAGTATAGTAATCGCAAAAAAAATTTCAAAAATTTTTATTCGTGAAATAGGTTTAGAATGTCATGAAACGTCGAGATTTTTAGATTCCTAATTACATTTTAAACGCCCGCAAGATTACTATCGAACAACGATGAAAAACAAGCGTTTCGGAATTTCATTATGAGACTTTGGTGGCTTGTAAGAGCTTAACTATCATCTGTATCGTTTTTTGTTATAACTTTTGTTTTAAATACCCAATTTTTACTTATATTTGTGGCTGTTATTGTTAATCATGTTTTATCCTAAAAATAAGGGAGTGCATACCTCAAAATGTTATTTTAAGACAATTCTATTATTTATGAAGGCAACTTGTTATGACTTATTTGGTTGGAGAGCTATGTTTTTTAAACGTATTTAAACTTTTTTTTTTCAACTGTATCCTCAGCCTTTCTAAATAGTCACATTCCATCTGGTAACATTTGAAATTAAAACTTACCTTACTGAAGATTCGTACCAAGAGAGGTCAATGGTATTTTTATTAATTACTTAAAACATAATCGGGCCCAACAATGTTAAAAATACCCGTCGATAATTTTTACAACAGATACCTCTGTGTGGTAACCCTGCCTGTTCCCAACGTAAAAAGTGGGCGATGTAAAGAACGCTTATGAACAGCCAGGATTTATACCCACGATGTCAAATTAACTGTCTGGCTTATTATTTCCTTTGCAAATAAAAAGAAGACTCACTCGTTTGTGAGAACAAGTAGCCAAGCGAAATTATTATGTTAAAAAACGCACGCTCATCAGTTCACTAAATACACAACTAAGAGAGCTCCAGTTTGAAGATTGCAGTACTTAATTGAAATTACAGTTTTTAAGCAACCGAGTACATTACGTTTTTTATTATGATACTCGGACCAGTTTAAATGTATTAGGTTTGCTGCTTGTTTAATTTAGTAAATGGTCCTCGAAATTGGATTTTTATATAAATGCTCTTCTAGAATAAAACAAATTACCGGTTTTTTTATTACCCTAACAACTCGAGACACATTAAAAAAATTCTACTAGGTTTTAGAAACAGTATGTAAAAATTATCATCGAGTTGTTTTTCCCAACACGAAAAATTAGTGTATTCTAAACAAGTTAAATTAAGGGTTTGACATATTCTTTGTCAGTACTAAAAAGCGTGTTAAAAAGGACTAGATACTCGTAGTATAGGAGTCGGCGTTCAATTATATGACACATTTGAAACAGCTAGAGACATGACTAATCCTTTGCCTTAGAGCATGGCAGATAAAAAAGCGATATGAGAATTTTTCTTAGTCCAGCAAACTTAATTTATAAATGAAACTAATTAAAAAAAAAATTGCATGACATTTACTAATCATGCCTTAAAAGTAGACACCATATAGCTTTAAAATATCTCCCGCTGCACCTTCACTAACCGGTATGTATGACAAAATCACCCCACTTTTTACATTTCTAGCTACTGAGCATGTTGAGTATCGTTGGATCGAGATATTTGATATGATTCCCCACATGCCCAATAGCCAGAAATGTAAAAATGGGGTGGTTTCGATGATTTGGGGGTGGGGTTGGTGGAGGGTAGATGAGAAATGTATATTGATATCGTGTTGAGCACCCTTGAAAACGAATCAAAACAAATTTTGAAATTATTGGGCAGATTTTAGTATCAGGGGAGGGGGTAGTTTCAACCCCGGGGGTTGATATGTTGGATGGTCAGAGCCCATACGGCCTATCTGCCAAGCCCTCGTATACTTAGAATGGAAAAAAACGCGAAAAGGGGTAGTTTCCGAGGGATGGGAGGTGTGGCAGCTTACTTGCTTTTAAAAACTTACTTTTATTTTGGTAACCAGGAGTTGGAAAAACCAAAAAGGATAACACCAAGAATTAAAAAATTAGAAAAGATATTTTGGAAATATAACTAAAAAACTTATGTATAATATAAATGAACAGTTCTGCATAATATATATTTGTCCCTTGATGATTATTGTTATGAATTATGATTTATAGTCAATAAGCACTATAAATTGGTGACCCCGTTTTGGACATTGCACGAGGGTGTAGCGAGGCAGAACTCGTTTGAAAGTGTTGTCCAGTATAATTTTTATTTTGGTGTTTTTGGAACTTCTAGAAATTAGAAATTTGGTTTTATTTCAACATTTGACGTCATTGGTAAGCGAATGGTCAACATATTGTTGTCACCATCGTTGGAATTGCTGGAGATTATTTTGTCTTCTTAAAAAACAACATCCTTGGAGGTTGGATTGGTAGAAATATATCATCTTTGGAGATTTGATTGCCTTGTTAAAAAAACCATTTTGTCACTGTCACCTGAAAATTTATTGGGTGCGGTAAGTGATTGTTTTATCTCTGTTTTAGAATGGATAAGTCAACTAGCAAACATGTCTACCCCTTCGGGGGACGATGTTACACGGATTGATCCGCCGAGATTCAATCATGATCACTATGTCGCCTAAAAACATCACCATCGTATTCAGCACCCTCGAAAACGGGGGTTACCGAGGTCTCGTCCTGGTCACAGCACTTTTCAAGTTTACCTGCTTCTTGCAACTTTTTCATGCACTAGAAGGTGTGCTTTTGATTTTAAGCAACAAACTAGCAACGAATCAGCAAATAAATAAATGAGATACAATTTTGAGTTCCACTTAGAAATGGCATTTTGCGGGTTTTCGAAGTCAGAGATTTCATATATGAAGTTGAAAATTCATCAAAAATTGTTATAAGTAATTTAGTAGCAAATCAGCACCAATTTAACCACAAGTTAGCAACAAAAATGGACAAATTCTTACTTGGAGAAGAAAAAAGTTTATTAACAAGTGAGCAACAAAAATAAATAAATAAGATTTGTAATTTATTATAAAAAGGTATAATAAGTTTGAATATTTATTTATTGACCTGTTTCTACTTCATCTTCTTCTCCATCGTCCACAAAATTTTACATAATTGGGGGAACATTGAGACAACTGCTGCCATGGCATTCATTTTTTTTATTTACCACTTTAAACAGTTTATTCAATATTAGATACTGTTACGTGATATATTTGACTAACACAAAGTTCGTAAAATAAGTTACATTTATTTGATAACTAAATCACAATATATTTTAAAATAGTTCACACATTACTTTTTAAAGTAGTCTCCTTGATAGGAAGTCTCTATAATCTCTTGTTAGTCTCCATTGTTGTTGGTAGATGGCTATTCCAGTCAATAAATGTCGAAGCAAATCAAATATTATTTCTAATAGTTTTTGTGGGAAGATCTTTTTGTGGTAAGGCGATAAGGAGTGTCGCGAATTTTAGATTGTACACGTGGGTGTTTTTAAAAAGGTGGTTTTAACGTTGGTGTTGGTTTATTAATAATTAAAATGAGTATTAGCACTCATCCTTTTTGAAAAGGGAGAATTAGCCACGCTATACGCAAATTGGAAGTTCCATTGGTAGTATTTTTGGTGACTGAAAAAGTTGAATACTTGCTCAGTTTTGTGGAATTCCAAGCCGTTTTAACGGGATTATTTGCTGCCTTTTGAACATCACATTCACACTAGAATCCACAAAAACATCTGGAGTAAACCTGTTGGAGGAAAAATTCGAAAGAAAACCCTCTAGTTGTTAGGAGGTAATGCTTTATTTTACTTAAATTTTGGTTAAAACAGCTCATACAATTTACACATTTTATATTTAACAATTTGTGGTGATCAATTGATTTAATTAATATATGTATTTCGTGAAAATCATGTTATTAATAATTTTTCGAGTATACACTGCTCGACAAAATTAAGGTAACCGATTTATTTGTTACAGTTACTATTGCTTTAGTGGCTAAACTTCTATGATTTGGTTTCTATATTTTATTAGAATAATAATAATAATAATAATAATAAGCAATTCATATCATATACTTACTCGAATAGAAATCAAACTGTACTCATCTTTTTGTTAGTAAATATAATTTCTTTTGAAAGTAAATTGCATGAGAGCTTGTTATATCATTTTTTTGAGTGCTACAGATTTATGAAAAATCATTTAAGCGTATACTTACCTAGTTTAAAGTATAATTCTATATCTTTTCCTTGAATAGGGGTACTCATACTTGTTTATCCTATTTTAGGGTTTTTTTTTATCGCTGTTGTTTTGGTTTTCCTTTATTTCCTGGCAAGGAAGAGAAGTTGTCTTATTGGTCCAGACTGGTTACACATAGAGTTTGGAATTTTATGGATTAAGGATTCTCTTGCTTTTGCTTTGCTGTAGGAATTTGCTGCTTTCACTCGCTTTGCTGCATGTATATCGCCATTTGCAGGATTTTTCACCAGCTGCCTATTGATTGACCTTGGAACCAGCTAAGTTTGCATGCTTGTTGTTCACGTGTTTTGCTTATTGAATTGATTGATTGCATATCAGCTCGCCCTATATTTCTTTTGTTTAAACATAATATTTCATTGTATATTAGAGATCATAATTGTATATATACATTTTTTTTATAGTCCATGATTACGTATTAATGTGAAGAGCTTGCTACTTCTAACTGCTCATGCATAAGAAAAACAATAATTAAGTAATTTTAATTATTTTGATCTTTAGTGTAGTTGATGATTTTTTTTTAATATTTTCTTATTACTATTTCTAGTAGAGCTCATTGGACTTTGCTTATTTTTTTAAATTTAGTATATCAGAGCTAAAATTTTGTTCCCTATTAATGTATGTGTTTATTCTTTTTTTAGTAGATAAGTTCTTATTTAGATAATATTTTCATTATTTTACACTTTTGTTGCGACTGTACGCTGCGCGTGTATACACGTTCGGTAAAGCTTGCGCTAAAATTACGCTTGGTATATTTTTATTTTAGCTTAATGTGTCACCAAATTTCGCAATATACTTACTTGAATTATTGAACTGAATTTCTTGTAAAAATTGAAACATATTACTTCTAATAAACTACTGTATATTTGTATAGCAAAATTTAGCCTTTAACTTATTTAATTGATACAAGTACTTACCTCATAGCATTGAAAACAAACTTACCTGGGTTTTTCTTGGTTATATTTGATATTGAAGTAGTGGTAGCGTTAAACCAAGTGGCGCCCCAAGTTTAGTATTACTTTTATTTTTGACCCGGCCCGTCTCCACTGCAGCTGGCAGGCCGCTGCCTCTACTTTAGCAATTCAGGGTAAGTGTTGAAGGTAAGATTGCCTCGGGGAGAACGTCACATTTTGGCGCCCAACGTGGGGCCCGAAGAAAAAAAAATTGATTGGTAGAAAAGTTGATAGGCTAGGAAAAGTAGGTACAAAAGTTAATAGGTTGATAGCAGATATTTAATAGGGCGTTAATAGCTAGTTAGTTAGTAGGTCATTAGTGGGTCAATAGGTAGTCTGTAGGTCATTAGTAGTCATTTAATAGAGCAGTAGATTTCTAGTGATAAAGGGGATGACGTTTGTCTTTGTTTGTATCTGTATATAGTGTATATAGGTAGCGATTTTTTTAAATTTATGTGCATTATTACGCTTATCTTCTTTTCTTAACTTCCAACTTTAAGAGTGACAACATACAAAGGTATAGGTATATATCGACAACCAGCAATTTCTTTATATAGTTCGCATATTACTATACGTATTTACATATAAAACAAAATGTCTAGGAAGCTACAGGTAAAGCGGCTTACTCAAGATGAGCTTACATACGAATTGACCATTCGTGGAATTGGTACTGGAACTTGTGAACAAATGAGGACCTCTTTGTCAAAAGCGATCCAGATGGAGAAAGCAGGCACTAGCGTGAGAAGACCACCCTACCCTTACACTTTTGATCAGGATGTTGCTGCTGTTACTGATAAGCTCAAAGATATTAAGGCTGGCATGGAGTCATTTAAGGAAGGAAACACTGGCGTTCAGTATGTGAAATGGCAGACAAAACTTAACCACATTTTAGGAAGGGTTGACTTAATCAAGATACCAGATGGAGACGACGAGAAACAAAAGATAAAGTCGGATTTCGTTGCGAAAATTTTGGGACTGTTGTCTGAACTGGACCACAGAGCGGAACAGTACGAGATGAAGAATCCTACGCCCGCTGAAGTTTCAATTCTGGAAATGAATGAATCATCTGGTAACAGTGAAGATGGTGATGGTAGGCAAGATGAATCATTTGCTGGTACGTCAAGTAATACTTGTGCAGTCAGAAGAGTTGTTAAGTCTACCCCCGTTGCTAGATGGGATTTATGTTTTTCTGGGGATAAGAAGGGAATGTCATTGAATGCTTTTCTCCAAAGAGTAGAAGAATTACGGGTGGCAAGGCATGTTAGTAAAGAAGAACTCTTTGACACTGCTGTTGATTTATTTAAGGGAAAAGCTTTGATTTGGTACAGAGCCGTACGCAGAGAAGTAGACAACTGGAATTCTCTAGTTACGCTTCTGAGAGAAGAGTTTCAGCCCAGTGACTACAACGAAAAGCTTTTTGAAGAGATTAAACGTCGTACTCAGGGAGTCGGTGAATCGATTGGTATATATCTTTCCATTATGTCTGCTATGTTCGGTAGACTTACTTGTCCCGTATCGGAAGACGTTCAACTTAAGATTATTTTAAGGAACATCTCACCGTTCTACCAAACGCAATTAGGTTTAACTGACGTCACTTCGATTGCACAACTGCGGACCTTGGGACGAAGGCTTGAAGCTCGTCGTGAATCAGTAGAAGCATTTTGTCTACCTAACAAGAAAAGTACCAACACCTTAGAACCGGACTTAGCCTACGTAGAAGTTGCAGCTAGTGATACTGCAGAAACCTGCAGTACAGTATCCAACTCCAAGGGAGGTGGACCATCTCAACAGTTTCTTTGTTATAATTGTAATAAACCTGGACACAAGGCTATTGGTTGTTTGGAAAAGAAAAAGCTTCATTGTTATAAATGCAAAAAGGAAGGTGTCACAACTCGAAATTGCCCTAATTGTATCAGACAGGGAAACGAACCGCGACGCTCTTAACTGGTCGAGATAAGCGCGTCGATTCCAAGAATTCGACCACAAGTTTTAGACCTGTTTTAGATTATATTTTAGACCAATGCGAAGGCGATGAGAGACCTTATTTAAAAGTTAGCGTATTGGGTAAGACATTGATGGGTTTGTTAGATAGTGGAGCATCGGTAACTATTTTAGGTAAACCAGGTTGGGAGCAAGTGAAGGACTTAGGCGTACGACTTATGAAGACGAAGACGGAAATTAAAGTTGCAAATGGAGAAAAGTGTGAGAGTTTAGGTAGCTGTGAGATACCATTTGGTTTAAGGAATAGGATAAAGATGGTTAGAGCTTTGGTAGTTACAGACCTTCCTCACACGTTAATTTTAGGGGCGAACTTTTGGCGACAGATGGGGGTTGTGCCTGACCTTCGTCACAATGAATGGCATTTTTCAAAGGAACCACAATTCATGGAGGTTACTGAACATTTGAGAGACCAAACTGTTTTGTCACCAGAAGAGGAACAGAGACTTAGAGAGTTAGTTGACAGGAACATGACACTTATGGGAAATAGTTTGGGGTGTACCACGTTGGTACAACACGTGATTAAAACCGAGGCAGTTCCAATAAAACAGAGGTATTACCCTGTTTCGCCTATCATCCAACGGCAGATTAATATCGAACTTGACGAGATGTTGCGACAAGGCATAGTGGAACCATCCACTAGTGCTTGGTCATCACCTATCCTCCTAGTCAAAAAGAAGGATGGCGGATATAGGTTCTGTGTTGATTTCAGGAAGCTCAATGCCGTGACAGAACGTGACTCATATCCTCTTCCATATGTAGCACACACGCTCGACAAATTGAGGGACGCACACTACCTGTCATCGCTTGATATAAAAAGTGCATTTTGGCAAGTAAGTGTGGAAGAAAATTCGAGGCAATATACAGCTTTCACTGTACCCGGCCGGGGCTTGTTTCAATTTCGGCGCATGCCATTTGGTCTTCATAACAGCCCGGCAACATGGCAACGTCTAATCGACAAAGTATTGGGTCCAGAGTTAGAACCCTTCGTTTTTGTGTACCTCGACGACGTCGTAATTGTCACACAAACCTTTGAGAAACATCTCCAAATTCTGGATGAAGTGTTCAAAAGATTGAGGGAAGCCAACTTAACTGTTAGCACAGAGAAATGTAAGTTCTGCTGCCCTAGTATGCGTTATTTAGGATATGTGATTGATAGAAACGGTATTCACGTAGATCCTGAAAAAGTTGAGGCAATGTTGAAGATACCGATTCCTAAGACAGTCAAGGAAGTCAGACGTGTGATTGGAACGTTCTCTTGGTATAGAAGGTTTGTGCCAGAGTTTGCAACAATAGTATCACCTCTGACAGCCCTTTTAAAGAAATCACGGAAATTTGTGTGGACTCAGGAATGTGAAGATGCATTTAATAGAATAAAGGAGTGTCTTATATCTGCCCCAGTATTGTGTTGTCCGGATTATGGACTTCCTTTTGTAGTAGAAACAGATGCATCTGCATATGGTATTGGCGCTGTTCTTCTGCAACCAAATCCAGATGGTGATAGGGTAATAAGTTACTTAAGTCGGTCTCTTACGAAGCAAGAAAGAAACTTTACCACTACCGAGAGGGAATGTCTCGCCGTACTATGGGCCGTGGAAAAATTGCGTCCATATCTGGAGGGAGTACCATTTAAGGTAGTGACAGATCATCACTCACTAGTTTGGCTTCAAAATTTGAAGGATCCGACTGGAAGATTGGCACGCTGGAGTCTCAAACTGAGTAACTACGACTGTAAAATAGTTCATCGTAAAGGTAAAGATTTAGTTGTACCAGACATGTTAAGTAGAAGTGTCCCAATTATCGACGAAATACAAATATTTAATGTCAACACGGACACAACAGACCGGTGGTATCTGGGCATGGTAAAGAAGGTCCGGGAGAAGCCTGTTCGATTTGGTAACTGGAGATTGGAGAATGGACGTCTCTTTAAGAACGTTAGGTCACCGTATCCAGGTCTACAAGATCTTCAAGATCAGTGGAGAGAAGCTGTTCCTAAAGAACGTCGGAAAGAAGTCATAGCCAAGTATCATGAACCACCGACAGCTGGACATATGGGAGTCACTAAGACATATGGTCGTCTTACGGAACGGTACTTTTGGCCGAAGATGAGATATGATGTGGCTCGATTTATTAGAAATTGTAACGTCTGTGCGTCTCACAAGCCTGATCAGAAAGGTCCTATCGGACATATGGTTCCACAACCTAAAGTAACTAGACCCTGGGAAATGGTTTCCACCGACCTTATGGGTCCATTACCCCGCTCAATGAAAGGACATCGTTATATCTTGGTTGTCACGGATTATTTTTCGAAGTACTCTCTTTTATTTCCATTGAGGACTGCGAATGCCGATACAGTCTCTAGAAAGATAGAGGAGGAGGTATTTCTAATATACGGAGCTCCTCGCATTATCATCTGCGATAACGGAAAACAATATCGTTCTCGTCAATTTGAATCGTTAGCCAAGAGGTATAAGAGCAAGATTAGGTTCAATTCTTACTATCACCCTCAGGCAAATCCAACAGAAAGGGTTAATCGTACAATAAAGACTATGCTGGCGAGTTATATCACAGATAATCACAGAGTATGGGATGTTAACCTCGCTAAAATAGGATGTGCAATAAGGACAGCCAAACACGATGCCACTGGACAAACTCCATACTTCATTAACTTTGGTAGAAGAATGATACTCTATGGAGACGAATTTGATGGAATACCGGCACGACTCGATAAAAATGAGGTCGAGGATATGGACAAGAGAGAGAAGGACTTTAAGAGTCTTTTCATCGATGTTAGGAGAAGATTGGATTTGGCTTCCAAAAAGGCTGAGAAAACGTACAACCTTAGAAGGAGGACAGAGGAATTTTTTCCGCATCAAGAAGTATGGAAGCGCAACTTCGTACTATCAGACGCAGCAAAATACTTCTCGAAAAAACTAGCTCCTCGTTATATCGGTCCTTTTATCGTGAAAAAGAAATTCTCTCCTTGGACTTACGAGCTTGAGGATAAATATGGAAATTCGGCAGGAGTATGGAATGCGAAAGACCTTAAGTCTACCGCTACGCGGACGAAAATTTATCGGAGTAAATTTTCTTCTGGCAAGGGGGGAGTGTTACGTGATATATTTGACTAACACAAAGTTCGTAAAATAAGTTACATTTATTTGATAACTAAATCACAATATATTTTAAAATAGTTCACACATTACTTTTTAAAGTAGTCTCCTTGATAGGAAGTCTCTATAATCTCTTGTTAGTCTCCATTGTTGTTGGTAGATGGCTATTCCAGTCAATAAATGTCGAAGCAAATCAAATATTATTTCTAATAGTTTTTGTGGGAAGATCTTTTTGTGGTAAGGCGATAAGGAGTGTCGCGAATTTTAGATTGTACACGTGGGTGTTTTTAAAAAGGTGGTTTTAACGTTGATGTTGGTTTATTAATAATTAAAATGAGTATTAGCACTCATCCTTTTTGAAAAGGGAGAATTAGCCACGCTATATGCAAATTGGAAGTTCCATTGGTAGTATTTTTGGTGACTGAAAAAGTTGAATACTTGCTCAGTTTTGTGGAATTCCAAGCCGTTTTAACGGGATTATTTGCTGCCTTTTGAACATCACATTCACACTAGAATCCACAAAAACATCTGGAGTAAACCTGTTGGAGGAAAAATTCGAAAGAAAACCCTCTAGTTGTTAGGAGGTAATGCTTTATTTTACTTAAATTTTGGTTAAAACAGCTCATACAATTTACACATTTTATATTTAACAATTTGTGGTGATCAATTGATTTAATTAATATATGTATTTCGTGAAAATCATGTTATTAATAATTTTTCGAGTATACACTGCTCGACAAAATTAAGGTAACCGATTTATTTGTTACAGTTACTATTGCTTTAGTGGCTAAACTTCTATGATTTGGTTTCTATATTTTATTAGAATAATAATAATAATAATAATAATAAGCAATTCATATCATATACTTACTCGAATAGAAATCAAACTGTACTCATCTTTTTGTTAGTAAATATAATTTCTTTTGAAAGTAAATTGCATGAGAGCTTGTTATATCATTTTTTTGAGTGCTACAGATTTATGAAAAATCATTTAAGCGTATACTTACCTAGTTTAAAGTATAATTCTATATCTTTTCCTTGAATAGGGGTACTCATACTTGTTTATCCTATTTTAGGGTTTTTTTTTTATCGCTGTTGTTTTGGTTTTCCTTTATTTCCTGGCAAGGAAGAGAAATTGTCTTATTGGTCCAGACTGGTTACACATAGAGTTTGGAATTTTATGGATTAAGGATTCTCTTGCTTTTGCTTTGCTGTAGGAATTTGCTGCTTTCACTCGCTTTGCTGCATGTATATCGCCATTTGCAGGATTTTTCACCAGCTGCCTATTGATTGACCTTGGAACCAGCTAAGTTTGCATGCTTGTTGTTCACGTGTTTTGCTTATTGAATTGATTGATTGCATATCAGCTCGCCCTATATTTCTTTTGTTTAAACATAATATTTCATTGTATATTAGAGATCATAATTGTATATATACATTTTTTTTTATAGTCCATGATTACGTATTAATGTGAAGAGCTCTCTACTTCTAACTGCTCATGCATAAGAAAAACAATAATTAAGTAATTTTAATTATTTTGATCTTTAGTGTAGTTGATGATTTTTTTTAAATATTTTCTTATTACTATTTCTAGTAGAGCTCATTGGACTTTGCTTATTTTTTTAAATTTAGTATATCAGAGCTAAAATTTTGTTCCCTATTAATGTATGTGTTTATTCTTTTTTTAGTAGATAAGTTCTTATTTAGATAATATTTTCATTATTTTACACTTTTGTTGCGACTGTACGCTGCGCGTGTATACACGTTCGGTAAAGCTTGCGCTAAAATTACGCTTGGTATATTTTTATTTTAGCTTAATGTGTCACCAAATTTCGCAATATACTTACTTGAATTATTGAACTGAATTTCTTGTAAAAATTGAAACATATTACTTCTAATAAACTACTGTATATTTGTATAGCAAAATTGAGCCTTTAACTTATTTAATTGATACAAGTACTTACCTCATAGCATTGAAAACAAACTTACCTGGGTTTTTCTTGGTTATATTTGATATTGAAGTAGTGGTAGCGTTAAACCAAGTGGCGCCCCAAGTTTAGTATTACTTTTATTTTTGACCCGGCCCGTCTCCACTGCAGCTGGCAGGACGCTGCCTCTACTTTAGCAATTCAGGGTAAGTGTTGAAGGTAAGATTGCCTCGGGGAGAACGTCACAATACATTACATTTCATTAAACCTATGGCTAGATACATAATTTATGTATACAACATAATAAAACATTCTATAATTTATAAAAAATTATAAATACATAGAAACGATTTGAGCCGGGTAGTACGGCTGGGGACCCATGCGAAGCTTATCGGAATTTATAATTACTATCAAACACTTCTTATAAATTAATGTTTCTTATCTCTGATTTTTTACCGCAGGTATAAAGACAGAAGCTTAAAGCTTATAGTCAGGTGTCATAGGAGCGGGACAAAAATAATCTTTTAATTTGTGTCATGGTATCCAGTACATACCTGTGTTCGACACAGTCCACTCTTTCGACAGCTACAAGCTGATGTCGCTGTGATTTCAGAATATTTTGTGGAGCTGGAGTCATTTTGATTGGCGTTAGAATATTTTGATTATATTTCCAACCACATTTTTCGTGCGTCACATTTATCCCAAGCCACAATTGAAGTTGTAAATAGAATAATTATTACAATAGTAGCATTATGCAGAAATAAATAATTAGATGTATTTATAAATTCTTCATATTTGTCGAGAATAAAACAATTTACATGCTCCGAAAATTTCACCGACAAACGCGATTGGTTTTCTAACGAGAACTTCCTTAATTTTTAATATATGTAATCGCTCTAAAACCCATTTTGCAGGGAATTTCAAGAGCTACAACTGCTACAAGGCCTGTTGAACGTCCTTAAACCCTTAATT